>OY720643.1:89091977-90291977 GCA_963169105.1 Ceriagrion tenellum
TTCAATAAACATATGATTGGCCCGCAGAAAAGCTACGCCACGATACTTTAAAAATTGCCAGGAGGCATGAGGAACGTAATGGTCAGCCAAAGTAAGCAAAAGTCCATGGTTTGAATACCGATCCAGGTGGATTAATCTCATGGCAATTTCTATAACTGTCGACCCAATTTACACTGAAATCAACTCTTGCCGCTTCCTCTCCGCTCCACAAGCGGTACGTTCCGTGCTTCGCAACATCGCCTTGTATGAAATACTAAATTAAGCATAAAAGATCCAGGATCCCAAAATCCACGAATCCCGGAAATTCCTGAGGGTCTCATGCGGCTTTAGACATTGAGATGGCTAAGTCATAGCTGGAGGGTGTATGAGGGCAAGGGCGTGCTTCCAATTTAAACCCTCATCATATTTTCTCTTGCAGACTAGACGCCACTTGTATGAATACTAGTATATGACCAGTCGGGAAATTGATCATAGTTTGCAATATCACCAATTTGATAAATAATCCTATCTAAACTTGTCTAAATTTCCAAATTAATTTACTTGTCTATTTATCCAAATTTATAATTGATATACTCTCTGGTTTTCTACCAGGTGAGATTCTCTATTACTTTCAACAGTTTGATTGGACAAGTTGCCAGTAGCAGAGCATAGTATAATAGAAAACTGCTAGATTCATTTAGGGGAGACAAAATGCCTGTGCCTTGCTCATCGATATCATTGCTCAGCAACAACTCAATAGAGACAATGGCTGCAAAATGAGAAAAACATTTATTTATTTTATGTTTACTACTCCGATTGCAGTGCATATGGACAATTTATGCTAGGTTAATAACAACAACAGATGAACACAAACACCCAAGCCCTGAGTGAGGATAATATTTCCACCTAGGCGGGACTCGAACCCGCGACCATGGATCAGCACGCGAGGACTTTACCCCGTCGCCACCGGGGGCAGCAAACGACATGTTTTTCACCAATAGCCGCAGCCGGAGGATATGGTCGACCATGAAGGAGTTGACGGAAACAAAATTGACGGAGCAAACCATCCGATGTTTGGTACATATGACGAAAAAACCGAGAAAATAGTTACAAATTTCAGGATTGCCTGTTGCCGATGGGATTGTCGAGAGTTGGAAGTAATGGAAACCCTTACACAGACGAAAACTCCAGAGTTTTTCAACTATCAGATTTGCCTGGAAATCTTTCACGTCATGCATACCGCAAATTCATTTCATCAACCATCTTATTATTTCTAATTACCATCTAACGAGGTTAAAAAAGGCAAGTGTAAGGCCTCAGGCTTTCCCGGTGGATGGTATCGATAAAGTCCCCTCGAGAGGAGCACTGGGTTAGGCTTTCCAAAGCAGACGTTTCGATGAGCCTCTTGATGAGCCTCCTCTTTCATCAGAGCGATGAAAGACGAGCGCGTTCCGACGAAGATGAGGAAGCGGCTTATGGAAGCGTCGGCCATGGAAAGCATAATCCAGTGCCACACCTGAGATGACTTCATCATATATTATTTCTCAACATCGATCAAGGCAACGAGAGACAAGTGAACCCTGACGAAGATGAGAGAGCGGCTTAACATAACGTCGGCTATAGAAAGCATAACCCAGTGCCACACCTGAGAAGACTTCATCATGGATACTTTTCCAACATCGACCAAGGCAACGGTAGACGAGCTATCCCTGATGGAAATTGGAGAGTGTCTCGTCGAAACGTCGGATATAGAAAGCATAACTCGGTGCCACACCCGAGATTATTCCAGCACAGATAATATCCCAACATCGATCATGTAGTATCAATAAACTCTCGAATTAAATTATCGACAGATCGCTATAGATGCTCAGTCTAGAGCGGGGAAGGAGCCCAAGGCCGGGGGAAGAAGAAGGTAAATAGGAACTTGCTTAGTTTATGCATGGAAGAGATGATTGTGGGTGGTTGTAGAAGGGCGAAATGGTGGAGGGAAGGGGGTGATGTAGAAATCCCGAGTCCGGATCTGGTGACGAAGAAGGGCTTCGCTAATTGGGCCCAACTCAATGGAGACGGGCCAAAAAGCCGCGTTAATTATGCGCCTCCGCCTTGATTTCCCTTCATTCCGGCTGCGGTGTTGCGGGCGGGTGTGTTTTCGGGAGAGAAAGACAGAGAGATAGAGAGGAAAGACCCACGGAGGGAAAGAGACGAAAAAGGCGTCGAGAATCCTAGCCTTCAAAGTTTTCCTCGGGCGTTTTAAAATAAGGAAAGGGGAGAGAAGAGAATGGATAGGGATGGAAATCCTGAAGGGGTAGGCGGAAGTGGGGGGGGAATTAGGGGGAGGCGGGAGAGAAATTTTGGCGTCGGGAAGTGGGACAGGCTCGGTGAGATAAGGACGAAGACTCGCAGAGAGGAGAGAGAGGCACAGACAAACACACAAGAGGCCATGGATTCCTCTCTCCAAGAAAGCCTCCGCAAAAGCGAGAGCTCAAGATGAATGGAATTATGACTTATTAGGTTTATGAAATGGGTTTTTCGCAGTCCGGAGAAGGGGGTGGGAAGGGTGGGTTGAGTAAAAAAAGGTTTAAGGGAGAAAGGATTTTTGGGTGAAAGTGGGAGGGGGTTGGCGGTGACGGGGGTTGGAGGAAAAGAAGGGTGATATCCTTTGGGGGAGGGAGGCTAAGGGGCGTGTTTACTGGTGCGTCGCGAAGACGTCCGCCTGTGCCTCGGGAGAGGGCCCGGAGGTCGCTTTCGTCGCGTCCTCGAAAGGAGTGACCTTTTACGAGCTGGCTGGGAAAACAATGGGCACTTGATGAAGCTTTTCTTAAATGCCAAACCGGAGATGAGTGCTCCCGATCGCGCGACCAAGCAAAGAAAAAGCTTCATGTCCTTGATAGCTTACAACCAAACCTCGTCACTAATTAATATAAATATAAATTTTGGCAAGACATGAGAATTTCTCAATAATAATAACTTAAAGCTCCCATAATGTACGTACATTAAAACAGCAACACATAATTTATGGAAGTTCCAGGTTAACCCAAAGATCGGAACCTGTGTGGGGGTGAACAAAATACAGTGCAAAGTTTATTTAACAAAAGAGATATAATATTTAAATGTTAATCATGTAGTTTTAAAATAATTTAAAGAATTCATTTACAATTTCTTGTCGTATGAAACAATTTCATGTTCATTTTCTAATAATAATTCAATGTCATCGTAATTGAACAGCCATTTTTACCTTGCTTTAAAAATAACAACACTATTTTTTCTTTCTAACATTCTCTGGCAGTAGGTTAAATATTTTTGCAGCTAAATAAACAAAACATCACTGAAACAAGGTTATGCGACTAAAATTTCTACTGTTTCCATCAGTTAAAACAATGAGCATGTAGATTAACTTTAAGCATCCCATGCAATTAAAACAAATTTATCGATAAAGACGGTCAAATTTGTAAGCCTACATGTTTTTTTCTTCATAACTTTATTCTTTAGCTACGTAAAGGGATTATTTGGAAGTAAAAACATTGAACAGATAAATTTTTTACAATGAAAATGCATCAAGTCGAAAGATAATACACGTATCGGAAAATGTTTTTAGTAAATTATCGCATTCGAGTTCCATCAGAGGCTCCATCAGCACTGATAAGAAAGAATACGTACAAATAAGGTTTGATTGATGCATATCATCTCCTTCATAATTTATTTAGTGTGTATTAAAATATTATAAATGCTTCCTGGAATACTTGGATTGCGTCCTAAAGCCAGGTAACAAAAATGCAGCATATGGACGTAAATCTTAAGGATATTTCTGGCAGAAGAGACGATGCCTTTCACACATAAAATCTAGGGATGTAGAGTCCTAAGAGGTGAAATCATTTTTCAAGAGTAGGGGCTGCGATATTTTTTATAATAGAAGACAATTAATCACCGTTAAATTATTGCTACAATTAATGGTGCCAAGCCTTTTAAATTTGCATTACTTTTCACATGAAACTGCAACATAGACTCTTTCGGAATATTTTTACAATTAATAAATGACTGAAATTAGCATCATAAAATTCTGCTACCATTTATCGCACGTATTTCATTGAAAAGGGCAAAAAATATTTTATGAAACACCATCATTTCAACCGCAATCTCTAGCTGACGACCAGTTGTTGGGTAATTATTCATTTTATTTATGTAAAATAAATTATCGATAGTAATATTCGCAATTTAATCACAATTACGCAGTATTGAGCCATCAAGCACAAAATAATTCATTGGCGTACTTCATTTGTATCTGTTATCTTTTTGTATCACATTTAAAATAACACTCCAATTTTTTACCATATTGAATTCGAAAACAAGATCCAGCGTTATATACGTAAATACATTTTTGTAATTGGAAATATGTTAAAATGAGAAAACACAACACATTTGTTAATAGTTGACCGAGCTCACATAAATGAATTTATTATTAGTTTACATGATTCGAGCATTTAAAGAGCTTATACTTCATATATTCAATAGAATAAATAAACTACATAGATAGGATCACGTACATACACTATGTAAATGAAGGGTTGGTAGTTTTACGCATCTTTGCTCGGCATTTTAATTTTTCAACTCTTCCCAATCAAAACACTCGTAAAATGCATACCCATTGCTAATTAAAATGGGCACTGCAAAGTTTAATACGACATTGAAGGACCATTGTATGGCCATCGATAGAATCAGAACAACAAGTATTAAATAATAAGTAGTATTTAATGATGTCACTTCATAAAACTATTTGTTATTCACAGTCACTTGAAACTTGGGTGAGAATCGTTTTCAGACCGTCAACTGAAAATTAGACTCAATATTTTATGTAGATCAGAAACCAATTTATTTTCATGACGAAGTTATCCGAACTTATGAGTTCTAACATACTACGGTTGATCACATCATGAGAACATAACATGGGATAGGGAGTGTAGAACAGAAGGGTGCAACACTAGAAGGACTTGGGTTGGATACCAACTTGGAAGGACCATTACCCGTCATTTTGACGGGTATGAAAAATTTTAAATAGTACCTCTTTTGTGGTCAAATTCATTGATAAAATCATTAAATATTTCACTTTTATTTATTTATAAACGCAATTGAGTAACACTACAACATTGAATTAAGCAAAAAAAAATCAGAAAAAAGTGTGCCGTTTTCAAATTACCATGCAAATTTGCTTAAACATCGTAGAGCATTATAAATGGTGATAAATCAAATATCCGGTCAGTATGGCAGGTGTTGCGCTTCTTTTCAATCAAATATTTTGAGAAGTATAAAATCCTTTCTTACACAAACTAAAACATTAAAATGCCCAGTAGTGATGATGGTTAGTGATGTCATGAAGAAAAAAGCACGAGGAACCACAAAAATAAAGGAAAACATGCAACCCATCATTTTGACGGGTAGTGATCCTATAAGGTAAACAGTATTATAATTTCATTTCCATTGAAAAAAATATCATTTATTTTCCAGCAGAATACGTATCAAACAATAATATTAAAAGTCAGAAAAAATTGAGGTAATACAAAAATAAATATAGGAAATATGATCTAGTAAGTAGACGTAAACCGTTCAAATGTCAGTTTCGGTCCTTCTAGTGATAAAATTTTGTTCTTCCCGCGATCGATAAGGGACCATAATAGCTGCGTTAAGACTTTGAAGTGGGTCAGTTGATAGGTAGTGTAACTGATGAATTAAATTACCCCTAATACATGTTTCTTAGTCTGCCGAGTAGTGCGAACGGCGTATTTTGCATGTTCCTTGCATGATTCTAGTGTCACGTTAACATAGTCACACTGTAGATTAGTTTAGTAGTTTTTGCAGCATTTTTAACGTACCAATACTGTGGTGCATGTTGGTGAAAATATTTTTCTTCACTGTAGTGGCATTCAGGGTAATAAGTAGACATAAATGGAGATAAAACGCTTTCCAAATATGATTTCCATTTTTCATGAGCAACGCAACAAATTTTGGGGTAAAGATTTAGCAGTAAAAATTTTTACCATGTAAATTTGCTTAAACCTCGTAGAGCATTATAAATGGCGATAAATCAAATATCCGTGGCACAACGCAAATATGCATGCCAACAATATATGCAGTATTTATATCGCATAGATGGCACGCGCAGCGGTGGAAAGAGGTCGAAAGAAATATCCACGGCTTCCTAAACGAAGGCGAATTTAATAGGGACGCTTGTTTCGCTCCGTTACCCGAAGAAGACAATAAATTTATCGCAGCGGCTTGCCCAGTCAATAGCTCATTCTCGCGCTAACAAGTAAGCGTGCTCAAGAGCCGGGCGAAAAGTTTATTCACAAAGAACAAATGAAGCCCTGAGCAAGGCTCCTTTCATTTGTTTCCTCCCAAAATAGTCCCCCAGCGCTATTTTTTTCGAAACCGTTGTTATTAAATGATGGAGCAGGAAAAAGGAGTGTGGCAGCCTTTACCGGTACACCATCCGCGCCAAAAAATAATACACTCTCCGCTGAACCAATGAGTGTGGGGGTTGGATGGTAGAATGCAGAGAAACAACACGTGCCTCTATCGCCGGAGCGATTGTACACGCTCCAGAACGTATTTTCTCAAAAAGTTTCATTTTTTGCGGCAACAATGTCGGCCAATTTTTTTTGCACCCCCTATTAAAAAACACGAGAGGATAGGGCGGCGTAAGGGCGGTTGGCAGGGTGTTTCGGAGAAGTTAAGTATTTTTCAAAAGGTAGGGGCTTGCAAAGGAAAGCGGTGCGAAGCAAAGGACGCTAAAAGAGTTTTGTTCCACTCCGGAACAAAAAAAACAAATAAGATAAACACAGAAAATAGAAAATTTCGTTGCTTTTGGAAATGAGCGGCTCAAAAAACTAAAAACAAAATCAACAACGCAACGATGATTTCATCCAGCTTCAACACCCATCGCCTCGGCCTTTAGTCCTTCCTTGTTTCAGCAGAACAGTAATTACGATAGGAAATAGTCTGTTTCCAGAAGTCATTATACGATACAATACCAATATTTGACTTGACGATATTCCAGTACCCCTGATCCGGTCCTGGCAAAAGATAACCACACATATAACGAGGGTTGTCCAATAAGTAATGCCCCTATTTTCCATACCCAGTAGTCATAATACTATACGATACCGATATTTGACTTGACGATATTCCGATACTCCTGAGCCGATCCCAGCAAAAGAAAACTGCACATTTTACGAGGAATTACCAATAAGTATTATCCCAGTTTTTTCCAAAAACAGTTTATTCTATAAATATGAAACTTATAGTCATGTAAAAGAATTATGTTTTGTCTATTCACTTTATCTTTCTACACAATCTCCTTCAATTTTTGTTGCCTTCCTCCAGCGGTTCACTAGGGTAGGTATGCCCTATTGGTACCAGTCCTATGGAGTCTGATTTTCATTGCAATGATCATCACTTCGTCGTCCAAAAAATTCTCCCGGCCTTAAGGGAAATACGTTGCATTTGGAGATTTTACCTAAAACCCAATTGCTCATGCTCTTTCAAGATGAAAAGCGCAAGGGCGGTCTCCATCATTCTGGCCACCCAATTTTACATTCTTTCTCGGGCCCATACGGCGTGTCAACGGAGAGTGCGTCGATATAAGTAGCGCGCAATTAATAGTTTTTTTATATGTAAGCATTTTTCTAGAGTCGTATGCATTTCAATAGTTTATAAGCACTTTAAATGAATGTATTTATCTTAATATCTTAAAACGTGAGGGAATAAGAGTAACATCTATTGCCGCATAAGTGATAAATTAAAAAATCCAAGGACCATAGTCTTATTCAGAGTCATTCTTCAGGCTTGTGGGGGCCCGGGCAACTATGCCTCGAAGTGCGCCAGGGGGCTATTACACGTGCGTCCCAAAGCAACCATGGTCTATGGCCCGTAAAATGTAGCTATTCGAGCCCCATATTATTAAACCAATTCTTAGCATGAGTTTTTATTATTTACAATTGATACACATGTACATTGCTTTCCAAGAAAAAATAATACGTTTTAGTTACAAAAATTTGAGTGCGAGACATAAGTAGCACACATATTTCTATATGTAGATAGAAAGAGCGATGATACAGGTGTACATCGACCAATGTCAAATACGGTAATGTAGCTGCCACAGAAAATTTTTAACGTATAATTTTCCATCGTTAGATTTCCTCCTAAATTCGGGGTCCTCTGAGGCGCGAGGCTTAGCGCAGTTGCTCCGCTTGCTCAGCCAAATGGGTGGCACGGGTATAATAATATTTGTGCCGAATTTTCAGTACAAATTTGGCTATAATTTCGCCGCGGACATTTTCGCTCGCGGACATGGACAGTGCGGTAGGGAGATTTCAAAGTGCGCACTGTCGGCGATATTGCGCGTTGTCGGCGATATTGCGCGACAAGAACAAGGTGCCCTACTTTTATAGTGAACTCGCATCTGGCGGCCTCTTTTCGGAACTTTATGGCAAGAGTGATCCTCTACGCCACCGTCCCAACCAATGGCTGGATGAACAGTTCCCCTACTTCCCCCTTCTCCACTGATCAAGAGCTACCTCCCCTCCTTTGACGGTGGTCACCGGGCGCTTCGTCGCAGCGGGCCTCTCTCCTGCCGGCCACCGGAGTGTGCTCCTCGTCAGCACCCGTCGTTCGTCAAGTTTCGGCAGCTAGCCTGCGGGCCTCGTTGTTGTGTAATCCTACTTGTAATTTAGTATGTTAAATATAGTGTGACTGTTGGAAATCATTCCGTATTGGTCATTTTGACTCCTTTCCCACCGTGTCAATTCGTTTTTCCGCGACGTTCGTCGCATATTAACTCCTTAAATTTACCATTACGGCCTTTTTTCATTTTATTTCCATTATCCTAGGTCATTTTTATCATTCTCCTTCAGAATTTTAACCTTTGGTTGATCAGTAATTGCTTTTCATTCACGATTTATTGAGTAATATTTCCCAGAGTACCTATAAATGACTGCCTAAATTACTATTGTGAATTTCTTTCAAATTTTTATACTTTGAAATTTTGGTAGCTGTTCCCATCTAATTTTTTATATCGTTGGGTAGATAAACGTTTGCATAGGTTCCATCTTCTTCCAGGATTCTCATCAAATGACCGAGCTCTTCAAACATCGTGTTACCGCCGTTCCTGAAGGGGTCCACTGGTTGAAAATGGATACTCTTAGACTTGCAGATTCCTGTAGAGTAACGTAAGACTCTTTTCCTGAAAAAACAACCTTACCACGGGAACCCAGGAAGGAAATGGAACTAATTGTCTTCGACTAACTTAAGGAAAAAAATTAAGTTCAAAAATTAAAAGTAGAGGCAAAATACTATCTATTTCCTCTCTTATGAGTTCAAATTTCTATACATTGGATTTGCCGATACGGTTTATCACCACTGTTATGTAAAACTTGTACCTGGCTTTTCCTCTTTTGTTCGCTCTGTCACCGAAAAAGTCCCTACCGCGCGCGCGAACTCCACACGTCTCATATTTCCGGTGCGTGCGACGATTCGCTTTTTTTCTCTCCACCCATTCTCCTCATCGCGTTCGTATATTTCTCGCGCTCGACGCTTTGGGAAATAAATACGCGGGATGGTGGCGGTAGCGTCGTGTGTAGCGGTCAGCAGCTGGCCTCCATTCCACCGCCGCGCAAAGAACTCTGGGAGTTGCCCCACCCCCGAATGCCACCGGTCGCCATAACACGTCCCCACATACATGAGATTCGTTATATACCAGGGCACCACACAAACAGAGGAACGCAACATTTATTTATTATTTCTTTTTTTTAACAAATCCTCAGCGTAATTTTTATCGGGGCAGTAAATTGGTAGCAGCAAGGATTATTGCCCTCATAATCCGTTCGCCACGAATGACGTGTTTTTTTCCTGTTTTTATTCATTCCTCGCTGTGAAAAATGCTCTTCGCCCGGGAATAAATGCAGAGGGGAAAGAGAAAGAGGCAACAATGGGAAATAATGGCGATGCAGGTGAATGTGAGGAATACGGATAGGATGCTAGAGGAAGGACAAAGCTCAGTAAATTTCGCGGCAACATAAATAATTAATGAGACAAGCTATTTCAATGGACTGAAAGATCCACTATTAATTCAACAAATAGTTGCAAGCGAGGCTAAAATATCACATTGCTAATAAAACTACATGCCATTTATAAAAACAATTTTAAAAAAAATTAACGTTCCAAAATAAAAAGGACGTCTAGGATAAATGACATTTTCTCTGAAAATGTTTTATAACGTTTGTCGCAACAAAGGGTGATTTATAATTTAAAAAAAAGAGTATGTTCTGAATACGAATGGATAAAAATTTTGTCGTCTGAAGACCCTTGCGATGCTTGAATATGAGCATCATTCACAAGTCAACCATACCTAGACAATTTACCTCACTTCTTTTTTTTTGTCTAAGTCACATATACCTTCATCAATCTGTTTCCCTATTTTCACAAGTAGCATGAATGTATATTCCTATATTTTCTGGTGTATATCGCGTTGATATATTTCTGCAGATGTTAATCGTCTCTATTCAAATGTACCCATTTAGTACTGAAGTGTAAAAAATAACATAAGTGTTCTCAGATTATATGCAAAAATAGTAACAAAAAAATGCAGATGCAAGTTATCCTAATCAAAGAATTGTATCTTTTAGGAAAACGAAATGATAACTGATCATAAGAGCAGGCCATCCTCATTCTTTGTAAAATGAAAATTTCTTACATCAAAACGAATTTTTAGGTTTTTACCCTAATATTTCCACCAGATAGTAGTTATGAAATATTACCTATTGATCCTGCTTCGAAGGAGCCCCCGAATCTGTACATGCCACCGGCGTGACGTCATCACGTGTTCCCCTCATATCTCGCGTTTCATTGCTTATAGAAAAAAATCTCTCTCGCTTATTTTTTGTAATTTTTTTGGAAAATTACTTTTTTAAATCTAACTCCCTCACTCAAAGATTGTTGAATCCTATCATTTTTAGTTAATCGCTTACAAACAGTTAAGGAAGGATGAACGGATGTTAAAAACATGCTGATGGCTTCATGACTATGTACTCTACTTATGATAAAAGTTTTACTTATATTTAACCAACTATTTTTGCTCCACAGTCATGTAAAACATAACCAAGTTGTAAATTTGATCGATTTTACCGTGTTTACACTAACATTCTGTCCTTCAGAAAAAGTTGGTGATTCCGTACATCTCTCCTGGACAATCTAGGTCAATTAAATAATCATCATTGTAATACGATAATTGCTACTTACAATTGTGATACCTTTGATTCATAGCGGCCATTCTTCTAATAGGTATTGAGTGAGATAGCAAATGAGAGTCATACAAAATTTTTGTCAGCATTTCTATAAATGTAATGCTGAAAATGTTATGCAATCTCTTTGTAATTGCTACTTTTCTCATATGCCTGACTATGAGTCAAAAATATTGCCCACGATTTTACCGTGTTATTTATTTTTTTAGGAGTAACATGAAGCAGACAAATAAGATCGCTTTAAAATGTATTTCATTTTAAAGGAAAAGAAATATTCTTTCCAAAGACGTATAATATGTTCTATCTATCATGATCAGTAGTCATGTGGATCATGTCAAAGTCCAGGTCTATACTATTTTGACGGCTACAATAGTCGAGTCATATCAATTGTCTGAATCCGATTAATCCGTAATTACTGTTATTTAGAAGTTCAGTTATTCTTGGTACACCGTATGATGGGGGGCGTAAAAAAGTCCACATTTCCCTACTTTTCCCTAGACCGCTTTGGTATCTTTACACGGAAACACTACTTGCAATGTTTTTAAAAATTATGATATTTTCGGGAAACGCGAAGTAGGGAAAGGCAGATAAAATAAGGGGGAGGACGGAATATTCAGTGTGGGCCGCTCCTTTTTATTTAAATGCAGTAAATCTCACCAGTCAAAGAGTCCAGCTTCTGACAAAAAAATATATTCCCTGCAACTGCAATTATCTTCCATGCCAGAGTTCCACTGTTTTTCGAAACAAACTCAGAAAAACAATTCTCTTTCTCTCCCAAAAAAGTGAACAAATATATGCATATTTATGGTTGAATTGATGAATCCTAAGACGAATGTTTCAATGAAAGGCCTGCACATAACACTTAACAATATCATATTAGAGAAAAAACGTTAATATTTTTCACGTCATATCTTTTAGCAACCTGTCTCTCCCGCTCTCCAATGTAAAATGACGATTCTTCAACAAAGCATTGAAACACGTTCATATTATTTTATGCAGGCAATTAAAAAATTAAACAAAACTTAGGTAATATATAGCCATTTGAGGAGTAACAGTTTCAAAATGTGGTTAAGCAAATTTTCCTTGTTATCACGCTCATTTTGCAGCACATAACCATATGGCTAATAACTGCCCACTTTTTTAAAGAATTTTTGAAAAGAATATTTTTTCAGAAATACGAGTATATTCTCCCTTTCGAGAATCTCCAAAATAAGTGCCTAACATTCACAACAAGCCATTTACAAATACGATGTAAAAACGCATTTCCAAAACTGTATAAAATCTCTACACTGAAAATGCCTTGCACGGACTTTTCGGACATAAAATTGCTGCGAGCTGAAGAATTTAATCAAGTCATATAGGAATTACGCCACGATTCTGCCCTTTCAGAAAAAGTTGGCGATTCCATACATCTCTCCAGAACAATCTAGGTCAATCAAATAATCATCATTGTAATACTATAATTGCTACTTGTAATTGTGTTACCGTTGATTTCCAGCGGCCATTCTTCTGATAGGTATTAAATGAGACAACATATGAGCGGAATGCATAATTTTTGTCAGCATTCCTGAAAGTGTAATGTTGAAAATATTATGTAATAACTTTGTAATTGCTTCTTTTCTTATATGTCAGACTTTGAGTCAAAAATATTGCCCTTGATGTTGCCACTTTTTGTAAGTATTGAGGCATACAACATCATGCACGGATATCTGTTTTTCAAATAGAGCTTGTTTCGAAAATTAAAAAAAATATTTATGGAAGTCTCAGGTATGACATTTCATTATCAATGATAGGTATACATCTGTAACATATATCATATTTATGGTGAATTATTTTGCATGGTTGAATACTTTTTTAGATATGAAAACCATAATAGCAAATCAAACGTAGGAAATGCCTATTCCATGACAGAAAATGCTTTCAGAAAGTTTTGCTTCACCCTATGTTAGCGCATTGTTCACAGACACAATGAATACACATGATTAGATGAGTAAAACTTCAGGGTAGAATATGAGACCATATCATTCCTCAGTGAATAGAAGCTCCTGCAGGAATGCGATAGCTTATTGAATAACGCTGGCTGTTGCTCATTGTGGAATTGTGTGGATGTAGTTTACGCAGACTCCAGAAATACTGCCTATGAGCAAGATGAGCTCCATAACAATGAGAGAATTACGATACTGTGTGGGCGAAAGGGTGTAATGCATTCGGTAATTCCGTACTCTCAGAGGATAACGATGCAATACCACAGGAAAATTCACTCGAATTACGCGAGATAATTATTTTGTCAATTACTCGAGCGCTAACGCTGTAATTCGAAGCCAGCAATTCCAAAGATATAAGATTATGTCATCTAAATATGATTACCCAACATCCTAAATCAGCAAATAGAGAGACCTTTGCACGTTCATTTTCGCGGTGATCCCGAAAACTGAATAACATAAGAATACACCAAGACAATCCTTTAATTGGAATATATATTCAAACGTATGCCACAGTATACCTCTGGTGATAACGGAATGTTATTACCTCCATTAGTTTGAGGGGACGGATTATGAAAATCGCAACTGGAAAACTCAATTACTAAACTGAGGAGTGAAGATGGAACTTAAAGGTTTTATAACCCACGGATCTCGCTAGTGCGCATGCTAAAATAACAGCGGAAATGAGACACGCGACTGGATTCGAAATAATGGGTGATATTGAAAATTTATGGTGTAAGTTCAAGTAGGTTTAAAGAAGTGTCTTCGTGACGCTGAGAGACAAAAATAATATTACATTTAGGTTTTTTAAAAACATTTCCGTATGGATAACATTACTTAGCTTTTAAACAACAAAATTAAGGTAACAAAGAGGTATATTATGTTAGGTAACAATTAAATGAACAATTATTCCAGACAAAGAAGACAACTGCAACCCTATTATTATTGAATTACAGTGTATGGGCTTGGATTACTTCAAATGAATGCTCAAAACTTGAAAAAAATATGATATAAATTTTTTTGGTTTTTCCCTAAGATTTTTCGATTCTTACGAAGAACTTGAGAAAAAGTGGCCATGCTATAGGGTAGAGGGTAGTTAAGATTCCCACATTTTACTAATTCCAATTTATCGTATCTTTAAATAAAAATAATAGTATGCGTTTATACATAACTTAATATTTTCTGTAAAAAAGAAAATAATGATTTCCTTTATGGAACGATTTAACAGGATGCTTAACAGGTAGGATTGACCTAAGTTGTCGATAGTCATTCAAATAACCTATTAAGAAACGATGTACACTACTTCGATTATATCTGCTTTGGCGTACAGTACATAAGTGCATCAATAAACTCTCTCCCTGCTTTGGATGTAATAATACTACCGGAGGACTTCATACCATCTAGCCTAATGGCTTACTCAAATCTCGGCTTGAAAAATGAAAAAAATGTAAAATGAATATATAATTGTATTTAATACAGATAAAAACTGCGTAGGCAAAAATTAATGCAGATATTCACAAGTATGACAGCAAATAAGATTGGGATGTACAGAAATTCCCAGTATTTGACAATCTCATCTCGTTACTGCATATGGGATTGTAATATAGTTGTGCTCTGTGAGCTTAGATTTTATGAATATCGTATCGGTTATAGTATCATCCAAACTACATGTGTGATGGATATTCTCCATGTGAGTTTTTCTTGGGCTTCACACCGTTCTTAGTAATTTATGAATAATAATAAGGATAATAATGTGTTTATAATAAAAAAACGTTTATTACTCCAACACTTTTAGTACAATTACTATTTTTGCTAATTTTCAGAAGCTTTAGGTAGTCTCAAAGGTCATAAACCTGAAGGAAGGCTACCTTTCAAGCAAAAATATCAATATTTTCCATAGCTCAAAAAACTTTTTTTCATTTCTATTGATTTTAATATTGTTAGGTAATGTATGAATGATTTTTGACCCAAACTGCAAAGTTGGTCGCTGCCAACGTTACTACGAATAAAACGCCCATTACATCAATGTGATGTGATGATATACCTAACATTAATGCCCTGATGATGTGCAACTAGTCGATCGAGTTCAGCAGCTAATTACTTAATCCGGTGTGACACCTGAGAAATTCTCGCATGTGTTTTTCGCGAGGAAAACATAAGATCATTCATAAATGTCAGCGTATTTGGACATCAAAATGTGGTTGCTAGATGCTAATGGTGCCCGGAACCCTAAATGTACATCCTGTTTATCTGCAAACTTCCCCTCAACATTCGCCGTCTGAAACGATAAAATTTGCTTTCAGTCATTGCCCGCATCTTTTCCCGTTTATTCGTGCTTCCTGTGAAATGTACATGATTTTACACCGTCATATTTCCACTCACGCTACCGTCATATCATCCATAATGACCCTTCCGACTAATGACTCCCACTTTGAAAGTGTTTACACTACAGACGACACTGCGTGTAATTTAGACATTCCATACATTGAGGAACCGATGAAAGAAATAACAATTCAGCGCGATGGGATAACTAAACAGCTACAATCGATAAAAAGTAATAAATCTCCGGGTCCGGAGGGAATACCCGCGCGCGTCCTCAAGGAGTTAGCACCACAGATCGCACCGTTCTTAGAGATAATATTCAATAAGTCATTATCTGAAGGAAAGATACCAATGGACTGGAAAACTGCAAACGTTACACCGATATTTAAAAAGGGAAACAGGCATGACCCAGGAAACTATCGACCAATATCATTAACATCGATTACAGGCAAGATTCTCGAACATATCGTTGTTAGCAACATCATGACTTTTCTGGACAGTCGAAACCTCCTGCATAATTGTCAGCATGGGTTCCGGAAAGGTAGATCATGCGAAACACAGCTCGCGCTCTTTCTTGACGACGTTCTCAAATCTGGTGAATCGAAAAAACAAGTTGACGCACTATTTCTAGACTTTAAGAAAGCTTTCGACACGGTACCTCACAGAAAACTATTATACAAATTACAGTCATGCGGGTTAAACGAACAAGTAGTAAACTGGATACGTGACTTTCTGAGTGATCGTAAGCAAAAAGTAGTTCTTGACGGAATTAGCTCTGATATAGTTAAAGTGACATCAGGTGTCCCGCAAGGAAGCGTTATTGGCCCACTTTTGTTCATTATATATATAAACGACCTTTGCTCCCGAATTAGCAGTAAAATACGTTTATTTGCCGACGACGCTGTCATATACCACGAAATTAGTGATCAATCTGACTTTGAAATTCTGTCATCGGACTTAAACAACGTTCATGCGTGGAGCAAAGAGTGGGGACTAGAACTTAATCTGAGCAAATGCACGGCGGTGCATTTCTTGCGTAGGTCGTCCAACTATCCCCATGTATATGTTGTGGATGGCGTTAGCATAAATGCGACAGATGAAGTGAAATACCTGGGAGTTACGATAACTTCGAACCTATCGTGGGGGACACATATAAGAAATATTTGTGGCAGAGCCCTGAAGAAGTTAGGATTTGTCAAGCGTGTTGTGGGAAGATTATCGGATGATAAAGTGAAAGAGAGGTGCTATTTCGCACTCGTCCGGCCACACCTTGAATATGCAGCGAGCATATGGGATCCGGCGGAGAAAGACCTAGTCCATGAACTTGATAAAATACAAAGGAAAGCTGCGCGATTCGTGAAAAACTGCTACGGCCGTACAGAAAGCGTTACACAGATTTTGAAAGATTTAGGGTGGGAGCCGCTAGAGACTCGGAGGCTACGCGCTAGGCTTAGATTGCTTGAGCAATTGAGAATGAATATCTTTCAGAGCGACACGGAGAACATCATATTAGAACCACATTATATTTCCAGGTCCGACCGAATCGATAAATTAAGGGAGATATTTTGCCGAACGGATAGGTATGGGAATTCGTTTTTCCCCCGAACAATTAAGGACTTTAATAAATGCTAGGCGGAACTTTGATTTTTTTTTGTTTTGTTGACGGCTGGTGTCCTAACACCCCCCGCCACACGCCTTTTGAGGCGGCTTGCGGGGTAGTATGTAGATGTAGATGTAGATGACCTACCACCTACCTTACACACTTATTCGCAGAATCCAAGTCAATTCGAACGTAATCATCATTTTTCATCTTTCCTAAAAGATATACCGACTGAGAATGAACCACTAAATCTAAAAAACAAGCCAATTCTGACAATTTCGTACATCTTGCCCACAGCGACTCGCAATCTCATGTTTTCACATTCATATTTAATTCACTGTTCGTGCTTTTTCAGATATTTTAGCCCAGCAGGTCCGTTAAAGAGATTTGGCAGAGTGTCAGCGGAAGCTGATATAGGCCGTGAATTATGAAAATGTCGATTTTTGTCGCCAGTTACTCTTACCTTAATGCCGAGGAAACATAAAGGTTAGATGAATTAAAGTACGAGGACAGGTAGTGAAGATATTCAGATATTCCCTCTGCCAGAGGTTAGTTAATAATGCGGAGGTTTGCATACTTTTGGAGATGAACGAGGATATCTATGACGGAATAGGGGATAAACATCAATTGTGAGAGGACGAATCAAAGGAAATCATGGGGTAAGAAGGTTTTCTAGGACAAAGAAAACTAGAGTGTCCATAACAGTTGAGGGGCTCAAGCTGATGCTAGTAGATGTATTAATTACTTAGGTAATACATTGATGGAATGACTACAGAGAAATTTTGGTAGAGTTGATAAAAAAGAGTAGTATTACCTGTCACGACATTTAATAAAATGGCGAAATTGATGACGGAGAAATACAGTACGAATGAAAAGAAACAACTTGAAAAGAGTCTAATTTGGAGAGAAACGTTGCATGGTGTAGAGATGTGGTCTCGAAGAAAAGATAATGAGCGGAGGCTGAGGATTAATTCGATGTAGTTTTTTTGGTGAATGAAAAAGATGCCGTGGACGGCATGGATAACAAACGAGGAAGTTCTGGGAGCAGATAATTGGGGATAAGAATTTCAAGTAGGAAATTTGGAGAAGGCAAAGTTAGTGGTTGGAGCTATTAATGAAAGGCTGAGAGGAGGCTGACGGCTGTGATACAAGGGAGAATGCTATATTCGGCTTGGGCTTCAAATTATGCGCCTTAAACTCAAGTAATAAAGATTCTTAGATCAACGCAAAATTTCAAAAATAACTCTTTCATACTGTCTATTGCTACACGCATGGACATTTGCTCCTCTATAACCGATGTACATAAAAGATATGTCGTCCGACAATTGTTTGTTTTTTACTTTTTAATGATTAATTAAAATGTACTCTTAATGACTCATTTATATAATTCTCACCACATAGGGGTTAAGCTGCACAACATATCGGAGACCTTTTTGAACAGAATTACTTTTTACCTCAGAATTGCACTAAAATCGTCCACCGCTAGGGATTATATTGCAGCACAGCAATGGCAAATTTAGCCCAGTTACTGCTGCCCTTCATGAATATACTGCCAATTGCAACTGGGCTACATTGTTATACCTCTAGTCCCTTGTTGCAAGCGTATTCCCCGTCTGCAATGATCAAAATTGTAGGAAATACACTTTCCTTCCGGCAAAGGCTGGACGGGGGCTGGATTGAGATGAAATCGGAAGTCAGGAGACGAATTGAGCCAGCCGAAGGGAGGGAGAGAAGGAAACGCGGCCAGATATAGTCGTAGATATATAGAGAGAAGAGGCAAAAACGAAATGGAATAGGAAATTTCCTCCGGAGTGAAGGACTGCCGACGAAGTGGGGCGGTATACATAATGTACTCGTGTACATGCATGCGTATGTATTCAGTGGATACCCATTCCAGCGTCTGCCTTTCTCCCACAGCTTCCAAAACCTTTATTATTATTCATTGCTTCCTCACTTCACTTTGATCGATTTGTGGTTCCGCAGACGTCCGGACTGTGGTGACGCATCGTGCGAGGGAGAGCGAGAACGGAGCTAATGTGAAAAATTGCTGCGCAGAGACACAGCCATGTGACTCAGCTCTCGACGCATGACCAAAAAGCCTGAATTAGTGTTGTCTCGTGGTAAAAATGTAAGCCCGTGACGAGATGACGTATCTGAGAAGAAAAAAAAACAGACAAAGAATTCCGAAGGAAATATGTTAACCTTCCGTCTGTTCAACGTTAAAAATTATTTTATAAGAGTCTCCAATCATTGCACTAACAAATAATGTGGAACGAAGTAACTCGCACGGGTGCATATACACCAAGTGTTGAAATTTGCCATGAAAAATCCAGTTGACTTGACCGGGATTCGAACCAGTATCTCCCAATTGCCGGTCAGGTGTTAACTGGCCAACTTACCTGACCAACAAATGGGAGATCTAGGTTTGAATGCAGGTAAGACTGGCAGTTTGTTCTATAAGTAACTATAAAACACAAGTACCTATAGGGGATTCATCGATCGGATTACAATTGTGTCAACTCGTGAAGATAACATACATGCTAAGCAAATTAGTCTGCCTGAGCGTTAGATAAGTGTACCATAATGAGCTCCAGAAAATAACACATTTCTAAAAAAAATATCGACCAAAAATTTCAACAGGGTTATATTTACATCCTATCTGTGGACCCTTGAACATTATTTCAATATTTTTTGCAACGGAAAATGCACTTAAAGTAAAAACATTTTGATTAACAAGTAAGGCATGGTAAATATACCGAAGATATTTCTCCACTTAAGTGCTTATATGTCAAAACTGTGAAAGCGGCGGCCCAAGGGTAGCGTGCTCGACTTCGTAGGTTTGAGAAAAATCGGCAACAAACATTTACTTGATTTTGGAGAAAAATTCCAAATAAAAAAGCGTGACGAGGCAACGAGTATATTCTACGCCGGATATTCTTCCCAAAGTACTCGCGTATGCATGAAGGCAATGATAGCGTAAATTAAGGAGATTGTTTAGTTATAACTATTAAAGGTTTGGGTGCGATTGAAGCTCATGGTTTCGACCGAAGTTTAGTAATGTGGAAGGCAACAGGAAAACAGCACATTAGTCTTCCTAGAAAATGCAGCATATTTTCACGTTCAACGGTATATAACGTAAATACATTCCCCTTCCGCGAAAATATTTCGAAGACTAAAAAGGACCACAAACTGATTTCTGGGTGGGGATTTCTAGGAATGGAGCATCAGTTAAAGGGATCATCTATGCACATTACAAATATTAGGATGCCGATCTGCGGTTAGATAATTATTTTTCTTCAGGAAAATTCATACATTAATTACCAATTCTAGGAATTTTTGCAATGCCCCGAGCTGTCACATCACCGCAACCCCAACAATCCACCAATTGTCCGGCTGTAAATGCGTCATATAATTTTATATAAATTTCCAGTATAGCAAGGACCGAGACCATGGATATGACCTTGAATATAGCGGTTAAAACACCAGCATATAGCGTTTGATCCGAATTATCAGTAAAGCTCCCGCAAAATTTCCAGGTGTGCATTAATGTATACATAAAAAACCTCAATTTTTTCGTAAAAAAAATTACTACCAACCTGAGATTCAATGTTAGTCTTTCATAACCACATGAAGATTCTTTATAAAAAATAAGACCCGGGTCTGAAGTATATTATATTTTTGTATAAAACTGCACTCTTTATTTATTCATGAAATACAAATTTTTCAATCAATTTGTCGTCTCTCTGCATCTTTGCGTGGGATATACAGGACAAAATGAGTTTCCCTCAAGGGTAACGGGGCCTTGATTTAGGTAAGTATTGGAAAGAGTCGGAAATGACTCCAACGTCCAATTTATCACATGGCCAGAAACATTTTCTAGAGCTTAAATTCTAAAGCGGACGCTATGAAAATTAATTTACGATTTCCCCGAGGTATTTATTCAACTCATTGTTCAAATGTACTCTTCCTTGTTTAAATACGTGACATGACATGTCTACTTTGAAGTATACCTTTATTCTGAGGCCTTTTTTTATTTTGCCCAAAAATTTTTCCTGCGCTAAATATCGATCTGTATACGGACTTTTAAGAATATCAGACTACAGACAATAAATGAATTTGTTCATTAACATTCTTTAGCCTGAAATCCTTAATATTAAATGATCATCAATATTGCTTGAGCATGTTTGAGAGATTGCTTAAGCTCACGTTTGTATAGTTATTGCTCCAAAAAGAGTATGGAACAAATCATCATATCTTAGAATAAAAATTAACATTGTTATTATTCACCATTAAAACTAGAATGAAGAGTTCTCGGGTTTTCAGCCGGGGAATGGTGTAAAACTGCACATCGGAGCAGTTTAACACCATTACCTGTATCTCAAATGTATCTCAAAATTCCTCCTATATAACAGAAAAGAATTCACACAGCACTGTGTCTCGATAGAGTTCAACATAACCACCAACTTGTAAATATACTTGAATGTAATTTTTTTGTTTAGCTTTCTGATCTTACCGTGCACATTAAATTAATGTCACCAAAAGAACGTAGATGGTCTTTCAGAGTACTCCCTATCTAACCGATCGTGTTGAGAATGATACATTTGATGAAAACGAAAAGCATGGTTCTCTTCTTAATTAGACAACTTAGTGTATTCTTAACATTACAAAATTTATTAAAGAAATACATTTTGCTTAAACCAAAGATAAATAATTTTTGCATAAAAACGGAAGGTAAAATTTAAGGGACCGCAATGTTTTCGGAATTGACTCCGACGTAAAAACCTAATAAAAATGGCATCTGACTCATTGCAACTGGAATGGAGGTAGGCTTTAAAAGAGAGAGGAATGAAGATAAGTGGGTTAACCCTTTCGCTGCGGTCAAACTTCAGAGACGTTCCAGCCCCTGTGCGGCGAAAAAGTGTACGGTAACCTACGTTAGCACAGCAAGTATGTCTCTCATTGTACCTGCAAATCAATAGGCACTCACGCTCCCGGGAAGGGATTAGTACAATGTATATCAATGAACTCGGGGAATGGCATTCGCAGAAGAATAGAAAGTTTGGTTGCGTGGGTAGGAACGACCACTTGCCAACAAAACGTAGGAGCTATGTTCACAGCAGTCAACCGGGCGAACGTAGCTGCTACGTTCACAGCAGCGAAAGGGTTAAAAACGAAATATATGACTAGGTTGAACTACTACTATCCTATCTGTAATGCTTAAAAATCAGCAATGACCATAGGTTAGGAAGTTCAAATAGGGTCAATTTTTCTGAATGAAGGAGGATAGGAAACTGAAATACAACGCAGGATAAACTGTGGATGGCAGGTGTAGAAAAAGTCATTGGAGTGGTATGTAACAGGAGGATGAGCTGCAAGATGAAAGGAAAGCTATTCAAGTCTAAGGTGAAGCTTACAATCATGTACGGGTCGGAAACATGGCCTAATACCAAGATCTTGAAAATAGATCAGCCCAAAATGAGCGTGCTGCATTTCATGTGTAGAGTAACGAGAAAAAGGGGATAAAAGATGAGTATATTAGAGTAAAGGTAGGAGTAGGGCCCAAGGAAAGGAAGGTGCAAAAAAGTAGACTACGGTGTATGAACATGTACGAAGAATGTCCGAGGACTATGTTGGGAAAAGAGTTGAGAAAATGGAAGTCAGTGAGAAAAAGAAGATGGGAGGACAAAAATTGAAATGGCAGGAGAAATTGGCAGAAGACATAAAGGAGAAATACTGGATCAAAGAAGAGACTTTAGACATAAACACAGGTGAGAAAAAAATAAAACATGGTTACGCCGAGCCCGAGAATATGGAGATAGTAGCGAGAAATATTACGGATAAAATTGATTATAAAAGTGTATCGACTTTTAAAAAACACGGAGGGCGTGTCAGCAGTGTTACCCAAGAATAATAGATCACATAACAAAACAACGCCATCTTCTAGTTCACACCATACTCAGTGAATATCCCAAACAATTGCATTGGCCTTTATATATTCAAAGAAACGTCAGGTAAAATGTAAAGCAGGCTCATTGGTGTCCCTTTAAGGCTTAAAGTTTAAGCACTAAATTAGGCGTAAAATATTTTTTGCATAAGTTGTAATTACCTTTAATATGGATAACCTTGGCCTCAAACTAAATAACTAAACTAAGAAAACACAACTGGAGACTTTATTTTTATTTTTTCACCGTCAGAGAGAAAAGAAAGGTCTTTAAATGAAAACTCCTCCCCAAAATATTTTTATGAATATTTCATTCAGTTCCACCACACAGTTATGACAAATCTTTGGAAGACATCAAATTCTACCGAAGTCTACAAGTATCGAAGCAAGTTGAAATCATCAAATATATATTCAGTGGAAATGATTTCTTTTAATTTCGTAATGGAATCCCAGTTAGGCCACAAGGATCGTCAACGACCGATGGAAGTTGCTAATGAGTCGTCCGCTTCATCGATTTCAGCTGTGGTTCATTAAGGCCGCTGATGTCATAGATATCACTTCCGCATCACAAATGAAATTAATTGTCGGTTTTGAAGGGAACATTCAAACTCCGCACATCCGGTGAATATGAGGAGGGCGAAAATTAAACCAAGAGCATCAGAGTTTAATGTAAAGTTTCGTTAACCCATCAGTAAATACTCCACCAGACACATAAACCCGCCATCTGAGATTCAAATTTGAGGTTTCATTGAGAGAAAGAGAGATATAAGTATTTGGACGCCAAAAAAGCAACACTCAAGGAGAGTTATTTGTAAGCTGCACGTTAGTACACTATGACATGTTTTGTTCTTATAATTCATGATGCTCAATTTCTACCGACGATTTTAGTTCCTTCTATTGACGACATTATAAAGAACCTACCAGCCATCTCCTTATGCAATCATGTAAAGCGGAAATGGAAAAGAAAATATTCATGGCTCTTATTTACCGTGATTCTCCAATTTCTTAAACGCTTTTTTAATAAAAACATACCTAGTGAAATGTTAAATTGAAGAGCAATTAAAATTAACTTCAATGGAATGCTAAATATAAAAAAACAGCGTTGGAAAATTTTAAAACACTGCTCCTCTCATTGCTAATTTTTTACCAATGCTTACAATGTTTTAACTATCATATCACATGAAATTTTGCAATAAGTATAACAACACGAAGAATGTCTGTGTATAAACTTCCTTGAAGTTAATTTAGCAGCGAAAAAGTTACGTTTACTCAATACTATGAATATTTTATGAGAATAGAAAATAATGCCACGTTAGAGCGAGTCTATGAAAACAGATATGTGTTGTTTTACAATGCATGAACTACGGAAATAGCGATACATCGAACGAGAAGGTGTCATAAGTATACCTGCATTGGTATTTACATGTGCGATATCGTTATAAGACTTCGGTTATTAGGAATATGCACTGGAGAACTATACCTAATCGTTCGAAAAACCACATCACGCAAGGGTAAGAAAGAGAGAGGGAAGGTTCCTTGGAAAATAGGAAAGCTAGAAGAACAATATCGACCAATCTCACGATGTAACGGGACAGATATTCACGGTAAAGTACGAGGCAAAACAGACGCATACAACCCCTTAAGGTAATGCGAGCGAGGTAGTTCCCTAATCATAATAGAGACCACAATCAAATTATACGTTTTAATTTCACCAGCCATGAGACACTAATTAAATATTGAATTATTAATGGCGCAATAACATACTTTTACATGACAGAAATTGTAAGTAATCAAATGAAAATATCCAAATAAATCTTTAACTTGACTCTTTTTTCACGCGTTTGAAACTCCTTCAAAACGGAAGGTTTTTTTGTGATACCCAAGCACTTATTGCGGTGACAAAATGATTAATTAAAAAAAATGGTTGAGAAAACACAAACTACACACTATTAAGTTTGTGACGAGATCTAGGAGTGAGAACTTCCTCATTTGTTAGATAACGTCTCTCTGGAGTGCCATTTCCCATTTAAAGGGCTGGTATTTCCTGGAAAAGTATCTTGGAAAACAATTCAATAAGGGGTTGAATTTTTTATGTCAATGGAAGGGTGATATATTTTTCTTTCAAATGAGATCAAATTCATTGATTTACGAGTAAAATGATATTCCGCTCAAACTCTGCTCTGTCTTCGTGTGGCAGGGGGTGTTAATACATCATCCGTTTAAAGATGTAAGGTTTTGGGAGGTAAAATGTTTACGTGTATTATTGGAGTATTTAGTGGTGCTCAGTTCTTATTGTGATCGCTTATTGTGCGCAGAAAGAATGAGTTCTTGCAAGCATCTGCTCTACTAAATAAATATAGAAACGTGGGCACCATAAAATACTGTGCAAAGGGGATCGGGTTGGTGTGGTGGCTAGAGTACTGGCTAACCATACGGGCGGCCAGGGTTAAAAATCCCTACAAGGGAGGATGTTTTTCAGGGGAAACCCGATCCCTACTTGAGTGTCTTGTGGAGGACACTTCAAGTGCAGTACTCCGTCTGTCGGATGAGACGTTAACCCGTGGCCCCCTTGGCGACTTTCGTTAAGAGCAGGCTAATGCCGAAGACTGGTTTCCATCCACCCTTCCTCCCTTACCTATCCCCTACAGCGCAAATGACCTTAGCTGTCGGTCACCTCCCCAAAATCCAAGCCAATTCAAACACTATGCAACATATTTAACTCCACGCCAGCCTTTTTATATTCCCTTACGAGTCCATTTTACCAGCTTCTTAATGATACTTATCTCTTTTTCAAAATTGAAAAACTCTTCCTCAAGTCCATGTTATAATGACCATTTTTGCTTAAAGTTCTACTCATTAAATTAAACTGC
Organism: Ceriagrion tenellum; assembly: GCA_963169105.1. Taxonomy (NCBI): domain Eukaryota; kingdom Metazoa; phylum Arthropoda; class Insecta; order Odonata; family Coenagrionidae; genus Ceriagrion; species Ceriagrion tenellum. The sequence goes on from OY720643.1 coordinate 89,117,960, forward strand.
TCTAATTGCTTCAGTTCATTCCGCCACTCCCCAAACTACGGAATATATCCCACCTTTCTTTTTCCTATGACTGATCCTCGAGCTGTATTCGCATACTTGTTAAATCATCCACAAAAGCCTGAATTTCCTTAAATATTCGACTGGTTAACCATCATCATCATCAGCTCTACAGTCCGGGCTGGACCGTGGCTTCCTTTGTTACAACCCTCCGTACCAATCTAGTTCTTGCATTTTCCTTCCACTTTGCAACTCCCATAGCCATCAAATATTCCTCAACATCATACAGCAATCATTCTCGCCGTCTACTTCTCTTTCTAAACCCTTGCATTCCCGTATAGAGCAGTCGCTACGGCATTCTGTGTTCACCCATTCTTTCTGGCTGTTCCAGCCATACCGGCCGCCGTGACTTGGAGAACCTTGCTATATATTCATCTCCTAATATATCATTTACCTCCAAGTCCCTTCTGATACTCTACAACTTTCCCTCTCTTACCGCACCATAAATTTTCCTCATTATTTTAATTTAAAATCTCTAAAGTATTTTGTTATCATTCATTGGAAGGACCCATGTCTCTGTTTCATATGTGAAAACAGGTCTCATGAGGGCTTACATATTTCCAATATTATTTTCTTGACAGAAAGGTTGATTCAAGGAGAGGTATATCTGCGTGTGGAGCGTATCACTCTATGGATTGGAAGTATGGACCATTGGCAAAGCTGACCAGAAAAGACTAGAAGGCTTCAAAACATGGTGCTAGAGGAGTAGGCTGAAGATAAAATGGACGTACAAAGGAAGAAATGATGAGTTAAATATAGGAGTAGAGGAGGAAAGGGCCATATAGAACACCATATAGAAAAGGAGAACAAAGTAAATTGGACACACTCTGAGGCACAATGGGTTTGTGAACAACATGATTGAAGGTAAAATTGGAAAAATGTCCTCAGAGGAAGACCCAGGGATAAGTTCGTGGAAAAAATAAAGAGGAAAGTACATAAGAATATATACTACGAATTATGGGATCTAGCATTGGTAGATAAGGGTGGAGGGCTGCAGTTGACCAATATTTGAATTTAGCAACAAATGATGATGGTAAATGGCATCAGCAAAATATGCGTCATTGCCATTCATCACCCTTTGGTCGATTTCGCTGGATATTTTGATTCACAATTTAATCATTCGACTGGCTAATTCATACGCGAAATGAAATTTAACACTGGAAAAATGCTAAAATGACCAGGAAATGAGAGTACCACGCTTCTGCCAGGCAGTAAAATCCTCCAATACTAGTAATTCAGTGGCTTCATATTTCCTGATAGAGCGGATCACATCCACCATTTCGAACAAAATGAACATTTCCAAAGCGCACAGGCGAGTGGCGCGGTAGAGGATGAGCAAAAAAATTGGGGCTCCTAGCAAAAGGAGAGAACCACGAGCCATCAATCCGTTCGACACAGAAAGATATCAAAGGAGGGAAAAGGCTGAGAGACGGGAGAAGTAACAGAGAGAAGATTTAGATAAGTTGAAAACGAAGGGAGAAGATATACATACCGCGGGACAAAGTCAAAGGGTTCCAGTCAGTAAAGGAGGCTCCCCGACCCCCCCTTCTCCGTCCTTAAAAAGGCAAAGTCGACGTGACTGGAAGGCATATTTCCATCTCAATGTTCCTCAAACTTCCAAACAAGCCTCCTCATTCCCTTTATGAGGGGCCTGTTTCTTTCCACCCTCAGCCCACGCTATTCACCCTTTCAATATCTTCTTCTCTCTCTTTCTGTCTCGAACTCCCAGCCCTGCTCATTCCCCTGTGTTCTCTCTTTCGACAGGTCGTTTTGACGGCATTGTTATACCCCCCTCTCCACTTAGCCCTTCCGACGCTCGTCATATAAAATTGACATCCATCTTTCCCATCTCCAGGCCCCACCTACAAGCCAAAACGCTTCTTTTCCTTATTGACCCCTTATTCTACTTACAATTCTCAACCCGAGAAACTGTCCCCTCCTTACCCATTCCATCGGGGTGAAGCCCTGAAAGGTCGAAGGACACGAAAGAATCTGTAGCTGAGGAATTCATATGCCGCCTAGTGCATGTTTCTAAATCTGTCGAGTGGTACTACCACCATGATTTTCATTTTTTCTGCATGCCTCTTATGTCACGTTTACGTAGTTACATTATAGATTATTTTAGTAGATTATGTAGCACTTGTAGCATACCGATTATGTTCCTTTGGGTTACTCCTCCAGCACCATGTTTCGAAGGGTTCTAGTTTGTTACTGAAATTGCGTTTTACTGAAAGTTATATCATAGACTTGTAATCCCCAGTTGGACGACGATTTCACTTTAACTGCAGCTCGAAGAGCAGTTGCCATCGTGTGGTTGCGAGGGAGTGAAGTCTATTTCAAATAGTTAATGAAAAAAAACGGTATGAAACAGTCCTTCTGAGAATCTTAAGAGGTATCATTTGACCACCATTTTGAAAGAAATGACTTTCTGGAGGTGGATATTGATGTGCTATGTAAATATGTATTCGGTCATGAGTACGTCTGAGGAAAAAATACTAATATTATGGAGAAATGAAATCATTCACAGCAGAATAACTTAAAATACAAGTATGCTAATACAGCTAATTGGAATCAGTGTTGTTTTTGCTAAACTAAATGAATGATCTCCGACAGAATTATGATTAAATCCAATGAATTTTCTTTGCATGTCCTTTTGGGTGGGATGGATTTATTTGCTAGCGGATTGAGTCGCAAGTGCAGTTTAGCATAAGGAAATTAACAAGGGTGTCGTGACGGGGTGTAACTAGACTATGGTTCCAGTACGCGATGTCCAAGATAGCTTACCTAAGCTGTTACCTCTTTGCTAAAATCTATCTTGACATGTCCCGCACGGTAATGCTTCCTGCATGAAAAATAGTCTCGCAGTTTTCATGAATTAAGCTATAATTCAAGCATTTCATTTAAGCTATAAGTTAATGAGTTAGTTTCGGGTTTTACCGCGCATTGTTCTCCTAAATACTTTATGATATGCGCTTGCTATCTTTTTCAAATATCTTAGGAGCTAGGAGGCTGAATTAAAGTTTTTTGGTGTAAGCGAAGTGATATTTACTCGTCATGTAACTCCAAGAGCCATTCAGGGTACAGTATGCGTACTGTAGAGCCTAGAAAATTTATCCGCTCTCAGACTGCCGCGGCGCTGTGTAAATTTTGCGATTCTGCTTGCTGTATTGCCAAACCTCATAACCACAGGGCCTCCCTCATTGCGGTTATCCCGGATGAGGGGTAATATTATTGGCAACGTCGAGCTAGTACCCCTCCATATAAGTGTCAGTGGACAGTGGAGGCCTTCGGTCAGTTCCGGACTTGCATGAAAGGCGCCCACCCCCGCAAATCTTAGCCCAGCCTCCTAGCACCTAAGACATGTGAAAAAGATAATAGCGGCCGCGGGAATAGGCGAAGCCCTGAATTGAACTGAGACGAGTGATACACCCTTGGTGTGGAATCATGCTGTGCCTCACACCCTAGTGATAGGTTGCAGGGTATTTCGTAAATGCAGCTGTAGATGAAGTCATCAACACCATAACTAATCGATATTATAAAATGATAACCCTTGTACTTCAAATTGCTATGCTTTTAAACATGGCAAACTCCATGTCGATGATGATTTTCGTACAATCTGCATGTCCTTACAGTTTTTGGTCCTCTCATAGCTGCCAGGGAAGCGTGCGGCGTTCGATCTTGGACATAGACGAGTTCTGTCAGCTTGGAGTGGAAACACCCCGTGCCAGAAGACATGCAGATGGCCTGTACGGTAATCCGAAGATGTAAATACAACGCACGAAGTCACCAGACTGGACATCAATGGGCTATGCAATATCGTGCCTAATAATAAAATTAAATGATAATGTGAGATAAAATGTTTCTTATCACATCTTTCGAGTGTGATACTCAAAGCCTCCATTAAACGAGTAAGTTATTATTATATTATTATATTAAACTATTAGAGAAGCCATAGCAGGCGCTAGCAAATGATACGTTATTATGCAAACACATGTGGCCCTACGGTCAATTTGGTTAAAATCGACCTATATTTGTATTAACTCGTTCAAAAGAAATATGCACAAATTCATTTTTACATTTAAGAACTGAGGTTTTAGATTCTGCGATAAAATGGCCCTATATCCAGTTAAATCTTGATTAAATGACTACAAATGGAAATAAAAATGGTAAAGCACAAATTATACGCAGACATTATTGATGCAAATTCAAATACTTAATTCCATCTGGAAAATTCTTTACTCCAACATACTGCGGTATATCAAATCACAAAAATAAAATAAGAAAAATAGGCAGAATGACAGCCAGCTTAAAATATCGTTTTGCCCATGAGCGAGATACGAGATCTTAGAGGCTTCAAATGAGATCATGCATGAAGAAAAGTGGATCAGATCTAGTTAATGAATGGGATCTAGTTCCCATATATCCGCAAAAGAAAACATGGAGGCCTAGATTGTGTAGTGGTCTGAACATTGGTGCGACAGAACAATGTCCGTGGTTCAATTACTGGTATGAATTTTGCTCGTGGCGATTTGAACGACAATATACATAGCCGATTCGTCTTTAGTCCCATATGACATACTCTAAACTCATAAAATACCAAAGTCTACCTCCATGTTCAATTACGTTTAAATGATAGAATAAAATAGAATTTATTCCAAGAACCTAATCCTTCGGACGCTAGGTTCATCATGATTACATTTTAAGAAATAAACTTATACTCCCAGTTACTTTTGTGTGAATTACCGAAAAAATTACAAAAGTGGAGCACATTAACTGTGGATAATCTAGCGAATAAAAAAACAACAGAAAAACAGAGTCTACCACACATTCCCAGTTTCTTCAGGCACATATACTGATATGGATAAAATGATAGTGGTCTCTCAACAGATGCTCCTTAGAGGCTAACAAAGTGAGATAATGGAAAAATTGGTTCAAACTTTTACTAAAAGTACCGAGTTCAAAAACAAGGTAAAAAAACACGACCCGGGTTTCGGCGCTGAGTACCATTTTCAGGAGGAGAATTCATGCATTCAGTCTGTATATATACATCAATGCCACGTCATATGACTGAAAAATAGAGGAATGGGAGGAGGTGCTTGGGTTAGGGGGTGGGGTTTACTGTTGGGAATAATGGTGAATGTGGGTAGAGAGGCGGTAAGGCGAAGCGCTTGTGGAGGACCTTAAATGGGTGTGGGTTGGAGCGAAGGCAATGACCGCGTCAAGGATAGAGGGGGAGGCAGGATACAAATATTCATTAATAAGAGACCTTAGGGTCGTTCTAACATTTTAAAATTTCCACTTGTTCCACAGTGTTCAACTTTATTGTTAGTCAAATGTAGAATATTCAAATCAAAATCACTGTGGTGGTCAGATGTTAAAAGGTGTTGCATTGCAGGTGTCATTGCTATGCATGAAAGTTTTAAAACGTTCTGTAATCCCTATATTAAAATTTCTGGAAGTTTGTCCAACATATACACCATTACAATCACCACACTTTAAGGCATAAATTATAACTAATTTATCCATTGTCTTATTTATTAAAAATGGATCACCACAGATTACCATAGACAGCATTTCATTCGTGCTACCAAAATGGTTCATATTTTTACAATATTTTCCCTATTTAGTTTAAAAAACTTTTTCAAGTTATAAAATTTATTGGTTAATAATTTATTATAAACATTTATATTTATTTAGCTACGCAGTACTTAATTTTAAAAATTTTCCGACTACTGAGAAGTTACTTCTTTTGAGTTAATTTTTTTTTCGTACCCTAGCTACCGGGGAAGGCGTTGCTGACGTCACTCCTCTGCAAGACGAAGGGTGTGGGGGAGGAATATGGGGCCGACGGGAAGTGGTTGGTGGGGGAGGTGAAGAAAACTCAGCCCCCTCCCACCGTATCGCCATGTGGTGCGTAGGATGGGGTGTTATTGCGTCAAAAAGAAAGGAGATATCTTGTTTACAAGGGGGAATCCGAAGCCAAGGGCTTATGACACAAGTGGAGGATCGGATCAAATCCCCTGGATCTTACAACGCAGAATGCAGCCTGTAGCGTCCAAGAGCGACAATGCAACATATTAATAGAGAAGGAGGGAATCACGCTATTAATTTAGTTTCCGGTGGCACCAAATTAATTCTATAAAGAATATGTAAGAAAGCAAAGAATATGTAAGAGAACTAATCGGAAAAACAGTGAGGAGATAACTACCTATTTAATTCTTACATCTGAGAATAGCCAAAAGCCTAGTGAGAATATATGATATGAGGTCGCCAGATGCAAAACAGTGACAAGACATGTGATCATAAACCATAGTCACTCATGTTGATCGATTTAGATAACTGACGGCCAATCTGAAATCTTACTGTGGGAGACTTTCGTTCAAAATACTAATGGTATGATCATATGTGTCTTCTCAGAACAAGTAGCTGCTGCAAATGTGATCATGGTTAAAATATTTTGAAAGCATCTAGCCTAAAAAAATTAAAAAATATTGGTTTTGTACCTAAAAGTTGAAATTTATCATGTCTTCTGAGGCCCGAAATAATCGAAAACCAGTCTATTCCCAAATATTCCAGCTCATTTCCGAAATCTCGTATCTCTCATTATTTTTTTAGTTAACAGTTAACTCGTAAGGCATGGACATTTAAAATTAGAACCCGCATTTAGTCCATAAAGGTTACGAATAGGGATAATTCGTAAAGAAATTTATTAGGAAATGTTAAAGGCCTTTTAACCGTCGCTAATTATTGAGGCCCTTCCTCGATTGAAAAATTATCCCACAGACGATTTCTGACAGTTATTTTCTCTTGTTTACATGACGATATAAGTATTATGTCAGTAACAAATATTTTTCAAGGCGTTAAAATACAAATTTTAAGTAAATGGCTGTATTTTGAAGCTTATAATAAATTTTCTGTCAACGATTTTCCGTTGTACTTCTTCACGTTGAGGTTAGCTTCTTTTGGAGCATTTTTAATTTTTACAAAATGTAGAAAGTCAATAATCTAGTCCATTGAATCTCATCGAAAACTTTTTTTCGTAAAAGGTATCGTTAACGACTAACTAGAGCTACGGCTTTTAAAAATTCGCTGTCAAGTGACACACCATCCATACATTAAAATTATCTGCGACCAACTATACACATATTTTCTTTACTTTACCCGAGAGGCTTTCTCTGTAGAAGATTCGATATGGATTTCCAGCGCCCCATCCCTGATTGTAGGGGAGGAAGCGCAGCGATACCATACCGCACCAAAAACCTTGGTTAGATTTTGACTTGAATGTCCGTTTACCGAAAACCGATTGACAGTTTCGTTAAAGGAAAGAATCCGTTTACTGAAATGTTCCTCTATTTTCCATAAATGGCGGACATATCTACATTGAAATTTTTCAAAGTAAAGATTTTTGCAACGTGGGGTCTCGCAAGATGATTTACTGCTCGGCACTGTTTATGTGAACGATATTTAGAAAATTATCAGTAAAATGTTCGTTTTCTCATTTCATGTTATATGTGATTCATTTGATCGTAAATGTCAATTTCTATGCATCTATTCACAATAGGGCGCGCATGCGTCACAGGTCTGTTTTTATAATGAATAAAACCTGATTCGGAAACTTATTCTCATAACTCTTACTTCTCAAAATGGTAGAAACAAGGTAGTTTACAGTAAGAATGTCTAAATAAACTATGCAAATATAAAATAATAATGCCGGCATGTTAGCCACCGTATACGAGCTCTCCCAAAAGTGCCTGTCAAAAGAACATCGCTTAAGAAAAGTTTTCGAAATGTGAAGCGAAACAGATTATTGATTATGTATAACCAGTAAAACTTAAAACCCTTAAATTTAAAAAAAATTTAGATTTTGATAAATATTTGTTAATGAAATATTCGAAATTATCTAACAGTTTGTCCCTTTCCTCGCACAAAACAGTGTTGATCATGTTGGGTAGTGGAGACGCTTCCGTTTACAATCCCGGTAAAATAAGGCGATCAAATAGAAAAGTGGCATCGCTACCTTTTTTTGATGGTGTGAGTTGGCACTCAAGGTGACAGAAACGAGAAAGCGAATTTGTACCGATAACAAACACAAAGGAGTGAAAAGGGAAGATAAATGTATCAATAAAAGCGTTATTTATCATGACGATAATGATTATATATTATTAAACTCTCCCAAAAGTGCCTGTATATCTCAATATTTCCGTCAGATTTAAAACAATGTATTCAATGCATTAAATTCATTAAATTGATCTATTCTTAATCTGCGGAACGTAGAAAAGAGTATATACAAATTTACCTTCCGAATCTAAGCATTGACTTGTAACACAAATGTATAGGTTACTGAGACTGCTATGAATTTCATTACAGTTTATTCGTTTGTAACATTATTTCATTGGAATGATTTTTTTAAATTGTTACTGAGCAATCTGTACGACATAGGAGTGTTATATTCTGAACAATACCATATTACCTCGTTTCAATGGCAACCGAACCAATAAAAAGTATTCCTGTCAATCGGCAATTTTATTACATCAGTATTGAATACCAATTCATTTTACTTGGAAAAAACAATAAAGCTCAGAGAAATGCACATTGCAGACATAGATTTTAGTAATAATACCAATAAAAAGGTATTCTTATGCATTTAATGTACAATATTTTTAGAAAATTATTTTGTAAAACATAAAATTGATAGTTCTAATTCAATTTTCTCCGATATCGATAGTTTCAATTCAATGTGGCGTAACACCAGCAAATTCTGTGCATATAGGTACCATGCGTAGGTGTTCGTTAGTCTAGGTGATCTTAACTAAGGTTTATTTCGTTTTCATCTTAGATTCAGCTAGGAAAATGCATAGGAGGATTTTAATTTCCTGAAACAATCTTGTACGTACAGTAGGCTCAAGCATATAGATTTGAACAATTCAATAATTAACAAATACTACAATTGCGGTAAAAGGTTCACACCTTTTTTCCTATTTGACAGTGAAAAATATAGTGACTTGCGGTAACCCTTACAGAGTATAAATAAGCGGGCCCTAGAATAGGTACCTGGGAAACCCCACAGGAACAACCTTCCTCACCTCGAAGTCAATGAAAATAAGGCACAAGGGCGAACAGAATAAACTCTCGAAAGAGAGCACTGCGCACTTCGCAGCCGGGAAAACGAAACATCCACCTTTTGCTGGCCGAAGAATGGCGAATGTGGATATGAATGGAAGTGGAGTTGGCGTTGGGTGGAGAATAAGGGAGTGGTTTTTAAAAGGAGGAGAGAATGTGACGCAAAAGGAACCGATGGGGAAAGGAAATGCGGCCGAAAGAGAGACGCATGAAAGAAGAGGAAATGGGAAAAGGGAGAAGAAGGGACTTATTCGAGAATAAGAGGGAGTAAAAACCTTTGGTGGAAACAGGAATGGAAAAGCTTTCCTCTACACAAGCGTCTGCGAGAGATGGAAAAATCTCGATGACTGAATGCTACCAAATATGTAGCGCTACCAAAATACGAGAAGAATCGTAGAATTTGAACCTGTTAGGATTTAACAGAACCCGCTCGACCGAGGTTTCAATGTGACAGTTCAACTGCGGCTGCGTTCCAATTTTGGTATACCACCTCAGCACATACTACATTCGGCAACTGAATGGGTCAACCTTGCATTAACGTGAGTACAATTGGTCGAAAAATACGCCAAAAAAACGAATGACGACAGTCAAAATCTCGGTATCTGCGGTGAAAACTGGAATAGTTGACACTTTACTGGCAAAACGGAAGATAATCGGTCGTGAATTTGGCGTAAAAAGGCTGCCATTGTGACGTCAATTTCTGCAGTAGGGAAATATTGAGAGCGGGTGTGCAGAAACTCGGAAATAGACCAGTTGATCAATGAATGCTAAGGTAAGACGGAGTAGCAAGATAGCCTAATGGGGAGTAAATAGAACAGTCAAATGAGAACACTCGGACAAAGATTGTGCGGCACATTACGGCACCAAAATTCGTTTCATACACTACGTTTACCAATCGATCTCAGATCGAACTGAACTCGGATCGATCTGAAAAATCCAGGCGATCCGACTCAGATCATCTCATTTACCACACGGACTGGAAATTTACCACACGGACTGAAAATATCGATCGTGAACAATCGAATCTATCAGTTGAAGCACGATTAACCCAGTGTGTGCACAAGTGCAGAGCTTGAAATTTTGAGTTGCATTCTGACTGAACAAAATTGACAAACTGGAGGTAAAATCGCGATGTGCGATGATGTCATTAATGTCACATCCATGAACATATATTGTGGGTTCGGATGCTTGGAATTGTTGCCTAGGCTACGTCTTGCCTAAATTTTCACTTTTAGTTCACCCAGTCCTTGGCACCACTTCGATAAGAGTCTGTTTAATTAAAGTTGAGAGAGTTGTTTAATTAAATTTGGAGAGGAATCAAATATATATGTAGACCGGACGATATTAAAAAAGTGTATACATACATCCCGCGTGTAGTACTATATTTCTTATCCACTGCCCTCTGCATTATGATTAACTGTAGGTAAAACCCATGTATATTCATGGTAAAACCGGTTACCCGTTTATTTACAATCTATCGACTGTATTTACATTTGAACTTCTGTCTTTTATCAATAGGCGGCACTACTTTCCAAAAAGATGTTTGCTTTACGGAATTCTAGACAACAGTTTTTGGTGACGAGATCACATTCCATAATATATATTCATGGTCACATCACTCACCATTACTGCACTCTTGTTCTCAACTCGTTACAACACAAACCTTGAATAATAACGATTATATTTTGTTTTCCAATGAAAACCCAAAGAATAACGAGGAGCACCACAGTTCTGCTAGTTCAGATCGACGCAAAATCTCAGACTGGCAGTTAGATCTCACTAGCCAATTGCGTTTACGATATCGAGCTGATCCGGTCAGATCGATCTGTGATCGATCGGTAAACTTAGTGATAGAAACTTTTTGCTATGCGGCTGGTAGGGCTTAGTTAAGCTCACTTGACTCAAGCTAATGACATAGACCAAAACTTTTCAGTTCACGACTTTTTCAGCATTAACTATTTGTATAAACACTTCAATAAAATAAATATTGAATGATACAAATAAAAACGTTGTACGTGGAAAATAAGACAAATTTTGAGAATTATCGTCAGTTATTACGAACTATACCTATCTAACAAATATTTAGCTTGAATTATGTGCGTTTTCCAGCCACAATTTCCAAAACCGAGAGATTTGAAAACTTGTTTTTTTTAATCGACCATTGTAAACAGATTCCGCACAGTGGGAATAAGAGTGTACAAAGGCTTCTCGGGATTCCATCCGGGTTGGGAGGGTGCATGACCGAAGTTTCGGCTGCTTACTCTGCAGCCGTCCTCAGGGAAGTGAGATGCCGATGAAAGTGTCCCTTTATGTATAGTATAATCTACTTAAAAACACTAATGTGAACTTATTGAACGCTGAAATAGCTTTCAGCACTGGTGATTCAGAAATTCAGAACTGGTGTGTTTCAGAGCGACATAGAGAATATTATCATGACGCCTTGCTATATCTCTAGGTCTGACAGAAGCGATAAAATAAGAGAGATACATTGCTGGACAGATCGGTACTAGTTGGAAGTGTCCCTTTATAAATAGTATAAGTTCCACTTATAATATATATATATATATATATATATATCCTTCCACCTATGATAATATATATAAAGGGGCACTTCCAACCATCGACATCTCACTTCCCTGAGGACGGCTGCAGAGTAAGCAGCCGAAACGTCGGTCATGGAACTTCCAACCCGGATGGGATCCCGAGAAGCCTTTCTACATTCTATTCACCGGGAAAACCTTAAATCTGGAAATAAGAGAATTTCCATACACTCACCGATGTTGAAATGGAAATGCTCGCTTTCTTTCCTCTTTTGACTCGGTTTCTCAATGTATGAATATCCAAGTGATATTTTAGTAGGGTAACCATTGAAATTCAACGAGAAGTTTTTCGTACCTATAAATACGTTTTTCGAATTTTCAGTCTATTTAAGAAACTAGATTATGTAGAAAGAGTTTTCTTAGCATATCATAGTAAATTGTGTGCCTTTTGCAATTTTAAAAATTATAAACATCCTTGTGGCACTATCTCCAGTTAAAAAAATGCATGAGGTGATAGGTAAATAATTTTTCTTGTAACAATAGGCAGGTTTGGGTAATTTACTCTTAATCAGGTTCAAATCGACTCTACAACAAATTACAAAATCAGCAATGACATGTCCTGGTGACGTGCTTTTCAATGGAAGAATAGCCTGGCATAAACGTTTCGCAGGCTGATCTACCAATGATGCCTCAGAAACAATCAATCCATAAAAAGTATTAAAACCGTCATTTTTCATTGCAGACAGTCATAAAAAAGGCATTCTTGGGCAGAAAAAAAAATTAAGTCCTTACTCGGCTGGCTGGCCGCTGTTTAGCTGCGACACTTAAGCACAGACCTCATGGAGGAATAAGGCGAAATAAGTCAAGCTATTATTTTTTCAACCCTTGCTGCCGAAAGAAAGATTACATTGATAAAAAAGGAGGGAGAGAAATAGGTCAGGGATGAGAAGAAATGCAGGGGGTAAGATGCAGAGGCTATGGAGGTTTACGGGTTTGGCGAATGGTTGTTGGAGGATGAGGAAACGTGTGTTTAGGATGGATTGGAGCAAAAATGGGAAGGATTGAAGAGATTTTGACATAAAATGGTAAAAAAGATAACACGCGGAAAAAGGCAAGGAATTGGAGGGATTGGTTGAGAGCTTGAAGAGACAAAAAAGGACATCCATTATATTTCGTAGCAAAATCTATTTTTTACGAAGAAAAGTTATTCCATTAGAAGGCTTGAGTGGCTTGGTTATATTAGCTGATGTTTTCCCCGGTTTGTAAGGAAAAACATTCTAGGACAGCTTGATGTTGTTTTCTTGACCACTTTAATTGTATGTTTTTTATCCCCCTTCACGGGTTTTCAGAGTTTGGTCAGTAATTTAAATAATTAGATTATATTAGATTAATTTCTGATGCTAAACAAATTTCTGAAATCATTAGCTAACACAATGCTATATTCAGGTAAAACCATAGATAATAAAGCCATTGCCTCAGACTCCAACTCCTACACCTCTGGAACCAACCCTACCCCGGATTCACTAAGGTACAGAAGCATTATCTACATTAAAGGACTATCAGAGCAGATTGCCAAGAAATTTAAGGGTACGCAATTTAAAGTAGCTTTTAGGAACACTAAGAATAAGAATGCTTTATTTTGCTCTAGGTCCATCACTTCTAAGAGCATTGAAAAATTATCAAAAACGATATACAACAAAATAAGCGTTAATAACCACAAAGAGAGTACAAAAATATGAGAAAAACTCATTTGATGTTTACAGGGAGAAATCCAAAGTAAAAAGTAGAAAGTTTGGAAATAAAAACAATATACAATAAAACAAGCATTGTAAACCACAAAGACAGTACAAAAATGTGAGACAAAATTATTAGACATTAACAGGGAGAAGTCCGAAATAACAAGTTCGGAACTACTTCGCAAGCAGGTAACGAGATATTTTGGCTTTAAAGGCAGAAAGAGTCTGACTGCATTTTACATAGTTCGGTAGAGAGTTCCATGTTGCGGTGGCGCTGACTACAAATGATAGGTGGTATTTAGTGGTACGATAATATTCTCTGTGTCGCTTGGAACACGTTGAATTTTTGAAGCAATCTAAGCCTAGCGTGAAGCCTCTGAGTCTCTAGGGGCTCCCACCTTAATCCTTCAAAAAGTTGTCGTTGAGGCACTTTATGTTTTTTCGTTGCTTTTTAACCTCCTGACATAATTAGGTAATATCTCCTGTTGGTAATATCAGTGTAAAGGCATAAAAGATGACAAAGAAAGGTGACATGCAGGGACATCTTTTACTTATTCAGTGCGTATTAAAAGATTTCTGATGAAATAATCATCAGTCTCCAGGTTGTTAACTGCTGATGATAAAGCTAAAAATCTATGCTTATGAAAAGGTGTCGTAGATCCTAAGTTATGGATGCAAATCAGGTGATTTCTTGGTGGAACCGTACATTTAATTCGGCTAAGGCTTCGTAACTCCTGATTCGGGCAAAATGCAGAGAGGGTGCGTTACTTAGAGTATGAGGAAATATTTCACCCGGGGCAAGACGCTAAGTTCGTAACCGCAAACTGGCCCTGACTAAACTTTGGCCCTAGAAGCAGCAAGGAGACTTTCCCAAACCTAACCTGACACCTAGGTAACACGCTGCCGGAAACTATTCCCATCTCATAGAAGATCAGTGAAACCAGATTTTCTTGCTAAGAGCCTGAGGGGACGGCCCAAGTACGCCAATGTGGATGGCTGCGAATGTTGCGATAGAGGTCCACATTAGGCTAGCTATAAGCAAGATGCATTATCTTGACCAAGTTGCCGAAGTTGGAAATTAAAACTCTATTCGTGTATAGGATGATTAAATTTTAACTTTCGACAATTTTTTACTGAGGGATATGGAATGGGCTTTTTTTTCTCATACATCACCGAAGAACTATATGGTGGTGTAGTATACTTTCCGAGTCATAGATGATAAATTTGGATTTTAAAATTTCAAATTTGTCAATAACGGGTTATCCAGTCAAGTTGGGTACGCAAAAAGCTATGCCTGAATAGATTAAAAGTCGTTAGTATTATTCAGCACAATACCTTCTGGCGTATGATAAGGTAATATCCGTGGTAAGTCATAAAATATGTGAAAGAAAGGTGACACGCTGTGACACCTTTTACTTATAGTGTCATATAACTAAAAATTTGAAAATCAACCCTTTGTTACTTCACCATCCGGTTGGACAACATAACAAAGGAAAACTTCTCAGCAATAATAAATTTTACGATTCAGTTATCCCGAGAGAAGAAAAATTCACGGCGCATGAACCAGCTTAGAAATGAATTTCACCAATCTTAAATGAAAGCACGGATAACACTAAATATGCCATCGCGACAACGAAAATGTTAGAGGGTCTCTGGATTTTTTGAGAAAAGGTCGGATCTTTAAAATACCGAAATTAACTGTTGGGAAAAAATGGGAAAAGAAAATCTCAGCTTAAAAAGCTCTCAATTCAAAATATTGCAGCGCACCATATTAGAAACACTAGAGTATTTTGTATGGGGCCCGCACAAGAAAGAAGAGGTGATGAACTTGGAGGTGCAAAGAAAAGTGGCTAGGCATGTGCTAGAGAAACACAATAAAACATAAGGTTACAGGAATGCTTAGAGTACTGGGGTGGAAAGGTTTACAGATTAGGAGGAAAAGGAACAGGCTATTTGGGTTGTGTAAAATAGTGAGTGAGGAGAAAGCATGGGACGAATTTAGGAAGGACATAGTAATGCCTAACAAACTAGTAGAGAAAAATGACCATCAGTTCAAGATAAAGTGCCGATCACAAAGGATAAATGCAAAACAGTTCTCTTTGAATAGGATCATATGGGACTGGAGCACCCTACCAGGAAAACTATTTGAGCCCTTCCTAAAAAATAAATTATAAAAAAAAAGGTTGAAGAAGTAGAAATCTATCAAGATTTATTCTTTTTACTCGGTTGTTTTATTTGTTACCACCAGGCCGATGGCCTACTTGTAACTGTTTAATTATAATAATAATATGCATATGGAACAATCCAAGATCCAAATCCATTCACTTCATATCAACGTCCATTCTTAAAAGTTTAGGTTTATCAGATATAACATCAGAAATGAATTGAAAAAGGTAATTATCTATCCTCACTAATAATTATATCCGCGGTACTATTTCAACGAAGGCAAAACTCATCAATACAAATATTTCTCATCCCAGGAGAAAATAATTCCAAAATCATAATTATTAAATCCTAATATTTGATGGAAAATAAATATTATGTTTAGAGACTACCTACAAAACTCAGTGTTAGCAAATGAATAACTGAGTCATGATTTTAAAAAAATGAAAGTAATCTACGCCATTATTCTAGCAATACAAATATTTCATTAATTTGGAAAGGGAACTACTTTAGATTAAGGTCAAGGTAGTCAGTAAAACGCATCTAATCAAACTCATTATTCAAGCCGAAATATCAAAATTCTCTTTCAAAATATCCCTCACAGTTTACATGTCATCGCAGGAGAAAAGAATTCTGAATCAAAAACGTTAAATAATTCATGACCAACCGCTATGGGATATTTTGTAATAAAAAAATAAACAGTCGTCACCACCACTTCAAAAAAACTTTCTCCGTCTCTCTCCTCATGGACGTGGACGTTTCCTGGAATCCAATGCTCTCATTATGACGGGAAAACGGAAAATTGGACGGGGCAACTGGGGCAGCGCTTAATACCCTTTCCTCCACCCCTGCCGAGAAGGAAAGCTGTTTATCTTGAGCCCCGATGAACGCATTCCCCTGGAGGATGGGTTGAGAACAGTATTACAGTGGACCGTGAAGCTTTCAATTTCTTGATGCATACTCTCTCTCTCTGAACCCCTCCCAAACCACCAATGGCTCTTGAAGAGATTAAGACCTCAAGAAGCGTCTCATCCTCTTAACATATATGTATGTATTCCTCCCGGTTCCATACCAGTTTGATGATATATCAAGATGTTGTTGATGTACGATACCAGTATGATCATGTATCGATACGTATCTAGTCGTCATTTTAATTCCAAAGATTCACCGCCACGGATACAATATTTATAAAGCACAAATTCAGAGTTTAAATAATTAGACGATATTTCTTGTGACGATGGAAACCGTTTGAAGCAAACGAGCGATTAAAAATTCGCGTTTTCTGGACAAATTCGATGCATATGTTACCATGTGATGACTACATACGAATCCAATGACCATTCTCCTACACATCGTTTTATCCATGAAATGATTGAATATAAAGTTAAGATAATTACTTTTTATACGCATTGTGCCATGATTTCAATTACCGGTAATATTTTTAGATTTATTCTTTATAATTTCCGATGTCTATTCGAAGATTTTTCGGCAAAGATAAGTATATTCGTAAACATTCCACAGAAGTTTGTGTTACTGAGAAAAGTTAAATTTATACTTTAAGTACAACGTATTCTACCAATCAGTTTCGTCTATAGAACTTCCCATGAAGGGATGGTACGAGGTTCTATGAAATGACAGCGCCTGTTTCACAGGCAGAATAAGCAATTTCTATGAGAATTATATGAGACATGGGTGTAGCCACGTTAATCATAAAAAATATATCTCTGGATGCGATTGGGATTCAAGTACTTTAATCCTCACATACAAATACCCATTGAGTTTAAACCCTATAAAAATTAACATGGGCAAAGGGAGGGTTGAGTTCTTTAATTTGTTCCAGATTAATTAGAGAATACTGACTAAATACAATTATGAAAATTATTTTTCTAACATTTTCACTAAAAGGTAAAACCATAGCGCTAAGAAAAATTTTCAAATGATTTTCTCAACTTCAGCAGTGTTTATCATAGAATTTAAGCAACTTTGTAAACGAGCAAAGCCTAAGAATAAAGAGCAATTCTGGTTTTGATTCATGTCAAAGAGTTAAATTGGTAAACGTTTACATTATCAAATATTACGTATTTTAAATATTTTACGCTTTGACTTTTGATGTTATGCATATATTACAAGTTTATTTTTTATATTAATGTAAAATATCGTGAAAATAACTTACGGGCAGTTAATTCCTGACATATAGGTAACAAATCTGCTAATTTGTATTCATTTATACATTTTCTGGTCACTTTATAACGGGAGTCTTGTTTCTTTGCCATTGCTATATTGATAATGGATGATATATGGGCTTAGTAATTCCTTATTCCTAACTCGTATCCCCATTCTTCTTACTATTTCGGTCCAAATCAGAACAGAATATTTCAGGACATCGCCAATATATCATTTTGAAAAACTAGGAAAAATGTTCCGCCAGATTAGAAACGAGGTGAAAACGACGTTGAAGATCATGATACACTGGGCCACATGGGTTGTAATTCCAAGTAACACCAAGACTCATTAGTGTTGCTAATGCTATTAATTCCTAAAATACTACGAGACACTATTTCACATGGAATATAAAAGTATAAACCGGGATAATTTGTTAGTACTAACGGAGAGATTTCAAGGTGGTAGGGGCGCTAATCGTAAGTGACTGCAAATGTTAACAACTTTTCAAGTAAATGGAAAAAAAAATCCTGGACCAGAATTCAATTCAGTACATATATTAATGCGTGGTAAATAACAATACATGTTGTAATACATATGATTTAATAATCATCAAGTTACGTCTTCATTAAAGCATTGTTATGGCTTGGGTTTATGGTGCGGAATTCAAAATTTAAGCGATAACCAAAAGTTAGTAAATACTTGTTATTTACTTAGCATGATACCTTGATTTTTAAAAGGAAGTATTATCATGATATGAAAGAATTCTTTTTACGTTAGGAGAAAATCTGCCCCTGTGTTATCAAATTTTTTCGAGACGTGTGTCAAGTGCCACTAGGCTACATATTAACATAGAATTAAATAGCAAATTAAACAAGTCAGTAACACACAATTTTTTACGCTTTTTGCAATACGTATAAATTTTTATTGGTATTACATGAGCTCTATCTGTCTGTAGGTTTTCGCAGGTTTTCACACTCCCCTTCATGTGCGGGTTTGTTTTCGTCGAGGACATCACCTCCCTACGTTATTCCCACAACTTTATACATCTTTTTTCTCTTTTATTTCATGTATTTTCTGGCGAGGGGTTAGATGGAAGAAGGGACTGCCTTAGTCTTAACCTCGCCCCAATAAAGACGCATTTATTATTATTACTACGCAATTAGAGCAAGTATGCATTTTTCACGCAAATCTGACGTAAAAGAAAATCATGCCAACCAGCATAAAATTTGTCTCCTCCCCAATACTATTACTACCGCACCCAAAAAATATCGGAATATTCGATCCCACGAAATATCCCCAGTATCGATTTCCGGCGCCAGGTATCGCGTCAGTCCTTAACATGGATGTATATAGGTTTCACCCACAGGGCATACCACTGCGGAACTAAAGAGAGACTATACGCCAAGGGTTCGGTGTGAAGACGGTATCAGTGTGCGGTCTGAAAGCTAACCCAAGCTTCCACACATCCGAGACGCCTCCACCATCATCCCCGCCAGTAAGAATTCTTCCGCCCCCACTCACAGCCTAATGCATCCAACTCCCTCCCCCCAAAAAAGCCCCGTCACATGCCTTGACGATTTGATTCCGAGATGGCCGACTAATTCCGGCTCTCGTCCACTTCCTCCCAAAACCCCCAAAGGCAGTGTGCTGCCCCCCCCCCACCTCCATACCATTTTTGGCTCCGGAATCCCTCCCCCTTACGCCCCCTCTGCAGCCCTAACGTCATCCAGGGCAGCCGAAGAGAAAAGGCTCCTCCTTCAGACGGGATTCTCATATATAATGCATGGAGAGGGAGGTGGAGTAAGGGACTGGGGCGTTGATACAGTAACAGACCCCAAACCCCGCCACCCCTCACTCCTCCCACGTCACCACGCCCCTGAGTTACCCCGGCCACCCCTTGCTGGCGGCAGCACTTTTATCGGATAGTGAGTAAGGGGTGGTTGGGTGGGAAACAACCCTCCCTCCGCCTAAACCCCAGCCCCCTCCCACCCTTCTCTCAGCCCATCATCTCTCCTTAAGACCCTGATGCGATATTACGTAAGTCGGAGCTAAGTCTCTCGACTTCTCCCCGGGAGAGTCTTCATATCAACGGGTTCTTTATTTTTTTCGTTGTTTTTTTTTCTAATTTTTCGTTCCATCTTCCGTTCTTTTTATTTTCTATTTCAAGTTCCACGCGAGAGACACTCACTTATGTCCTTCCAGAGTCACCGTAATGAACCTTTCGTGCAGGGCAGACCCTCCCGGTGCACTCGTTGTCCGCGCCTTAAGGCTGTGAGAGGCTTTTTTTGCCGAAATCCCGTGATGAGACGGGATTACGAGGTGGATTAATTTTTTTTTCGTCTCCTCCCTTCTGAATTTATTTTGCATTAGCTAACGCCCATACACTTCCCCCGTAGAGTTGTGCTGTGCGAAATTTAAATTTCTACACCACACCGGCAATATTTAATTTTGTGCTGCAAAAGACGATGTATGCCAGACATTTCGCAATTTGCTTACCATCTCGTTACATAATAAATATTCATTAATAAATTATATCTTAATTTGAAGAATGATAAAGATCAATTAAACGGAGAGTATCACCTATGAAAAAGGTCCGCGAAGAATCGGTGAGGAAATAATTATTAAAAAATTCATAAGGATTTAATAAAGAGAATTCACACTCGTGCATAGTTCTGCAAAACTGAACGGATGAAGATGTGTTACCGCCCGATAGTGTAGATCAACTGTGCGGTTAGAATCATCAACGTTGCTCAGAACTCTACTATACTTGTGGAGTCATTTTTCATTTTTCTATTCCATTGTTCGTCGGCTGCTGGTGCGGTTACAGCCGTAGGTCCCAAGTGGAGGCGCTGGCGTTCAGTGGCCCTGTTTCGTCTGCACTTTCGACACTCGACCAAGACTACCAGTTCTTCACTAATCTCCCATAAGTAGTAGTCTCCCTTCAGTCACTCTTGGTTGACAGACGAACAGCAGCAGTGCAAAATTTCTCCCATATGCTGAGGTGTTCTCTTAATCTCCTCTCTACATGCTGGTCTTCCCCCTTAGCGATTCACTGAGCTACAGCCATCCTCTGCTGCCTGCTACTCTACTGGGCCCGTCTACTATCAGTGTATTCTAGAACCAACTTTTTTGTATTATTATTCTCGTATTATTTATTTTGTTTAATACATAATTTGTTGTAAGTTTAGTCCCAACTAAACGTTGGAGTTATATACAGTCCACATTCGATCATTTAACCCACAAACATAGTAGTCACACGATGGGAGGGGGATAAAAGTATTAATTATAAGTCTAAAGATGAGATGAGACTGACGAATTGCAAACTTTTTGTGACATAATAGTCTACTGAAAACTATATTCGAATGAGAGGTAAATAGGGATAATTACAAGGAAAGAAAAGGGCTGAAATATAATCGCTGAATAAGGAGGTCATGAGGAACTAGATTACGATCGAACGAAGCAACGAAGCGATCAGAGGAGAAGAGAGTGGATTGATGATCTGCGGCAAACTATTCTTCTAAATGACTGCATATGGTGAAGATTTTATTAGCAAATGTCTTCACCTGGTATACCTCAATACGTTGATGGCTATTCTGTTATCAACGCGTGATGTATATGAAATAGCTGTTTTCCGCCCATTCCATGTTATTTCGATACTCATGATATTGTATTACATCGTATAATGATATCGCAAATTAAATCGATATGATATTGAATATCATGATGCGCTGATAAATATCATAATATTCTTAAATTTTTAAATTTAAAAAAAATAATATTCTGAATTATTTTTACCTCAAGGAAGGATAACTGATACAATTACAGAAATTCCATATGGCCTGTTACAAGTTACTAAGGAATTACTTTGTGACATAATACTTCACATATTTAACAGCTGTTTCTTGTTTACAAATAATTACTGAAATATGAGAATCACCTTCAAAATCCATAAAATTTTACCACGGAACAAGTACTCAACAGTGAATAAATAGAGCTTGTTATACCAATAAAACTGCCTCCAAAGAGAAGACACAACACACCACATTTCACTCTGCACATACGTCCATCCTGGTGAATAAAGCAGTTGACATAAATGCAGTCAACTAGTGAATATTACCAAATGCATGTTGAACCGCAAGTTATATTTGCTTTTTCAAATTTCCATCGTAGTAATGGCTACAGAGTTGACGAGATGCGTAAGTAAAAGTAGAAAAAGTGGCAGATGTACTCGTTAGATTAGCAGAAGACCAGGTATTGGTTAGTTCACCACTAAAATTGCATGCTTTAATTGATGGATTATAAAATGAGCGCGGCAACAATGGAATAAAGGTTGATCATAAGGAAAAACAAATATGAGATTCAGCGATAAATAAGAAAAGATAAATAATAAGAAATTAGATAATGAAAAGAAAAAAAGAAATGATATTTGACAAAAACAAATAAAAAGTTGATGTCGATGCAATGGACCAAAATCTCGGCCGCTACACTACCCAACGACGCACTTCTAGATGGCCATTTGCGATGTTTTATAATATGCTAGACATTGCTGTCCTTGCAGTTTATATCATATATCACGAAAATAATAAGACGGTACTAAAAAGAACAGATCAGTGTCGATTTTTCTTGCGGCAAGTGAGTGAGAATAAAGCAAAGCCGTTGATTGAAGTTCGTGCTCAAAATCAACAAGTAATGAGGAATTTTTCAACAAAAGTGCCATTGAAGGTGGCATTGGCAGAAGTGTGTAGAATGTTAAGATGTCAAGTACTTCCACTCCAAGAGATAGCACTGGTAGAAAAACTGTTGTTGGAATTTGTGAGGTATGCATACAACAGCCTAACAGATTAAGTAGAAAGACAAGAAAATCTTGTGATTCTTGTAATAAACCTATTTGTAATGATCATTGTGTCACAATAGCAACACCATTATGTAATAAGTAATATTCAGTTGCTAATGTTCCAATGAATAAAAGTTTAATTTTGCAAACAGCGGACGTTTGAAAGTTATCACTAAATATACGCTGCACAAATTGTAAGACGAGAGAAACAAAATCAAAAATTATTACTTTTTTTGTTTATTAAAGACTTGTTTGACTTAAATTGTTATTTTATTTATTTTTGCATTTTATATGATTATAAATAGAGATAATATTAAACAAAAACGATTTTAAGACTAAAACATGAAGAGGGTGAGTATGGGTACCCGGCCGTGCCTGGGAAGGTAACTTTTTAAAATAGTTGCAAAATGTAAAATTTTTATATTTTTTACACCATTCTTTTCCTTATTACACTGTCAAAAGATAAAACTGCGAGGATCCAAAGGTCTGAGGCAAAATACGTACCATAACTTTGAATTGTTTTATATTTTTGGCGTTTTGGGTACCCGGGTATACACACAAGGGTTAAATAAAAATCGTAACATGTATAATACCCAATGGCAGTTGGTAAATAAGATTTGATTCGAATTCGATTTTTAGACTAAAGTCAGATAGAAGCATAACTTGGTTGAAAGCTCCTGGCTTTTGTACTGAATCCCAATGTCGACCTTGGTCAGTCTATTGTGACAAATTGCAGCTAAAAGTGGGTGATATTGAAACAGGTATTCCATTGCTCAAGCTCAATATGACTGAATAGTATCGCTGCCAATCTCCCAATTCCTCCTCTTAATTCACATCCCACCAAAGTTCCAGGCCTCGTAACGCAACCTCGAACTGCATCTGTCTCAATACTTACAACAGTTTGGACATTTTGTTCCTTTAAGGTTGTAGGAGCAACTTTTGTTTAAGGCATTTTTAAATATTTTTGTTAAATTGTTTCTCCGTGAAACAATCTATGAGCATGGATATAAATAATATGCATAGTATAAAATTGAAAAGAAATATAAGTTATCAATCTGGTTCCTTGGGAATTTAATGACATTTTAACACGTGGTCCAATAGTATTTGACATATATTTCAAAGTGATTCGATTACATTTCCTCCGAATTTCTCCCAAACCTAAAATGATGCGTTTCATATTATTATTTTGGTTGCACATAAATATCAAAGCATCATACCAGGTGGCGGATCGGGTTGGCGTAGTGGCTAGAGTACTGGCTAACCATACGGACGGCCAGGGTTCAAATTCCTGCAGAGGAGGATGTTTTTCAGAGGAAACCTGACCCCTACTTGAATGTCTTGTGCAGGGCACTTCAAGTAAAAACCCTTGGTGGTCCCTTGGTCCTCCTGCTGTGGACATTTGGTGCCTTTCGTTAAGAGTAGGCTTATGCTGACGCCGGGTTTCTATCTACCCTTCCTCCCTTACCTCTCCCCGATGGCGTAAATGACCTTAGCTGTCGATCGCCTCCCAAAATATCCAATCCATCATACCTGATAAACATTTCGTAATTACTTATGATTTTAGCTTAAATTTAGAATTCCGCTCCGTAAACCTAAGTCATAACAATGCTCTGATTCAGGCAAAAATTTTGAAATATAGCTGTCGTCTTAATGCAAGGGTAATTTCCAACGTAATGAATCAAAAAACACCTGATTATGATTCCATGCTTGATTTTAAGCAAGAGGACCTAGGTTTCCGAATATCATGCCATCATCTGGAACAAGCAGTTGAGTGGCTTTCACTAATATAGGTACCCGTAGGGGGGAGGGAGAAAATTTGATAACGAGAAGGATGGGGAGCATAGAAGTAACGAACACAGCTGTTTGTGAAGGGGGATGGGGTGGTCTTGTGGGGGGGGGGGTCATAGCGTAAGAGTAGAATATATAAGTGTAAGCCTCTCAACTGCATGTACCTGATGACGGCATGATATGCTGAAATCTAGGTCGTATTGCTTTAAATAAAGTGTGGAATAAAAACCTGATTTTAATTCATTCATTACGAAGGATTTCCACTGAGTAATCCACCAGAGACAGTATGAGTTCCAACGTTAAAACGGATATAATTCAAGGATGCGTTGTCCGAGAATTTCTTTCGACTTACACGACAAGTTATAAATATGTGCCCTCGATGACTCACGATTGCCACTCGAGTCCCAGTAAGTACAAATAAAAGTTCACTGGAGAATAGGAAGCCTCGGTAAATTAGATGAATAAAACGCTGAGCGCAATACTGAGGGGTCGAGGATGGAGTCCCAGTTAGGGCAAATGATTTTTACCCGGTGGAATGATAACAATTATAGAGGGAATCCAAGACCAAGAATAAACAAGGGTCGAAAATGCATGACATTAATATTTCGGTACAGTCATCCTTTTTAAGGATTTCACTCATGATTTGAGCTTGAGGCCATCTTCTTCTGGCAATCTCTCGATACATATCTATTTTTCTTATGCTGAGGCCAGTCTAACGCATTCTCTTCCTCTCTCTCCCCAACTGACAGTACATTTCACACTATTATTTCCGCCTCTACGTTCCACTCTGCCACCATTGGGTTAATTACCCGCTTCCCCTGCCCCTTGGCCTAGCTCCAAGAGTCCAAAAAGGCTACAGCCCTCCGTGACAACACAGAATTTCCCGCAATTAGAGGCTAGGCGCTTAAACCGAGGCGCCTGTCTTTAATAACCGCGGTATTTTTTTTACTCTTCTGTTCCGCGGAGCCGGCTTCTTATGCTCCTTCGAACTCTAGGTCTTTTGGACGACTGCGAGATCCCTTTTTATAGTCGAGATAAAGACTCGAGAACGAATTAAGCCGTTTCGTCTTCTTCTTTATTTTATTTTCCTCTCTCTCCGGGTGGAAGTTTTCCTCTTTACAAGTTTGCAAATAAAGCATTAGTCTCGGTGAACTTCGTTGGGGTAGTGAGGAGGGAGTTTTTGGTGCATAACGGCGACACGACCGTTTTCGCCCATGAGAGTAAAAATATCTTAAAGAACCCCGGTGACGTCTCCCCAAGTCCATTAGAAACCATTACAGGAACCGTTGAGCGGTATCCTTGACCCAGAACTCGAGATAGTCAAAGTTTATTTTTAAAAAATAGGGCGTTTAAAAACTCTGAGCGCCAAACGGCAAGACTGTGTGGTCTCATGCAAAATGGTGTCGAGTTTGGTTAATCTATTAAATGAACTAATTAAATGCTAATAGGACGCTTCCAATGAGGTAAGTTAAATTTAAACGAATGAAAAATAAATCAGACACCCCATTCCCAATTCTTCGTATTCTTCCTTCTAAACATTAGACTGATTTCCGGTAGTGTATTTGTCATTCTATAATTCATGGTTGTGTGACGGTAAGGTTATCAATCGATCTTTAATTGGCCTTTCAACATTTCGTTTTGTCTCCGGTAGTTAATTTATGCCGCATTTTTACATTTTCTTCGCCCACACGTTTTACCTTATATCACAACTAAATTTTTATTGGCGCTTTTTCTCAAATTATCTATATAAGAAATAATTATTAATGCCGAAGAATTTACAACATAGAAATGGAAACTGTTCTTTTATATGATGGAGACGGTGGAAGATTTTAGAGATGAAATAGGTAAATATATCGACTTCAAAAATCAAATATTTATAGTGATTTTTGGTCCCATACTAGAGGATAGTGTACGGATTAGGAGAAAAAAATCAGAGGGAAATAAAATGAGTATGTAAAACGATCGGTGACATTAAGAAAACAAACTGTAAGATAACTAAAAATAAACATGTCATTGGCCGTGATCTTGTGGAATAACGCAATCAATATGGGGGTTTCCTAGTCCTCACCCATACAAGGCTGGAATTATAATGACGAGATTCATGAAAAAATGAAGTGAAAGATCAAATGTCTTATAATAATTTTTCACAAATATATTCAGCTAACAGCAGCAAACACCAATGGGATTTTCAATGACGACTCAAAATATTACAGAAGACTATCGAGGGAAAAAAATCACAAGTTAGGATACAACTCGGTAATTAGGACAACGATATGTCGCCAAAAATAAGCAAAACAGATTAATTGATGACAGTGAAATGTAGAATTATTTGTGGAATTTCTGCTTATACAACAGAGTCCACTGTAGAATCACGACTCCCTCCAAGGAGAACTTCTCGGGAATTTAAAGAGGGAATTAAAAAGCATCCTTTTTTTACAATAAGTACTCCTGCTCTCTAATAAAGTCCTCAAAACATCCGAAGCAATCTTAAATGCTGAGCTTTGAAGGATGTCCCGCGCCGCTGAAGCATTATAAATTCACTCCTGTGAAACTGATTTCACCCTCCACAGTGTGGCGCGGTGGTTAGGAGGAGGTGCAACAGGGCAATTTTCAATTAAAAACGCTTTTGGTAAAAAAAATTATCCGAAGGTTCCTTCCAACGAACAAGGCCGAGGAATTTCCATCCCTAGGGGGTGTTCTTCCCCATTTTTACGCTTTTACACTCGAGTTAACTTGCAAGGCGTGTAATTCTCCTATTCCCACAAAAAGAAACGTTACGCTTTTAAGTGAGTCTCGCGAAGGAGGAATCTTACCAAGTAGCCCACGGCCTACATCCCAACACCTCACCCGGGCGTCTCCGGGAAGAGATTACTTCGGTATTTCCACGGTTTTCCGATTCCAGAGTGAAGCTGTGCGTAAATTGCGAGGTGCGTAAAGCAATTACTCAAAGTAGCATTATAAAATAATTGATGCATTTCAAGGTTCATTTCTTTTTTAATCCCCCCGCAGCCATTCCTTTTCCAAGTTTTTGTGTCCGAAATCTCAAAAATTAAAATTTTATTTCGAAGATGAAAAATACCCATTTTACAACACACAGGTTAAGCACTTTATCAAGAAATTACTATCTTTTTTAAGGATTTCAAATATACAATATGAAGTATTATGGAGAATAAATATTATTTGCTTATCAATATTAATTTAAAAAGTGGCTTATGACTGGTGTGAGACTTGGCAACGAATATCAATATTCACAGCACTATCGTCGTTGACATCCTCCGCTCTCGTATATCTGTAATTCATCTTCCACAAGTTGTGGTTGAAGTTATGTATTCTTTTTTGATCTAATATACTTGCTGTTATCTCTGGTGATTATCGCAGTTATATAATTTTATCCTTCCGTTTAAGTCTCCATTGAGTAGATAATTATACGAAACAAAAAAAACGAATGCCTAAGAACCATGGGTTTATTATTGATATCGATTTTCCCCGTTCGTATCAATTCTGCATTTATCGTTACATGGACTGCTCTTCTGAATGATATAGCGTTAACGCTATTTTCCAGAAATAGCTTTTGTTACGCTTTTGTTTCAAAGAATAGCGTGTTATTCTTCGAAACAATGGCGTAACGAATGCTACTTCTGGAAGATAGCGTTAACGCAATTTCATTCAGAATAGCAGCCTTGGTATCAAGTACTTCCTTTAACATACGTTATGGCCAAACTTTTACAAACCCTTCAAAAGTTTACGAAAGTTTTCTTTCTCTCCAATAAGTTCTACATTGAAAATACAACGTTACTATGTGTTAAGAGTTGACATATCCGAGTCCATCTAATGCACTTCACTTCTGCTCAATGTCAAAATACTCCAACGTGAGATCTCAAAGGGTAAAAGTCACTCGCTTTGACCGGAACTCGTTCCCAAATTTGTCGATGTTGTGCTAAATTTTTGAGCCTTGGTACCGAGGCATCCTCCACCACAAGGGAATTTTTGGAACAAGGTGTTCAAGACTTCTTACAAAGCAAACAAATTCCTACACTAAGTTCCATAGTCTGCGAGGTTAATTTTAAATATTGACGCGTGTCATAATGCGTTTTCCACTCCTAAAAATGTATACTTTACTAGGATTACCCTCAAAATTACTTTTAAGCAGAAACATGCAAGTGTTTACAAGAACGATAACGATCCATTGCTGATACAAAAGATCACAGGTTCGAAATAGAAACGGCCACAGACATTAGATTAATGATACAGACTACAGAACTCGAATAAGAAATGTTATTTTTTCCAAGAACAAATAGAGACCATAAAGGCTGCGAATGATCAGTTTGCTGAACCTCCGATCCTTAATAGGAAGAGTGGATTTTGCATTTGTGCTTAATTGCTTAGCATTATTATTAACAACTCACTCCGCCAGAAATTTCCGGATTAATTTTGCTTTTTGGTTCATTTAGTTAACAGTATTATTTTCAAAAATAGTATCAATAATACACAGATAAGTTATACCTTACAACTGTATAGTATGCTACAATGGTTGTCTACCGGGGGAAAATATGAGGTTCTCATTTGAACTCTACGTCTGGTGCGCAATCACTCTGTGCCACACAGCCTAGTGGTGGCTGGCACGATATTTTGTTATTGTAAATAGATGCAAAATTTCATTGAGGAAAAAATCATTCACCTTAATGATTAAATGATTTTTATAAACGAATTTCACCTAAGAGGGATTTTTTTACCAAACACCTAAGTGAACTTACGAACGACTTTGTAAATGTAATATCCTGGTTTTCCCGGTACCCTAATTAACCATAAAAAAACTCTGAATATCCGTATTACTGTTGAATGGACTTGAAATAGTCACCGCGATGGTGTTCAAAGGAAACTGGGAGCTCTACGTCAATATTTTCATGATTTACATGCGTGGATAATTGTACGTGGGGTAGACCAGCCGCACCATCGAGACCAGAATCTAGTAACATAAGCTCCATTTGCGCCCTAGTCAACCAGGTAAATCTGCCATCGTCGAGCACGGAATTGCCACGGACCATAGTATGAATTTTGACGATACCGAATTGATTTCTCGCTCCTTTGGATATTGGGACGGCGTAGTCAAGTAGGCCATCGAATAAACTCCACTTTCTCAGGCGAGATATCGTAGAACAGCATACTGAGTAAAAGCTCAAACGATTTCGTACTGTCTACTAATTTTTATTTCACCTCTTGCTACACGTGTTTCAACTGAACAACAGTCATCCTCAGGCAAGACTGAGAGGTGAAATAAAAATTAGTAGACAGTACGAAATTGTTTGAGCTTTTACCCTACGCCATAGAAATTAGAATGCGTAATAACACCATTAATCACGACATGGGATACTTAAGCAACACTTGGAGACGCCCATTTTTAGGACACTGAGAAAGAGCGCCAAAACATTCCGGCCAATGACCACCTGACTTCGCTCTTGAACTCCCCCTCGGTATATATGGACGATCCTTCACCAGCCACGGCATTCACCTCTGTTCTGAGGATGATGCTTGAGTATTGACATTGACACGTCGGCAAACATGGACCCTCTCACCCGGTCGGAAATCCGAGAAAACTTTGAGACTGTTACATCTGCTGATAACTAATTGTAATATTTGAGCTAAAACGTTACAAATACTTGCTTACTTCGTATACTATTTGTCACGGACAAAACCAAGACTTTACATTTTCCAAGTTCGACGCCTTTACTGTACATAAAAATTTGAAAACAATCACTGACTCAATTGCCGACGCTCTTTTCTTCTCGAGAAAATTACAGGAAACATAAACGATGATCATAATCAGGGGCGAATTCATGGATCTCTAGAAAGCGCACGCTCGAAATATCATTCTATTTTAAATGACCAATATGAGGAAAAAGGAATATTATTATTCTGCAAGAGCCAGATTTTTTGCATCTTTAGTTTTACTGAATTGAACGCGCTTTTATGACTATGAAGTGTGAATTCGTCCTCTCCGGGCGCATAATTCTGATGACGTCGTCGCTGCTTATCCATCAGCTTTGGTAATTGTTTACCGGCATTAAGATGGCTATCTCCGCAATTGAAACGACGGCGAAACAAATACTGAACCTGGTGGAAAATCCGCAAAGGACTTCATCAGTAGCTTTTAACACTGCCATTTGAAAACGGTTTGTCTCTCGAACTACGATTACGGCCATGCAAAAAGAGGAATTCTGATCCCTACTCTATTATTGAGAGCAAGGCATAGTGCGAAGGATCTTAAGTAAATGTACAGCAGCTACGTTGTTGCGTTAAAAATAGCAGTGTGTTGGAGCAACTTGAAAGCTCCCAGTGGTTTGAATAATAATTTATCATACTCAAGGAGTACTATTTCCCCGCCACTGTTCCGATAGGATTCAAGATGTAGGGAATTCTGAAACCTTAATTGAGACCACTCAGAAACCCCTCACCGTGAGCCACAGTACATCCCAGGAATTCCGCTGCTAGTTCAAAACCCTGCGCTAGATATTTTTGTAAGCATGGTTCCACTGCTACTTATCCCTTCATCCTGACATCTTTCTCGTTTTGCCTCACCCAAAAATTTCAATCCAAGCCTGCCCCTTTGGAATTCTGGACCTCCCCCGGCTACTGAAGTCTACCCTCGGGCGAGCAGTACTCACTTCCAGTGAGCCAGATAGCTTTCTCGGTCACGGAGAGATAATTATTCACCGGCAGGACCGAACTCTAAGTGGATATGTTGAATGTAGGCATCTTTGAGGGAGAGGGAGTTAGGGGAAGATTAACAGAATTCTCCGAAGAATTGTACCACACAATTTACAAAATGAAGGAACATTAGCATTTTTCCAATGAACGTTAAACTATAAGTTCTAACAGCTCTTTGAATTCAGGAAGTGACGTCAAAATCGCCACCTTGGGGCCAAATTTACAACCCCCAAATGAAAGGCTTAGTAGGAGCCAGTATGAAAGAAGGTTCCAGATGGTGGTAGCAGTCGTAAGTAGTTTTTATTCATGGCATTTGCTATGGGAATGGTTGTGAACTTCCAAAGATATCGCGAGGACCAAATTCAACGCGTTTGATAAAAACTTTGTAATTTTTACGTGAATTATTTAAGTGTTCCTGCATGACCTAATGAACTTATCCTTATTTGTAGTTTCCTGGCGTTTTCGATCGAGATATTGAGGTGAGAGCTACCATCGCATTTTTTTTACATATTACATAGAAATTGTACGCATAAACACAAATATTCCGTTCCACTACGAAAAAACGACCTAACAAATGCTGAATGAAGCAGGCATATAATTTACGCTGAGGTGTTTTGCCCGATTTGGAAAGCAGCCATTTCAACTCATGCATATGCATATAAGTACAATGTATCAAAATTAATTTTAACTACTCGGCATACTATTCCAAGCTTTCTTCCGCAAATGAGCATTTGCATGGTGAATGAAACTGGATTTCAAAGTAATGCTAAAAATTAAGAATAGTGTACTCAAATATTTGGAGCAATACAAATTAACAAATCCCTAATGTTTCAATGTATTTCTAGGCCGACTCAGGAAAAACATCCTCTACTCATTTTGATAAATTCACGTAGTTACTCACTGAATCTACTTTTCTTGTCCAAAAGTCAAGCTACATTCCCAAAAATTAATTAAAAGAAATTAAATGATGATTTTTCCACTGTTAATCTCACACAGTGAAGCTGCATTCCCCTTAAGAGTCAAGATACACATATTTTTGACGCAATAAGCGAGTGACATTCACACAGAGGGGTCAATATTCCCTTGATGACAACACAATTGTTGAGCTCAGGGCCCGATTTGGTAAGAGTAAGACTTTATAACCACGCTACTTCTAATACTAATTAGTTATTCAATCTCACATCCTTTTTGATTAGCCCCAGCTTATATTATCCAATCCATGCCCCAATCCTTAGGAATTCCAGACTGGAGTATATGCTTCAGCGTGTGGTATTCCACCGTGCCTGCTTGATAGTATGGGCTGGTAATTACACAGCAGCAAAAATTCTAAAAAGGAAAAGGGTAGACAATCTGATCTCTAGGCAGAGATAATGGACAAAGGTCCACTACTTTCGTTCAAAAATGGAAGCACTCGGCCAATATTGCGCAACTTACTTATACAGAGACATTGACAACTATAAAATTAAAAAAAAATTAGAGGACCTTGACCGTTACTTAAATAATTCCTCGGCTACAAACTCTACAGAAATTCAATTCCGGAGCATAAAAGGAGGACTCTGATGGCAATTAAGCCGGGAACCATTTCCTTTGGGCACATCGACGTTTAGCCAATAGAACTAAAAATGAATAATGTCAATTACTTTTCGCTGTAGAGTACATCAGTGCATCTAGAATGATGAGAAATACCAATAGAATAAAGCAGATGCATTCAAAGAACTGCGGAGCTAGCCGCGTAATAGTTTTATCGGCGTTCTCCACTATTGTTTAAAGGTATGCGTGTAATTTTCAGTGAAAAATGGAATTCGCTTAGACAGGTAATCATCCTTTTAACTATCAATGTCGTACCGAGTGCCCCAGCCAGTTAAGCTAAACAGGTATCATCCTCCCTTGGGAATGGGCCTAATATCAATCTTTAGGTGGCTACAACCTTCAACCTAAAAATAAAACATGCCTCGTTCCTTAGGGCCACAACAATATTCACAATGGAAGAGAATTTTTCTTTATGAATTTCATACTTATAAGTTTAGCTGATTTAGCAGCCAGAAGACATCCTATAAACTTATAGGCTATAAAGCAATCTCTCCATAACGCAAAGGGCTAATATGTACACTTTTCCATTCTACAATACACAGATATATTCACCAAATTGTCGAAAATCCATTTGTTACGGTAAAGTTGGGATCAGGATATAATTGTGAGGGGTTATTTTATTCTTAACATATCGTCTCTACTTCTACCACTCTCTTTCAAATTTATAGGTTTCATATCCCATCATTGGCATTTTTAAATTAATAATTAGTATTTTATTATTTTAAATTACCTTTAGAACTTCATCTCGAACCAATACAGTTCACCGTTCAACCACAAGTCAATAAACAAATACTAAAATTTAGTGAATGATAAAATTTATTATTTTTACAGCGTTCCTGAAAAGAGTACAAAAAAATACAGAAAAACGGTCGTTGATAATTGATTACGAGTGAGAAGTTAGTTATTTTCAGCCAGGCACACCCTTAAGAATGTCAGACGTTTCATGGCTACCCGGGGATACATTTAGGAGTGCCGTATCCTCAGCGGCTGCCAGTTATTCAGGTCTGAGATGTGATAATTATACGCTGGCGGGGCCAAAACCCTCTGAGGGAATGGGCTGGATGTACCCTTGAGAGACGGGGGATATTGGGCGGAGATCCAGCCACCCGCTGAGGTCCACTTCCATGCTTCGCCCGGGACGCACAAAACAGCCCTGGACGTCAAAAGTTTTTTGTGGACTTCACGCGCAACTATTCAGTTTTTTTACTCCCAAAGCCGACACTTCTGCATCAACCCGCCTACGCCAAGCTCGCCAGTCCCCTACTGAACCAACTCTACGTAGTTGTCATGATTCAGTGTAGGGAAGAAGGGGGGTTATGACAGTCAACCCTTACAGAGCTGTGTCCCTTTTTTGTCCACGTGGTCAGCGCCGATGTTTTTTTCCCAGTCTTGACCGCGTCTTCCTCCGTCCAACCCAACCTTTCGCTCCACCCAACACCTCAACTCCAAGCACCCTTTCACATCGTACTCCCCAAAAAATTGAACCGTGGTGTATTAAGATGAATTTCGCAGGAATTCCAGTGATTAAGACTCATGATAGAAATGGAATATTTGGAGGGTGACGTCTATTATCCCCCGCTATTAATGAACGCATTGGTGATGTACCAACGTCTTAATTAAGCAGCAAAAGTTAACTTTCAACTTTTTACTGATTCGGAACATTTGGCTATTTTTCATGATAGCAAGTGGCAATTGTATCGCTAGGGGTACATTTGTGCGCAGGGTTCGATTGAGGATTTATGGGAAATATGAAGTCGATAAAAAATCATTAACCTCTAATGAAATCGTTCAAACACCTATGCATTTTAGCCATTAAAATTCCGTGCACTACTAAGAATAAAAATCAACATAGTGCCCCTAAAAAGGCTAATTAATGGTTTATAAATACATGTCCAGACATAAAGGCCTAAGGTCTCAAGATATTAATTTACGAAGAGTGCAATTTTATTAAACAGTCGCTATTAAAAATTGCACGAAAAATACATTGATGTCTTCCCTTTACGCGGGTAAAATAAATTCTCTATATTTTGCCCATCAATAAAAAAGTTTGTGGATTGTTGATTCTTGCACCATGTGTTCATTTAAGCTTAAATTAAGGGTTGCAGAACGATCATTTCAGCCTTGCAGTTTCCTTTCCCGCCGGGAACTCAAGTGTTGATCAAAAAGTTGCAATCAAGTTTAGTTTGATAGAAAAAGAGTAAATACGAATTATATACTCTATACCTATTTCTCATGGGAAAAACTTTGTCAAATTTCCCCAAAGTTCATCTAAGTAAATATGCGTCAAAAATGCTAATAAAGGAAATCGTATTCCATAGGGTTCGTTGCGCTCCATTTTAAACTTATGTGTGAGAGGTATTCATCTATGATGCACAAACGATGGTAACTTTGGGTAGATGTTTACGCTAGAAGTTAGCTGCATTTTCTGTCCCCTCTTTAAGTTAATTAATTAGTCCCAGAATGACCACTCCTAGGATCGGACGCCTATGGCTTTTGCTCACGTTGTCAACGCCTTGGGTCGGCAATTAACTCGGTCATCTGGACATAGCTTTAGTTTGGACTTTTTTTCATAGATGATTGTAAAAATGACTAAATTTTATTGACATTCTGGAGTGAAACCAATGTCTGAATGAAAGTTTTTAGTGCAAGAATTGTCATTGAAGACATCTAGGAAACACACGGTACGATAACATTGTCTGAAGATAAAGGGCGCAAAAATATCTGTTCCTGTGTCGTCGTTGCTTCAAGAGTGCTTCGAAATGGTAACTAATTTCACGAGAACATATTAAGCTTAATATTCTTGCCATTGGTACGCTTTATTGCCTTAATCATTACATACGCTCAACCTTTTAAGACGTGCTTAGTCATTTTTGAATTATGGGGCGGATAAATTCCAAACGTCCTGCATAAAAAGAAGAGGTAGAAGTGCCTGGGAAACCATCTCTCTGACGGGTCACTTTAAAGAGTATACATTTTTAGAGAGCCCTCTATAATTTCATCACCACAAGTCATCTAATTACGGCCATAATTAAACCCTTTATAGGGTACTGGGAAAATATTTTCCCACCATATCTGTAGGGAACGCTCTTTGGGATATATGTTTATCATCTGCGGCAATGCACGTAGTTCGGCGTTCCAAGTGGATATGGCGTAGTGATACGCATGAAAATAAATAATATATCCAGCATCTTACATGCCCAAGGATAGCCAAAATAGAAAAAAAAACAGAATATTTTGAGCCCCAGAGTTTTGATCTATAAAGGGTTAATAATAATACAGCGAAAAACGAAGATGATTAAGCATTATTTGGGAGTGGTAATATTTTGAGATGTAATAGGCTATTCCTAATTTCATAGATGGCTTTTAGAATATTTGTACACAAACAGATCTAATGCTCTTCACATCATTATGTATTCTACAGGCTTCTAGTACGTTATTTCCAGTAAACCGTACGAGAGAAGTGAAGTTATATAAAGAAACAAGCTGATTAAACGTATTAAGCAAGTGTGAGAATGGATGTTTCATTGGGAGTAGAGTCAAATCAACTTTCTTTCTCAAAAACCTTTGTCGACATTGATCAAAGCAGCTTCCTGAAAACTTTACTTTGAATAGAATAAGTAAGATGTAAAAAAGATTTTTTGAAAGAGGGATCCTGTGAAAAATATATAAATGTAAATAAAAAATTCATACGAAAGCATTCGTTCCGTTTTCAGGTGATACTTAAGGCTGTTTCGGCTTGTACTGATGGGGTAAACTCTGTGTACCCTAAGGTAATAAAATTTCTTTGCGCATTACTAGTGACTCCTATAAGAACGGAACTGTACACCAATACGCTCCGTTTTAACACAGTTCACATTTATGCCACCCCAACTCCGGTAATTTTCCCCTTCAACTCTCCCTTCGTGGTTGCTGTCCTAACACAACCTACCCCACAACCCAGTGGTTGGGCATTCTGTATACAAAAAGGACAATGATAGAGTCATCCAGTGAAACAACAGCTAAGAACCTCTCAACCCAGTTGAGGTATGGGTTTTTAACAGACGAGAATTTTTAAGCTCTTCTTGTTCCGGACAGATAGCACCGACGAAACATTACGGTGAGCAGCAATTTTTGATATTTTTATCAATAAGTAGTAAATAAACGTAAATTTGACTTAGTTCCGTATTTCAAAAATCTGATGTAAACGGCATCCAGTACAAAAGAAAGCTTGGTGAAAATCGTTACCAATTACCTCTAATTAACTGTGAATCTGTGAATCACCGCGAGAAACAATGCATTATGTTATTTCTTCCGAAATTGCATAATGCATTGTCTTATCATGAATAATACAATTTAGAAAGGCTGAGTAATAAATAGTTGCAGGAGTAACAAACGCTTATTCAAATCTTTGGAAGTTTAAGGTCAACAAACCAAACAATTATTTTATAATTATGCTAAAAATTAACAAAGGAAATGATTGTTGTTTTAATTATGCAAAAAGTTTATAATCAGTATAAAAAGAAAAGTTTCTCTGCCTGACTTTCCATCCGCTAATTGCCATTCCATAAGAAAATACACAATAAAATTTCATTATATACCCTAGCATTATTTTTTCTTTAGCATAAATAAGGTAAAAATACTGGTAAACTGAACTGCTTCAGGCGTGACTTCTTAGAACTGCATGTCGATGAAAATAGATGAATTTTGTATAGTTCACACAAAAATGTTTAATATATCGACCCGGCTTTCATCTACACCGAATACACCATCAAGGGTAAAAAAAGACAAATAGCAAGCTCGTATATAGGAAATTTTGGGGGGGGGTTGTATAGGTGGGGAAGGAGGGATAAATGGGGGGGGATGTGAAAGGAGGCCAGGGAGTTAAGAGAAAGCTGGTCAGGAAGAACTAATAGTTATTGTCGAGGACAGGGTTCTTTGGGAAGAGGGAAAGGTAAGGAGAGCAATGTGGGATGAGACGGAAAATCAAATTCATTTAAAAGGTTTACACTATGGTCATTAGATGCTTCTTTTATCTCCAATTGTTCAAGGAAGTCTAATTTACCCCCTTTTTTCTCCGTGTGGAGTACTTCAGGAGTGAAATCACTCTCGTGGTCATTCTCAGTGAGGTGTTTGGCGAAACTCGATCTTGTGTCCGCTGTCAACCAGCACCTCTAATGTTCCTGTACACGGGTATTGATTGCCCGACCACTTTGTCCAATATAATTCGATGAACAATTGAGAGTGTTGCACTTTAGTATAAAAACCCAACTCCGTTCGCACTTATTAAACTTATCTTTGGAGTTATACAAGATTTTACCTATAGTTTTAGGGTTATAGAATGATACATTTAATTTTTCTTTTGGGAAAGCATTGGCAACTTAGCAAAATTCCACAGAAAAAAATCATCCGCCTGGATGATTTTTCTCTGTGGAATTGCGCACATTTGTGCATTGCGGGTGACTCTGTAAAGGTGAAACTCCGTGGCTAGTACCGGATACCTTAAAAATTGGCAACTTTGTTGGAAAGGTTACCCAAAAAAGGAATTTTACACCACCGTTTTCATAGTTCGTCATGGTTAAAGGATAATGAATTAATTGGTTTAGTGGCTTGCTTCTTCTTGGCGCGGTGTAGCCTTTTGTTTGTTAGTTTAGTATCGTAGCCATTGTTTTGTGCAATATTTTAATGGTGAATGACTCGAGATCAAATTTGAACCTAGAAAATGGTATGGATAAAAGCCAATGAATCATAGAATTAAATGAGGATAGCTTGTGAGACTGGTAATGGCAGGAGTCTCTAGGAATAACTGAATCTGTAAACCTAGGTTTCCTGAATATTGAAAAGATGTGACGTCCTTCGTTAATTTCAATAGTTAAGTCTAGGAAGTTGATGTTATCACCACCTACTTCAGCAGTAAACTTTATGTTGTCAAATAATTTATTTAAAAGTGCAATAACACAATCTAGTTGAGGTGAGGTGCCCATCCATACCATCCAAAGCACATCATCGACATACGGTGCCAGTAAAAAACGTTTTGTAAAATCCCAAACATTTTACTATATAAGAGCATGCTATTTGTATTTTTTCACCCTAGATGATGTCTACGGTGTAGATGAAACCCGGGTCGGTAAATTAAACATTATTGTGTGGAG
Source organism: Ceriagrion tenellum (assembly GCA_963169105.1). Taxonomy (NCBI): domain Eukaryota; kingdom Metazoa; phylum Arthropoda; class Insecta; order Odonata; family Coenagrionidae; genus Ceriagrion; species Ceriagrion tenellum. The sequence continues at coordinate 89,156,784 of OY720643.1, forward strand.
TATACAAAGTTTATGTATTTAAAAATACTGATCATACCTACTACTCAAGACAAACGTCAAATGAAAGAAGTGTAATGAATAAGCTTATTTTTTCATGCCATACAAAACAAATGTAATAAAAATGTCAACGATTTCCATGAAAATTATGAATTACTCTCAAATTCGTTAATTTCGGAAAAATCATGCGTAAAGTTTCTAAAAATCACGCGTTTTTTTGGTATCTGTATATCTCCTCCATCCTCCAATCCCATTCATGAGTTCCCGCCTAGGTCTTCATCTTCCTGAACGTCCCTCCACCTTTCCTTCCATTACGGCAGCCATACAGTTTGAGTGTCGCAACAGATGTGCAATCCATCCTCTCCTATTTGAGATTGAGCCTACCAATGTTCGCCACTCCCCAGCTCTTTCCTGAACCTCGATTTTTGTAGCTCGTATGTCCATGAAATCTTTAGCATTCTTATCTAGCACCACATTTCAAATGCCTCCAATTTGAAGCTTATCAAATTATTAGCTAAGCTTACATTTTCATATTCCTAACTTTCTGTGAATAACCTTTACTACTTTTAGTGAATGGATTATTTCATTCAGTTTCATATTCCTGATTCAAAAACTGAAGAAGTAGAAAAGGTCTGTACTCCTAACGTACCTGAAATTAATTATTTTACTGGTACTGCTTATGAGGATCGAATGACCTGGGTGATCCAACCATGTCAGTTCAATCAAGAACAAACGTTTATAGACGGACACTTGTCGCCGTCTCACGTAGTTTATGATCGGTGGTCAGGGATAGAATTAGGAGTGTATATTTTATTACTTTAAGGTAGGATGGTAATTAAAACACTCAAATTACAATATTTATTCAGCCAAGCACCACAGGAAAAGATAATTATCCTTATCCGCGCGTCCACTATACTTTAATTGTCATATTCAAAAATTCTTTGAGTCGTATCTCTGAGCTATTTATTCAAATCAATTTCTCGATTTTATTTGAAAAAGAGATCATTGCCATGACAATCATCAGGTTAATTTGTGATATGCAATCCAATAGTAAATTTTTATGACCAAACTACTGACCATGATAAATGTTATGATTATTAGCTTCATAGTCAATATTACCTGAATAAAATTAGGCATTCAGTTTCCATTTTTAGAAGTTTATAGAATTTTTATTAATTATCCCAATTTTATCTGTGGGTATTAGGGTAATTAATGACCTTGTTGTTTCAATGTTGTGCTAATCACTTATATTTCTCTTGACCTCGTTTGAATGATTTCTTTATTTTAAATTCTTAATTTAAATAGTAGGGGCAAAATACAATGATGTTATTAATGCCAGCTAGGTTTCGGCTCGATCGGAATTAAGATTAACATTAATCGAAAATTACTATTATAAAATATGGCAATGATACATTTTTATACATGAATACAACGAGTGTTTTTTACCTTTCTTAAGTTCTTATGAGTGTTACTTGTATGAAATTATTATGAGTTTGCGAAAGCTATAAATTGAATTATATCGTCTATATCTTTGATTGAGACAGTGACTTCAGCAAAAAGTATTCCTCACTCAGCCTACGAATAGGAATATTTAACGGGATGACAATTTTAAATTCAAATGAAAAATCACATTACGTTCAAACGAATTAAATGCATGACCCTGTTCCTTTTCAGGATGCTTAGGATGAGAGCCGGCCCGAACAAAAACGAGGTCTGGTGAAATTAGATGTTGGGAAACAAATGTAGTGCAACAAATACTTCTTTGCGATTTTGCTTCGATTTTCAAGGCCAAATTGATAGAGTTGATATGCTGCAAAAAAGTATGTTAGTTATTTTGCGAACTTAATGATTTCAATCATACTGAAAACTGTTTATAAATTAAATGTATATAATTGCCTCTTGAGCTAATTGAACACTAATTTATATGCAATTACCGGAATAAGGTTAAATATGGGATTTTATTTTTTATTTTCTTGTGTATTTTACGGTAACTCTGTCAATGGTATCACAGTGGTTTAGTTATTTTGGATAGTTTTGATTAAATAGATATAATTTCCCTAGCAAGTGCTGGATCCGAATCAACCTGATGTCTTTCAATCCTGATATATGTTGCAATTAACTAAAAATTTCATAGGAAAAGTGGGAGGGTAAGATCAAATATTATCATAGGAACTCATGAAATAACTCTGAAGTTTAGGAGATTAAATCTCCTGTTTTTTCTCTACAACTTTGACTACTTAACCCACTTTGACTAACTTAACCCACAAAAAACGAAACCAATAATAATAGGAAGTCCTTCATTTATAAACTCACTTGACTTTGATTGCCTCCCTAAAATAACTGTTGAAGGAGTACAACTTGATTATGTTGATGAAGTGAACGATCTCGGTGTTGTTATAAATAGAACCTTGACTTGGAACTCACATGTTCATAGTATTTCTAATAAAGTTTCGAAAACACTTTATCAGCTGAAGCAATTCAGACAACTAATGCCTTTTCCGCTACGCCAAAAGCTGGTAACTTCTTTAGTTTTACCACACATAGATTACTGCTCGCTGGTGTTCACGAATATATCAAAAGAACAAATTGCCATTCTACAAAGATTACAGAATTGTTGTATACGATACATATATGATATCTCATGCGATGAACATGTCAGCCCGTATTATGAGATGTTAAATTGGTTAAAAATTGAAGAAAGACGTATGCTGCAAATGGGTGTATTTATTTTTAAATTATTAAATGTAAAGATTCCATTGTATTTATATGACCAATATGTATTTAATAAGGACATAAAAAAGCAAATGACTAGAAATAATTCGAACTTAATAATACCATGCCATAGAACAACTACTTATAATAAATCATTTTATGTATCATCGTGTAAATTGTGGAATTCTCTTCCTCAGAATATAAAGACGTTGACATCAGTGTTTGCATTCAAGAAAGCTCTGAAAGAGTATTTATGTTCTAAATATTAGTATATAAAATGTAACATTTACTTATTTCTTTGCTTTATTTTTTGTAAATTGTGCAATATTAGTGGCTGTTTATACAAAGCATTGTATGTTTTATGCCTTTCATCTTTTTATGTAATTCTTCCAGAGACAATACCAACCTCTTATATTATGTCTCCTGCATGTTATTATGTAGCAATTACTTTATTAATTTACGTTGTTTGTAAATCTTATCAGCAGCTTAAAATATAAATAAATGTAAATGCCATGTACTTGTGCTCCATGGGATTATATGGTCCCAGAGTAAATAAACTTTATCTTATCTTATCTTATCTTACTTTCCTACAACTTTGAATCAAAATACTGATGATTTGGTCATAAGCTAAAGCATTGATTTGAGAGGGAGGGAGGCACAAACAATAATCTATGACTTAGGGCATCTAAAACTTGCTCCCTGCGACTTGAACTTTAACTCTCCTAAAAACGATAAGTAGAACGCTGTAGCCCTCTCAGAAGACTCGCACAGCTGTGAATGCTTAGGAGCCAAATTAAAAAAAAAATCTTTGTCGGGGAGGTTAAAAGTTACCCCCTGGAGTAACAATCTTTTTCACAAGTTTCCGATCCCGCTATTATGGTAACTCCCACGAGTATACGAGTGCACTAAGCATTTTTCCCATGTTATGTCCTTTCTATATATACACTCGTATCTGTGCCTGTGCGCAAAAAAGGACGTGTTTCATCTGTTATCATTTTGAATCCACGCAGAAACATCCCTCATCTTCTCCCCTCTCTAAGACTTCGCCCTTTCCCAAGATACGTTCAATTGCTTTAGCGTTTCCCCTCGTTTTTATCAATTTTCCCTCTACTACTCTTTTTCCCCCCCGGATCCCCCGGATCGTATGAATAATAATTCCCCTCCTTTTCCCGAAGAATACTTTCTCCTGCCTCGACTCCTCTTTTATTAAATCTTTCGTCATTCCGTTGGTTTCCACGAAAACGAACGCGTTAGTACTTATCTCAACCACTAAAGACCGCCACTATGGACTCCAAAGAAGGGATGCTTTCGGCTGAGTCGAAAGGCAGGGACCGGAAATGAATGCGATAGTCATCTTTTCGGATTTTCTGAGGGTAGTGGAAAGAAATCCCAAACCTGCTTTCCCAAAGTATTCTGCACGGAAACCGATCCTCTTTGTCGGCTAAACGGCAGATGTAGTGGAGTTTTCCCAACAACATTTAGCAAGCCGTGGACAATATTCCGCATATGAAAATGATTGATTCTGACGGGAGATAGGGTTGGCATAGTGGTTTGATCAACAGCTCTCTGCGTGATATTGTCCATGCGGGTAATTTAATTAAATATGGCTAAACTAGGTAAACTCGCGTTTAATAATAGAAAACTTTTATTGCCTTCCATGATTTTAAAAATATAAATGGCCTATTTTATATGAGAATAGTTTAATAGCAAATTTGTGATAAAATCTATCATTTATTGAAATAATCAGAGAAAATACTTAATTATTTTACTCATTTTCATAAATTTTCTAATCATTTTGCATCTAAGCTCGATTTTATTGGTTTCACCAATTTTCCATCTTTTCCATCTTTCCATGTTCCATCTTTCAAGATCGGAAGCTTGCCTTTAGGGTTTTTCTAATTTCATCAGAACATAAATTGGAAGATATTTACAAAATAATTAGGATTAGTAAATATAACTTTCCATTATAAACATATACTGTTATGAGCGGACATATAGTTTTTCACAAATTTTAGAGGGATTAAGGTGGGAGCCCCTAGAGACTCGGAGGCTACACGCTAGGAGTAGGTTGCTTGAGAAATTCAGAACTGGTGTGTTTCAGAGCAACACAGAGAATAAAATCACGACACCTCGCTACATCTTTAGGTCTGGTAGAAGCGATAAAATAAGAGAGATACGTTGCCAAACAGGTGCCAAAACTTGACCTTTCCACGCACAATAAGGGACCAAAATAATAACTAAGCTCCACTGAATACTCTCTCGTAATACACGTCACCATTTCACCTTCCAAAACCTCATCTCTTACATATTTACACGGCTGGTGTTTTAACACCCCCTGCCACATGCCCATGCAATGGATCACAGGATAGTGTGTAGGCTTAGATGCTTAAATAATAATTTCATTTCAAACAGCCAAGTTTGAATTGATATTTGCCACTGCCATGGCAAAGTTCGCCAAAATCTATCATCTTATAGACTGCGATGAAGATCCCGAACATCAGAGCTATTAAAGTACCACTTCAAAGAAGCCCCAAAACTACGACAATCTGACCCTTTGACCTCGTGACTTCAGAAACACTGAGGTTCAACTATAACGAGTATTCACTGAGGGTCCATTGCCCAAACGTAAAAGAGCAGTTAAATTTAATATTTGAGATAAAAAGTATCATTTGAGTTGATCAACATCGTTTGAAGCTAATAACTGGTATAAAAATGAATAAGTGTCGATATACTATCTCATAAATTACGTTATTCGTGGGACAGTACCATATTGAAAAAAAACTATTATCCACTGAACTGATTTAATGAATTCCTACGATTGCAGGAAAAAATATATTTACGAAATTAATTTAGTATTTAGTAAAATTAGTTGTGTAATGATATTTTAAAAATTATGAAAGTCCAACTTTTACCATTAACCTGAAAAACTATTCCAAGGGACGCGTAAATAAAACTTAAGAATGGACATTACCTTTTTGTAGAAAAATTAAAATAAAAATGTACTGCAAATGGGTACCTCGGCCAATCAGAGGTGTAAGAGTAGGAATTGTTGAAAGTGTAATACTATTACGAATTAAAGGAGTATTGTGCGATAGTAAATAATTGTCAAATTAAAGGTCTGGCATTCTGAAGATAGAAGGAGTTTTGGATGAACGGGTAATTAACACCAGAGAAAATGAAGTCCTATTATAATGGAAAAATACGGGGGAAACCCGAAATACCAGCTTCACTATAACAACAAAATTTTGTGCAATGGAAGGAAACAAAGAGCATTCTTAGTAGATATTTTAGGTAAAGTTGATGCGCAATTCAACAAGGAAAGCATGGTTTAATTACTCCGAAGTTTAGACCTTGAGGAGAAAAAATTAGAGACAATAAAGGATTTTGGATAAATTACATAGGTTTTAGTTTGAAGGTTGTTGAAAGACTGGATCAAAGCTAGGCTGTTACAAAAGACAATTTAGAAGAGGAAATAGCAGGTGCCGAGGAGGAGGGAAAATATTAGTTGCGTATATAAGGTAGTTTGAGCGACATTGTCCCCTAGTCATAATTGAGACCATATTCGAATGATACGTTATAATTTAAGCAAAAATAGGAAATATGAATAAAATATTGTTTTATTTACGGGGCAATAACATTTGTATACATTTCTCGGGCTCGTCACCGGGTAAAATCTTCATAGGCAGCCGACGTTTCGGGCTCCTATGAAGATCTTACCCGGTGGCGAGCCCGAGAAATGTACACAAATGTTATTCGCCGGGAAAGTGTTAAATCATAAAATAACATGCTTTTAAACAAATGAATGTCTATGTAACTGAGTTAAATATTTTCATGAGTCTTTAGCTTGACTCTTTTTTTTTGGTGCGGTACGTTAAAAACTCTTTCACAACGGAAGTTTTCTTGTAATCCTGAAGAAATTACTTCGGTGACAATATGATTTATTTTCAAAAATAAATGAGTAAGCAGTAATACAACATACTAGTAATCTTTCGACGAGATCTAGGTGTTAGAAAATTCTCAATTTTTAAATAAGTTAATATATTGAATGAAGTTAATATAATATAAGTTAATTATAATATTGTAAGACCCCCGAATCTCAACAACCTCAGCGCCTCTGAAAATTTGGTAGGGATATTTGCCAGGAAATTCTCAAAACGGGTTAACAAGAGCTTCATTCCACACCTCGCACAACTACATCGCATTTCGTCTCGAGCCCAACTGCCCCTGCTCCTCCCATCCATCCTTTCCTCCGGGTCTCTTCTCATCCAGGAACGCCTCCTCATCGCTTTCCCACGGAAGATGGGTACGAGGGGAGGGAGTCGGGAGGCGCGTGAGAGAGGAAGTGTACGTTGCATTTCAGCACCGCTGGCGTCGTCGGGAAATATGGTCTACCGAGGGGTGAGGTTGGCGGTGAAAGGTGGGAGAGGAAGGGGAAGGGTGAAAGGCGACGAAGGTGACTTCTGCTTCCTTACAATATATAAGTTCAAATTAGTTAATATTTTAATAAGTTTTAAATCATATCTTTCTCTGGAGTGCATACCCGTACTATTTCCCATGCAAAAGGGCAGGTATTTTTCGTCAAAAGTCTAGGAAACTACTTCGATATATGGCTGAAAATTTGGTATCTTTGGAAGGGTGAGATAATTTTCTTTAAAACGCGAAAAAATAATTGATTTTTAGGTGAAATAATATTTCGCCCAAACCCCCTTAAAGGATAAGAATTACAGTTTGAGAAGGATTTGTGAAAGTTTTAGGGAAATTTGCGTAAAAAGAGGAGAAATTGGGTGGGATGACATTATGAATGAGGTATCTGTTGCCCTATTGCGAGTGTAAACAATCTTTAGGACGATATTAAGCGCTGATCTTGGCCCGACAAAAATAATGGAATTTTCGAGGTGACCATTAGCCTGCCTACAATAAACGAAAAGTTGATCACGCCAATATTAAAGATAGGGCATCAATTGTATTGCTATCGACTGCCACATTCGATACTTTCATTAGGATAAATATGATGAAGAATATGACATACACTTTTGTTTTAAATTATCCTCAGTGTGATTCATTTGAATTCGAACGAATTCAAAGGGAAACAAAAAATTGCGTACTCCCAATTAATACGTGACTTATAAAATTGTTTTCCGTGATTAACTACTTTATGACTAGGTTCAACTTAAAACATAAAACATAGTTATCAAGAAAATATTCGATTTATTCAGGCATGGATGGACATCGGAATCATCAAAAGGTGGTGAAACATTGATAAAAAGCAGCCATTTTATGGGAGGAATGGTGTCTGGATGACGCGTGTATGGTTTGGTTGTGAATTATTATTTATCCAATGTGGAAAGCGTAAGCTAATCCAGAAGAACCCCAGTGCCGTTGGATTTTTCGGTCTCTCGAAAACCAATTAAACGGGTAACCTGATAATACCTGTAATATCAAATGTTTCTGCACCCAGTCATCATCTTTGTTAATAACTGAAAACTTCTGTTACGAAATTTCACCGGATTTCATTCCAAGTAGGGAGTGAGAAATTTTAGTGATTTTGCTAAAACTCTGAACAAGTTCAACCTCCCCCAACAAATATTTTTCTCAGCGACACAGAGAATATTATCATGGCTCATCACGACATCTCTAGGTCTGACAGATGCGATAAATTAAGAGAGATACAATGCCGAATAGGTACAAAAACTCGTGTTTTCTGCGAACATTTAGCGACCACAATAAAAATTGAACTCCACCAAATACACTCTTAAAATTCATGTCACCATTTTATCTCCAAAAAACTTACATATTTATACGGCTGGTAACCTAACACCCCCTGCCACACTCCCACGCGGCGGTTCACAGGGTATTATGTAGATGTAGAAGTATACACTTGTGCCTTTTGATGTAATTTATTCACTATCATCTCTTGCGAAGAATCCTCGTAACTGGCCGAAATGACACTTATGAAGAAAGCTGTAGCCTTCCGAGTGATATCTAAAATGTGTTTCCTAATTAAGCTGCGTGTATCACGAAACTATATCTTGTTTGACGCTAAAAAAAAATTCAAACAAAATGAAGGACTGGCCATGAAAAGGTTTAATTTTTTTCGAATTATAATGTATTTTCCCGGTTCTTTTTGACCCAACAAGCGTATGAAACCATTTCTTCTAAATTTGCTCGGAGATAAATGCGACGAAGGCTCTCGCCATTTCCTCAAAGCCGCCATAACCGCGCACCCCCTTCCACACACCCTAAAGAAGGGCCCCATTCCTCAATCCGCTCTTATATCTTTTTTCTCAGATTTGTGATTTTTCTCCCCCCGTTCCCTCCACTGCATCAATTCCTCCAGATTTATATCCCCGATTGTTTGGCTGCTCGGCCACAAATACATATGTGTATATATAAATTCTGCCACTCAAGCACCCCTCCCCCTTTCTCCTCTAAAGAACCATGGACATGGCGATATATTTCGATTCCACCCCACACCCGGGAGTTAGGATGTAAGAGGTCGTAACTCTCGTATCACGACGCAGTTAAGGGTGCAAACCAGGAATTTTTCCCATCCCCCAGCTTCTGGGGGTTACGAGGAAAAGAAATCGTCTCCCTCTCATGGAGCCCTTAAGAGGACTGAAAAAAATGATAAGATTGGGGAAGGGACCAATTTGGAAAGATGCTTGGCTCTAAAAAGGACCAAAAAAGGTCCTGGCTTGAAAATTTCTACATCTTCATACTACCCTGTGAGCTGCTGCACGGGCGTGTGGCATGGAGTGTTGGAACATCAGCCGAGTAAAGTTGTAAGGTTTTGCGAGATGAAATGGTGACGTGTATAAGGGAGTGTATTGAGAGGAACTCAGTTTTTACTATGTTCACTTATTGTGCGCGGAAAGAACGAGTATTTGTATCTGTGTGTTAGACATTGTATTTCTCTTATTTTATAATTTCTGTCAGACCTAGAGACGTAGTGAAGCGTCATGATAATATTCTCTGTTTTTCATCCGGGGACCTTCCTATAATACCCTCAACAAATCATTGTTTCTTTAATACTGTGCCATATATGGTTAGTATGTGTGTTCCCCACGATATATCTGAACTTAAGGCAATTCCAAGATGTTTTATTGTACCTGATGTGTTTGTTTACTCCACCCACAGTATAGGTATGGCATTTGTGTGATGGCTATCACAAGAAGCATACTGTGGTGCATTTACAAAGTAATTATTATAGCCTTCACTCCAGCCAACACGAATGAACGTTGTTTCCTTTCTATTCCAATAATTACTCCTTGTATCACCCCTACTTTTTTTAAAATAGGATAAGAGAGCAGACAAGCCAATCGTGGGAAGAATAAGGGAAAAAGAAAGATCGGGCATGCGTCGCGTTCACTTCATGAGAATGTGACGCCTTGTTTACGATAGTCCGATTTTATAACACCCCAATTCTTAAACTTCCTATTTCCTTCCCCCCTTAATTCAGAGAAACCTTCAGGCAGAGTCATGTGAATGAATGGCGCGCACGAATTTACAGGAAAAGCTGACCGATCTCTCTGCATTTTTTTCTCCCAAGCCTTTGAAAGTCCTACAAGCCCTTTTTAAGCCATTGAAGTCCTCCTAAAAGCTTGGGTGTGCAATTTCTGTACATTTCGGAAGCATGCTTCTCGCTTTGACTTAACACCCATAAAACCTGGTACGGAGATCAGCTCTGATGAACCTAGAGCTGCCCGAGTTAAGGAGCTACGTGACAGAATGAAACAACTCAAAAAGGGTTACTTGGGTATATAAGCATTTCTCTCCGATATCCAAAATATCATAAACAAACACGCCGAAGCCCTCAAAAGCACTGCGACTTTCCTTACCCGCCTTACGAAAGGCTTTGACAACCTGCATGAAGAGAATGTCCTGATCTCTAGCCATGTTTCAAATCTACAAGCTTAGAGTCGAGAAATAATAACTACGTAATACAGTTGAATTAAGAAGTGTTCCTTTCGTCTAAAAAGAAGACATCGCGTAACATATGTTAAGGACGCAGACAAGACAATTTTTACCTGAAACTGGAGTAAAAATTCCTGAAATGAGTCACGACTTTCGGCTTCTGAGCTATAGTTACTGCCGTTTGGAATCAGGCATATTTCGTGGTTTCCGAATAACATTCAACCGAAAAAAATGAGACGTCCGTGAGCCACTAACCCGCGCAAAATTTCAATATACCTTTGGTTCTAGCGCCTCAACATCCACGGCCATTGCGCCTTCTGCCTCGGAGTGCGTATTGTTAATAATTAAACAACATTGAAATAGTTTGTCACAATTTTTCTCACAAAGGAAATTTTCTCACGAACCCGGAACTTAGGGGCAGAAATTCGAGGCACATTCCCGGAGTTTTACTCCAGTTTCAGATAAAAATTATTTCTTCTGAATCCTTTACATCTGTGCGCGATGTATCCTCGTAAGGTGAAATCGTTGACTCCCCAGTGCGTTAAATGGAGGGAGAGTGTTACGTAGAGATATTTTATCTTGCATTCCATGCATGACCATGAGGGTAGAAAAACCTACCTAATCGTAAAATGCAATGTTTTTCCGCCTTAGACGTCTAATGGTGAAGGACTATTTGACTGACCATGTACATTACCTCTACATGCGATGCGATCTTCCACAGAGAGAGCCACAGCAGACATCGCATTGGCAGGGGGAATTTACGATCAGGCCCTTTCGCTACATTCCGTTAAATACACAAGTTAGCCACAAATGGCCAAGTTCTATCTTCATTATACTTGACGCTTCGGAAGTAGACTTGACTCTAAGAAGGGGTTGGTGTGGTAATCTGTAAGACTGAACTTGATTATTCATTTCGTTTCAGAATTCACGGCAACGAAACTGATTCATCCACCCCCGTGATTAGCCTCTTTCTTAGGTGTCCAGACACTTCACTTCCAAAGATATAGCGTTTAATCTTTTCCCAGTTGTAACAGTGTATGTAAATAAATGCCTCACACTTTGCAAGCATTAATTACATTCAGTGGCATGGATTTTGAAAAATTGGCAAGATTAAGTACTAGCACAATATTAGAATTTATGCCCCAAAAAAAATAAATCCGATAGTCGATTTTTTTGGAGGAGGATATAAATATTTTAATTATGTGCCAAGTCTCCCTACCGTGTATCCTTGAGATTTTTTAATATTCCATGACTAATGCTCAATTCTGTTGCATGGAAAAAAGGGCATGTCGCACCCCTCTAAAAGGTAAACAAGCCTGAATATCCCACTGAATTCAGGCCTATCCTTAGTCTCTACGCCCTCTCTAAAAGTCTGAAGAGGATCATTCGCTTGCAAGTCTCTGAATTTCTAATATCTTCAAGAAGACTTTATTTTTCAATCAAGTTTCCGAGAAGTATTCAGCTCCCAGACTACCTAGCTTAAAGTCGCAAACGATATTACGCTTTCGATAGAGTCAACCATACTCAACTCTTATTTTAACTGAAACCCCGAAGTTTTTCTAGATCCACCTCAAATTGGCTTAACTCCTGCTTGTGAGGTATAAGTAAATCTGTTAGGGGATCCGGATATGAGCAATCCTCTGGACTCTCAGTTCCATGCGGTGTCTCACAAGGGTCCGTTCTGAGATCTCTTCTATTTACCTAGTACTATCTGGATCACTTCGAGGATTTAAAATTCTAAGCATCTGCTTTATGAAGATGATCTGCAAGCTGATAGTCACTCTTTCCTTAATTAACATCATATGTTATTAATTCAATCAACAGTGGCATTTTTTCTATCTAAAAATGGGATCAAATCAATTGCTTTCAGTGTAACCTAATTAAAACAAAAACAATTAATTTTGTTTATACAAGACTTTAAAACAGTATTAATTATGAATGCCTCCTGTCTACAACTGTAAGTACGACAATTGACCAAATCGAAAACCGTTCGCCACCTTGGACTATCTCTTTAATCTTATTTTTCAAGGGAGAAACATGTTCTTGAAATGCGTAATACGGTAAAGACAGTCTACTAGTACTGCGAAAGAAAAATCGGTCAGTTTTCATCAGATTTATTTTTATGTTCTCTTATATTTACAATCATGGATTATTACAATAGTCTGCAGTGATTTAACAAATGCTCTTTTAAGCAACTTAATCGAATAACTAACTGCTTTGTTAAATTTATACTTGATATTTGTAGAGATAATCATGTCCTATAAGCTTGGTTGATTTGAAATGGCTGCCTCTTGATTCTCAAAACAAATATTAAATGTGGTCCTTACTTTCATACCGTATCCAGCATCCTGACTTCCTCTATGCCCGTTTAACCACACGGCAATTGTTTCCTTAAGATTTATCCTCTTTGACCCAAACCTCCTTCAAATTCCTCAAGCCCATAAAATCCTCCATCTAACTTCTTCCTCACCACTGCTACCAAGTTTTGGAACACCCTACCTTTTCATATCTTACACTCCTATTCACACCAATCACCAAAAACAAACTTTTCTCTTATTTAAAATCAGTATATTATATTTTTGTTAATTTCGTTAAGCTAATTTCATATATAGCGGGTGTTAAATTGGTTTTATTATTCTGCAATTAGTATGTGTATAATAATCATTGAGACAGAGTGTACATTTTAGTTATAGTTCAGATGCTCTAATGGGTTACTCCAGAGCATTAATTAACGTTTTTATTGACTTATTCATTCACTTACCCGAACAGTTAGGCTTTCATAATGCATTGATTGAATAACACCGTCATTCCTCAAGAGCTGCTACCCTGGATTAAAATTTCTGTCTCTTCTTCGCAGAGCAATAAATAAAAATAAAATAAAAATAAATAAATAAAAAAGGTAAAATTGCATAAAGAGATATTGCTATAAATTGAAACTGAATTATTTAATTTTTGGATTAAAAATCTATAAGGTAAAGAACCCATCTAGTAATACAGAGTAATAGGTCAATGCAAAACACTTCCAAAAAAGAGGTATCTCGAAAAAATATTTTTTGTACAGTTACTTTTCTAAAAATCTGGAAAACTATTGGGACACATGCGCGGAAAAGCAAGACCGATGAACTCATGACCCTTTATATTATTTCATTATAAGATTGAAAGGAAATATTATGAGCAAAATACAAGAAAATTACGTAAAAATTGATAAAATCACGAGGTGAGAAGATAATCAATCATCTATAAAGATATCCTTTGGCTAAAGGGAACATAATGATCTCTCACTCGAGACATTTTAAATAAATATGCTTTGCTATATGATAACAAAGCGCTTTTCAGTGAATGCACGATAGCAACTTAAAAACTAAATATTATCTGGAGGCAAAAAATGGGTTTTGCATAAATACTTCCATAAAAATAACTCTAAATAACGAATAAGTTCTTGTAAATGTTGCAATTGAATCTGAGAGCTCATTTCAAAGAGTTGAACACAAGTTTGAGACGATATTTTCTAATACTAAATTACTTTTTTATAGTGTAAACGCCTTTAAAAAAATTTGTTTACCATCTGAATAACTTGAGCATCAACCGAAGTACTACTTCAGCAGTCGAATCATTATGGCAATAAAAGTCATACGGAATCTACTACACTATATACGTCCAGAGCCACGTTTGGATCTATTATTTTATTGGTATCTGCATCAACTGATCGATTTGTATCATCATGATTCTCAATTGAGGCTAAACATTATGAACAATATTTCATCACTGCATATTCACTTGATCCGTAGAATCTCCATGCTTCGACTTCAGAGAGTACTCAAATAACCGCCCTAAATTCGACATATTTCCATATTCAGCACGAAATCATCTCAGAGCCCTACCTTGATAAAATGCTGCAATGACTGCATTATGCATCAATAGCTTGAATAGGTAATTCTATTATGCCCACCATATGCGTTGGCCTAGGATGTAATATATATATATATATATATATATATATATAAGTTTGCCAGAGGAAGGCAGACACGACAAACACAGAAAACAAAAAAATGATGAACACACAAAGTTTCTTGATATTTCGGTGCCACTAGCACCTTGGTCGCAAGAGCGAAGACTGAGAAGGAAGGGAGGACTGAGGCGGTAGGAAGGGAGGACTGAGGCGGAAGGAAGGGAGGGAGGGGAGGGACAGGGGAAGGGTAGGAGGGGGAGGGAGAGGAAAGGTGGGGGCGGGAGGCGGGAAGTGGAAGAAATTCGAAAGGAAGAAGTAGTATGGGCAGAGGTGATAGAAGAAGTTAGTGGGATTTATTGAGTCCTGGCGGAGAGAAAGCCTGGAATAAGTAAATGCAAGAGGACTCAAGATCTTTGATTTGGAGTGGGGAGGAGGAAGGGGGAAGGGAGGCGAGAATGCCAACCTTAAAAATTTTATTAAAGGTGGAGTTGTGGGAAGAAACATGGGTGAACAGGGAGGGAAACAGAAATAGAAGGTGGTTCATTACAACTGGAGCGGTGGCCATTCATGCGGATGTTAAGGGGAGTGGTCGTCAAACCGATGTAAAAACTAGGGCATAATTGGCAAAGAAGGATATAGACAACATTATGGGAAACGCAGGAGAGTGAGGGGACGGAAGGAAGATGAGCGGCAAGGAATTTATCAGGCAGAGGCTGGGTGAGAAGGATGCCACAAGTTTTGCAACGTGGGCGATTGCACGGCGTCGGAAGGGACTTAGTAGGTCGGGAGATTGATTTGGAAAGAGATTTAGTGATTTTAAAGAGGGTGGAGAGGTTGGGAGGGCGTCTAAAGGTGAGAGAAGGACAGCGGGGGAAAAGTTTGGAAGTGGTAAGGTTGTCAGAGAGGATGGGGTAAAGGTTTTTGATTAAGCGACGGATGGAGTGAACTCCAGGGAAATAGGTGGTACAGAGGGAGATTTGATCATGAGGAAACTTATTAAGAGAGAGAGATTTAGAAGAAGAGGGTCGCTGTAGGATTTTTTTCTGAATAAGACGCTCAGGGTAGCCTCTGCGAAGGAGGGATTGGTGGAGATTAGAGAGAAGAATTCGGTGCTAGTGGCACCGAAATATCAAGAAACTTTGTAAGTGTGTTCATCATTTTTTTGTTTTCTGTGTTTGTCGTCTGCCTTCCTCTGGCAAACTTTTATATATTCGTCACTTAAGTGATCCTAAGTGCAGTTATATACATATATATATATGGTATCAGGTTAAACATTTCCTCTTCTAAAGCATCTCACGCTAAGGTTCCAGTGTATTTCACCTGAATAGAGAGATTGCGCAAAGTAAGGCATGTCACATTAACGTGATATTCAAACTTACTCCACGTTAAGAAACAACGATCCTAAGTTTCGGATTTTAATTAGGGATTCACGCTAAGCTATTCATGGTACACGGATAGTTTAGGGGTAACTCAAACGACAGCGAGAATAGTTGACTATAAGTTTGTTAATCTGGTTTTGTTAAGTAGGTTATGCACACCGTAAGGCACAAAGCTTTCTTAGGTACCTCCTCTAGCTTCTGAAGGATCGTTGAGACAAAGTCTTACCTCCCGACAAGTACAACCACATGCGTGAAGTTAAAATAACAAAGGATTAGTAACGAGGAGATATTTTACATAAAATTAAACGAGATATCATTGTTCAAAGAGACTCTGAAATCACAGGCTACAGTGAGCACTGAGAGTGCTTTTCAGGCAACAGGAGATCGGATCTAATTGCCATCATATTCAGGAATACGTCCAAAATAACTTCTTTAACTTTGACTAAGCTTCGAATATTTGCAGGTGACGCAGAAGTAAATTAAAAACTCCGTAATAAAAAAGGATAGGTAGGCGCAATCGAAGCATCTCAGTATCCAATCAATAAGTGGTGCAATACGTGGCAGCTAGAATTATATTTTTTTAAATTAGTTGTAAAGAACTTCTGGAAAGGAACTTCCCTCAATCTGCAAATACCTCTGATAAAATGACTAATGACCTTTTGTAGGGCAAACATATTCGCAAAAGAACTGGTCAAGCTAATCGAAAATTGGGATTTGTTGAAAGAGTACCTGAAAAGTGTGAGAATAAAGTCAAAGAAATCAACTATTTCTCCCTTGTTAGACCGCAATTTGGAATACGCTTCCTAGTATTTGAGATTCTAAAGAGGTAGGCTTAAAAATGGAGTAAAAAACGATCAAAGGAGATCGCAAAGTTAAGAAAAGGCCGTTATGATAGTTTCATTAGTGTCAATAAACTTTGGCAATAACTGGAATGAGAATCGATTTTAGACCTTAGATTAAAAATTTAAATTCATCTATGTTAATTCAATACCAAATTATTTATTGACGAGATTATATAAACCTACTATGGTAGATCAGATCATAAAACAAAATTAGGGACTAAACTATGGAATACACACGCTTCGAATATCGTTCTTCCCGCGATCGGCTAGAGACCATAGAGGCAGCCAATGAGACTTTGAAATAGATTAGTCAACAGGTAGTGTATTAGATTAGTTGGTTTTCTCACTAATTGGTTATTCGCTCACTGGGCAGTTCATTTGCTCCATAACTGTTTTGAATCTGTTACGCAATACTTTACGAATGAAATGCAATCTGCAGAAACTTTGTGGAATTTCATTTTAAATGGATTTTTTATAATAACTTCTACAACCCACTGTGGTCAAAAGCAACATGCACGATCCGGATTTCGAATGCTAAAGCATCATCATCAGGTGCTAAATGATAAATCAACAAAAAGTATAGCGCCCATATATATGGTTTTGGATCGGGGAGGGGGAGAAGGATTTCGCGAGGCAGGTTGGAGCTTGGTGAAAGGGGGGTGCGTTAAAGGTCCGTCATAGTGTGCTTGGAATTTGCAGAGGGGGGGAGGAAAGAGCATTATTGAATGGGGGCTAATTGCTTAGGAAAGCTCGGTCAAGGTTTTTAGGATGGGGGAAGTGGCAGGAAACAAACATTCATTGACGACAATACAGTTCGGGTCACGTAATCTTTTTAAAATTTCGAGTTGCTCCAATGAGTCCAACTCACGTCTATTGTTACTGAAAGCTAAAGTATTTACATTAAAATTGCATTTATGTCCACGAATTAAAAAATGTTATAAAAATTTACTTCTGTCTTCTGGATTTTTTTTAAAAGCACTAAAGTGTTCTTTGGTCCGTAAGTTGAAGTTCCTGAAGGTCTGACCCACATATTCCCCGGCACAGTTACCACACTAGAGTGCATAGATACCACGCCTCTTCTTTGGTGGCATACTGTCTTTACATTTTATAAAAAGGGCGAGCTTCCCAAAGCAAGTAGCCACCATTCAAGAATGTTCTCTCCTCCCCCCCTCTGCCGACTTCCAGCAGTTCTTCGCAAAAACTCACCATGATGGACCTTGAACCCACCTCCCTTTCACCTAGTCTCCAACCTGCCTCGCGACATCCTTCCCCCCTCCCCTATCCAAAACTATATATGAGGGCGCAATAATTTTTGTTGCTTAGTCATTTAGCACCTGATCATGATGCTTTAGCATTCGAAATCCTGATCGTGCATGTTGCTTTTGGCCACAGTGGATTGTAAAAGTTATTTCGATACTTTACCAAAATTTGCATGATCCACGCGTGACTCATGAATCCTGTTAACGTAGTTGTAAGGCATATTTTCAAATAGTTTTTGTAGCATTGGCAGCATAGCTGTAGCATAGTGAATGTTGATGAAAGTTACTAGCACATTAAAGTGCAATTTGGTCTCACCGCCAACCACACAGCCTAGCGTTGGCTTGAAGGATAATGTGTAGACGTAAAGACAATGCTCTTTTGTCAAGTAAATGAATTGATATTTCGAAGGTATCGCCAGCAATCTAAAACAACAGCGTCTCTTCTCTCCCATTTACAGTTTGAATTTCCTCCTGATTTGTGTATAGTACTTCTAGTTATAATGGTCACACTTCATTTTGTACAAGATATTTCTCTGTAAATATCTGTATATGCCAATTGCTCTAAGCATAACGCAGTGCCTTAACGAACGTGGTCTGATGCAGAAAAATTTGAAAGTAGAAGAAGGCTCTTAATTAAGTTAATGTACATATTTCTATTATTGTAAAATGAATAGCATTGAATTTTCTTTCATTTACCTACTTACCCATTTTTCTATGTATTTATTTACCCATTTTTCTATGTATTTATATATTATTCTATTAATTTCACAAATTCTGAATGCAGCATTGAAGGCTGGTACGGTTGTGGTGGGTGAAAAAAGTCTGAAAGATCTTTTAAAACTAGCCAAACGGACTATCCCGAACACAAAGTAATGGATACTCAAATTGCGCTTTGTTTTAATGAAATTTCCCTAATTTTTTAATTCTCACGGATTATGTGCTAATTATGTCATTAGGTCTGTTTCCATACTAATGGTTCTGATTTACTTTACAAAATTATCGTTTAGATGATATAGTTCTATCTTGTCAAACTCAAAAAATTTCTCAATAATGGATCTTTAGTTTCCGACTTCAGCCAGAATTTTTTACCACCAGATAAATTGCGCAGTTTTAAGAAAATTGAGTTTAGCTCAAAAATAAAAATATATATTATATATGCGACTCTATATGTATACTGACTACGTAAAGAATAGAGAGCAAACATACACCTGAAAAAATTCATAACGACAAATGTAAAAATTAAATAAAAAATTATTTATGGGAAAACAATCCGAAATAATGCCTGAGGAAGCGCTTAGTACAAGAAAATGGATGCATATTAACCTAGATATTAAGGGTGTTTTAATAAAATTAACGTGAATACAATCCCAATAAAAATATTGTAAGCAAAAGCAGATGAGAGAAGAAGTTTAGACTATGACAATTATGACAATTATGAAAATATACAGAAGAAGCGGAGGAAAACCAGAATCATTGAAATGGGTGGGGGCAGTAAATGAAGGCTCTACACCTAATGGCATAAAGAAAAGATGATAAAGAAGAGTTTCTAACTCGTGTTGTATATATCTGCGCTCTTATTTTTGCGTAAGTGTCCCCAAAATACGGTCTAATAGAAGACTAATCAAACACTCATTGACGTTGATTACTTTTAATCATCCTACCTTGCCTCATTTCACGTAGTTCCTCGCTAGAGGTCGGTAATTTTCGTCCAATGATCGAGACCACGACGTCATGTCAAAATATGTCACTTTTACGGACGTGACGGAAATTAGGGTAGTGGTAGCGGAACTATTAGGCTTACCAGGTTGGATCCTCAGATGAATATTCAAAGTGATTCACGGTGAAATGTTTTTTAAGACGTCAGGTGGCTTGAGGTCAACTTACGGACAAAACTGCAGGAAACTTCGTCTGGAGAGCTAGTGCGTGCATTTCATCCCGCAAGAAAGCTCGGCTACAGCCGCTCGTGTCGAATTCTCGCCCCTTAAGCCCCGCTGTCAAAGTTTCCGAGCTGGCTAACTAAGGAACTATCGAGTGCGATGCATCTAGAAATTCTTAAGGGCAGAAGTTCCCAACAAGTCCATTCCTTCCGTTGCGGGTTTGGTTTTTAAGGAGTTTACGAATAAACTTTGAAAAATGGTGGATTTTGTGATGCAATAGCTTTTTTGATGCAGATAAAAATATTTTTCTGATGCATGGAGTAAACTTTTTTTCACATAGGTGACTGATGTGAACGAAAGCAAAGAAAAAGGATGATAAAAGTATTAAAGGGAAATAAATGAATTCTAGAAAGGAGATCAAACTGGATATGAACCAACATAGGGTTAAAATCAAGGTAAACAACCAACTTCAACAGCTACATCTATACAAATAGGTGCTAGGAGAGAAATATTTGGAGATATAATCATGCGGCTAATTTAAAATGTCCACATCATCTTCCAATTGCTAAAAGCATAAGACTAGTAGTGCTACGAGGTAATTATTCAAGTAGTTGAGTGCGGTGTAAAAAGGGCAATATACTTAACCAGTCTTGTGAAAATTTGGGTTCATCAAGATATTCCACACAAATAAAGATTTTTCTTGCAGCTAGTATAAAACATCCTGAGATTTCCCATTTACTGAATCGAGTTTAAGAATCAAAAACATTATCACTACAAATTGTTAATAATAACAAATTTTTCTTCAATTAATCTTTTTACTTGGTGTGGCAAACCTTTATATGTTTATTTGCACGAAAAGAGAACTTATTAAATATTGTTCTTACCGAATAATTCCGAAAAAACTAAGCAGGCAGCATATTTGTCAGATACTCTTCATCAGGCTAGGCAATTTTTACACCTGAAAATAAAAACTGGAATTAATTATTTATACCAGAATTAATCACCATAATTAATACAAGTAATTCTGGGGATCAACAGCTAAGACTTGGCCATTGTAAATGAATCTTTTCCAGAATCCTACTTGTGTTAGCAGCATGTTCCATGAATAAATCCTAACAAGAGGAGTAGTATGTATATTTTCAATTAACTGCTTTCTATTACCACGCATTTCTAGAGGATGTACTTACTTTTCAAGACCTGATTTTGTTTAGAGAAGAACGTCTTACTTAGTACATCAAATGTTAATTGGAGGTGAAGAATAATGAGCGTGAGTTATGTGATGCTTCTAATATGTGGGTGTGAATTGGTGATATGAAAATTTATTAATCACGAAGATATAAATACTACAAATATAAAGATACAAATAAAATAAAAATTATACAAATTTTACAAAAACGATTATAGTAAATGAGGAGAGCTCAAGTACTAATTGGACCTTGGGATAATATGCTAAGACTAAATGTACGCATTTTTATTTTTACTTACAGCTTACACGTCTCTGTATTGAACAAATGAAGCCATAGGGAGACAATAGAAAGGCAAGGCGTAGGAAGCCATTATTAATTCGTAGGTAAAGATATAATGAAGAATAAGATAGCGTATTGGGACTAACACTGTGGAACATATTGATTTCCATGTTTGAAAAGAAACACTGGTACAATTTCCAAACATTTATTTGTGCAAAAACCATGGTCGGTGACGGAAAATGATAGTGTAGTAATTTTAGCGTTTTAGTTTAGTAACCAGCGTTTCTTTTCATGGAAGTTAATGAAGAACATTGACCTACCAGGCATCATTATATTTGTACAGATCTACAAAAATATACGGATAGAAAATAACAGAAAAAGGAATTTCATCATGTTTTTACATCGAAATTTAATTTAAAAAAATCAAGTTATGGACAAGAATTTAGTTTTCCATGTAATGTACTTGTACATCTACAGGTAGTAGAAGTATTACATTTCTTCATCAAGTTCGAGAAAATATTAGTATTCGACAACTAGTAATCAAGGAGATAATACAAAAGACATTGGTTTTAGAAGATAAAATATCAGTTGCCGTAAGCTCTTTCAAAGGATTATTTCAGTAACTAATGAAACAGTATGCAGGGGAATTTGGGTTAATTCACGCCTCTAATTTAGAGGAATTTAGGTCAACAAATTCCGCAGTTTGGATTAAGAGCCGAAGGATTAGAATGCAATTAATTCTAGCCGAGGATGCATTCTTTGCCTAAAGCAAATGCAAATTTCTAAGAGCTGCATAATAGGTTTACTGTTCTTGGAATCACCCTTTTCCTTTGATTAAAAAATAATCGGACTTACCACATCCGTGAGATAAACAACAGTGACGCGAGTCCGTGCAAATATTTTAAAACACGGTGTATATAAATAAAATAATCGTCTTACGAATTTTCTCAATTGTAGTAATTACTAAACAAACTTACTTCAACATTTGAATCGAATTCTGTCCAATTTTCTGAGAGAAAAACCTATGCTTACATAATGCGGTATACATTTCAAGAGAAAAATTGATCCAGCAAGTTTGTGCATTGTGTGATATATCTTGAATAAAGCGTTATGTGATCAAAACTCTTGCAAAAAATAGATAAAATATTATTTCATCGTATAAAATACAGCACCTAAGATTTTTTAATCAAGAAACCAATACAATTGAGGAATGTTCCAAGTGACTCTTGTCAAGTCTCACTTGATATGGCTCTGGTGGTCAATCTGTAATACTCTACCAGCCAGTAGGTATTTCTCTCAGACGAAGTTGATGAAACATCAACTGCTAGATAACAGCTGCGTTTCTATACACACTCGATCGGTGAACCGACGATTCTAGTCGTTATATCTTACCAAAAAGCAGAAACTGTCGGAATCAAAAGATATTTGTAGGTCAGTTCGCCCTTGAAACATTCCGCGGTAGAAAAGTTTTAAATTTTTATCGGCGACTAAAAATGATTTATATCCTTTAACCAACACGAACTCTAGCGTCTCTAGCATCTCTAGCGCCTCTAACGTCCAGTCTTCTAGTATGGCATGTAACTCGTTTATTATGTATTGAGCAACGTTTTCTTTACCCGAATCACATAAAATACAAATTTTTACACATCAACCACGTTATTGTTTATATTGAACAACGTTTTCTATTACCTGTGTCACAAGTAGTACAACATTTACACATTAATCTTCCTCATTCCTCACTCCCGTCCAAATCATCCCTACTTCTGTATCCTTCTGGGTGTAGTCCTGGTCCTTCTTGAATTGTCCACTTTCTCTACTTCCCGAAACTTGTACTTATTTTCTCGATTTGTCCACGCTCCTTCTCCACACACCACTTGCACATACACTTTCTACTCCCTCTCAATACGTTCTGACCCTCTCCCAACAAAACTCTCCTCTTACTCCCAGAAATTTCCCTCAACAACCCTATCCCCCAACAATATCCTCCCTGTTTAGACATTTTGCCGAAGACAGAACTACCAACCTGTAAAATAATTACAATTGTGGTGAGCTGTTATGCCACAGAAACTCGTCAGAATGTAATTAGCATTGGCCAGCGTTTAATTATGAATCTAACTGTAAATACCCAATGGTCATTCAACCTTCTTAACTTGAACTGACTAATGATGTTTCTCAAGAAACTTATACAAACTCACCGCAGTGATAAACGCTAAAAACAAAAATCTTTTACTTCTCTTGATTTTTATTTTAACAACTGAACAACAGCGTGGAGCAATTATTCCACCATGATACTCTTTAAACCATGATGAAACGAGCTCTTCTCATCGAATGTACATTGTCAAAAGATAAACGAGATGACTGTACTGCATTGCTCATTCCCTGAAGCTACTGCAACCGGCAATAATGACGGAGGAAAAATCAGTTCCTGTGCAAGAAATCTCCTCCACCGAGGACAAAACTCTCCAGGCAGTTGTTACTTATTGACACAAAAATATATCTTCAGCAATGAGGGAAGAAGATTTCAGAAAAAACAAGGACAAAGAAAGAGAAAGAAAAGTTACGTCCCCACGCAGTGACAGCTGTAGAAGATAAAACGTTTCGGGAACAGGGGTCAAAGAGCAAAAAGCTTGGAAAGAGGAGACAACGGCAGCAAGCTAATAAGTCTAACGATCTCACAAACAAAGGAAACGCACACTTTCGGTGACCTTTACTCACTTTTATATACATATCGGAAGACTATGTTCTCTAATAGGAGGTGAAACGGACATGGAAACTAACTCCGCAGTTTGGATCAAGAGCCCGAGGATTCAAATGCAACAAATTCTATCCGAGGATGCAATCTTAGCTTCAAGCAAATGCAGATTTCTAAAGGGTGCTTTACACGGTACATTTTATTGTGCAAATGATTGTATTATAAAATGCACAATAAAATGAATGGACAGATTTGAATGGAATTGGAGCAGGTTCTATATCCAGTTCTGTCATTTAGACAATCATTAATTTGGAGCTTTACACGGTACAATTCTCCTCATACAAGAGTTTATAAATTCATTTGTACAAATAAATGTACTGTATAAAGCGGTCTTAAGAGCTCCATAACACTGTTCTTCGAATCACCCTTTTTGTTTGATTAAAAAGGAATCAGACTTACCACAGCCGTGAAATAAACAATGATAAGACGATTGTCTGCCATTATTTTAAAATGCGGAATGCTAAAAAAATAATGCGTCATACGAGTTGTTAAACGCTTCCTAAAACCAGCAAAAACCCTCATGAGGACCAGAGAGAGAAAGATTACTTTATGTCCCGTTCGTCGGCGACCATCGTAGCAACCGATGGGCCGAAATCTGATGGATCTCTCAGTCTGGTGGGTGGTCAGACGGGCGTAGTGCTTTTACCGCTCAAAATATTTTTCTTAAACCCCTTGACATACAATAGATTTATTCTCCAGTTGTGATGAGCTCTAAGGGGTTTAAAACTCAACGTCTAGTAGCTTCAAATATAAGCGGTAACAATCGCTTACAGATCTACGACGCCCGAGTTGACAACTGCTATGTTGTCATAGCCGATCGGTCTCTTTTTTTATCAGTAGTTCGAGATACGTATAACTCAGTCAAGAGTTTTTCTAGTTATGTGACGTAGTTACATATCTTTCTTAGGAGGTGATATCCATATTAATGAGATGAATTCTGGCAACCTACGATTAATGCCAATTTATACAACGCTAGTATACATAGCCTAAAAGTATTTTAGACGCTAATTGTTGATTCTGATCTCCTTTTCTTTAAAATACTAATAACTTCTAGTGACACTTTTTAAAGCCAAAAGTAATTAGGTGAAAGTGTCGTCAATTGTTCTCGCAGCTAATATGATGGTTTACTGAACAACATTATAATTAAAGAAGCAAAACAGCTTGTAGCACTGCAGTGTTAAAAAAGTTTGAGAGGCGTAGGAAAAATATCTTCAGAGGCCTGAGAATGACAATAGCACTGAAATATAAGGTAAAAAAATCTCTTTTTTTAACAACATGGTCTCTGGCGCTTAAATCAGAATCTTTCCATTAACAATAACTATTACGTAATAAGTTGCCACTTTGGCTAGACAATGTTTTGAATATATTGCGCGAATAAATGTGATAATGACATGCAAGAAAGTTGGCAGGGTTGTTATTATCACTCACAACCGCATGCTACACTCGGCACTCATCACACCCCCTTCTCATTTACTCAACCAGCTAGCGCCGCAACGAGCAGCCAGGCCGCTGCCCACAGTGGTACATGGTACTTTGCGTTTTAACTGATTATTCACCCTCTTTTATGAAGTTTTTGATGGATTCAAAGTAAAACATTTTAAGCAAACCGTACGTAAAGCCATTTGTATGATATTATTTCAAGTAAAAATTCCAAATTATTACAGCATAATTATTCCACTGACCTGCAGGAAAACATGAATAGTAATCTCACTCATAAGAGACAATTTAAAATTCTTAAATTTTATAATACATGATAAACTTCCGAATGACAAGTAGAGTTAATAATGAATTTTTTTATAACCTCTAGTACTGTACTCAGGGTCATTTACAAAATTTAGCGTTTCATAGTGAAACTAATCTTCATATCCCCAGCTCTTACGACGAATTTCTGCCATGGAATGCGAACTGTTGCCTCGTCTAACTTTTTACACTGTCACTTCACGCAGAGATCCGTAGGTCCAAAGTCTGTCTATAATACAGTTCT
Source organism: Ceriagrion tenellum (assembly GCA_963169105.1). NCBI lineage: Eukaryota > Metazoa > Arthropoda > Insecta > Odonata > Coenagrionidae > Ceriagrion > Ceriagrion tenellum. The sequence goes on from OY720643.1 coordinate 89,182,915, forward strand.
CGATAATGAATTGCCCAGTACCGATGTGCCATAATACTTAAGAGGCAATTAATTTTTGCACGATTTAAAAATATATTCTTGCAACTTGCTTAGAAGTAAATTGGGCTTGGTGGTTACACGACCGACCGGCCACTGGTATGTTCGGGTTCAAAACCTGATCACTTTAAATAGCCTATTCATTGAAAATATCATACATTTTGTATTTCTCTTGGTACCCATGCGCATAACCGTGTGTCTTATTTGTGAAATGGCATTTATTTGGAAATTATCACGAGGACACTCCACGACATATCTGTGTTTTGCAATACTGCTGGTAACCTTTACACAAAGAGGATAGAATTCGCCATGCAAAAATTATTTAAACCTACTCCCCGCCAAAAATCATTGAGTTAAGAGTGCTTAATGATTTTACTGGCAGACAAATCTGGCCAGCAATGGTATATGACCTTGCACCCAGGTCCCTGACAGCTCACCATTTCGTTTTCGCATTCTCTTGGCCACAGAAAAATTATTAATTTCCCGATTGAAACTCGTGGTATAATATCACTATTACATTCACTGTGGTTTTTTACCAAACCCAGCATAACGATACCAAATTTTGAACAAGGGTTTATGTGAAAAAGAGGGTGTAACCTTTTTTACAAAAGCAGCATGAAAAAAAATCCTTTTCATATTTTGTGCCAGCTGAAGTTATTTGAAAATAGTTTTATTTTTTCCGTCCGTAACAAAGACTTTTTTACCACTGGTGATTTTTTAAACCACGTGTTAATTTTAAACATATACTCTTGAAGTGATAAAAAGCTCCTCTTAGCATTACCGATCCTGCTAGGAACTCAATTCTTAATCCATATGTGATTTGCGGTGTGTTTATATAGGGATTAGTTAAATGTCAACTTTCAACAATTTCCCTTCTCGAGGGTGTTTGTGGAATTAACCTAAAATTGTCGTGCAATTTCCAATAACTTTATATTCACTTGGTCGGCAAAAGAAAGCAAATGAATAAGATTGCTATTCCTTAGGTAAATTTTACAGTACCTACTTTTTATTGAATTTAGCTACGTGAGTCAATCACTTATACATACTCTAAAAAAGAGCATTTTTCATGGAAATGTATCCTGGAAGTAAGCAATATTTCCCGAATTTCATACTTTTTTTTAATTTTTCGAATTTTACAGTCTTTTCTAAAGCATTTAACCATTGTGAGCTAGACACACCACCTCTACGCCCATTTCACCGACCAACTGGTTATAGCCCACTTTTCCTACGCATCGGGCCACACTTTATGTTATCAATACATCGATGTTCGATATTTCGTTCCAATATGTGCAACACTCCACAAAACTCAAAAGTTCCTTTAAAAAGTGGGAAAACTCTGGAAAAACATTCGTATCCGAGTTATACTCGAAAGTTACCATCAAAAAAGGGGAAAAACTCTGGAAAAACGTGCGTATCTGAGTGCATAGAAAGATCCTGAGAAAGGGGAGAGGGCGTTTTTGAAGGAGTTGAAGCATCTAAAGGGTACAGGGGTACGTCACTCCACAAATGATTTACTTGTGTTTTTCCGGCTCCTCGATGCGATCCTACAGAGAGAGCGCACAGCGGTAGAGGAGTTATGCGCTGCTGAGTGGGGCGGGGGTAGGGAGAAGGCAAGAGGTTTGTATGGAAGAAGCAGTGGAAAGGGGTGTATGGCGGGGGGCAGGGGGAAACAAAGGCGGGCCGCCACCCAGGGCAACGGGGCGCCGCCGTCTTTTTAGGGTAGGGGAGGCCAAAAAGGATAACGTCCACAGATTAAAGTGATGAGATAAGTCGGCGTAAAAATCATAAGGGATTGAATTATGGGAGAACAGTCCATTTGTTTCCCCTGGTAGGAGATGGGTGGCTTTCTGGGCGGCGAGGGGTGACTTGCTGGTGCCCTTTAGGGGGCTTACACGGAGAACCAGCACCCTCGGACAGGACTAGAACCCTCTCGGCGCAGCATCCCGTTGTATCCTTTATATCTCCAACTTCCTCGCACAACTACACGCCAAGGGGTTTCTCTCCGTTGCATTCCCTTATCTCTTAACCCACGAGAATTTTTTTCTCTTAATGTGCTTATCTCAAAAATATTTCTTGTCTTTTTTATTATGCTTTTCCCCCTCAACCTTTCGACCTTTGGCTTAAACTAAATTGAATAAAACTAATGGAATCTTTGATAAAAATCGAAGGGATAGGCTAGACCCTAAAGAAGGTGAAATAAAAATGTATCTCCTAGTGCAGAATTTTGAGTGCATCTGGACACGGTGCTACCAGTCGTAACACCACACTTTACATCGGATAAAATACATTGCGTACATGACTTTACCTTCAGTTCAGTTTGCACTGCTGACTTCAGCAAGGTTTTAATAAAAAATGAGTTTACATCAATGGAGTTCTAAATATACGGTTCACAGCAACAGCTACAATCACGTTTTTAACATGCGTTTCTAAAACGTGGTTCCAGTCATATCAAATTGTAAAACAAAAACTTTTGAAATCCAAAATAATAACCGCATTTATGGAACATACATACACGCAGATCTTAGATTGGATTGGATTTTAGGGGAGGCGACAGACAGTTAAGGTCATTTGCGCCATAAGGGATAGGTAAGGGAGGAAGGGTGGATAGAAACCCGGCGTCGGCATTAGCCTGCTCTTAACGAAAGCTGCCAAGGGGACCACGACTTAACATCTCATCCGAGAGACGGAGTACTGTACTTTAAGTGCCCTCCACAAGACACTCAAGTAGGGATCGGGTTCCTCTGAAAAACATCTTCCTCTGCCGGGATTTGAACCCTGGCCGCCCGTATGGCTAGCCAGTACTCTAGCCACCACACCAACCCGATCCCCGCAGATCTTAGATCTTATTCTTCAATAAGAGTACACCTTTCTATATCTTCCAAGGGAATATTTCTCCTTAAAAGTACTTTGTGATTATTTTTATTCATCCCGGTTATCCTACAAGCTCTGCATTGAATCCTTAGGAATTATCTCCACTCGTTTTGGGAATAGCTTTCCTTGAAACCAGTAGATATCTGTTTCAACCTCTAAAACCGGTTATGAACATATCCTTAATTCCGTGAATCGCCTGAATTCTATCCTCCAATGTCTTTATTCATCTCCCATACCCTCTGTCTAGTGCTTTATGTAACAAATTGCAGCCCAGTCCGCGGCTGTTTTACTTCCATCTTTGCCGTTCGGTCCACTGTTAACGATTGACGTACCCTCACTACCACCTAAATTTTCACTCTTTTAACCTTTTTTAACCATAATGATTTTTCCGTTATGCTATAGCTGTTGATGTGATCTTACTATCAACGTTAACTTTTTACAGTATTTAAATATATGCCATTCCCTGAGAAAGAAAAACAAATTCGTTTATTACAAATTCGTTAATATTTAGATTTACGTATCAGTACCTTTTGCCGACTGTTTCAGCAGATTGAATTCTTAACGGCTGCAAGAGAGCAGCTTTTCATTATTTTTATCATTCACATGCAAAAAATGACAAAACTTTCTCTAAGAATATGTTGTATACCATTTTGATTCTCAATTATTACGATGAAAAAGGTAGGATTGAAATAAATAGTAAATATTGAGAAAGAATTCCATCCAATTTTCGGCCACTGGCGTAGCGCAATGGAAATCTTAAACGTTGGCAGAGGTCGCAAATCTCCGTTGACGGTTTCGTCAATATCTGGTTATCGTAATAAGTTCCAGTACATTTTTAACACCAAACTCTGTGAACACTGGCGATTTCTGTCACGGGCGAAATTGATCGTCGTTCGTATTCCCGCAGTCTAGGTTGCTTGGCAATTTATTATCCTTACAACTATAACTTCCCCCATCCGGCTAGTTCGTATTCCAATCTTCATAGCACTTATTATGAGGCGATGTTTGTCGTAGTGTGTCGTGGCTAATTGCATGCCAACTGGTGAGAACATTTGCACGTAAAGGAAAATTCAGGTAATTTCACAAAAAATGTATTTGCATTAGTTTCATCATATTTTATTTAATATTTAACTTAATATATTCCTCAGGAACATAGAGATATGAAGGCAGAGAGTGAAAGAGAGATATTTACGTTAGAAGAGAGGTTGTTAATATTGCGTAGGAGAAGGAGGAAGGTAGTAAGAGTGGCTAAAATGGACACTGAGCAAATATTATGAATAAGAAAGAATAAGCCATAAATGTGCAATGATGTAGCTAGCTGGGATTTTTGGATGCTGACGACTGTAACGGAGGGGAGAATTTTGGGTGTGAATGGAAGGGAAAGAAAGAGAAAACATTTTGAGGATCGGATAAAGAAGAAAGAAAACCATGATGACTTGAAGAGGGAGAGAGGTTGTAGGAACAGAACACTCCGTGAATATCAACGATCGGGAATAATTCATTTTTGAGACATAAGAGCCTATCTCTTGGATGTGGATGGAGTGATATTTTAGCTATGCACGAATTTGTGCGAAACTTTGCATTAGTATTTTAACTTAGGTTATCGATTGAAAAAAGTAAGAAAACCCATTTAAATTGATTAGTGAGTTTAACGCTATTTTTACTTTAAGCTTTATAGTAAACAGGGTACATTTAATAAAAATTCTATTACTTTTACATAGATTTCTTCAAAACACAAGGTAATAAAGTTTTACATTTTTTTGGCTGCAAACTAATATCGAGGTTCCACTAATATTGGATAAAAAACTCATCAAGTATTATTTTCACTTAAGTTTCGAAACCGCCAAGAAAATTGAAGTCATGACTTGCTTTGATTAAGGTAAAAATGAAAAAAAAATTCTTGTACCATTTCCATATTCATATTCATGGTGAGCCAGAGTGAGGTGGAGTTTGGGTACATTAATATATGTAATTAAGTGAAACTTAGATCCAGTACTTTTTCCTCTCTCTCTGGAAAAGTTAACAAAATGTGCACTCATGACTCACGGTTACCACTTCAACGTAAAGATAAATATGATTTGCCCGAATACAAACAAAAAGAACCCTTAATGCGGAATAGCGCCATAAAATAGGAGGATCTATGGCTTATTAAGACGACGATGGACAATTATAAAACATCACATACATAACAAAATCATTCTCGGAGTGCTCATTGGCAAACTGAGACGTTGGTTTCTACTTGAGCTCACAAATTAATTCGAAATAACTTGATATTACAGTCAAATCAATGGATATGGAGAGACAAAATTTGTATTAAAGAAACGACTTTATCACCAAAGTCAATCTATTTCATGCGTCATATATCTGCGTCTTTTCGTGGGATATTGACAACAATTTTAAGTTATTTAGCGAGCGTTTCTCTTGGTCGATATTAATTCATTGAGCGTTTTTTTCACGAGTAATGGCGACTTGATTAAGACGGGTATTGGAACGAGTCGGAGATGAGTCCAACAGCCCTCAGATTTCCACTTGAGACTTAAAATAGAAGAACAAATTCACAATAAAACACCTTTCATTACAGTAAAACAAATAAACCCCTATCAATAGCGCTACCATCAGAGGGGCCCAACCCAAATGTTTCGCGCGATTGTGAGACTCATACTGCCTATACTATGCATGGTGACTTCAGTGATCGTCATCATAGCATATCATGTGCGTAATAGGCGGTACAACACAGAAAATTAACAGTCATATGCAAGACATTTAGAACGAACGCAGTGATTCAGAGAAAATTATTATCAATAGAGAACGTGATATTAGAAATTAATAATCCTTGCCGTAACTAGAAAAGTCATTAACGTCACATAGCATATTATAACCATAAATTATAAAACAATATTTTTACCCGACTGACGAAGTTCGATAAAATCCGCTGTTATTTATCCTTAATCTGCATAAAATGTGATGACAACTACTTGAAAAAATCGGCCGACGGGTTTCTGTCATCAACACTTCAATATGTTTCCATACCTGTCGTCACATATACCACCTGGGTCTGGTCTTAATTTGGTAATTCGTGACCAGATTAGCGCCTTAGTCCTTGTGATATATAAGTGGTGATTTTAGCTTTTTCATATATGCTAATGATTACAAATATATAGGAATCCTAAACATTTAGGTGACTAAATGAGATGGTGACTGGAAAATATTACTTAAGCTATAAGTAGTGTACTGGAATTTTTGAGGGTATAAAATCGGTAGCAGTAACGAGAATGTAGTGAAAAATTGGTGGAAATCAATCCTTGGATTAATGACTGCAGATGACGATGAGTAAGTGATAAAGTGCGCACGACGGTCTACTTAAGAATAACTTGTTAGTTATACAAAATAAGTCATCTATTGGATACAATATATGTTAATTTACCCTTTTCCATCCTTCCTCCATTGCTCCCTAAAGTCAGCTGCGGACTGTGGACATTGGAATGAGAAAAATATAAAATTGTTAATTTTTCCTCAGTTATTTCCTCACTGTAACCTTTAGGAGTGAAAATAAAACTGTACAATTCTGCACTTCTTTGCCACCAGCTTCGCGTAGGAATGATTGATGATAAAGAGTAATTGAAGCTTAATGATTTAAAGTTATCCTTCATAACAATTTTTTTTCAATAAAAATGCCATAAATATTTACAAAACAATCTCACGGTCCAGCATAAATCATACGAGATGCCCTTTGACAATACCGTTCAAGTGGTTATCTACATGTATATGACGACAAATATTGAGCAATTGGGCATTACCAGATGATACACATTGCAAACACTTTTATATTAACTTAATTTTAAAATTTGAGAGATCCATTTACAACGCACCTTTGCCAAAAGGATATCATGGTTAACATAAAAATGGCTACAAATTCAATAGTTTCAGCCATAACTCTGTAAAACTTTTCCATAATCTTCGGGAACTTACAAAACTTAATTACTTTTTCGTATAATATTCTTTGGATGACCGGTTTCGTCGAATAGTCAACATAATCAGGTACATGTCGATTCCGCATCATCAGGTACAAGTCTAATAGTCCAATTGAGTATGAAAAAATAGGCAACTTCCGTGGAAGTTGTCTATTTTTTCATACTCATTTGGACTATTCCACTCCATCAAGTCCGCAACCACAGAGTATAATCTAATAGTCAACATTATTTGGTACCCTATAATTTGTACCTGTTGATGTCAACCATTCGACGAAACTGGTCGTCCAATAAATATTACTCGAAAAACTATGAAAGTTTAGTTAATTCCTGAGCATTATTTTAATAGCCATATATTACACCTATAATGACACATTTATTTACAAGTACTGCAATTTCAAAAGACACAAATTTAAGCTCACCAATCATCCCACAATTTTCTTTAAAGTTGTATAATGGGACAGTCAGGTACCTACCAAACCTTTCCATTCTACATTCGAGAATCGACTATTCTTCCAATTTAACCCATTTTACGAGTTCTTTATGAATGATACCGTACCAAAAAAAAAGCGTAACTACAGACATGCTAAATGTTCTGCGTCTACGAGACACATTGCAGTGCATTTCCCAAAACTACAGTCGACGACTCCGGTGAAATTCCACCTCTTGGAGCACACCGGAGTGATGTTAATTTCACGGATGACAAAAAGGCCATATCCCTGAGCACTCCACCGTGGGAAATTCGAGGAAAACTTCCCGCGGAGCGGATAGTTGAGAAAAAAATAAAATAGAAAAGGGACCGGAGTAATGCCATTATGCATATAAGTGAGCGACACTAAATGCCACTAACAACTTCGTTACGGGGCAAGATCAAGGATCTTTACGACGGCGAGGAACGTGAATGCCGACCACGGGGAAATGACGGGGACATTCTCAAACCGCTATATGAGCTTTTCATTTTTTTCTTGAAAAAGGAAATGCAAGAGATAGTGAGCACAAAAGAAGGTCAAAAAAGGAATGGAATCGGCTGCCCAGGAAATAAGAGAGGTAAATGACTGGTACTGTATAGTGGAAGCAAAACGGAGAGTAAGTCACATGCGTTAGAAGGAGCTCTTAAAGTTAAACAGAGTTCTGTGTGTGACAACGCACGGAGAGCCACTATTCCGATTATCTACTGCAGATAGCGTCCATCTTGGATGTGTCTAATAGAAAAGTGAAATTTTAATGATAACAATCACAGCACTACATACTTGTACAACACACGATCCGGGTATCAAGCATCACCTTCAGGTGTAAAGGCCCTTTGAATCCGAAGAAGAGAAGTGGCATTTATGCGTTAAAGAATGGTGCCTGCTAAGGTATGTATATGCTGCAAAGTGCACGCAATTTCAGCTTTAGAGTCAAAGAACATCAGCTAGCCTATTTAAAGAAATGTGACTTTAAGAGTAATTTTGAGAATCATCTTTTAAACCATGACCACCACAGTGACTTTAATCTCAATATTTTACGTTTTTCAACCCATAGACGAGAGCTTGAATCACTTGTGCAGCTGGAAATATTAAAAGCATTGCATGACCTTGACTTGAAGATTGTCAAAATTAGTATTTGTACCCATCCTCATCTCCCATCTTTACAGCCGTCTCCCGATTAGCCCTCCCACGCCACCGAGCATTTCGCCAAACACTTCTTCTGACCTTCAATCCGCATCCACGCCACCGTTATTGCTCCACCCCTAAACTTCCCAAAAAATTTTGTGAATAATGCATTGTAAACCGGGTAAAAAACCCCCGAAGAGGACGCTTAATAAAAAAATGAAAAAAGAAACTGAAGATGTCTCTTAAGCTTTAAAATCCGGGACGTGCGTTTTTTAATTATGTTGTGTTGCATGAGTTATCATTAAATTTTCTGAAATATGGAATGCCAAAAAGTAAAATGGAACATGTATAATTTAATTGGAAAGGTCTATTTGAGGCCTGTTGATGTATATAACTCAACTGCCAATTTTTCCACAGCAGGCGTTGACCCGCTTTGACACGGTAAAACGTGTAAACAGGCGCTTATACTTCATTCAGTCAAAATACAGTTTCATTAAATGGCTGCATTCTATCTTTATTATTCGACGCTTCAAGAATATATTGTGTCAAGCACATAAACAAAAAGTGACGATGAAGGAGGGAAAAGACTTTGAAATGACCAATTTGTTTGAGCGGGATTTATATCAACGTCTTAGGCCATTATTCAATCCAAATTAGTTGAAAAATTCGTTTACAGAGCACTGACGTTAATCACTAATCCAACAGGACAAATGTTATAACTTTTCCTTTTATTTTTGTAACTTTTGGAAAAACAGTAGTTCCAAAAGTGGCTATTTTCTCCACTAATTACTGTATTATGATTTATTGACTGATGTTTCACAACCACTGTTTAGTTGGTGGGATTATTAAAAGGTGACCGTCAAGAGATCATTTACCAATTACAGTAAAGCTGGTGCGCAAAATATTGTCTTACAAATGTAGGAAAGGCTAAAAAAAAAACAACTTTAGCATTAGTCAGGGAATTAGAAGATACGTCATTGGGATGACTATCGAGAGCCCTTATCGAAGTTCAAAGTACTCTTTTGAAAATGCTCTCCAAACAGTATCCAAGCTAGTCTCGAGATTCCAGTAAAATGTGTCACCATTTGCATTCAATCCTGGGCCCATGGTATGGTAAGCAAGTGTCCCGGCAGCCAATCTAGCCCCATCCCCGTGCTAGAAGTGAATGCTCGTTCGTTTCAAAGAAACCAAGGAGTTCATCGCAAACATAGTTTTCACGAAGTATTCACTTTACTTAGAGATTCAATAATGCACCATGCCATTCTCTAACTGTCTAGAAACTCGATCGATCGGCGTGTACGCCATTTTTCGTTTATCTCTCTATCTAGTCTATCTCAACGTTTATACCCTCAGTCACTATATGATAAACTTACCACACGGATCAATAATAAACTTGTTACATACCAAATAATAGATGTCTTAAAACTGCAATGTTTTGCGGAAGTAAGGGTTATCATGGGAAAAGATGAATGAAGGGAAACTGAAATCAGAAAAACTATAGAGCCTGAACGAAATGTGCCAAGAAAATCAGAGTTTAATGTTCAATGTGACGGGCGTAGTATTTCACCTGAGTCCGGTTTCGAAATACCTAAAATTAAGAATAAAAAAGGATTATTAGTACTAATAAAAATAACTATTAGCAAAATTAAGCGCACCCAAAATTAACACTGTTTTAAGTTTTACGTCTACTGCTATTCTCATTGGGGAATATTGAACTATCACTGGAGATTCACTGGAATGGAAGCACTGATTGTGAGTGAAAAAGCGAAGGTGCGAATTGGATGTTAAAGTACGCGTATTCAGATGGAGGTCTACGGCATTGAAAACAGCGATAGAAACATAAAATCATATAAATGGAATCAATATGGCAAATATGTTGACGATATCGGAGAAAAAAACAGAAGATGACAAGGGTAAGGGCAATAAAAACGCTCATAACATAGGTGTCATGGTTTTGATATAGTAAACTCAGCGGTAGGAACATATAAAAATAGCGTTGTAGTCAAAGAGATGGAATCGATGCGGACAACATGAGAAGAATACTGAAGGAAAAAAAAACACGAAAGAAAGCTTGTAAAACGAACGAACGAAGGCCTCAAGGATGGTGAAAGGGAACATGAGAATATCGGGGAGTAAGACAAACGCGCTGGGCTGAGGATATTAAGAAGAAGAGGAGGCGTCTCAGGTTGTCGGGGGTCATGTAATGAGAACGGAGGGATGAAATATTTGTTCGGGAAACAAGGGAGAGGGGAGGGAATGGGTGGAGAGAGAGGGGTTGGTGGTAAAGGGGGGTTGAGTTGAAGGGAGGCGGCGGGTCTGCTTTAGGCGTGGGCAGAAGAAAGTGATTGCTGCGCGGTCCTTGTGAGAAAAAGGATTGAAGTGAGTTATTGGGGATAAGACGGAGTGGGGGGGGGGGAGGTTGATGGCAGATGAGGAAACGAGTGAAAGGGGTCAAGACAAGGGTAACGGAGGCGTAAGACATCTTGAGAACATACTTTTTTTAACCGATTTAAATAACCTCCCTGCGATTTAAAGATAACACGCCGTGGCAAGAAGCCAACTCGCCGATTTACCAGAGAGAAACGTGTCTTCCTCCAGATAATAGGTTAAAAATAACGAAGTTTCTTTAGGACTTATCCGATGTTTAAAAGCAAGATTGTTTCCTCCTCGAATTTCATCAGGCAGCTTCATCATTCAGACTTCATATACAAAAGCATCCCAAATAAAATTAGGTACTCCGGAATTCCACTTTTTCAAGTTTAATTCCATTCTTATCTCTAAATATGCACCTTCAAATCAGTCAATCGCATCACTTACTCCGTATTTTTAATCGGTTCTGACAGTTTACATGGTTATCACATAGAACAGGTTCGGAGGCTACCGCAGTGATTTATTGAGGTCAGTTTATTCCGGTTCTTCCCGCGTTGATTCATATTAACGGGCAACAGTTTCGCTAACTTTGCAGGTAGCGTCATCAGCTCCTGAATGAGCTGCAGAGATTCCTGTTCCTTCATAAATACCTAACACTTGAGCTAGTCAGGCGCACGTTGATTGGCCGGCTGTACCTTTGAGTTCAATTGCTGGAAAAGACGTTTGAACGTTGAGTAGGGAGGGTAACTGTCTTCCCTGTTGAAATTCTCTGAGTTTCTGGCTATTTTAATTGCCTCTCGCATTATCCAAGGGAAATATTTATTTTCTCTGGCGATGATCTCCCAATTTTCTAAGTTTATGATGTGGCCAGGTTCTGATTAGTCGTGCTCTGCTACCGCGGATTCGTAAAAAATTTTCTTTTTGTCGCTCTTATGCGTTCCTCTCATTCCTGACCTGACAAGCTAGCTGTAACGTTAGAGAAACTGTTGTCCGTTAATATGAATGAACACGGGAAAAACCCAAATGAACTGACAATAGTTCCCTTGGGTTCCGTAGTACAATCTCTAGAGTAGACATTTTTATTCTAAGATTAATCTCTAGATAATTGGCTTTGATTTTCATAATATCTATACTACCCGACTCAGCGCAAACCTCCCTTACTTTTGTCATATATGTATAGCCTCTTGCACGCTATCTAGTTCCTAGGGCTACATAACCTTCATTAATATCCAACCAGAAGCCAGCCCGCCGATTTACAAGAAAGAAATGTCTTCCTTCAGATAATAATTTAAAAATAGCGAAGTTTCTCTATTTGTTGTTTCCGTTGTATAGAAAGCGTAATTATTTTCTCTTTGCACTTCATCAGACAACTCATTACATATAAAAAACATCCAAAATAAAATTAGGTACTCTGGAATTACACTTTCTCAAGTTTGCGTTCTTATCTTTAAATATGCACGAGTTGTCTTCTTATCAGTCGATTGCGTTCATATTCATCGCACCATACACTCCTTATTTTTAATTGGTTTAGACAGTTTATATGATTATCAGTTCCATTGGGTTCCATTGCACAATTCCTAGAGTGGTCATTATTATTCTAGAATTATTCACGAGAGTATTGGCCTCACTTTCAATAATCTTCTATTCTACCCCACTCTCCGCAAACCTCCCTTACATCTGCCATAAACAAACATTGGCTCTTCCACGATCTCTAGTTCTTAGAACTACATAGCTTTCATCAAAATCCCAAAAAAAACTCCGTCTGTGAAGACGTATTCACTCTAGAGCGTAAAATAAATAAGACAAGCCTGGAATATGTATGATCAGTTAACAATTTAGAGGATCAGTCATAAAGACACAAAGATTTTGCTAAGGTAACGTAATTATATTTACATCATGCACACTCAAACGGCTTAAACTGTGACGTTTGTTAAGATGTTAGTTTCATTTTTCACCAAAGAAAAATCTGTGCTAAACAGTCTCTGACTATGTTAAACGGGTAAGCCTGTGATATGTGCCATTCCTACAGGAACTTACCTACTGTAAATATAATTGTTACAACCCCATATTCTGTAACCATATAATAAGGTTAGTTCAAGAATTATCTCATAAACAGCAGTTTTTGCTTCCCCAGATAAACACTTATTATTTAATTTGCTATAGAATCTGCCAGGAAATTCTTTCAAGGAATTTTCACGAATATTTTTTTACTTCTCATTTAAAATACATTTTTGTATTAAGGCAATTATTTTTTGTATTTTTGTTTTTTTTTTAGAAAAGTGTCAGCTCCCTTAAGATCACAGATTCTAGCTCAGTACGCCTCAGTAACCAATAGACCCTGCAACCATCCAGGCTCGCAGTCCTTCCTTTTCTTTTATTTGATGGGAGAATCACCCTATTTCAACCACGGGAAAAGACAAGACGGTTTGAAAGCGGGTAAGGTTGGATCGCATGGGGTGAGAGTTTTAGGCCGCCGTTTTAATTTCGGATTCCAGTTCCAAAGTTCTTCCCGCGCCTCCCCATTCTTTTCATTTTTTCTCGGCTTACTCCTCCTCCAGCCCACATGGAAATCACTGGAGATCCCTTCTTTCTTCCCAATCTCAAGGGTGCTTTCTCCTTAAAAACCATCTTCTTCTCAGCCCCTCAGTCTAACACCCTCACCGACCCACAATTCCCTCCTCATGTAATCTACGCGGGGCTCGTGGGCCTTTATTTCATTCTCGCAAGCATATTATCAATTAAAACTTAAAGGTAATTGGGTACCACGTCAAAAAAGAGTGTTTTAGACTCCAGAGTGTTTAATCGCTGCCGAGACGTGATAGCAGACTTGTAGATTTCTAGTTCAACCATTGAACGCATAAAACTGGATTAAATTTTTGTCTTAAAAGTTGGTGATAGCTGTATAGAATTACGCAAACCTTGGGAAAATCGCTCAAATTTGATAATTTTGAACGAAGCAGTATTCGGTAGCTATTAAGAGCGAACGGAATCTAACCAATGCGTTGTCATTCCATAAAACTTAACAGTTGAATTCAGTCATTTTGATAAAATACAGATTTCATCAATTTTTTAAAATCGTGATGACCAATGAGGATATCAAGCAGTTAAATACATAGCCATGTAAAGCGACACATTACGTAGGAAACAAACTTTGCGTAATGCAATGAACCTTTACCGTTGCATTAAATAATTTTGCTAGGATGTAGATTTCATGGAAACATTTAAGTCATGAAACAATGAATGAAGACACCACTGCCAAATATTACGCAGTGCAAAGCAACAAATAATACGGTCACCTACGTGCAACACTGAAATGTCCCTGGGCTACTTCCACTAGGATATACACGCGAAAAATAGTATTGAGGCATGAGGAGGGCCATTGTTCAAGTTATTTTACCCACGGATGACTTTACTGCATACCATAGCTTTGAGTTGAGATAAGTCAAGTTATTAACCTACTAGAGTTGAATTTCCCAAAATTATTCTGAGAAATTTCCGCATTTATTCGACTCAAGGAAAGCCTTACGTATTAACTGAGGCAACTGGTATAGGTGGTGCAAGAAATTTCTGTAAATATATCTCAATTATTAACTTTTTCTGATATGAAATTTATATGTAAATTGTGCAGCAAATATTTTACTTTTCTATGGAATCCAAATCGCAGGGAAGCTACCTATTTTCTCGAAAACAATAGTTGAAAATAAATTTCTAATAATAAGTCGCACTTCAAACCTCACGCTTGCATGTATCGTATTAATCAGATTTCATATGTTCGCGTAAAATATTGTTTAACTGGATAAGCTGGTAAATTTCATTTTGCTATGAGAGGCAAAATATCTGTTGTCTTTTATAATGGCGTTTGGAGCTGGTAAAAGCAGTAATAAAAACGGCCACAGATGATAGACACCTGCAATGAAAGCTAGCAAAATGGCCTTAATAACATTTCTATGATTCCTTTCACATTAGCTTCACATTAAACAACATAGGGGCGAGCTGTTTTGATGCTGTGTTGAGGAGGCCTGGACATTTGAATTGCAAACATTATCTACAAATAAGGTTGAGGAACACATCAGTATCCTTCTCACGTTTTAAAGTCGGAGTTAGATGTAACGCATGTGCGCCATCCTGCTCAGTACGTTTTTCGAGACAAGGTGAATTTAAATGCAAGGCACGATCCGATGAAAGAAACCTTAAAAGAAAACCTTTACTCCACGTTGCCCTTTGCATGGAATGTGGAGAGAGCAAAGTCATATTCCAGAACCTTGACCTGATTACCTATTTACTTTATACAGGACAATATTTTAGACAGCAGATGGATAATGTTGCTGTAGTTCAAATCAAACTATTCCCCTTTCAAGATAGAGAATCAGTCTCTTAGTTCATTTAGAATAATGGTTTATCTTGAATTGTTCGTTTGTGAACTTTCCGTCTCCAGTGACTATATCTACATCTACATACTACCCTGCGAGCCGCCACTTGCGCGTGTGGCCGGGGGTGATAGGTCACCAGCCGTGTAAAGATGTAAAGGTTTTGGGGGTGAAATGGTGACATGTCCTATGTAAGTGTATTTGGAGGAGCTCAGTTTTTATTGGGGTCACTTATTGTGCGCAGAAAGAACGCGTTTTTGTACCTATCTGTTCGGTAGAGTAACTCTCTTATTTTATCGCATCTGTCAGACCTAGAAATGTAGTGAGGCGTGATGATAATATTCTCTGTGTTTCTCTGAAAAATATCAGTTCTGAATCTATCAAGCAGCCTAAGCCTAGCGTGCAGCCTCCGAGTCTCGAGGGGCTTCCACCTTACTCCCTTTGAAAGTTGTATAACACTATATGTTCGTTTGTAGCAGTTTTTAACGAAGCGTCCTACTTTTCTTTGTATTTTATTAATCTTTTTGGTTAAAACTTTATGACCAGCGTCCCAAATGCGACAAATTCGAGGTGTGGCCTAACCAGAGCAAAGTAGCATCTCTCTTTTACTTTTTCATCCGAGGACCTTGCTATTATACGCTGAACGAAACCTAGTTTCTTTAATGCTGTGCCGCATATGTTTTGTATGTGTGTTCCTCACGATATATCTGAAGTTAAGGTCTTGGTAAGTTAAGGTATTTGAAGATTTTATATTTACTCCACCCACTGTGTAGGTATGGCTTTTGTGTGGTGACTTTCGCAGGAAGTCAACTGTGGTGCATTTACTAATAATTAGTTCTAAACCCCACTCCTGGCACCACGAATGAACGTTGTTAAGGTCAGATGACAGAACTTCAAAGTCTGCGTCTTCGCTTATTTGACGGTAGATTACTGTATCGTCAGAAAATAATCTTAATTTACTGCCAATTCAAGAACTTAGGTCATTAATATAAATAATGAATAAAAGAGGGTTAATCACGCTTCCTTGAGAAACACCGGATGTGACTTCAACCATATCAGAGCTAAAACCATCAATAACTACTTTTTGTTTTTCATCACTTAGAAAGTCCCTTACCCAGTTCACTGTTTTTTTATTAACTCCGCATGAATATAATTTATAAATGAGTTTTATGTGAGGAACCTTGTCGATTGCCTTCTTAAAATTAAGGAATATCGCGTCGATTTGCTTATTCGATTCATCTGATTTTAGGATGTCGTGAAGAAAGAGGGCAAGCTATTTTTCACAGGACCTGCCCTTACGGAAGCCATTCTAACTGCTGTGTAAGAGGTTACAATTATACAGGAAAACTATAATATTGCTAATGATAATCTGTTTGAGGATCTTGCATAAACGTAATGTTAACGATATAGGCCTATAAACTCCTGGGTCACTTCTATATCCGTCATAGACTACGTCATCATCAGATACTATCTCTATATAAATGGCGATGACTCACAAATATTTACGATTAAAACATTAATTGCAAGGAAAGCAAGCCGTTGCAAAAAACAAGAAGGAAAACATTTAAAATATGGTACGTTATTAGTCTTTACGCGTGTTTTGGTGTAGTAGAAAAAAATTTTATGCATGAATAATGGATTTAAGTCTTTTTTCAGCCAAATTTTACGTACGAGAATGCATGTAAATAAGAGGACCTAGGAATCTGAACTGACCAACATAATAGTTACAATATCCTTTACTTTTCCCCAAAAGGCAATTCTTATCCACGTAAATATTTGTATGCGTGCCGCGCGGAGAAGACGAAGCACACGAACCCGCGGTGCACTTCGAAAGGGTGGGTGCTCCTGGTGTGGAGGAACGAATAATCACAAAGAGGTTTAGAAATGAATTTGAGAGTTTATTTAAAACAATTATTCGATTGAATACTCAAATTGTGCGTTTCAAATTGCCAAACAAGAATATTAACCTTTCTCAGGAAGGAGAGAAGTTGCGGGTAAAGGCTCAGATGGATGACGCTACGGCTACTGGTGCACTGGCCCCATGACCGAAATGACCTGTCTGACCCGAAAGGGCTCCACTGATCATTTTCACACCTCTCCGTGCCATTATGTAGGAGACCCGAGACAAGAGTGCTTTCGGCCAGGTAACAATGGATGGGGAAATAGGAAGGTACTGACGTCCAGTAAAGTGAAAGGCCACACTTCCGAGACAGTTTCACTTGGCTATTCTGAGCTCTGCCAAATATCATTACAGACATACAAAGAGAAATAAAGCGAATGCATACTTAAGAATAGAGGAATACAACTACTTCCATCTGGAAGAGATGGGAACTTAAACCACCAATATCCAGGTCACAACAACAATTTAATGATTGAATTTGCGTAATTATTTTCACAATATGTGATTTCGTCCCCGTCATTTACGCGTCCCTTTAATATAAAATACTGATATGAATATTACTTCTCTAATTTGAATTTTATTTAACGTTTTAGCATTATACATGGTTATTTCCTAGTAAAAACAGCTAAGAGACGCCATATTATTAAGAGAAGTGTACTTGCTTCGACAACGCAAATGGAAAATCGGCTATGTGTGAGAGGACTTACTAACGTTAGTCGGTTGGCTACTTATAATGATAAAGTTAGTGGGTTGTTTACTTATTAAGCTTAAGTTAATGGGTTTGCAATTTAAAGAGGCAACTTACGATAGAGGTCATTTGAGCAACGAAGGATAAATGGGGGAATCGGTAAGGGAAATTTATTGTGAGATCGGAGCAAGGAAATAGTTGAACCCAGCGATGGCATTAGCCCGATTCAACTAAATTCACCTTAGGGACTACTGTTTTAGTCTCATTCCACAAACGAAGTAATGGACTTGAACTGCTTTCCACTCAAGGACTCATGGTCACCCAAGCAGGGCTCGAAAATTTAATGAAAACTCTCTACCCCTGTCAGGATTAGCCCTAGAGCCTTGGAGATGGAAAGCCAGCAGTAGTAAATCCATCATAGCAACTATTCCGCAAAAGAATCAAGGGAATTTATGGAAAATCGACCTAGAGGGTGAACGGTGGGGCCCTGATATGTAAACGGTAATATCTGCAAGGCAGCCAGCTAAGGAAGCAGTGGGATCGGTCCTTTTGTATTTGTACGATGATCAATGATGTTTAGATTTCGAATTTGAGCGTTATTTGATGTTATTTTGGCACAGCAATGGCAAGAACTTAGCTTTGATATCAAGTGACTAATTCAAAAAACTTCCCAATGCTCACTTTTCGTTTTTACCCTCACCCAAATCCATCTCCCAATTTCCTCCCGCATGACCAGCGTCCTTAAAACCATAGAAACCCTTCATTGGGGCGATTCGTCGGGTTATGTGCCGATTAACTCCTTCTTGAAAATTTATAAACACCTTTATACTTTCTTCACATTGTGATCTTAAAATGCAATGAAACAGACATGAACAAAAAATCCAATCCAACTTATATATCAACGGTAAAATCAAGCATACAATTGACAACTTTAAAAAAAGTTATTTTATTTTAAAATTATGAACAGATCAAATGCAGGTAATCTACACTCCAAATTGGAATGTATGACAGCAAAAGTAGAACTGTTAAAACTGCAATTAACATTGATTGCATGAATCATGAATCAATTGTTTTTAAAGAGCTAAATCTGACTAATCATTATCAGGCAACGCATTGAATGAAGATGTCAGGCAAGAGCTTGGCGTAACAAGTATTGGTGAAGTGATACAAATTTATATTAACAGATTGAGAGAATGTATTGAAGCAATTAATGTTGGGAGCATACCAAATAAACGTAGTCGTAAAGAAAGAGAGGCAGAACATTTCTGGAACGTCCACGCAAGAAATGGAAAGGCCAAGACTGAAGAAGGTAAAACAAGGCGTAATTAAGATGTAGTATATACAGGAAGAAGACGAAAAGGAACTGCTGAGAAATGTTTTAGAAGCTGTGAATTTTCGACTGTGAGCTAGTGCGGACATTGTCTTCTTATATGCCCAATCTCCATCTCGTATTCTTAAATCTCCACCACGATCAAAACACCTCTCCCTTGCAATCCTACCCCAGCCGACCAAAACCTTTTCTCCCGCTGGCTTCCATCGAAGTTTCCGGATCTCGGAGAACTTATTAAAAAAAAAGATTAATATTCCTATGGGAAATTTGAATTTCTCCCTTCACGGATGTGTTCCATAGCCTTTTATTTAACCTCTTTCATCGCTCTTGGGGTAAAAAATAAATTGTTTAATCACGGGTTCTGAGGCAAATTTTTGCCGTTTCTTTTAAGTTTTTTATACATACATATATAATTCCAAAGTGGGAGGATTTAAGCGAGGCAAACGCGCAGTGTCAATTAAATCGTCATGCTGCCATTATTGAGCTCAAGATTTCATTACGTACTCACTGCTCTCAAACTGTTCGATTGAAGGTTTTCCCTCCCCGACCGAATCTATTCCACTAATGACTACTACTTCTGTAACAAACTGTGACGTTGGAGTGAAAATTATTACTATTGTTATATTGTTTGTAACATTTTTCAGGTTAAACACGGCTTCCATTTGCATTAATATAAGAATTTTTATTTAAAAAAATTAAAGATTGCTTAAGGAGTCAGCTGGCAACTGGAAACATTCGCACCACTGAGAAGGGGGTAGTGTAAATGTCTAATTTGATGCAAAACAGGTGTGAACCGGCCAGTAAGAAATTTTAAAGCAGTTAATTTACTCTTCATCCTTGTTAATCCAAACATTTTTTTTCGCAAAAGTAGTGATAATCTAGTAGTGCCACACATTTTTCCCAATGTTTAATCAATGGGTTAGAAAGATACACATAAAATTCCCGGATTTTTTATGCGGAGATCATCATCAACAGAAATTCTACTTTGAATGGTTGGATCTGAAGGACGATATTCCAGGTTCACACAAACAGTTACAGAATAAAATATTACACACATTACCAAGGCTAAGATTTCTTAAAAGAGATATTTATGGACAGAACTAAAAAAAGGCTAGAGAAGGATTAGGTTTGTAATCACAAGGTTAATATACAATTATTTACGACTATTTTTAATGTTCATGAAAAAGGAATAAAAAAGTATTGAACTACAACACGTTTTATTGGAGTTGCAGGGTTATCTTCTCACTGGAAGCCAATTTTAGTACAAAAATTATAATGAACAGCTCTCCTAACTCAGACTGTAATACTACAGTACTTAGAGCAACAAGAATATTTTTGTCTCTACTTCAATCGGGTGTAATAATCCATTTCTATCTTTACTAACTTCAGCTTACCACATGTAAAGGGTAGAAGCGTCTTTAAGATAACAAACAGGCTAATTAAAGCTAAAAACAAAACAAAGTACCGAAATATTTTATGAGGGAATATAATTTTCTCCCACCATTTAACCAAATATTTCCCAAGAGATCTTCGCATTGAGGGTATTGCTGCGAAGTCGGTATCATTTTCTGCGCGAGATACGATTCAATCCGTTACAGGTAGTCCTCCACTGTTGCTCTAAGCTGCCCAAGACCACACCGTATCCCACGCAATCCCGAAAATCTCCGAACATATTCACTTACATCACCAGTTAAACTTAAGAAATCGGTAGAAAAATCTTAGCCTGCGCATGCCAACTCCACCACGAATCGTCTGTCTACCATTGCACTTGCAAAATTCTCAAGTACTTACAGGTGCGTGAGATGAGTCATTACAAAAATTTGCCTTCAAATTGTCTCCTGTTACATTTAAAATACTTTTCTGTCCACTACCTAGCAATGCAGAGTTCATTTGTATTGCAGTAGATTAGTAACACCTTACATTTAATTTAAGAGTTCTGGTACTAATGTAATTATAAGTACTAAAGGAGAAAAACCATTTTTATAAAACTAACACAACCATAATTGTCAGCTGGCAAAGAGGAATTAATTGTAATTAATTTTCCACAATTATCATTTTATACTTTTATAAAAGTCCAAATTTTCATTTCAATATGGATAACACTTATGTTCTCCTACAAATTAATGCCTGATATTGCCAAGTTTACTTTAATTACCTAACTATTCTTATAGTTACTCTAATTTCAAAGGAAAATCGAACACAGTAATGAAATAGAAAAACTTTCCGCGTATCACCTTCAAAGCGCACGCTCAAACTCTCCAATGAATCGTATTTACCTACGAAGCATGTACGATATCCTTATGTATGAACGGATCTATGTATAAGATCCCTTCTGAACTAAGATTGCTTCCACCTCCTCCATAGACCCCTTCCTCATTCTTTTCTTCCTTTCATATCCCATTCTTATCTCCACTCTGCATCTAACACCAGTCAGGGAATCGCATCCAGACTTCCCCCTTCCTCTTACTTTACCCACCAACAGGCTTCTTCCCCGGCGCCTTCCTATCCGCAGCAGAGAAAACCCCTTCAAAAGTTCCTCTCGTAAAGGGATGAGAGACGAGGAGGCGGCTATGGAAGGGTAAGGTTAGGAAAGGAAAAGAAAGAAGATTGCTGAAAAGGGAATAAGGAGCAAGGGGGTAGGCAATCTGATGAAGAAAAGAGAGCATACTATCGGGTAGATGGTAGGGGATGGAGCGGAACATGATATAATCGAAGAGGTGGCATAGAAAACAGCAAATATAGTAAAAAAGTGAGAGAAGATTCAGGGTTTAGGACAGACAGTCTGAGCCTTGGCGCTTTCATTATCTCACTTATGTTTTCCCTACTATAAATAAGCTTCACAGCTTGTATAGGATTTACTCTGTTATCTTTCTGCAATTTACCCAAGGATTGGATTGAATTTTTGGGGAGGCGACCGACTGCTTAGGTAATTTGCGTCACAGAGGAAAGTTAAAGGAGGAAGGGTGTATAGAAACCCGGCGTTTGCATTAGCCTGCTCTTAACGAAAGGCGCCAAGGAGACCACGGCATAAAATCTCATCTGACAGACGGAGTACTGTACTTGAAGTGTCCTCCACAAGACACACAAGTAGGGATCGGGCTTCCTCTGAAACACATCTTCCTCTGCAGGGATTTAAACCCTGGCCGTCCTCATGGTTAGCCAGTACTCTAGCCACCACACCAACCCGATCCCCAATTTACCCAAGTTCAATAAATCAATACCGTCTATTATAGTATGATTGGCAATGTGTAAATTAGTATACGAAAACATTCTTGTGGAGCGTGACACTCTATGGATCGGAAGCATGAACTTTTGGAATAGCTGAGCAGAATAGACTGGGAGCCTTCGAAACATGGTGCTGGAGGAGGATGCTGAAGATAAAATGGAAGGACAAAATAAGAAAAGTGTACAGAAGAGTAGAAGCGGAAAGGACCATATGGACCACTATAAAGAGAAGAACAACAAAACGGATTGGACACACCCTGAGACATAACGAGTTTTTGAAGAACATAACTGAAAGAAACAAAGTCCTCAGAGGACGACATCAGGAATAGGTTCATGGACAAAACAAAGAGGAAAGTATATAGGAAGAGGCAGTAAGAAGTAAGGGACGTAGCATTAGATAGAGAAGTGCCGGGGGCTGCAATTTACCAATCTTAGGATTGAACGACCAATGATGATGAAAATGAAGGTAATGCGTGGTGACCTGAAATTTATGCCGTAAAAAAAAAGATTGGTATGGTTGGTAAGGTAAAGATTGTTGTTTATCGTAATAATATGGTGATAAACTTGGCGTCTGAATGTTACCCAAGAAACATCATTAAACGGAAAGCTACTTCTTAAGAAATAATTTGAAAAAAGAAAAAGGTTTCAATTTCCATGTCGTAATTTTAGCTCTTTCGTAAATTAGATGATTTACCTCTTAAGTAACTTACACCATAATCTCACTATGCCAGATTGTCTTTTCTTATCTGCATAAATACAATGATCAGGCTTTCCTAAACGATACAACGCTACTCAATTAAGATATTTCAACTAGGCGATGAAGGAAATATTGCAGCATCGATGTGTTGAGACAAGATGTGGACTCTAGGCATAAATTATAAGAAAAATTCAAACCAGAAGAATTACAGCACTACACGGAAAATATTATCTTGACCTAACACAATATATCTCGCACTGGTATAAGCGAGAAAATAAGAAATATACAATGCCTAACTGAAAGGTTTAAAACTTTATTTCAGTCTATTTTACTATAGTATTTAGAACATTGTTGATTACAACTGGAAAAGAATGGCAGAACGCACATTATTTGCATACAATTTTCAACTTTCATCTCCCTCCTCTTCTCTATTTTCTCCACATTCATGGCTGGTGTCCTAACGCCCTCGGCCTTAATCCGCTGAAGCGGCTATGTGGATGAAGACACCATGCTTAGTATAAAGATTTTTCTGTTATTTTCTAATGATATCGGATGAAGAACATGAATTATTTTCTGATTCTTTGATGTCTTTGTTCACACTCACGAAAGATACATGCAGCTACATAAATCTCATCTACACAGCAACTTGATACAACAACGACAATACAGTTAATACATAACGGCAACAGTTCGTCAGAGCGTAGTACCATATAATTATAAGATAAATTTGATTATCAATCAACTCCCAACATTTTTTCCATAAAGAACGAAAGACAAGTGCATTTTACTAACAATTTACGAGCTTTTGCCATTATTATCTTGAAGCGCAGGTACTGGTGCTGCCAGTACTTGTTCATTCACACTTTTCCTCTGAGCAGTCAAACATGCGAAATTGTGTTTCATTCGCATTTACTGAGAGGTTATATCAACTAAAGTGACAGAATTTCATGGTCATAATCATACCTGATATAGCTACATCACAAACTGCATATGCAAACTGCGTACAAAAAATTCACCAAAAATGATTTAATTCACCTGAAAATCGATATAAAATTTTGTAGACTACGGCAGTATTGCATATTCAAGTACGAATTACCCAATCTAAGATGAAAAAAATTAAAGCAAGAGCCTTATTTCACCTACCACATTTCACTTACCACATCAGTACCATTACTTGGGAAGGAAGTTATATGAATTTATGCGCCGAATAGCTCAAGTCAAAAATAATATTATAAAATGGCAAGAACTGACTCTAAAAGAGACTGAAAACGAACAAGGAAACATGTGCAAACATTAGTGTTGAAAGTAACAAATATGTCTCAAGGAACATGGGCCATTGGAGAAGCAGACCAGAAAAGGTTTCGTTTCGAAACATGGAACAGCGGTGGGTGTTGACGATCTAATGGACAAATATATTGAAAAATAAAGAAGTAATGCAAACACAGGAGTAAGATAGGCGGGACCACAGGTGGAGAGGACAGTTACACAACAAAATAGTATGGGTTTCACATAAATCAGTTACATAAAAAGTGTTAACTTGCAAGAATTTGGATGGTAATTAGATTGAGATAATAGATTGAATTTGAGACCCAACCATTCATGCAAATTCAAATCCAATTCAGTTATAATATCATACGTTCTCCAACATATTACCGTAGATCATATCTTAAGAATTAAATTAGATAAGAGGACTACAGAACAAACAGGTTTAAATTGTCATTTTTTCGGCGATCGATAAAAAATCATAATGGCTGCATTAAAACACAAAAGAAGGTTTGTCAACAGTTAGTGTAGCAGATTAATTAATCGCTCCCTAGTGCTTGTATCTAAATTTTCCGCGTAGTAAGAATATCATGGTTTGGATGTTCCCTGCGTTACACTATTATTACTGCGTTACACGTTAACGTAGTTGTATTATAGAACAATTCAATAGAGCATATAGCATTGATATTGTTTGATATTGTTTATTCTTCCATCAAATAATGAACACAACTACATTAACATCGAATATGAAATATTTAGGTAGTCTTTAAGGTTATTCCTGAGGTAAGACTACCTTCAAAAACAAAAACATGCGTTACCCAGACAAAACATTTAACAAAACACTATGCGTACATGACATTATATAATACAGTCTCTAATGGACAGCAACATAAGACAAAAATACCACTATGCGTTTAGCAGATTCAGAAGCAGTCAATTTTTAATTCTTAGAATTGAGTATCAATGTTTTTTTTGTGTAAACAGCCAAGTTTTAACTAAACGAAGAAACTTTGTGAAAACATTTTCTCTTTTTATAATTTCAGGTAATTTTTTATAATTTCAGGAAATTTCAGGAGGCTTTGGTAGCAAAGCTGTGGAGTAGTTTGTGCTGGCAAATGTTAACATTTTTATTATGGTGCAAGTTGGTGATAAATCGCCCTCTGCCAAGCAGTATTGAGGGATTTACAGGGTAATACTGTATTAAGGGATTTACAGGGTAATAATGTATTGAGGGATTTACAGGGTAATACTGTATTGAGGGATTTACAGGGTAATACTGTATTGAGGGATTTACAGGGTAATACTGTATTGAGGGATTTACAGGGTAATACTGTATTGAGGGATTTACAGGGTAATACTGTATTGAGGGATTTACAGGGTAATACTATATTGAGGGATTTACAGGGTAATACTGTATTGAGAGATTTACAGGGTAATACTGTATTGAGGGATTTACAGGGTAATACTGTATTGAGGGATTTACAGGGTAATACTGTATTGAGGGATTTACAGGGTAATACTGTATTGAGGGATTTACAGGGTACTACTGTATTGAGGGATTTACAGGGTAACAATGTATCAACCCCCAGAAAACATCTTGTATGTGACTTGAAAGGGCCATGGTTGCGAGCTCTTTCACCATAGACATGTCAGCTTTCTACGTCGTCACCGCCAGCGGATTCGCCGCTCGGATCTTGGCGAAACGCGATACCCAATTGCGGAGGGATCTCCGGCGCTCCAATACGGCTCTCGTCCTCCCAAACCTCACTCCTCCTCCCCAAAACTTTGATTTTCCCATTTCCCTTTTCGTCCTCTACCCTATCTACCAATCCCCTGGACTTGTCGAATCTCCTCTTACTTAGCGTCTTCCTTTGATGTCTTATCTCCCTCTAGCCTCCCTCTTACGCTTCCTCCTTCGCAAAAAAGGGGAAAGAAATTTTCATCCACGTCCCATCCCACACTTCACTCCCCTCCATTATAATTTTCTGACTCCGTCTTCGTCTTATTTCCTTTCCTCCCATTGTTCTCCCGAGACCGCTTCCTCAATTTTCTCCCCCTTATATCATACACATGGTACCCAGTTGGTATATATGTGCTGAGCTAGGCTCAGATTTCTCATTCTATTTCAATCTTGAAATCCGTTCTTCTGCACTCCTCAGACTTCTTAACTCGCGTTTCCCCACCGCTCATATCTTCTGCCTCAGGCCATCCTTCTCCAAAACTCCTTCCTCATGTTGATAGAAATTAAAATGAATAGGTAAAACTCCACAAAATCTTTTTAATAACATAGCACAACAGGTATACAGGTTTATGATAATCACTGTACCTATGAAAGAGTTTAAGGAGTAACTTTGAGGAAATATTGTATATACATATTGGTAAAAATGAAATAACTCAATAGTAATTCGTACATAATACGCATAATTACGTATATTGGTCAAACTGGCCGAAAATTTAGGAAAAGCGTTATAAAACATAGAATAAGTTAAATTCATTATGACGAAAATTCTTGTTTTGCCAAACACCTGGATATTTTTAATCATTTTCGCAATTTTGACCTGTATATTTTACATTTTAATAAGTAAGGGCCAAAACTGGTTTTCTACGAGAGTTACGAAATTATGAATAGCCAGGAAAATATTTGTAATGATGTAGTTTTTATGACTCAATAACCACTTCTCAATATAAGTCTCCCTACACGCCCTGTTATCCACTAATCTGGTGTTCGTTTTTTGACCTTCTACTCCACCTGTTCATTTGTCCTTTTTTCTGGTTTCCCCAACTATTGTTTACTTGTTACTACGTCACTTTGAACCCCCCCCCCCAACCTTTGTATGTCCCCTCCCTTACCATCTCCGCCGTCATAGCTTAACCCCCTCTCCCAGCCTAACGCTGATTTGCTAAGAGGTGCATATAAAATCGGAATGTTAATTTTGTACCTTGATAATGACTTAAAGAGTCGAAACCTTGGCCGGTTTTCATTAAAATATTGCGGAAATTGTTACCGCGTTATTTCTTTTTACTGTACCTGATGATGCTCTAACGGGTAAAACTGGTTATATTGCTTTATTTAATACATACTGTGAAATTTTACAAAGTCACTTAAATTTTTATCATTATGAATCGATTCTACCAAGTTACGCCTGACAATACCTATTTTCACCTTTCTTACATTTCGGTTGTCTGTCTCACCATGAGACCCCTCTGCCTTCCAAATTCTACCCCACCATCATATCCCCTTTCTTGCTCTCGCCTATCCTTCCATGAGACCTCTCCTGCCCCTAGTCACACCCCCACACACCTCAAATACACCGCAAGCATTTGAGACCCTGGATATAAAGATTTATCCAAAAACAATGAGAAAACTCAAATAAAAGCAGTTTACTTTGTTGAAAACTTCTACGAGCAAACATATAGTGCTTCACAACTTTCAGATGTATTAAGGTGGGAGCCCCTAGAGACCCAGAGGCTACACGCTAGCCTTCGTTTACTTCAGAAATTTAGAACAGTTGCGTTTCAGAGCGACACAGAAAACATTATCCTGACGCCACACCACATCTCTATGTCTGACAGAAGTGATGAAATAGGAGGTTGCCAAACAGGAGCAACAACTCGTTATTTCCGAGCACAATAAGTGACCATTTTAAAAACTTAGCTCCACTTAAAACAAACCAAAGGTACACTTCACCATTTCACCTCACAAAACCTTATACCTAATATCTTTACACGGCTGGTGTCCTAGCTCCCCTGCCACACGCCCATACAGCGACTCGCAGAGTAGTAGGTAGATGTAGATGTTTCTGACCTCCAAACTACATCGCTCATCTTCCATACCTAACTCAACACTCGATTGTACTCCCTGGCTGCACACCATACCAACGAGGAAGTTCCGTGAAACATCCTGTAGCGGACAGCAGCTAGAAACAATAAACAACGAACGAGGAATACTGATTTTAAATGGAGTTTCAACAGGGCTATTTATGTAAGGCGTCATTTTAGGTATCTTAACCGTATATTTTCGACACAAAAAAGTCACATTCAGTTTTATGATAGTTTTTTATTATTCATTGTTATTTACGTAAAATTTACAAAGCATTAGCTATGGAAACTGTATTAACCATTACGGGCATACTGACCCAACGCCACCATATGTGAATTTACCTCAGGACAACAAATCCGGATAAATCCGACTTTTTTCTATCAGTTATAAATCTACAAATATCTACGGTCCTGTCCATTCAGGGTTCCCTTAAGGTAGGAAAATATCTTTGTTTTGTAAATATTAGACCTATTATTATAGCTGGAGATACAATGTGATAGTTTTCAAATACCAGATTCCTCCTTGCATTTACGTTTGCTCAGGTAAAATAACTCAGTATCCGGAAACAGTAGAAAGCCAGGGCAATTTTCATTTTAAAATGGGAATTTGT
Organism: Ceriagrion tenellum; assembly: GCA_963169105.1. Lineage (NCBI taxonomy): Eukaryota > Metazoa > Arthropoda > Insecta > Odonata > Coenagrionidae > Ceriagrion > Ceriagrion tenellum. Next base: position 89,211,655 of record OY720643.1, read on the forward strand.
CCCTGAAACTACGGTTTGATATGAAGTTCAAGTGTCCATCTCCTTGAATTTAAGCATTATTCGCAATTAAAATTATTTTTTATGGTGCAGCCGGTACCTCACACTGCACAACTTTCACCGTATTTAATGTCTCTTTTACTAATATTAGACCAATTATTATTATTTCACACGCAATGTAATAGTTCTCAAGTACCAGATCCCTTCTCGTAATCACATTTACTCTGTTAAGCTAACTCAGTATTCTGAAACAGTAGAAATTTACATTGAAAATTGGAATTAGTCTTTGAAATCTTGATTCAAAATCAGGTTCAACTGTCCTCTTCATCCCTTTATTATACTCACTCCTCTGAATTTAACCGTTATTTGCAAATAAAATTATTTTTTATCCAGCAGCCGGTACCTCACACTGCTAAATTTTCAAAGAATTTTAAAAGTACACTACATCTCCTAAATGAGCATAATATTTGACTTGGTGAACCACCTTTTCAAACCAAATAAGAGGGCCTATTCCCAAGACCTATGAATGGCTAGAGCAAACACCACAATTTACAAACGACTCAATGCAACCCGAAAAAAAACTACAGTAAAAATGATATAACGGACATTGGAGGTCACCTACTGCAGGAGAAAATGAGGAAAAATACTTATTCAAGGGACGAAGAATGGGTTTTAGAAGAAGATTTTCCTTTTCTTAAGGAAAAATTCATCCTTCCTGCATTACAAGGTATGAAAGAGAATTTTGAATCACTGTAAACACTGGCCGAACATTTTCCATCCCTGAAAATTTTAACCCATATGAGTGGTAATTGGATAGTGTATGATCTAATCAGCCTGTTTGGGCATTTTTTGTTTCCCGCCTAGTTTTGTGAGCTCGGCGAATGTCGCCGACCGGTCTTGGCGGCCGCACATAGACTGGTCGTGGGGTGGGCATGCGTGTGGAGCGAAGTCGGGAAGTAGCATCTGTGAAGTAATCATAAAGTTCACAGCTCAACTGTCTGTTCCTATTTGTGTTCTTGCGAAAATAAAGCACTTCTTCACTGAACAATTGGGCCCTTCGGGCCGGATCACTGTGTATGTGGTGCGTTAACGACACGGGTGTAACTTGCTGCAAGTGCATTGAAGTGCCTGGGTAGCTTAATTGGTTAGAGCACTCGGTGCGAAATCGAGGGATCTGAGGGAGTAACTCACGTGGTGAAGGTTCGAAGTCCACCGCGCTTTCACCCGATCGAACGGAGGCTGGATTCCGTCTAGTCATGCACCGCAATTAGCACTGTATTCTTCAAATACACTTGCAGCACTTCCAGTTACACCACTGTCGTTAACGCACCACAGACAGCCTTAATTTTCCAAAATAGAGAAAATGATCCTTGTAGTGGATTAGTACAATGAGTGAGAACTAAAAAGTCCATGAATATTCCTCACGTCATTTAAAACACGCAAGCAACAAAAATCAATCTATATAGGATAAATACATCTCACTACCGACACAATAACGTTTTACTCAGATATTGGAATTTGAATTAATGATAAAAATGTAAAATCTCCCCAGCGCTGAATATTTTCGACGTGTTAATATTAAATTATTTATTAAACAGACCATATGCAGAGGAGTGTTGAAAGACATGGACCTTATAATGCTATTCATAAATCTTATCAACAAGCCATTGCGAAATTTGTGGGAATTGTACCGTTTTATAATTATCTTAAAAATGGTCTCGCTAAAAATTCGGTGAAAATATTTAGGACTCATTTATATGCTATTTCAGCCATTCATATAATAAAATGCTTAAGAGTATGCAATAAAAGGCCTCATTTGTTCTGCAAAAACTTCGGCGAGAATAATTGATGCGTTATTGTCGCCAATTGTTGTGTCTCCAGGATTAAGCAAATATAGTGGTAAAAACTATCCAGTTTAGATGAAAACAAAACTGTATTTCTCCAGCAAATAGTAACTGCATTTAATGAAATATCACGTTTTAGCAAGGCCTATCCCGAGAGAATATTTCGTAGTTATACGTTCTCTGCGCTGCTATGGAGTTAACGAAGGGACATGCAAAATTTTGCGGTCAAAAACTCTCCATTTCGGGCATGTCCTCGGAACTTTTTTAATTCCAAGCGTTGCTCCAAAATGGAACACGACTTGCTAGAGGAGATAGACCAAGAAAATATGGCTTGAATATTTGCGCGAGGGAACAACGCACTCCGCCGGTGAAGCGGAAACCTTGTTCGTCCGTACTATTTCGGGACCAAAAACGATGAGTATGCTAATCGTAATAAGGTAACCTCGAAACACATGGAGTTGTGCGGTTGCATTTACATTAGTAGGGAATCACTTCTCAGGGGTAACTACTGTAATGGGTAAACTCATGGTATTACGAAGTTTAACAATATATTCAAAAGGCACGGCGTATTTCTATTCCTAACTTCATGTGATGATTTTCAATGCATGTATTTGAAATGGATACTTTAAAATAGCTAGATCTTCTTTCAAGTTCACAAGAATTTCCATGTCATTCCTATTTTATGGAAAAACTCATTTCAACATTGAACAAACATATATATCTCATTCCTCTATTTGTTTATTATTAACTTAGCTTCTTCCTTAAGAACTCCTCAATAAAAAATAAATAAGTGGACAATTATACATGTAAAAGCAGTCAACTTTTTACAAGGTATAGGCTCATATGTCTGTTATTCAGATATCTTTTATTGTATTTTATATTTCAGATTTTATAATAATTTAATTGAACACAGTTGTTAGTTTGAAATGCACCCTAAGTTAATCCTTTCTACGCATTATCTAACTGTACACTCAAGTTCCATAATCTCAAATACTGCTATGAAGACGCAGGGAATAGGATATCACAGGGAAAGGCAGACTTCAGTAAAGTCAACCATCTGTTCTCAGCCAAAGCAATCAATATAGGTTTAATAAAATGATTCGCCATATCTTTTAATTAGGGAGTTGTGCTTTATGGAACAGAAACATAGACAGTCAGAAGGACTGACGAGCAATATACTGAGGGCTTTAAAATGTGGCTATGGAGAAGAATGGAAAGATAAAAAAGAAGTGATTACGTGAGAAATGAGAAAGTGCCAGCAAGGCTGAATGAGAAAAGGATTATTTTTAGATCAATAAGAAGGATGAAGGCGAACTGTATTAGACGAGTCATGAGGAAAGGTTGTCTTCAGTGAAGAACAAAAAAGGAAAAAGAATAATTGCAGGAAAGAGAGGGAGAGGAAGATGAAGATGAAGAAATAAAATTTTTCCGGATATTATGAATAGAAGGAGTTACGAAGAGTTGAGGGAGGCAGCACAGGATAGACGAGTATAGAGGGAGCAGTTCAAATGAAACCTGTCTGAGATGCACCTTAGAAGAAAACGCCCTCAAGATGTATTCAAATACTGGAGCAATTTTGGCTTCTTTTAACAGTTCTACTCAAGGCTAACATACTGGTATGACTTAGAATCTATTTGTAAAAACGAACAAAAGCACATATTTTGATAATATCCATAAAATTTTGAAATTATTGATTTATGCAGCCATTGTCTCATGTGATGTATTTATTCTAATTCGAGTAATTAATTGATTAAGACAGGCACAAATTCCTTGATCCGACCAAGTCCAAGCTGTCGCAAGTACTGAGTTAAATTATCGCTATGAGGGAGCAACAGGAACGGGACCCTGTTCAAAATAAGCCACCCTTGTCAAATTATCAGGAGTCATTTTCTCATGGTTCTTTGCATCTGACAGCTGCAGACTTACAGTGGCTAAATACATCAAAACTAATTCTACTAAATGGACCGATTTTGCAACGTTTGCTTCAGGCTAACCGCCAACATTGGCAGCTGAACAGAGGCCATTGCTATTTCAAGGGAGTAAGGGATTCCTAATGCTATCATTTTCATTCATTTGAAAATATAGACATGTTGTACATAACTATATATATTGTGACGAGTAAGATGAGATGATGCACCGGTACTTTCCAATTCACCTGCATTTTAATCCCTTACTATAGCCAAAGTTTCATCCATGAATTAAAATGGGGCCTTATTACATACAAGGGTAGTACATAAGACTCATATTACTGATTTCTTAACTGTGATTTTATCGATAACTCTTCGTATAATGCTACTTTGAAATACTTATCTTTCACACTGCGCTACTGAGAGAGTATCATGAAAAAATTTCTTAATTCCCTCCCACCCACTCATCTTTACATTGCAAAATGTCCTTTAGCTTAACGTGGGTCATTTTGTATGCATACCCTTTGAATTAATAACTTAATGTAAGAGAAACAATTGCACTTTTCCACAAAATTGTTTTAATGCGTACAACGAGTTTGTACCTGATGATGGCTCTGTGACCCGAAACTCGTTGTACGCATTTCAACAATTTTGTGGAAAAGTGCAATTGTTTCTCTTACATTATGAAGAACTTCCACGATATCTCGCCTGAATCTGTTGAATTAATTAATAACTTCTTAACTATTAATAGTTATCATTCATTGACTCAATAATGTTCAGCATATATTCGAGAATTTGAAACGTTTAATGGCAGCTATCTTTTCATTTTTCATTTGCAATGTTTGATAACCTTAATTTTCATTCTCATTTACTCATACGATTATATTGGCTTCATTTGATTATAGTATCCATGCAAATTAATGCAGGTAGTGGTGAAATGGCTCAATCACTAATTTGCCATTTCGGTTCAAATCCCAAAATTTTCATCGTAATCCGTTTACAATGGTATTACTAATTTTTTTGAGTAATTCTTTGAGCACATTTCAAGCGTACACATTGGTCAGTCTATCAAAGGAAGACTTTTTCAAACCGTGGTTCCTACCGGGCGTTTCGTTAAGAGCACGCTAATGCCGATACTGAGTTTCACATCGAAATTCTTCTATTATTCTTAATAACCCTTGAGGCTCCTTGCGAAATAAAAACCCAAGAAAGAATTCAATTCTATATCTCTTCTTGTATTTTTCCTTCCATGTTCCTTCCCCTCGTATCGTGTCCACTCGAGGTCACATGGGAATTAAAAACCCATCCTCACTCCTTGAGTCCATTTTTCTCGTTCACTGTTCCTCGCACCAGTGCTTCCAAGATTCCACTCCCAGCCACCAATAAAATTATTACCGCTAAGCGTTTACCTCCATCACTGTTCATCTAACTACCTTCATTAAGGTTAGCAGAACCCCCAAACCAATGGTTAATGTGTACAAACCATGTGTTGACATTTTTCACACAATAACTCAGCAATTCACAATGAGGTATCACATCTTTCAATTAGGCTACAAAAATATTTCAGGTCAATAAAACTGAATATTGGATTTATTTATAAAAAAGACTTTGTTCTGTTGAATTTAATAGTTATTTCTTATTAATTAAAATTCTTTATCACTTACATTTGTTTTTATTCCCCAATAATGTTCATATTTTCCTCATTCACCATCCACTCTCCCGTAGACATATTTTGTACTGCATTCCTTTGGTAGATGACTATAATTGGGTATTTTTATGCTATGAAAAATTATTCATACTGCTACAATTATAAAGTTTCCATTCAAAAGCCTAATTTAGACAATTTTTCTGGTAGATTTACATATTTACAAGGTATTTTACAAAATTATTTTCTTTACATACAACATGTTTCCTTCAATTAATCAAACTTAAGTGCAGATTTTACTTAATATATGGGTTTGGACATAGTTTGCCAAATCAAATGGCAAAAAACGCATTCATATGCATAATCGTTAGTGTTTTTACGCGCTCAGAGCAGTGATGGTTGACTTACCGAACCATTTTCTCACCATTTCCCAAAGTAAAACTAATAATTTTACTTTTATTTTAATATCTTCAAAAATTTAAGTTTACTTAACTGAAATCCATTCAATTTTCGTGTATTTGTTGTAATTGAGTGGGTACTCCTTGGACCAAGTGATGTTAGACTACACCTGAGATGAGATAGAAGGATAAAAATGCTGACAGCTGGGAGAAAATGCACAGAGAGTTTGGAAAAAAAAACACGGAGCCAAAACCAATCGCCACTCTAATTTGGCAGCCTCTCACAAAACATTTGAGCAAGAAACTATGCTTTTGAATAAGGCTCTCTTCATAGATCCGTCCAAAATCCTCAAAGTTTCCCCACTTATACTCTTAAAACCTATTATCTCTTAAATCTTATTGAACTCTTTTCGCCTCTATTTCCCTACCTGCTGCCACCATATTCACCCTTCTAAATTTACTGCTCCCACGTCAATGTTCTCGAGTAATAAATATTCGAATATATTATTTAATAAAAAAATTATTTCGGAACCACTTTTTTAAACGATTTTAATATATCATTTTATTATGAGCTAATAATTAATTTTGCTTTAGTATTTATTTATTTAAAAAAATTGTTCACATACAGCAATAGCGCCAATTTATAGTAAACATATAACAAAAAACAAGAAAGAGGACAAGAACACAATAATAGCATAAAAATAAGCAACGAGAGCCCAACATGGAAAGGGGAAATATTTCATCTGTTGACAGGTGGGATATCGCTTGGGTGGTGAAATAGTTACATGGTAAATAAAAAGGATTGATAGTGTGGGGGAGTGAATTTAGAAGAAATGGGAGGCGAAATAAAGGTGAGCGCTTTGTGAGAGATATCCTTGGAATAGGCAGATGGAGTAGAGTATGGGTGCGGGTGGATCGAGTTGGTATCCTGAAGTTGAAGAGAGAAAGCAGTTCAGGGCAATCAATGGTCGAGTTAAGGGTATTGTGGAGGAGTTTTAAATCCATTTTAAGTCTGTGGTTTTCGAGGTTAGAAATGGAAAGAGAGGACAGCACAGCGTTTGAGGACATATTACGGAAATGTGGGACTCTGTGCTTGACTATTTTGGCAAAGAAGTACATTTACACAGTGCATTTTCAAAATGCAATTTTATCCTATTTGGCTCATTAACAACCGATTAACTTCCTCCAATCTTATTTGTAGTAGCTGAATATAAGCGGAATAATGAATATGAATAATAATATTTAGATGAATATAATTGCGTTAAGTCATAAATGTACAGCTCAGTCCACTGACTTGTGTAGGAAGAGTAGTCTTCTACCAATGATCAGTTCAAAAATAGCAACATTGTTAACCGCACATTCTTTTCAAATTTCTTCCATACTCGCATATAACCCTCAGGAAACCCCATTAACGACTTCGAATCTGCCTTACTCATATCGTTTGCTTTATTTTGAATCCATTCTGGAGATAAGAAATTTGAGAACCTAGTTCAGGAAAAATGTAATAGAGGAAATAAATTCTCGAATATTTTTTCGAAAATAAATTGGTCCTTCAATCGTTGAAAAATTTGTTTCAGAAGAACTACGGAGAATCATCCTCAGTCCTATAGATATAAAAATCAGTAGTCTTTCACGATCCAATATGCTAACGCACCTAAAACATTCCTGCTCTGCAACCTTTTCTCCCTTCTTTACCCTGTAACAACCAGGAGTAGGCCATAGACAAGTTATTAATATCCTATGGTTACAACGTGTACAAATAAAAAGCACTTTCTCTTTTATACATTATAATTTCATGATCAATTATTTTCTTCATAAAACCCAGAGTAGTGTCAATACCATTTTTAAAAGAGAATCTTACATAATTTTAAGCTGGTTTCTAATTAAAGATGTCCATTAAATGCAGAAGACTCAGTCCAAACACAAATTAATTAGAAAAGAGTGAATAGAGACGAGATTGGATGTTCTAAAGTGCCGCTCTCATATTAACTTCTTTCATAAATTAATATGTTCTATACGTGGATATTTTAAATTAATATTCTGAAAAATATAACGCCAAAACAATATGTTGTCTAAAATTGTAAAATTATCTTCAACATTTTTAAGGGAAAATTATACATCCTCAGTGTATCTGAATATAAGCTGATAGTGATTATTCACTATTATTTATGAGGAAAACAATATTTGTTTTAAAAGGCACAGATTTTTATGGTTACTAAAAGCAATATTATCTCTTAACACCGTCGTAGTGATTACATGGTTGAACTATTGGGGATAGATATTCCTTAGGAGCTACGAAATGCTCAAATTACATTAATGCTCTTAGTTCTGTCCTCAACTTATTCTCCTACTGTTAACACTAGCTGATCATCTAAATAAAGTCTGTGTAAAAAATGTATGATCCGTAGCTATTATTACTTCGGCAGCCACACTCTGAGCCTTATGAGGATGATTCCCAACCGTCGGTGGGGTCCTTTTATACGTCCGTCTAAAATCCTCACGAAATTACCCCACTCACAACCAATTCTCTCCCCCTTTCGTATATAATTCTCCTCTACCTTCGCCCGTCCACTTGTACCCCTTGTCCGCCTCACTCCTCGAAGACCCAACTAGTTCTCATTCCGACTCCGTGCCTCCACGCGATCCCTGACTCTTCCCACAAAATTCCCGCTGTACCCCGTAGTGTCTACCTCAATCCTCAACCTCCTCCCCGCCCCTCCCACGTCCCTAACCCTTGTCCTTCCGTTCTAATATCTTCCCTCTCTTCCTCTCTCCCTCCCTTCCTCTCTCTCCCTCTCTGCTCTCCTCCCCGTCCGCACCCAAACCTTCCTTCGATTCCCTTTTCAATTTCCTCCTATCCATTTCCGTTCGAGTAGGAAGGACCAAAAGCATTCCAATTGCCTTCTCTCTCTCGTTCCTTCTCCCTTTCACTCGCAGGAAAAGAAAAACCTTTCCTATCCCCTCTTCCCCTCCATCAATACTCCTTTTCCTCTCTTTCTCTCTTCCATTCCTTCTCACACAATCCTGTTCTCGCGTTATTTTTCTCCAGATACAACCAAAAGAGCAAAAAACTATCCCAAACTCACCTTTTTCTTTGTGCGTTCTACTTCCTATTTTCATTTCATTAAGAAAATACTAATAAACTGATTCCTTAAATCACATAACATATGTGTAAATACATTCCATGTACACATACTATTAATATATTTCCCCTTCTCATAATCATTGGTCTTTTTCAGGGTCACCAATTCTTTACAGTTCAGTTAGTGCAATAGAAATAGATGAGTTAAATTCCTTTTTTTTAATACGATTGAAATGCAGGAATATGATATATATTATAATGTAAATGAAAATGGCTTATAAGCCAACACAAGTTTATATGATGTTTCACAAATACTGTTATACCTTCCGTTAAGGCAAAATTTATTATTTAAGCAGAGTGAGAAATTATTCAACTTTTTTCTCTAATTACAAAATGTTTTCTAATAACCAAGATAAACCAATTTGTTTCACTAATTTTCCACATACTTGCTTCAAATACAGCCCCACGACTATATTTAAAATTGATACCGTTACTAAAACACTTAAATGCGAAAAAAATGTTAAATTTTTAATTTGAATTAAGAAAAGATCTTTTTTATTTATTTTAGTATAAACTTTTTTGATCTAGCTACATATTTATGATATTTTTTTGCTCTTAACATCCGTCTTCGTTCAAAGTAGGACTTAATGAATACTCTTTCAAATCTAATTATATATTATCTGCTATAGATTTTTAGAAGCATGCTCAAAGAAGAACGTTTCAATCAACGTTAATTAGCACATTTTTGGCTGACCTTGGGAATCTTATCAAGAAAATTCTTTCCCATCTCATACTTTCACTATTTTCTCTAACAAGACCAAAATTTCTCTATCAAGAACAAGATTTACATGATTAAATTAACTCATAAAAATAAAGGGTTGATTTTTTTGGATTAAACTACGAAATATTCATAGCATCAGCGGTCTGAGTATAAGAGTACTGGATCGTTATTTATGACACTCAAGTGTCACTCAAGTTAAGTGTACTCAATTAAAACCTGTAAACACTTTCACTGCAAAGACAGCGTCCCGACTCCAAATCAATATTTCATCTTCCAATGACATAAGAAAACAAGAGGGATGAGGGGACGTGACGCATATAAAAATTAATTATTCACAATAGAAAATGCGTGTTGTGTCTAATTCATCTAATCTGAACCGGACGATATTTTTATAATTTGAAAGAAAGTATAACATGGGTATAAATAATATTTATTTACGAGCAAGGTATAGTATCACCAATATTAAATTCTCTTCCATAGACGTAAGGTAGATATTTTGTACAGTTAAATGTTTTGCTGTCTGGCGTTACAAAAAATTAACTCTATTCATCTCATGAAGAAAAGCTAGAACTAGACAGTTTCACATTTAAGCTCGGATTAAGAATCACTGCTGAATATTTTCAGGGGTGAATTATTAGCAGAATTAGTCCTTGAAACTTTGTTTGTTGGATGCCACCCTATATTCTTCTCTCTACTATGCCTTGCCAACTTCTTATATGTTCTTGTAGCTCTTATGTTTTATATTACATGTATTTGTCCACTGTTCTCCTTTGTGGGACTTTCCCTTTCTTTTTTCTTATATTATGTTTCTTAAATATCGCAGTAAAATAGAAGTTAATATATTTCTCCATCTACAGCTCTTAGGTATCCCACCCTTGTAGCCTGTTTTTGTTTCCTAATCCGAAATATTAAGTTTGTTGAAATGCAATTTCTTCTTGCATTTAGATTTAAGGAAATAATTATAAGGTAAGCAAGGGTTGTGTGATATGATTTTCTTCTTTGAAAAATATTTTTTTTCACTATAATGTTGATTTTTTTATCATACAAGTTTATGCTTAAAACTTGCACAAAAGCTAGATAATTATTTTACTTCGTAGTCTACTAACGTTTTATGCTCGTTGCGATTTGATCTTACGCATTTTCAAATAAAAAAAGTTGAACTTTTTTAATCTTGTATGGCTAGAAATAAGGGTAATGGTAAATATAGTGATTAATCGGGTGATTTGCAGATTTTATTCTATATTTAAGTGAAAGTTCAATTAGATTCAGCAAAAAACTTCATTCTTTTTTACCAGAATGTCAACCTAGATTTTTAAAATTCCGCTCATCTGTGTTGTGCGGATGTTCACCTGATACCTGCAATTCATTGGAGTTAATTGCGAATTTGACTGGTAACTAATTTGACTAAAAGAATTTTGTCACCCGCCATCGTTTAGACCCATAAGACTAAGTCGTTCTAGCTAAGTTACTAGCTCGGCAACTGAACTCAATATTGTCGCTTCATAACGGATAACTTTCCGTTGTTAAAAATCACTGGAAAATGCACTAATGATTGGGTAAGCTACCAAGGATAAAGTATCAAAGACATTTTTCATAACGAAATCCATATTCGTACCCTGAGATGTAGACTACCTACCAGATATTTTTCCTAATTACAAACGTCAAGCAATCAAATATCAGATAAATATTTCTCGGGTTTGGCATCGGGTAAGGCTGTTTAAGGCCAACGTTATGATGAGAAACTCACTCATCGTCATCAGGGCTAAGACTGACTGCCCTGAGCCAACCGCCCTGAGCCAAATTTGAATCGGCTGGTCAACAATGGGCCTCAACCGTCCATTGGCTATCCTAGTATAAAAACCCGGCGTGGACCAAACTCGGCAGTCAGTCTTAGCCCTGATGACGATGAGTGAGTTTCTCATCGAAACGTTGGCCTTAAACAGCCTTACCCGGAGCCAAACCCGAGAAATATTTATCTATAGTATTCGCCGGGAAAGCCTACAATCTTTAATCAAATAGCATATCTTTTTTACGACAAAAACATTGATTTTGTGGTTGAAAATGTATACCATCAATGAGCGCAGTATTTTGTTTGACGACGCAAGCGAAAATGCGTAATACGTAATTTACTTCAAATCATAAAGTCTCAGTGAAACACCCTATAGGTGTAGACAACACTTCGAGGAGTGTTTCCTGTTTTCAAAAGTTTCAAGGATATCGCCTACTTATGGCTCCATCACATCTTCCCACCTCTGCTCTCGCTTCCTCCGACGAAAATATGTTTTTTCCCGATTCTCTTTCTTCGACCCTTTCGGCCCGCTTTTTCCCACCTCCAAATATCCTTTTTCCTCTTCCTCTCTCCTTGATTCGTTCGCCCCAATCTCCGAGATCCTCGCTACGTGGCCCATGACTTGGGCAAGAATCATTCCGTCCCGCCCCAAATGAGGCTTCTGCAGAGACCGTAAGTGGGTATCTTTTGGCAATTTCTCCCTAACCGGCTTTCGATGGTTCCCCCAAATCCTACGAAAATTGACCGGGATTTCTGCCGTTTAGTATGATTCCGCGCCACGCCAGGAGCATGTAAATTGGTCCAGTCCAACTATCAATCTTATTGCCTTCTAAGCTCAGTTTCACTGCCAAGTACCTTAAAATCTATTATATCTGTTCGGTAATTATTAAATAGATTGCTATAATTCTTTCGGCTAGATCGTGAAGGAAATCACACATCATTGTTCGTTCAATCCTAAGATTGGTTGGCTGCAGCCTTCCACCCTTCTCTATCTAATATTCCGATGCTAGTTCCCACACCTCCTGATCTCTCTTCCTATGTATTTCCTCTTTATTTGGTCTCTGAAAATATTCCTGGATCATCCTCTCGGGATTTTCCTCTATTTCACCTTTAACTATCATTTTTGGAAATCACAAATTATGGGAAGATAAATATTTAGATTCTTATTGTAAACCATGTAGCCGCAAGCCCACTAGTTGCTCACTTCTTTCGCCAAGAAAGAGTCAAATTTCTCTGTGAATAAAAATAAAATGACTTTAATCACAGTCTTGATCTGGAGAAGGGTGATTAATTCACCACAATAACGTCTTTCTAACGTCATTCTCAAACCAATTTTGAGCGAACGTAATAACGGTTTAACCTTAACAGAACTGTAAAATTTTCAAAAAGAGTGAACATCTGGATGTGTTCCAATTTGGACATAGCCTTGTGGACTGTCGTGCTGAGTATGGATGGAAAATACTGGTATTTGGTAGTAACGGACAGTATTTGTATTTGTAATTCGGTAACATCAGATATTAATGGAAACCGGTTCTGCCAAAAATCCAGTACTGACATGAGAGTATCGACACTCAAACAGCACTGTCTCTCACGACCAACTATTATAGGTAAACAATTGAATGGTGATAAAGCATGGAACTAGAAAACGCAAAAAAAACTGATATTTACCGGGAATAAAAAAAATTCTCTTACTAGATATAAATTTATTAACATAAGTATTTCATGATTTATATCAAACGAAAACAATTCATATTCGCTGTAACGGATTCATATCCAACCTCCATAGAAAAATTATTACCGACATCAAGGAGATTGAATGACAAGAATCGGTATCATTCTTTTATCTCCAGGATAAAATGCTAATAAATGTGCTGTTTGAATAATGAAACAGTTTGTAAATAGCTTCTCTTTTATGTTGAGCCAATATTATGCTGATTGAGATCATGAACTCTCAAATTAAAAACAAAATTCCTAAATATTGCTATCACCATCCAAAAAATCATACCTGAATGCCTAATTTTATACAGGTGCTGAAAAATTTGAAGCTCATAATCATAAGGTTTATCATGATGAGAAGTTTTATTTGGCCAATAAAAAAACAATAGAATCGCACATTTCAATATTACCTTTGTACTGGAGCAGTAATGGTCTGAGTGATATATTTAAAGGATATTTTTAATCTAATTGAAAAATGAAAGAGACGTATTTGAAATAATATGTAAATTTAGTTATGTAACGTGGTATTAAACACGTTGATAAGGATCATATCCTACTGTGTGGTGCATGGATTACTATATATTATATCTCAATCGTTTAAATTCACCTACTTAATACTTACTCCATTACTGGCCGCCTAGAAAGGGAAAAAGGGCAACATGAAACATCAACAAGTGCCCATCCTGAAGCGGTCGTTCTGGAAAGAACTCTATATTCGGATAACTCAAGCCTGTTTGGCCCACATATATCAATATTTATAAATTAATTCAATTCAGGTATTCAAGGCTTACCAGCCTTATCAGTTCTTAGGTGTGTTTGATAATTAAAAACATTAATTACTGAAAGGTAGAACTACGAAAAGAATATATCAATCATTTATCAAAATGCATTTTAGTATTACCATGTCCTATATGGCATTGTCTACATAAAAAGAGACGCAATTAAGTTGGAGAAAAATTCTTGACCAGAAGACTTATGTCTTTGCAATACTTAGAACGCAACTATGATAAAAATTAAAAATATTTCCGTAAGTAAATCATGAATGTACATATAACTAACCGAACAAGCAAAGGTCAAAAGATGTACATGCCATTCTGATATGTTCATATTATTTAATCTAACTCAAAGACTTTAGATTATTCAATTAAATGTTAATTATTTAGGTGACGCTAATAAGACCAAAAAAGCATGATACGGTATCGAAAATATTCAATATTATCAACCAATAATTATAAAACACTATTATAGTTCGAATAGAATTTTTGAAAAATTATATCTTGCCATTCTGTTGTAACATTCTGATTATCAGCTTCATAGCTGAGATTTATTAATCCAATATTAATTACTTATAGTCAAAAATAGCTATAAAGTAAAGCACACTGAAATGCAGGAGTGTTAGGCGGATCAAAAGTAAAATTGTTATTGAAATAGCGCTAGTAGCCCATTTTGAATTTCGTCATCTTGGCCCTTCTCAGCCAATCGGGCCTCATCAATGTGCTTCAGTCGTCATTCTCAATCCGAAAAGGGAGTAATAAAAAAGCACCAGTTACTTTATGAAATGTTTAGACATTGTTAAGCCCGAAATTAAAAAAAAAACAATTTTAAGCTTTGTACAGAATATTTCAAAGCAACTATTTTTATAAAACAAAAAAATACATTAATATCTATTGGAATTATGGTCATCTAACACGTGCCTCAACGGAAACAGGATGCCGTCAGCTAATTTATCAATAGGGTGTAGGTTAAATTATGAGAGTTATGTTATGAGAGCTCGCCAGATCGGTGATCTGATAAGATTACATTTGTCTAGTCTAATTCACCGCAAGAAATAACTACCCGTCAAGAATGCGTTTCCAATGCTCTAAATCAATTACTCACGAGTAGAATGCACCTTGTTAGAATCTGATAAACAATGTTTTAGACAAAGGGTTCCCCAAGTAGGCACTACCGCCTCCTGAGACGGTGCGGAAGTTGGCCCGGTGACGAGACCCAAAGAGGGGGACAGTAATGTGTTGTAGATGTAGACCTGACCCTAACATTGCCATACACTTACGTCACCGAATGAATGAGCCAGTTCTCTTTTAGACTTCAGATAATAATTAATCCCCTAACTCGCGTTAAATTACCTACAGTTTTTGCGGTATTTTTTAAGTCTCTTGTAATAACATTTCTTATTTTAATGAACTTTTAACTGACGGAACAATGAATAAACAAATCGTTTCACGTTTGAATATAATCAATCAAGCCACGCTAACCTCAGTAAAAACAGCAATATTTGTACTAAATTCACCCCGCAAAGTAGACGGAAGACTGAACACCAAAGTTATCCCTGAAAACTAGTAGACACTATCTTCCATGTTAACTTCACTCAATTATTTTCATACTTATATACTCGGACACCAAGAACTTTTGTGCATTAGGGAAACGTATTTCTGAAGCTCTGTGGTTTTTAGATTTCCCAATGACTGGCGGTGGCTACTTCTCATAACCATTGAAACCTTCACTGAATTGAAGCCTTCATTTAGAGGCGACCATATTGATTGGCAACTCAAGGTTTTCCAGATGATAATCCATTATCCTCCAGCCACGAGCGTAATTTGAGCTTATTACTAAGATAGGTATAGATTACCAGGAGATTGGGGTAGATGGGTAAATTTAAGCCTTTAGAGAGCAATTACAGTCCGCAGAAGTATTGTCTGATTAATCTGACAAACCACATTCAGACGGTTCACCGAAAAAAATTTAGGTTATGGGGAATTTTACGAATGCTTCTTCCAGTATTTCACGAATTCGACAGGAAATCAAAACTGGCATGAAAAAGTAAAAATCTTTATTATATTTTCTTTTTGCTTGGCGTTTGTCTCTAATTGGTACAGCCAAAATTTATGATTTAACTATTTTAGATAAAATATCGTATTGAGTAATTTCAATAAGCTCAATACATTGTTTATGATATGGGAACTTACGGACAGACAAGAAGAGAGAGTTCGCATTTGTTTTGCATTTAATTCATTTCGTTAACATTTAACTTTCATTGATAAAAATTGGCACATTTTACTACATTTTTGCATTTCTTACTCTCTTTGTGTTGTACAAGAGTCAGTCAAACATATTTACTAGAGTTTTACAAAAAACTGAAACGCTTTTTTAACCATATTGCGAGACTTTTTATTATGTGACTTTCTTTATAGTGATAATTTTGGCTTACTTTTTGGGGAAGATATGATGGAAAATAAATTGATGTAATTGCCCACTGTGTGAACGTGAAAAACCTTCCAGGAACATTCTGTGAAAAGCTATTCTTCCGCTAAGGACCAAAGAACTAATTGTGAAATGCCAATTACGTATATGTGCGAACTTTTCTAGAATAACACACTCGATTCAAAGAATAATAAAATTATTGCGAATCAGAAATGAGTTTTTACATGCGGAAATGTAACTGTGGCGAAATATTAGCAACAGATCTTTCCCGTTGCCATAACGTGAGTGTATAAAATGACTTTTCGCTAATGAGGATATGACATGGTGTTGCTATCGTCGCTTAAATTCATCGATGCGCGAAACGAAACTATGACCTGCCGTAAACGTTATTTTACAAGGAAAAAAATTATTTTATTATATAAAAATCAAAAAGATGATATAGCCATACTCGCATATAATGAAACAACAGCAGCCAAACAAATAGAGGTCCTCAATGAATGTGCAGAGAAAGTCGGCCTACACATCTCTTTCGAAAATACCGAATTCTTCTGCTCAAAATTAGACATCGAAGTATTGAACACAAAATACGTCAAGATAAATCGAGTCACACATTTCAGATATCTGGGCGAGATCCTTGAACCCACAGGAGGAGAGAAGATGGCACAGAAGACTCGGTTACAGAAAATGAAGAGGGCATATGGCAAGACATACAATATCTATAACAAGAAACGCATTTCCATAAACACAAAGATCAGACAATACATCACTGTAATCAAACCAGAGGTTCTATATGCAAGCAAAACCCTTATGCTTCATATAAAAAGAGATATGGAGAACATACTTAAGGAAGAGCGAAAAATCATGAGGAAAATTCTCGGCCCAAAATTAACAGAAGAAGGGTATACGCTGCACTCCAGGAAAACTACGGAGAGGATGTCCAACCTAGCGGCGGATATCAGAAAAAGAAGACTGCAATTTTTCGGGCATATCAGTAGACTCCCACCAACAAGACTCATCTAAAAGGTCATCACATATTTACAAGGTGTCAAATCAACAATAACATAGTTGTCTCAAGTCAGAGGTGATCTAGAAAAAGCAAAAATAGACCCTAAGGAAATTGAAAACAGAATCACCTACAGAAATAAGATACACCAGTGGAACGTAATGCCATAGAACGAAGTCCCAAAGAAACCAGGGAAATAATGGACGGAAGAGAGAAAGAGAATCCACGGAGAAAGAATGAGAGAAGTGTGGAAGATAAGAAAGAAACTTAAAAATGAGTCACAATGCTTTGCGTGATCCAATAAAAAAAGGGTCCATACGCAACTAATAATAATAAAAATAAAATATTAACACTTTGGAAGTGAAAACTCAACCATGCACGACCGCATAATTTTCATAAACATTATTTTATCAGCTAGGAGAACGTGCTAGGTTGTGATTATAAACTGGTATAAACTTCGGATAATACCATTGTATCGTCACTGATATACATCAACTAAGTAGCTCACAATTAACTTTCAATTAAGCCGAGAATTTCTATTTTTTCAATTAAAAAACAAGACCAATCACATGCGTAATTATCCACAGCTATTTTATGCAGGATACAATTCATCGACTTGAGAGTTGGTGAGAGAGGTGTCACTGATATTCATACGAGACGTAGTTCCGTCCAAGATTGATAGTGATGCACTTGTTGCGAAAATGAACTTGAATAGTTCCGAAGGGCACTAAACAACCTATCTTTAATATATAATTAATGATAAAAAATTTGTGTCGCTATTTCAAAAGACAATAACACTCAGCGATTCACAGATTACATGCCAATGAATATTATTTTAAATAATTAGCGACGATTTTCGTGGTTTCTACTGTAGCGGAGTCTACTTACACGATTTTGGAGAAATATTATTTTTTATTTTTCTTTATTTATTATCACTGCCCCGAATACAACACATTAAGCCATTTTTATGTCGGGTGAACAACAGTAACAACGGACGAGACACAGACACCCATGTCCTGGGCAGATAATATTCTACCCATGCGGGACTCGATCCCGCGACCCTCGGGTTAGCAGGCGAGGACTTTACCCCGCCGCCACCGGGACCGGCAAAGGCCTTATTGGACTTATTAAGTCAGATTTACGATAATTTGCTATTAATTATTAAAAATTTAGTTAAAAATTGCGGATAACCGATAACATTAAACTTGTTTCTGAGACTTCCTAATAACACCTCAACCGGAACATACCTTCTGATTAATCGTACCCAAGAAGAGTCGGCTTATTTGAGTTACGTATCACGTTTCCGTGGACACTTACATTTTTAGACTTGCGCTCTTATCACCTAAAATTCTCCCCAGGTCATTGCCATTTAAAAATTTTCATTGTTTTCATGCACGAATTCATAGGCTTAACTTTTATCGCCATAGTAACAATATTTTATAACTTAACAATGTTCCTACAGAAAGAAGCAGTGAAAATGTTTATGTAGAATGAGTTTTCAAATCATTTTACAGCTAACTGCTCTGTTTATAATGAAAAGCATAGGTACATTCACTGTGGAGAAGCACTCCATATAATCCTGCGCCCTTTAATTTTAGCTCAGATTTTATTTATATGATAGTACACAGCAAAAGACATTTTTAACATATTACTTTTTAGGTGATAGTTGCCATATTTAGCTTATTGAATGAACTTTTGTAAAGTCAATGTAGTCATCAAGTAAATAAAAAAATAGATTGATCTCAAGTATCAGAACATACGTATGTGATTCGATAAAATATTAGGCGTGATGAAAAAACTAAAACATTTCTCACCATAAGAGAGCCGCGAATAGCACTTGACTGATTAAATGCATATGGCGGACCTAAAATCAATGAATTCCAAAGCGAGCGAGCGAGCCTGAGCAACGCAAATTGATGAGAATTGTTACCTAAGGCTGCCGTAAAGTAATTTAACGAGATTCCAAGATTTACATCTCTTCCTTGACGTGCAGGTGAGAGGAATTTGTGATACGCTACCGGAACCCCAATGAGGCCTCCCGTTGTAAGTCGGAGGATTCTTCTGACTTTAACACTTAAAAGTTTTAAATTGAAGTTCCGTTCCGTCCGTTTCCGTTCCGAATACACTACGATCTCGATTAAAATGTTTCTTACTTATCATTCATTTCTCCTTCAAGGCCGATTGCAAGGGTTTATTCCTTAATAATAACCGTATTTGGGAAAAAATGATGCTATGATAACATGGTCTTTATCGGTATACTGGCCTTAATCATGAAAAGTAATTGAGACGAATAGAAGAGTAAAATATTTGTGGACAAGAGCATTAAAGGCTTAATGTATTGGAGTAAAATTAACAGTCAAAGTATTACCATTGTATTTATGATTAATAAATACTCAGTATAAAGCGTACACAGGGATCTAGGTGACAGTATTCTGCAGGACTTATAATTAATGCTCAAACGTTACAGGTAATTGGCAAAATGTATATTTAAGAACCGCAGGTAGGTGAAATATAACTGATTGAAGCGAGTAAAATAAATGAAACCAGGCTTAAAGAACATCGGAGGCACTTTAGATTAGCGCAACCAGAGAAGTCGTCAGTGGCGGAACACAGCATCAACGAAGACTATGCCATTAAATGGACGGATGCAAAAATCCTTTGCCGCACACACCGTTACTGGGGCCGCATTATCAAAGAGGCCATCGAGATACGATTGCATCCCCATAATTTTAATAGAGACACCGGATTCCAACTGAGTAATACCTGGTGGCCAGTGATCAAATGTATTAAAAAGACGAGAAAATGATTCAACGGCCAGTGGAACACGTCAGCCAATCATAGGGATCGCAACCTTCATTGTTGGAGCATCAACAGCTTGTTTAATTTTAGTGTTATACTGGTCACGGCGGAAATAACACGTGCCTTGAAAATGGAAAACAAGTCGTTTTTCGAATCGTCAGCGGATTTGGAAAATATTACCCGGTGCGATGCCCGAGAAAGATAATACACGGGGAAAATCTTAAATCACTTAAAAATAAATGACATTTATAAGTGCTAATCGAGGCAGGTATGCTTCTTTCTTGTCATGAAAATCAGTTGGTTAAATAAGATTCAAATGATATTTAATTAATTATTTATTAAAACAGGTAAATGTCCTACACATTTTCTGGTATTTTATCTACACCCGAGAAAAAGACAATGCAGAATTGATTGGTATATAATACGCGAATCGTTATGTTTTGGTAAACATTCTGTAATATAATCTTCCCAGCCCTAATTATGAATTTAAAAAAATGAAACGCTGGTTTACAAGTTGAGCAGTTTAAAATCTAGTGCTATAATTATGGATTTGGCCATTTTGAAATATTTTGATAATGTCAAGCATCGGCCATTCTGCGCCATGCTATAGAAATATTCAAAACTTAATTAAATGGCCTCTTCTCCGAAAATATTCTTTAGCACTCACCCTGCGCAAGGAAAAAGTACACAATGCCAACGTTCTAGCCGCGAAAAAATGCGGGTTCTGAAAAAAAAGCTATTTGGAAAAAAGAACCTCAGGTAATAGAAAAGCCGTAAAATACATCAAACATCAGAAATTGAACATAAACTCTTTGGATCGTAAATTTTGTCAATATTTACGTGTTTTTAGTGCTTTTATTTATTTTTATTTTTTTATAATTTTAGTGCTTTAATTATAAAGCTATAATACTCTCCAGTAATGATAGTCCTATCTTATTTCTACTCCACTCTAACCCCTGAAAACTCTTAGCGTATATAGAAGGCTGAATGTAACACAGTAAAAGGATAATTTATAAAAGAGTAACTGTGTGATTTAAAAAGACTTAGTCTAAAAACATTTACAGGTAAACAAGAATACTAGATGATAATAAAATGGGTCATTGATACATATTTATGTATTTAATAATCAACCGATGTCCTTACTCAGGCCGAATTCTCTTCGATGTACATCAATTAGTACTTTCATTTCAGATGATTCTTTGTTTAATATTTGTTTCTGTATTTATACTTCGGTAAGTTCTTTTGTCCCGGCTTGAGCTCTGTTCATGTTGGGATGAAAAGCTGGAGCAATGTTATTTTACATCGAGGCAAGAGTTTATGATCGCACGTTTAATATTATCAGATAGAAATCATCACCAACGTTATTCATTTAGGCCTAATTGGTAGACTAAGCCCTCCACCCCATCATTCCCCATACTAAATAATTGAAAGCATTGTAACTCTTCAGTTTATTATTTCGTTTTAAATGGCCAATATTTTTGTTCCGTCGGTCTTTTCAAAGGGCTTTTCTAATATTCTCCCTTATTTTATGTTCCTTTCATACCAGTAAGAAAACTGGAATCAATATGTTTTTCCATCAGAAACAGCCGATGTCCCGCTATAACATTCGAGGCCAAAGTATCGATTAATAGTAAGTTAACAAAAAGGCAATTATTTTGCAGCTAAAGGTAAGCAAAAATTACAAAATCAAGCATGAGCATTTAGATCACATTCTGTGTAACTGATGAATATACTGATGAATTATGAATATCTCATATTTTTAACCCAAATACCTATTCCAATATTAGTAATAGTGCGCAAAACACGAGTTGAAAATGGTTAAAAAAAATAAAAAAGGTTTTTAGCATTCATTCTTATCTCATTTCTCTGTTATTTTGTCCATCAGCATTCATTAAATCAAATAAAAGCTCTAAATATTACAAAAAAATATCTTAAAGTGTTTTTGATAAGGTGCGATTCACTAAATAACCTCAGAGATATGAAACGCAGCGATGAAAAAATCCGATTAAAGTTAACTACTCCGTGAAAACAGACTATATCTTACAACGTTCGATTACATGATGGTCATTAATCAAAGGGTTTAAATTCGGTACCAGTCTAACAATAGGGCTGCTTAGTATTTCCAGTTTCTTTATCCAAGAGTGAAATTCCATTTAAAATCGGCGACAATGTAATTTTGAACTTTCAGACAATTTATTTTGCATATTGTAATATTTTAATATCTAATTCCAGAAACTAAATTTCTGTAGCAATGGAGCATAAAACCTAAAATTTAAAGGCAGTTTATAAAAAATGTTTGTTCAAATGTAGAATCCAGGTACTTGAAGAGAGTCACCTTTAGGCTTGGATTAAGAATCATTGATTGAATATATCCAGGGATGGATTATCAACAAAATTAGTCCTTTAAACCTAAGTTTGTTTTACGGCAGCCCTCCATTATTCTTTGTACTATACCTTTGCAACTTCTTATATGTCTTTGTAGCATTTATGTTTTTTATGACTTGTATTTGTCCTCCGGTCTCCTTCGTG
Source organism: Ceriagrion tenellum (assembly GCA_963169105.1). Classification (NCBI taxonomy): domain Eukaryota; kingdom Metazoa; phylum Arthropoda; class Insecta; order Odonata; family Coenagrionidae; genus Ceriagrion; species Ceriagrion tenellum. The sequence goes on from OY720643.1 coordinate 89,234,346, forward strand.
GGACTTTCCCTTTTTTTCTTATATTATGTTTCTTAAATATTGCATGAAAACAGAAGTTAAAACATTTCTGAAAATACAGTTCTTGGGTATCCCAGCTTGCAGCCTGTTTGTGTGGCCAAATCCGAAATATTAGGTTTGTCCAAATGTAGAATTCAGGTACTCGGAGAAAGTCACCCAACTCCTTTTAAAAAGAGACATCTGCACACCTTTTGGCTCACTGCCGTATTCATACCAAGAATGCAAGAAAGAGATGTGTAGCACGGAGAATAAAATCTCAAATTTAAAAGCAGTTTATGGTAAATTTCTATTCAAATGTTGCATTCAGCCACTTGAAAAGAGTTCAATTCTGTAATGACAACTAAAACCTCTAGGAAAGAGGGTTGCCTTAAATGCTTAATATGCACACCTTTTGGCTCGCTGCCGTCTTCACATCAAGAATGTAAGCAGAATTGTGTGATTGTATTGGTTATTTTTGTTTAAAATATTCAACTTCAGAAAAACGATTATTTACAAATTTTCAGATCATATAAATACATCGGTGTGCTTGTAATTATATTATGTCAAAGTCAAAATATGACGTTTTTCAGAAAATTAAAGCAGATAGACGCACCTTAAAGAATTTATAGACGTCAATCCATATTCATGCTTTAAAGAATGAGTCAATATTTAGCACTGTAATTTCACAGATTATAATAATCTTATTCAGTTATAAAGTGAAAAATTAGTATTTGGATTTATTAAAATTTCCCCTAAAATACAATCATTCAACACGTGAGAGTCTTAACTTCTCTCGTGTATCGTGTAACTGTTGACAAACGTTTTCAGTAACTTGAAATGAAGCAAATTAAATACATCTGACAGCTTGAAGGTTTAAACAATAATTTTTAGACATTGCTTTGTCACTGTGTTAGAGTTCAATGGTATTAAACGGGCTGATTGATATCTTTGGTGACGCTGCAAAGAGGATCCAATGTAAATTGGGGGCGTACATAGATCAAAGGCCTAATTTGTGGTTTCTCAAATGAAGATTGGATAAAACCATAGTTAGATATAGTGAAAGATGAAATTATTCATCAACTTCTTGGTTAAAGTGCGTTGACCGAATGTACGAAAAATGTGGGATAAAATTTGAGGAATTTAAAAGGGGTGCAAATTCTGGAAGGAAAGTCCTAAGATAATAAAATAAGAAATGTAAATTTCTCTAAAGAAGCAAAGATTATGGGCAAAAAAAGTTTTCTACACTCCACTCCAATTTCATGTTTCTTAATGAGAAATAAATATGCCAAGTAGGTGAAACGCAGAAGCTATGGTGATTTTGAGAAATGTTTACAATAAAAGGAGACGAGATAGAAGAATAATTGAGAAAGTGATGAAAGATTATATTATAGCATATTAAAAATGACATATTTTGAGGCTAGATTTGATTTTGTTATTTTCAACCTTGAGGATTGAAAAAAACAAAACAATAAAATCGTATCTACCTATAGCAGTTACTCTGGCATCACACTCTCACCGACTCAACAGTATAAATGGCAGTTTTCTGGGCCAAAGAACAGTAACTGCTAGTCTTTTTCCCAGTGAATCTCATTAATATTGGATAATTCTAATGATTTATCTTCATTCCGTATTTCCCAAATTGGCAATCTAAGGATAAAGCTTGTAATTTCTTCGAAGAGGAACTAGACGAAGAGTCAAAGACTAGGAGGTGTAAAATTAAGCATGCAATGACTTATAACCAACAATGATGCACTTTATGTATTTTATCTTAGCAGAGCAGTATCATAGGAGCCAATTTTTGCCATACGCATCCATAATTTTTATAAACTGACATTTATGTCCTTTCTTTGTGTAATAACCTTTATGTCCTACAACCACTCGTTCAATACTTCATAGGAACGTAATTACTTTGTGTTTCATTTTAAATATTAGAGCCATTATGTAAATAACGGGAAAAATGGATCGGGATGCGTAAATAACCGGTCTTCTCTTGAGAAATGGCAAAAATCTCCTTCCCTCCAGGATCATTTTTCCTCTTCTAAAAACCTTTCTTTTCTTCTCCTGAAAGTCATTTTTGAGTTTGGCAAAGAACATTGAGATTTTGAAAGTTCGGCCGTCTCCACGAGAAACAATACTCACGAAATAAGGAGGTAGGGACTCGTGGTGGAGGAAAAGACTTTATTCGGCAGAATATTGCCATCCTTCACTCTTCGTATTTCAAGCACTAGAGTTTAAGACTAATGGACATAAACGGAACGACTTTTACGGTTCTCAGAATCACTATTTGGAAATATGGGAGGGATAATGCCCGATTAGATGTGTATTAACACGAGAGAAAGAATAAAGGTGATATCACATTAATGTATACCAAATTCCATGGAAATATACTGCCAGCATTTAACATTGAAAATCACCGCTAAGCATATTCTTTAATAATAGATATCTAGCCCTTAATTAACACCTTACATGTCAAAAACTCAGCGTATGTCATTCATCAGCGTATGAGTATCAGCGTTTGTCATACATCATTAGCTGCTATCCTGCGACAGATGGCTAATTTGCTGCCGAACTGAATCCCGTTTTCAGTTAAATGTTTGATTACTTACCATTTTTACTTGACATTCCATATTTGATGCTCCTAAGTCATTCTTTCATTTTTGGTTCCTTCCATTAGTTTCCGGGTATCTTTATTACCTCCTCGAGTATAGGTGTAATTGTTTGTTAATTCTATTAAGTGAGGGCCATGGGACCATTAGTAAGAAAGTTGAGCAGGTAAGTATGGGAAATATTTTACAGAGGAAAAAGTAATGGAGTTCCAGCTAGGACGAGAGAAAAGGGAAAAAGGCTTAGGAGACATACAGAGTGGAAGGAAATGAGGGAAAGAAGGAATTACAATGGAAAAAGCAGGAGGGTGAGAGAGAGAGAGATAGAGAGAACGTATCGTTTGTCATCTCGGTTTCGGAAGGAAATGGGATTGTTTGGGAGAAGAGAGAAAGGAGGCTGGCGGGATAGGAAAAGGGTAAAAATGAATTAAAATACTCGCCGAGATAAACAGGGCAGAAGAGAGTAAGAAAGAGAAGGAGTAAGGGAGGAAGGAATTAATGTGGGAGGTAGCGGCGTTCTTGGAATAAGGAAAATGGCTCCTCAGATCCGGAGATAATGTTACGGAGAGCATCGTTCTCGAAATTGTTACACAAATGGAGGGATACAACGGAATCTGAAAAGTAAAAAAGAATATTCTCTCTTAATTACTGCCATTGCCTGCTCCGACCAAAAAAGGGAGTAAATGTTTTCGGGAGGGAGGAAGAAAAAGTTGGCTTCCATGCAACAATAGAGGAAATAGTGGAAAAATTGCCGAAAATGAACTTGCAAAAAATTCGCGTCCATTTCTGCAATCAAGTGTCCCCTACCAAATTTTCTCCATCAAGCTTTCAAAAAATCCTTTTTGGTTAGATTTTCTCTCAAAGAGAAAATCCACTAGCTCATTTTTTTCTGTCACAGTTAAGTGTATAATTTAATTTAAATGCGGTACTCAAGGTTCCGGGTGGTCTGAAAAATCATTCATAACGTCAGATTAAAGAAACTATACAAATTTTCCAGAAGAGAAATTAACAGATTCACTTCCAGAAACAAAAAAAATTTCTTACGTTAAAGTTACTAGCGAAAATAAGTTGAATATCAGATAATAATAGTACAACTTGGGCATATTTGAAGTATATATAGACCAATTATGAATATACAAATATCTTATTTAGAGCATAAATTATCTAAAAACCTTAGATCAATAAGGTTATGTTTTTGAAATGGAACTCTACATTTACCATTTATAAGGAATATGTGTCTACGCTCAGGGAGAGCGCATATTCGTCAACCCAGAATATTTGAGTAAAAACCTTTATTCAAGTAGTGACCACTTTTGAACTATCCACGTCCCCAATCCAATCCATTACTGAAAACTCCAGTTTCTGCATCATTCTTCCTCTACTCCACTCTTCTCCCGATAATCCCAGTTACTGATCTTCTCGGCCTCATCACTGTACCTGTCCGCAGTTTAGTATTGTCCTGCTCATACTAATCTCCGAGAATGGGCACTACTGTTACTGATTTTGTTCATCCCAGTTGCTGATTGTGCTCATTCCAGTATCTGGTTTGTGCTCAACCCTGTTTCTGATCTGCAATCACCCCCGTTCCTACTTTTCGTTCCTCCCCGTTCCTGTTTTGACTCCACCTCTGTTCCTGCCTGCGGACCCGGCTCATTCTTGTTCCTGTCTTTTCCTTCCAATTCCGAAGAAAAGTGTTTTGTGTTTTTTTAAGCATTCCCCAAGTTCTATTATTGTGTCTTTCTGAGGGTAAATTAGTGCTTCCGCGGAGTTCTTAAGTATTGTTTTAATTCTTAATCGACTTTGTTTTACATTAACGAATATATAGTTTCAACGCTGCAGTGGCCACGTGTATCTTGTATTCATTCCATTACAGCGATCGTAATAATCATTTTCGACGCACATTCTTTAATTTTATATCAGTTACACTTCAACCACTCTGATGTCACAACTGAATCAACTTCATAGCAAACACTAGCACGCTCACCCTCGCTATATATCTCGCCCAACCTAACCACTTACCGATATTCGCAAAATGCATTCATCTCAGCTAACGACACGGTCGACAGTGTGGTGAATGCAAATATTCATTGGACCTGAAAACGAGAGGCACTGGGAAATTTTAATCAGAGATGGTAAATACGATTAATAAATCATACCATAATTAAGAATTGACTGAATTTTCTTAATACTAGTTCACTGAGAGCAATTTAATTCACTTATGGGCAGACTCTATCAAATGTTATAAAGTTGCATTGGCATGGAGCGAGAAGAATCTTAAAAATTCAGCTTAACCATACTAAGTTCTCTTCAACTTAGTCGGTTTCAGAGTCTTATTCATGCAGTTATCATACGATCGCCCACGTAGGTGTAAATATTCTATACGCAAATGAACAACCTTACCTATTGATAGACTGTTTGAGGCGGTAATTAATCAAACACCAGTTTGATGATATTGGCGTGCTTAATAGCTTTCCAGAATGTTATGGTGCAGAAACAACATTCTGGCTAATAAGCATAATCCTTTTCATAAGTTTTCGTCTAGCGATCGACTTCATAGTTTTTATTCCTTGGCTACTCGCTCCTGGTAGGGCCCTGTGGCTGTAGATTGACAATATTAACTATGACAACAGTCTATGATATCCAATTTTTGGAATAGCACCATCTATGCCTAATATTAATTATTATTTATTTTCTGGCCGTGGAATCAACCATAAATAAAAATGTCCAGACATTAATTATGGCTGCCTGACGACATAGATTGGTTTATTTTAATTAAATTAGAGAAGTGCGCTTCGTTAAGAACAAGTACCCCGCAACCTCCCCAACTGAAATTCAATTAACTTGAGAAGATATTTTAGGACGGCAAAAATTATGCAAGATAAACTCCTCAATATCAAGTATCTTATATTGTATATAATCATTTGCAAAACACAAATGTCATACCTATCCTGTGGGTGGAGTAGGGTTTCCCATTTTGCATCTAGGACTGAAAGTCATGGATCTTAGGATCCCAGAGGGTGACATTTTATGACAAAATGAGGTGAGCAAAAATTTCTTAAATTGGGTTATATTTTGGGGTTGCGCAAGCTTTTCGTTTAACATGGGGGCTCCCATTAGCACGCGCCCGCCTGTTTGAAAAGCCCGCGCTCCCGGGTCACCGTGCCACCACCCACAATTTCTTCCCCCACTTATCGAAGGTTCGAGAGGGAGGCGAGAATGGTATAGAGAGCAAAGTCATGTATTTAGAGCATTTACTAATATAATGGAAATAGGAAGCTCCACGGTCGGGAAGAGAAATAAATTCTAATGTGCGAATTTCCACAGAGAAAAAATTATCCGCCTTGACCGGGATTCGAACCCGGATCCCTCGATTTCCGGCCGAGTGTTTTAGCCAGTTAAGCTACCGAGGCGTCCTCTTTCCCTGTGGATTTTTATGACCTTTACGGGACTAGATGTTCTCGACTGCCGGACATACAATGTAGTAACCAGTCGCACTGAGCGCTTAGCGCCACTGCCCACGAGGAAAGATCGAACTTTGAACACAGAGAGGCGTTCACTCTTATTTGACAAATTTTAAGCTATCCGGGACTAGCCACGGATCCGTGGATCCACGGATCGCTTAAAATTTGATAAATTCTAATATTAGTCATTTTGAGAATTTTGATTACATTTTGCTCGCAAAATATTTGAATTTGATGACTGTGAGTGTCTTTTTGTTTATCTTGGTCATGACTTTTCTGTGCTTAGAGACTATTTGGAGTAGATTCTGCATTTGCTACTCATCTTTGGTCAATCTAACCTGAGAATGCTCCTTGATGAGAGCAAGAGCTCGATGAGGTCGATAACGACCCCATCCCAAAATGGTTACCCATTTAAGCCTGCATATGATAACCTTAGATAGGCGGGGGAAGAAATGGTACGGAGGCCCGGAAGCGCGGGCTATTCAAATGGGCGGCGCGCTCTAATGGGAGCCCCCATGCTAAATGAAAAGCTGCATGCGCCTGCACCTTTAAATATAATTCGATTTCTGAAATTTTTAATACCTCGTTTAATCTTTAAATATCACCATCTGATACCCTAAGACCCATGACTTTTAGATATCTATGCAAAATGGGACACCCTAAGGTGGAGTAAACATAAAATCTTCAGATTCGGTAAAATACCGTGGAATTACCTTAACTTATGATGTATCGTGGCGAACACACATACAAAACGTATGTGGCACAGCATTAAAAGAAACTAGGTTTTGTTAAGCGTATGATAGGAATGTCCTAGGATAGAAAAGTAAAAGAGAGATGATCGCTCTGGTTAGGCCACCACTCAAATACGCTACGAGCATTTGAGACCCTGGTCATGAAGATTCAACAAAAATATTAATAAAATACAAAGATAGGCAGCACACTTCGTTAATATCTGCTACGACCAAATAGCGTCTGACAACTTTAGAGGGATTAAGGTGGAAGCCTCTAGATACTGGAAGGCTACACGCCAACTTAGCTTACTTGATAAATTCAGAACTGGAATGTTTCAGAGCGACACAGAGAATATTATCATGACGACTCACTACACCTATAGGTCTAACAGAGAAATACTGACTGAACTAAGAATACTAAGACTGAACATAGAATATGAGAAATACATTGCCGAACAGATAGGTTCAAAAACTCGTTCTTTCCGCACTCATTACGTGACCAAAGTAAAAACTGAGCTACACCAAACACACTCCCGTAATACGCGTCACCATTTTACCTCCCAAAACCTTACATATTAACGAGCTGTTGTCCTAACACACCCTGCCACACGGTTGCTCGCAGGGTATTATGTGGATTTAGAAGTAGCGGCTACCTATCTATAGGTATTCTGCTTGATTTTGTATCGAACTAAATGGGTTACGCAACACTAGGAGCCTATTTCTTTGACAAAAGCCTGTCTCTCACAGATTTCTCGTCAGACCTCTTCAACATCTTTCCAACTTGCCCTATTCCGCTGAGCAACCCAGATACAGCATTCCCCTTTAGTACCGAAGTCCCAACGTGTTTTAAGGATTGTAATGCCGGGAGGAAGGAATGCTCGGCTTGAAGGGCCGAGGTCCAGACGAGAGGGAATAAAGAGAGAGAGAGATGGTGAAATCTGATACGGCGGTGGGGAACATGGAAAGCGAATGGGTGATAAATGTGAAAAGAAATAAGAAAATGGGACGAAAACTGAAAGGAGAAACGAAAGCGGGGAATTTTACCCGCTGTGCGAGGGCGCTCATCCCTCCCTGGTGCCTTTTTAAAAGGCCCGGGCGCTATCAGGGTCATCGAGTGGACACATTAACCCTCCGAGGAGTTGCCCATTCATTGCTCGGCCTGGTCATTTTATGTTCCTCTGTTTCAAAAATAGTTTTTTGCCTTTTGTGTAGCCTTTATGGGAATGAACTAACCGACGAGGAGACATTATGTCAGGAGATCTAAATTTAGAATATCTAGGAGGGAAAATTGAAAACTAAAGAGAATATTTCCTAAGATAATCCGCAATGGTTTTCCTAATTAGCTAATATTGAACAATATACTACCACTGACAAGGAAAATGTTTGTTAATAAGATAAAGTTTGGCTATGTGAATGTCTGAAAAAAGAGCGTTACAATTTTCAGGTCTTTCTCGTTATGAATAATATAAAAAAATCAATAACAACAATAAGGAATTCAGATAAATGATTCGACCTCACGATTCCTCACATTATCCAAAATTAAAAAGGGTTTCATGAATTATAAAAATGATTGATTCATAAAATATCTGTGAGAACGCTATAGGAGATTAGAAATGGCAATATGAACAACCAGTCATTTGAGCACAGTACGGTACCTCCTCTTCCATCACTCGCAATCTAATAAAAGTATATGAATCGACGCATGAAGTTAAAGAGCAACTCGATTTCGTTTACAGAAATAGCTCCCTACTTTAAATATAAATTATCAACTGTCTGAAAGTAAACCATCACCAGTTAAAAAAGTTTATTGAAAAGGAAAAGTTATAAAAATATTGTATGGCTATGAAATTAACAAAATTATACTTCATATTCCACACTTCTTTTGAGTACCTCGACCGAGTTCGACACTATTATCGCGGCATTAAAAATAAGACATAGTCATTGAATTTTCTCAAGAAAAAACTCTGAACTATAACTTTTTCAAGATCTCCACAAAATGTGAAGTGAAAGATCTTCGGATTTCATTATGGCACAATTACAAAAATTGTATTCGCCAGCCCTTCACCCAAGTCACCAACCATCGTATTAAGGTCCATTTCCGGCAGTATGTGGGCATTTTATTCCGGCAGTATGTGGGCATAGTAATTTTATTGGCGTGCTGAATTATTTGGTATATCTATTATTGACAATTTTCCCTGCTTTTCATATGAATGTATCATCATGTATCTTTATCGTCATCTGGTGCAACGGAATAAATTTTTACGATCGCAGAATTTTCTGCAAACTGACGATGGTTATGAAAACTCATGCAGTCTTACCTTATATAAATTCCAAGATTCTCCGTTGCTAAGATTATAATTTTGAGGTATTTAAGGTAGGTAATTAAGGTGATAAAACTTATAGCAGGAATATTTTTCAATATGACTTGAAATATAAATCATTTTGTGGTAAAATTATTTGACTTGGATGGAACTGGAGATACAGCATCGAAGCAAAGAAGTTCCTACACAGAGGGTTTTAGCCTGTGGGGTCTCAATTTAAGAGAGATAGCGGGTAACAAGTGATGTAATGTACCGAATATTAGCTATAATTTTGCCCTAAAAAAGACATTGCTCAATAAAATATTTTTGTAGACATCTCCAGTACCCCTCCAAAACGCACCATGATTGAATCATATCGAAATACTACGAGCGGCCTAAGTTGCGAAACCGCAAAAGTAAGCAAAATTTATATCACACGGGATTTCTATAGTTGAATTGAGATCAAGCATAATTTTTGAACACTGTAGATGGAAAAAGACGAAGTAAACATTTATAAGAGGTATTTAAAACTTCAACATATATGCAATTTTTCTTTGTTGAATCTATAGAAAACAATTTGAATAAAAATAATGTATAAGGCCTTTTCGGCATTACTGATAATGTTGCGTTTCCGCAACTTTGGCCGAGAATGGGATAATTTGCCTGGTTGATAAAGCGTATACAGAACAGCTCCACATTTTTGGAGTCCCACAGGATGGTTAAGCCAGTCGCCAGAAAAATAGGCATAAAGATATGCGCACACTGGTGAGGAAAATATTCGGCACAAAAAGCGCGGCGTAGCTGCATTTGAAGTGAATAATGATAGCGTGGAGATTTTTAGGTGAGGGTTAGTGCGGGTGGAAGTTTTCCTGTTGGAAAAAGGAAAAACATGGGGGAAGAGGAAGGGAAAAGGAACAAATATGAGATAAATATGGGGAAATATAGGAAAACAGCGGGAAGGAGAAAATAAAAAAAAAAAACGCTGGGAGGACATAAAACTGCTAGGGGTTGACAGAGAAGGTTGAAAAAGAGTACAGTTAAAATGAGGGGAGTGTGAACACGGTCTCTCTTTACACCATGGATGTTATTCTGTAGTTGAATTAAACACACATCAGGGCCTTCGCTGGAGTTTGTAAAAGCTTCAGTTCCGCCTACACTAAATTTAGTTACATTTCGATCACTAAGCGTATTTGCCACCTGTTACCGCAGCCCATAGAAGGAAGTCTTCATCATTATGATGAGATAATATTTTTCGCAGATAAAATTACTTTCATGGGCAAACGGGCAGTTATATTTTTATTTTTTTATTTTTAAGTTTTGCTGGGCCGAGTAAGAAACAGAATTGCTAGAGAAATTCAGAACTGGCGTGTTTCAGAGCAAAATAGAGAATATTATTATGACGCATCACTACATCTACAGGTGTGACAGAAGCGATAAGTAAGAGAAATACACTGCCGAACAGATAGGTACAAAAACTCATTCGTTCCGTGCAAAATAAGCAATCACAAATAAAAACTGAGCTCCACTAAATTCACTCCCATGATACACGTCACCATTTCTCCCGCCAAAACCTTACCTCTATACACCGCTGGTGACTTAACATTCCCTGCCACACGCCCATGTGGCGGCTCGCAAGGTAGTATGTAGATGTAGTGTGATGTTCAACTGTCGGCGACGCAACGTCATGAATATTCTCATTCTGAGGATAAAAATTCTAATAATTATCCACAGTTTCATTAGCTTTGACATGGCTGGCTTCAATATAATTCTCCAAGTAATCGTATTCTAAAGCATAGAAAACGTCGTCGTCGGCCCCGGTGGCGGTCCTCGCATGCTAACGCGAGGGTCGCGGGTTCGAGTCCCGCCTGGGTAGAATATTATCTGCCCAGGACATGGGTGTTTGTGTCTCGTCCGTTGTTACTGTTATCCACCCGACGTAAATTGGCACAATGTGCTGTATTCGGGATAGTGAAGATAAATTAAAAAAATTAAAAAAAACGATCAGATAATCAACGATCAAAAAGGTTAATATATTATTAAGTGTCACTATCCCGATAAGTGGAAGGAGAATCCTCTCGTAGTTCAGCAAATAAATTCATCATTAATGCGAGTCGTCGATTAATTTACTGCACACCACATTCAACATAGCAGCAGATAAAAGCAAGCAAAACTGTTCCACATCACACCAGAGGAAATTCTCAGCATTAAAGAGGAAACATTTTTGGAGTTACTACTGGGAGACAGCCAAAAAATCTGTGAAATAATACCCGAGGTATTATATGTCACAGATAGTGCATAGTACTATCTTCAAAGTACTTATTCACGGAGCTGATATTGCGAAATACTCGATTCTTCCATTGTGGCAACTCTCAGAAGAATTCTGGGGAGTTGATGTCATGCGACACCAGCTGACGCCTGGTGCTTTCCAAAGGGAGTCAGTCTGTCATACAGAGATACACATCCTTCCGTGGGTAAAGTGCAGGATATATGTGAAGACCTCGTGATTTTTTCAGGAGTGCATTCCAAGAAAGAAGTCTTTCATGATACCTCTTGCGGTGTCCCACGATATGATTATGAGTACCATTTGTAACATGGTTTATTGAAAAATCTTTATGGTGGCTCTTTGCAATACCTATATATTGATGATCACTATAGGAAAGTGAATGCGGCCATATCGTATCCACACACTTGCCGCATCATCGTACTCCCCGTTGCCATCGGGTGGAACCTGACTCGACTAGGCGCAAGGTTTTTCTTTAGATTCACAATCTGGAAGCTTTAAAAGATGACGTGGTGTGAGTTACTTAGCGTAACCAGGCGGCACCAACTACTATTTCTCAACAAATATGTAAAAATTTGACTGAAAATACGCTCCGCCATTTTGCTGTGTGTCTATGGTTAATAATAAAATTCAATCTAAAAAAAAAACATTAAATGAAAGAAAAAGAACTGTGTTGTAAAAGGTTTTAAAAACTTTTTCCATAAGTAAATCCATTGGAGTACAGAAAGAGGTAAATTTTGGTAATTCACAGATAAAATCGAAGGTGGGCGTTTATTGCAAAATTTGTTCTACTTTGACCCCATCTATATTGTTAATGGGCGAGTACAAGAAAAAACAAATACAGAATGTCATTTACAAATTATTTGAAAATGTTTATGCGAAGTTTCAACTTCCGGACAAAAAAAAAAACGTTTTAGAGGTTTTGGCCAGCTTTTTTCAATTTCAGCCCACTGTCCGTCGTTTCGATTTACGTCTGATTCGATGTTACGTCCATGCTGATGAGGGTCGTCGTAAAACTTTTCCCTGTTAAATGCTAATGAAATAGATCATATGTGCATGTGCTTGCTTTTTTTGATGGTAAAGACATAATCGTCTTATCTGAAATAGCTTTTTTTCTGGATAAAAGCAAGAAACGAATTTTAAAATTAACGCCTTGATTTATCGCGGGATTTAAGTAGTCACAAATATCTGGATCCGTTTTACGTTGTTTCGCCTTAAGTCGCTCTTCTTCAACACGCATCTTTGACGTAAAAGCGGGGACTTACTGTACCGGTTTGATAACGGTGAACGACGATAACTCTTTTATCGATCATTTTAATCAAGCTTTTGCTAAGATTTAGTTGCTATAAATTTCCTCAACCGTGTTCCTCAACTAAGAAAATATTTATTATTTTTCTCGCAAAACTGTGGCGGCCCGTATGTTCCTTCGATACCATTGAGCCATTTTATATAGATAATCATATTTATCAGGGGTGAAACCTCCAGAACTTGACAGAAATAGCCATTTTATGAGAAAGGAAAAATAAACCATAACGGAGTTCCACGATTAGAACGAACCTAAGATTAGATGGCAAGGACTTTAAGCCGGGGCAGCCGCTACAGGCACAAGAAAATTTAGATCGGGTGAAAGATTCCATAAGTGCCGGCGTTTCGATGGCCGATTTGTCCATCGTCTTCAGAGCAGAAGGACGTGGACGATGGACCATCGCTTAGCGCTCCCATACGGGTACCTCTGGCATCATATGCTCGGTGCCTGTGAGGACAACTTGCTCCTTAAAGCCTCCATGAGATTCACAGTGGAAGAGGACGCCTGGCTGGCTTAATTGGTTGGTGCACTTGGCGCGAAATCGAGGGATCTGGGTTCGATCCTCAGTTCAGGCGAATAATTTTTCCACTGTGAATTTCACTCAATTGTGTGATCACTAACGGGAAGAGGATCCCTGGGTAGCTAAATTGCTTAGAGCACTCGGCGCAAAATCGAGGGACCTGGGCTCGATTCTCAGTCCAGGCGAATGGTTTTTCCACTGTGAATTTGACACAATTGTGTGATCACTAGCGGTTGAACCCGTTGAAGTAACTGCGCGGCTAGCTCCGTGGTTCCTTGAAAAAGCTACTTAACATCTCACGCCTGGAAAGCCCCAAATCATGTTTCAAAATTTAGATCATTTTACCCTTGAAACAAACGCGTCTCAAATTGCAACCACTACGGCACATTTTGTGACCGATTATGCCCCACATAACATCTAAATAAGAGCACCCATTATTGTCCAACGGGGAATATTAAATAAAGCTATTTTTGTAATACGATCCGGGCGCAAAAACAAGCGATGCATGAACTAATGTAACATTCCAGAAAGAATGAGGAATAAAGATGGGTTAAAATTAGTGCGAGAAATATCTCAATTTTCCACTCTCAAGGAAGGATGAGATTTGGGGGGGGGGGGAAGAGTAGAGGCGAGAGCGGTGAGGGGAGGGGTAGAATGGTTTCTATTGGAGTGGGTTGAGGGAGAAAATACTTTCCTTTGGTCCAACGAAAGGAGAGAGGGTGGGCGTTCCCGTAGGAAAAAACTGTGCAAGGGGGGTAGGAATGTGGGGGAGAGAGTGACTTTGGTGGTGTGGGGGGAGGTGGGGCCAGGGAGGGGGGAGAATGAAAGTGAGATTTGGGGGAAGATATGGGGTTGAGTGCTGAGGAAAAAAAGTTGTTGCCTCAAAAAGAGATGAAGCGAGAGATACGAAGAATTGGATGAAACTCGATTCAAAGACGGCAGAAGTGATAAGAGGTCGAATGAATTTAATAAAAAAAGGTTGGCTTTGCGCCGACAAAAATTTAATTATAGATCCACATCCCATAACAATTCATTCATTCCTCTGTTGTCTCAGTTTAATAACACCACGAATATTTTGGATTAATTCCGTTAATAACGTGGATGCATATGTACTATTTTATAAAATAGCCTAGTAACTATAGCTTTTGCTAACAATCCGTTTGATGCAGGCAAATAAAATTCTCCGAAGAAAAGTTAAAAAAAAAATGAAATAAATCTTCTCTCTGTTTAAGCCGCGTACTAAACAGGTCACGAGAATTCAGGTCTAAGGAGAGAATAATTAAATCAGCAAAGTATATGCAACACAAATTAGAGTCGCACGCTTCGTTACGAACGCATACGATTGAAAAACTGCCACACAGCTGATGGAAGGATTAGGTACGGAACATATGAAGACTCAGAAGCTACAGGCTACTTGAAAAACTACGACCAAGTGAGTATCAGTAGGAAATGGAGAATAATATGTTATCCCAGCGCTATATTTCAATTATTAGTAAAATACCTCCATGTCCAAAAGGAACCCCATCACGGTATATCAAGGACTAGGCGCTGCAGATCGCACTATTTCTAGAAATCAAATTTAGCAAATCATTATCCAAGACAATTTTCAAACCTATATCTCTACACACTGCAAGTTTTCCATTTTCGATCAAATAGTATTTATTTATTAATAGTGCTGCTGTATCTGTTGTGGTGCCCTGGCAGCGGTATTTGCGGGTTTTCTTCTGTCCATAGAGCTAATTCCGGGCCTTCACCTTCTCGCAGGATTTTAAGGTTTTATCTAAGCCAGAGACAAAATATTTCCACCATGAAGAGATCAATCCCTAATTTTTGTCGCTTGAGTTGTTGTTATTCTATTTTGGTACTGTTTTTTCCATCTCTTCTTTCTTGTACCTCATTTTGTATTCAAGTGGAAATAAAAATTTATAAAATACGATGACGAGGGCAAGGTAACCCTGGAAGCTAATCTCACGACTGAAAAATGGCCAATGTTATGCTAATACTACAAAAAAGAAACAGATATGTCCTAAGAAATAATCGGAAAACATCATTAACATCGCTTTAATGCAAGACTCTGGAACACATCGCTGATTGCGCTCTTCCTTCATGACATCCTAAAATCAGGCGAATCGAAAAAGAAAGTTGACGAAATATTCTAAGATTTCAAAAAACTATTTAGACACGATTACTCACAAGAAACCAATATTCACAATGTAACTAAATGAAGTTAATCAATAAGTAGTGAATTGGATATCCAAGAGATGGCATACAAGAAGTATTTATTGACGGCATTAGTTCTAATATGGTTATAGTCACATCCGGAGTTCCTCATGGAAGCCTGATGACTTTTAACTAATATGTATATATATGACCCAAGTTCTTGTGTTAGCAGTAAATAAATATTATTTACAGATGATGTGTTCATATGCCGCATAATAAACGGCAATGAGGACTAAGAAATTCCATCATTGGATCTAAACGGCACACCAAAAGCACCATAACATTTCTATGATTCGAGGAAATTAATCAATAATTTCTGCCCTGGTGATGCAAGTAGTACTAACTAGTATTTAACTGGAGCTTAAAAGGTTACAGTTTTTCTATTTTACGTAAATTTCTCATTATCCATCCAGACATCATTACTGAAATATACTTGATTAAAATTTAAATTTGACGTGATATTTACGGATTTTACAGATTTTAAGCTATCCGGAACTAGCCACGGAGTTCCACTTTAACGGAGTCAACCGCAATGCACAATTGTGCGAAATTCTACAGAGGAAAAAATCATCCGCCTAGACCAGGATTCGAACTCGGATCCCTCGATTTTTGGCCGATTGATTTAGCCAGTTAAGCTACCAAGAAATCCTCTTCCCCTGTGGATTTTACGATTATTGCTGGCCATATTTAAAAAAATTTTATCATATATGAATTCCTCGGATGATCCATTTGTGTGCAATGGACATCCATTAAGGTAAATTTAGTCTTCAGAAATTGAGAGATAAATAACTTAATTGTTTTTCTTTCATTTTAATAGGCATCAACAGAAATGTTTCCAGGAAAAAATTCAAATGGAAGATATATTATAAAACCCGTCATGACACGATTTTCATCAATATCCTTAGATTCATATTATTATGGCTATGGTTCGTATACTTTCATTGATCGTTCACAGGCTGTGAGCTGTGGAATTTAATAAATATTAAAAAAAAGAAAAGTGATAGATTTTATAACGCTACCACTTACGCATTAGTGATTTAAATGTCAGTATTACTATCATTTTTCGTAAACGTGTTTCTGCAAATAAATATGAATCAAAAATAATTATGAGAAGTACCTCCTTCTCAATACGTTTATTACTGAAAGAAATATAACAAAAGTGACATAATTTTAGTAATAAATAATTCAGTTGCTACGGGCTACGACTATATGTGGGCCAAGCTTCTCATGTTAATATTTTAAGTACTGGAATGCGAACAAATAACAAGAAGAGAGATCTGATGACAGAAGGTAACCGAGATCAATCAACAGGAAAGCCACAAAAACGATGAAACAATATTCACCAACTGTTCTGTATGATTCAATTTTGGTTGAGGAACATGCTGGCCGCATTGAACAGTTCTATTTATGCACCTACACTCTCTGGAGTTTTGAATGAATGAATGAATCCATCTGAATGGTGAGAAGAATAATTGAATACTAAAAAGAATATGCGATTTTGATTCAAGCATTCGTGAATGGTAGCGATAAAAGACCTTGGGAGTATCAGATATACAACACGCTATTCAGTACTTTGCAAAGCCAAAAATCCTTTGTGGCTCATACCTTTGTGAGATCATTGGCATTCATGGATGGCCAACCCTTTGAAAATATTTAGGAAAAAAAAATTTGAAAAACCCTTTGGGCAATCTTTATCAATTCACTGAAGGGACAATCTAGAGAATAAATATATAAACATGATATAGACTGTTAGGCCTTTTATAGAGGGATAGCCCATCTATCTGTAGAATTTCTCTTCATTTGGGCTGATTAAAAGTTCAGAGCCGCATGTAAAGCGATAGGCTTATGCATCAAAACGTTCCCGAACAAAAGAAAAATGAAGCGACTTGGATAGAGATTTGGAAGGATATGAAAAAACAAAATTCATGGGGAAAAATGTCCGTGTCATTAGTATTAGATTAAGATCTGAAAGATAGAGCATAATGAAATGCGTATAGCTAAATAAAGCCGCAGTCAACTGGAACCAATTACCTGGAAAGATATTTAAGTCCATTTATTCCATTCTTGATTATTTTATGTAGGAACACCACAGAGCATATAGGCTCGTTTGTAATTCAATGAGCCTGTTCCGTTCGGCTTGATTTTGTATTTTTTCTCGTCTCTCCTAATTCGATCCAGTTATCTCCTCGTCTCTTTCTACCTTATTAATATGTCTCCGTGTCCATTTTAAAATTATTATTAAGTGGCCCTGACATTATAATTAATTTGATTTTTAAACTGATCCATCAACTGTGTAATATAATATGATGTGGATGAAATCGCAACACCTATACATTATGTAAAGTAAATTTTGCTGCGCGTAGCTATGTCTATTGAAAACAAGTTAATATAGTAGAGTCATACGTAATGTATTAATCCAGATTAAGTCATTCAGATAACATTATAAAAGCACAAAGCCCAAATTTTGGAGAGGATAAAACAGCACGAACATCAACAGAAACATTTAAAACATAAAACTCCGCATATCTTTACGATGAGGCTCCGACATATTGAGGAGAGCGGAAAAATAATTAAGATCCATTTGGGATAAAGAGACTAAGCTAAGGAAGATATGCATATCGTCACCATTAACATAAAATTAGATAAAAACGTACTTTTAAAAAATTAATGCCATTTACGCCAGAGGATGGTTTTGGGCGAGTTTCAGAGTGTACATAAATCTCAGTGATCCGTATTCAAGAATAATTTACTGTATGACATATCCTTCGGCAATATGTTTGTAATATAGTAAAAGATATGGAATAAATATTTTAAAATATGGTATGATAAAATCACTAATTTCCCTTAATCCTCGAAATACAACCTGAGTCATTTTTATGACAGATTATCATTAATATGAATCAGTGAGAATATAGTTATGTAGCTTTAAATTTCCAAGAATTGTCGAAACCCGTGAGCCTGAACCATATCCAACTCCACGTCAAGAGCTGGGAATGGCTTGAGAGAAAATTGGTGCTTGAGAATATCGAATTACATATTTAAATTAAAACAGCATAAATTATTCTTATGCAGACTGTTGTATGGCTCATATATATTTTAGAAACTTTCCGTGAGAACAAACACGTTCAGCACTTCATTACTCATTATAACAATGTTAAGTTTATTCTTTTTGGGGAATCTTTAGCGAATTCACAAGATTAATGTTGCCTGTTCATATATGCCCCACAAATTGCAAAAAATACGTCGCTAGTGTATGAACGATCAAGTTTGCTGACTTATAGAATTTAAATCTATTAGCAACCACTGTTCCTCAGGAGTGTGAATCTTGAATGGCCAAAAAGGATGAAATACCTTGTTCCCAAAAATGATCTGAACAACGCCATTTGAATGAGGAATTCTTGTTAGCAAAGTTTGCGCATTTGTCCATAATTCCATTCTTTACCTAAATGCATTTGTTTCATGGAAAAGTCTACGTATTTCAGGTGCACTTGGAAAAGATGAGAAGCTCCGTAGTAATTAAATAGGAATATTGTTTGATAAATGTGAGATCTTAAATCAGAACATAGAGAAGTATAGTTGCTTACAAAGAATACGCTACGTAAGTTTTGCCACGCCAAGGGGAAATAGCGTTGAATAAATTAATATATTAATGATATTAAGTGAATTGTTCGAGAATAATGAGTAGACCAAGAAAGTCCTGAGTAAATGTGGAATACGGAACTTTTAATTAAAAATTATGAAATTTTCTAAAAAATTAATAATGGTAAAGGTTTTAAAATTGACATTTAAATTTTTAAAGAGGTAAATATGACTATACCTACGTTATTTTGCGTACTAAATTAACTGGTTTAAGATAATATAGGCATGTAAAAGCAACTTTATTTATTTACAACAAATCATCTAGTTATTAGGAAATGAATTCTGGTTTAAAAATAAAAAAAAAAACTGAAAATGACCGAACGCCAATGCGAAAGAAAGTTTCCATTCCAGAAAAGTTCTTTATCATTGTTTCAAGTGCGATTTCGGCAAAACATTGGCAATCAAGTATAAAATAATTTTGACCACAACTCAAAACTCTTCATTGGTGCAAATCAAAATATTAATAAAATTATTAACTTTAGAATATACTAAAACATGTTGTTTCCTTTCGGTTTTTCACTCCACTTAGAGTAAATTTTCATTCATTTGATGCATGAAAAACATACGAAAATCAGTTTAAAGAAGCAGATGAATTGGGTTTCTACTAGATAAAAAAAGGAAGGGGGGTCTAGCCTCAATAGCCAAAGGGAAAGCCGAGAGAGCTACGAGGGACAGCCACGAGCGTATCTTGAATTCTTCCCGCAACGAACGAGTTGAGCGAAGGGGGGTTTTAACTCTCCCCCTGCGGTCACTGCGGGAAGCGGCAATACAACAGAAAAACTCCCTCCCCATCCCCTGTGGAGTGGGAGATGTGCCCGAATCTTAAAGAGAAGACCGTACCCTGACTGGGAAAGGGAAGAAGAAATAAGGGATGAGAAAGCTCCGGTTGAAAAAAGAGCAAAAGCGGCATCGATAGCTTCCCGGACAATGGGGGCGTCCCCGGCCGATATCGCTGCCCTCTGGAAAGAAACCCTTTCAACCACTCAAGACAAGACGCATTGCTTGGAGACGATTGCCCTCTCTTAAGGGCAGGGACGGAAAAACATAAAAACTTAACTTAATAACCTGACTTAAGAGAGTAATATCACAAAAAACAATCCCCGCTGAAGGTAGATTGGGAATAAACGAAAAAAAAAGCAATTAACTTAAGTCGACTGAACTTTAAATCGACTGAATAGTGTGTTCTGATACTGACTGATTTTCCTGATAGACGCAATACATAGAGTGGCTTGTTAAGCTAAACATAAGTATTAAACATAAGGTATTATCTTTTTATGCCAACAATGTTCAGCGAAAGTACCAAATTATATTCACATGTGTATTAAATGATCCAGGCTCTGGAATAAATTTCCCGATTGAATTTTACAGGCAACACCTGCTTTAGAACATATAAAAATAAGATGGTGTATCAAACAGTAGTATATAAATAGATATATTATTCAACAAAATGTTTCTTACAAAATTGTCGATCAGTCATCGGCCAGACATGCGCCCAAAGAATTGAAATTGTATAGATTAGATTGAATAACAGTCAAGTCATTGGAACCAACCCATGACATTTAGTTTTGCATATATATCGTTAGATATTTTAAGAAAGTATATAAATATTCTCATAAGCTGTTTTGGGAACACGAGTGATTAAAATCCTAAGTATATATTACTCTCCAAAGTTATTCCATTGGTTGAATGTAGTTGAGACTGGGAATGGGTAAAAAATGGCAAAAAGACAGACCTGGAAAAAAAATAGAAATTCCAGCTTCAAAAAGCCAATAAACAGATTTAAGCCGAAGTTAAAGAATACTATTTTTTTAGTAATGCCTTTTATTTAGCAATTATTAAATATCAATGGCCTATACATAAAAGGAATACCTAATGATTTAGGATGGAGATATTAAGTTACATCAAGTTTTTGAGATAATGTGCTATTTAAAACTGCCTTTAATTTATTTTACGCTCTTAAATTGGGCTATGGAAAGTAAAGTCACTCCACATAACTTCCAGCATCATTGTGGTCTCCTAGCAGTAGAAAATAGTGAAAAGCTTCAGAAATTAAATCAACTGATTGATTGATGATTTATGATGATAAAAACGGATTCACTGGTAAGTTAGTATTTTGAGTTTGGCTTTTCTCCCATTTCTATATCCATACCTTACCGAAAAACTTGTATACAATATGAATACGTGCACCAGTTAGTGGCACCGAAAAAAAAAGAACAAAATGGGTCTTGATATATTTAACTTGTACTTCAATTTCACATCTTACTTGGTACATTGTTAATTGAGGTAACACCAAATCTAGAATTATATGCGGTTTTGGGCGAAAAAATGAAATATCGAAATAACACAAAAGTTCTTGTCCATGGAGTAGAAGTGAGAAAAAACATGGTATAACCCTAATAATTTTCAATCGACAGATCAAGTTTGGCGCCTATTACACTAGAAAATGTGGACTAAATTCAACTAATTAGACTAGAAAATCAGACTAGAAAAATCAAAATTTCACAATTTTCATGTAGCAGATTGGCATACATATGTAAGAATCTGGTCCAAATGGCCAGTTAAGTTGCAAAATAAATCTATCTAACAATCTACATGAGGCCTAGTGAGTGCTTAAGGATAAATTAGTATCTATAGTCTAAACGTGATTCATGAAAAAGATCATCCAAGAACATGAATACCTTTTTTTTTAGCAGTCATGAACATTAATCATGGGTCTTCTAATATTTTGAAAATTTGTGTTTCAAGGAAGTTGAACAAAATTCTAGGTACACATGACATGCAGAACCATCTGTTTATGCGATGCAGCCACAATTTACGGATACATGGAGACTATACAAGAGTAACGGTTAAATTAATTGAGGCATCATACGACTGAACTTTGAAGCACGGCACTTGAAATTTAGACGAAAGTAATGGTTGACTATTTTCTCAAATCTTTGAAACACTCGATACATTGATATTTTTAGCAACCATTTTAATAAGGCGTAATATATTATTTTGACTTCGTAGCACATGTGCTATACTGTAAATATATTAAAAGTATGTTCATAACATTATGAAACATCTAACAGGCCTTAGAATATGCGCGAAATTATCTTGAAAGACTTCCAGAAAGCTAGGATATTGCTCTATTTACTTTTATCGATAGATATATTTAGTTAGAATTTGTATGCAAAGATTTTCGCAAATTCTAGAAACAAACGGACCACCTTTAAGTTACGCCCTTGAGTTGAGTCCTTACGTTAAATAAAAACCCCTTAAAGTTCTCCCGGGGATGGGTGGCAGGGTTTGGCTTAAAGAGAAGGAAAGCAGAAGCTGTGCGCGTCGAGAGTTTTCCGCTGGGGTCCGCCAAACTGCCAACCAAGGCGGGGACATCTCCAAACCAAACCCATTCCTTCTTCCATTCGTCCCTCTCCGCTTCACCTCTCCCAGAGTACCCTTCTCCGAAGGGAAAAACCTAATAAAAGGCTCGGAACCCCTTTTGTGTGATCTGTATCTGATCCCGCGGTTTACCCCAGGCAATTTTCGACCCTCTCTCCTCTGTCCCCTCGCCCAAGCAATGCTTGGAGCCCCACTGAAAAAAAAACAGCGCACACTCATGAAACCTAGGAGAAATAAATAAAGGATCTTCCTCACTCTAATCAACGTTATATGCGAAATTTCTGTTCCAGCGAAGCCACTGGCCGTTTTCCTTTCCCTCTTACCACGCGGGGTAAACGACCATCCAGGACATAACGACACTCGACGCAAGATTCGGTGGTTCCCTTTGCATATTAGACTTCTAAACGCGGTGGTTTCACCATAAAAATGGAAGATAAGTCAGTTTTATATACCAAGGGTTCTCGACCAGGGGGTGGGCTTTAAGGGTGATATTTGGCGCAATCGAATCATTATTGAACCCGATGTGATGTTATGAAGATTACGTAATAGTGTAGTTGGTACATCTGTGGCGTTCAACAACGTATATTAAATACTAAAGGTTAAAACATGTCTTTAAACATGTTCCTTAGTTTCATTTTTGGAATCAATGTAAAATTTTTAAGATTGAATTTTGTTTTAAAATACAAGCTTTTATAAATAATTTACTATAAATAAGATTCTAACACCATTATCATCAACAATTTAAATTATCAAGTTTGATAATGCATATAGAAAATGGAGAAAAAACTCTAATTTGTGGCTAGCGTTATTTAACCCGATATAATGTTCTGAAAATACCTTTTAGCAGTAAAACTTTAGCATGAAAATCTGAGACATTCCACAGCGTTTATTGAATACTACAGGTTAAAACTGGTTTTTAACATATGCATTACTTTCATTTTTGGAATTAAATTACTATTTAAAAATCAATATTAAGCTAGGAAAATGATATTAGATAAAACAACCTGACACTAAGCGGACAAGTCTGACCTCTTGGAATCAATTTAAAATTAACAAATACGATAACATCATATCATCACACTACAATTTATTGCCCGCCAAGTTATTAAAAATTATCAGGAATAGGTAATAAAGATTCCACCACTATTGTCATTCCCAATTTCAATTTGATAATGTAAATTGACAATGGAAAGTTATCATTAACTCTAAGCTGTGGCTGGCAATAAATTTTACATTAAATAATAAACCTAACGTCCTTACGGTGATTGATAGGCATATAAGACTTAGGGCATATTTAATAAATATGCCACACCGCACTAGTCTTTTTTACATCTACCTCCAAAATCTCCAATATTTACCTATCTTCTGCTAAGCTCATTACTACTTATTAAATTTCCGTGTTTTTAAAGAATTTCATCTTGAAGACGAAAATGAGAGATCATATTCCACCAAAACTGAAGTATATACTCGATCAAAAAATGATTAGAGACGTTGCTCAAAATAATGGAAAATAATTGAAATAATGGTAACGTATTGCTGGCTTCATATCTGTAATGGCTTTTTAAGTTTTTCTCAGAATAAAGGAGAAAGTGAGTTGGCAAAAATACATGTTTTCCTTTAAAATGGTATTGCAGTCATCATAGCATCCTCATACTTTCATTACAGCCGCCGTACATACGTGAATACATGAGTGAGAAGAAAACTGGTATCTCTGTCAAACTTTATGGCCGATATTGGTTATCTTCAGTTCTCGTGTATTATTAAAGCAAAAAATGCAATAATTTAGAAAACATTTCAACATAAATATGATCAATGTTTATAAACTAAGCTCGGAGTGGACAAATGGTATGGTTCACAGTCTTGCACAAGGATGAAAAGTTTTATCCTTAAGGAATCGAATTCAGTGAAATTAAAACATAACTAGGCTTAAACGGGTTACGAAACCGAATTTTAATGTGCCGTTCAGGTGCATAATCCAGTTTTTTAATGTATTTTGTTTAATGTTTTATGTCAAGATGTTTATAATGACGAATAGTATCAGGCCTGGTAGTATATATGGCTGACACACCTGATTGGTCATCACGAGATCCGGGATCGTATCTCGGTCGAGTCTAATGTTTATTGCGAAGAGATTGCTTCCTTTTGCGTGTGATTATGGCGTTATTTCCAAAATTACACCCCTGTGAAGAATTTGTCAATTATTCTCAAGTAGATAGCAAAGAAGCTGTTTTTTTAATACTTCGGCTTATACCATTTCCTTTATTTGAGCGTGGGCTCCAGAAAACCATGTCTAAGAGTCTATACATTTACCATCACCTACATCATATTTGTCGAAGCTCGATGAGTGAATAGCGCGGTTTACTCTTCTCCGCAAGGAGTAAATATCTCCAATGCGCGAAGCAAACGATGACGAACCATCCTCCCCTCTTCACAATTAAACATTTTGGGTCGCTTTGAATTAACTTCCGGTTCGCTCCTCAATTCCTTAAATGCCGATTTCACACTGCTAGATTTACGATAAAAACTCTCCCAATTAGTCTTTCAAAAACGAAAGAATCGAAACCACGCAGTCGGATGCTAATAATTAAGGATTATAATCTATAAAATGCCTCCTCCTGCGTTTCTTCCACCGGATATCAACTTTTGAAGATATTTGCGAATACTTCACTTTGAATCCTAAATCTTACCGCTAAAAAATCCGCCAGTGGGAATAAAATGCTAACGAAAAGGAAATAGGAATTAATCCAGGACTCCTACTTTTGGTAGTAAATTATGTAGAGTCGAGTTTGGACACATTAAAAATGAACCATAGTACCAATTTGAGTGCCAATTAAATCAAAGTTAAGCATATTTTATAGTATTTTGTTGTTATAGCATGCTTTGCTACACAGTTCTATTTCGATTTGTTATCGTGATGGCAACTAAATATGGCCAGGTTTTAGGCGATTTAGAACAATATGTTTTCTTTGACATAAAATTATGAAGAACATTGATGTTTGATGGTAATGAATGTTTAACACTGAGTGGGAAATATATTTCAAACGTATCTTCAATTTTCAGTTCTTCATAACTTTTCGTAATGACGTTATTTACAATTTAGTGAAACAACTCTGTCTAGGTAATGAAAAGTACGGAAATCAAGATCTCGGTCTTGTTTTTAAACTATTAAAAGTGGTATTTAAATTCAATTACCATCGTAAACCCAAATATTTAATCCCATTTTCAGTGAGTTAATGAATAACTGAGCATTTAAGCAGGCAAAACAGGCGGTTAACTAGACGTCTTCGAGAGAGGGGTGGTGAAATTGTATGAAAGGTGGTAACACGATAAAAATATTATCACCGTCATTACTGAAATTCCAAGAGAGCGTCCATTCAAAACAGTCAAACGAGCGGCACTTATTCATGTTCTCATCGTGACATGAAAGCGACCTATCATGTTAAGTACATGTATCAAGTAAAAATCATGACTTATCATTTAATGTCAAAATGAATCAAGCAAAAATTTGCTGTAATTCTCATTATGTACGTTCTATCGTTTATATTTATTCGGTATCTAAACTTGTGTCTGCCTAGTTTTATCACCAACAGTTAGTTATTTAATTTCACCACACCCTTTCTAGTAGGTATTTCATTAGTTGTAAGCTCTTTCGGAGGAGTTTTCCGGTTTCTGGCCGAATTTAAGTAAGCGCGACACACCCCCAAACATCCCCGGTTACAATCTCTGACTATACCGAGCTGTGAGAATCCGCTTTGGAGGAAGCATTAGACATGAGGAAATAAGGAGGTTCCTTTCCAAATTGGAAAATAAACACTCCTCTATGACTTTCACTTGAATCAATATGGCTTTTCTTTACTTCATTCTTTAAGAAACGATTTCTCTTACCGCATGAACAAGTATTAAAGTATTAATTTCATAAAATGGTTTATAATTTAAATTTAATCAAAATTTCTAAAGTTAACATGACTATACACAACGTTGACTAAATTTTATAAATGTGAACGATAGATTTTCTCTCCTCGTAAACAGTAATAATCATTCGCTTTAGTTGTTTAATAATCTCCTCATACAATTGAAAGAATGATATTTAAATTAATATAAGCGTAATAAACGAAGCATGTGAAAGCAGAAATAAATTTACAGGCGTCTACTTACCTTGAGGCATTGATGCTCTTTTCCTATATCTGCCAATTAGATTACTGCAAAAAAGATAGGAGATACAAATTAGAACAAATAATGTGAAATGATCTTCGGCCCCTCGCCTGATACATAGTTCTAATATAACGCATATTAAACGAGCCATTGATACATCATTTTTACCTGACATAGATTTATTATTGAAATCACTAAAAATATTAAATGGTTACGTTTTAAGTAGCCCCTGTCAAAGTTCGTATTTTAAAAAACCTGAAATAAAAAAAAGCAACTATATTTCTTCTGGGAACGCCCTGTGGATTATGAATTAAAAATACATGCCACACATGGGGTAATTCATTCAACACACAAAAAGAAAAAAGGCACAATGTGGTAACATCATCAGCTAAAGAACCCTTTGTGGAAAATATGGTTAAAATAATAGCTTGGTTATGTCCTCGAATCCGTACGTGTCACATTGGAAAAAAATATATTACAGTATAAAGCAAAAAACGCATGTTATTCAAATTGCTCCAATCAATGTGTGGTAAGTATATTGAAAAAAAAAATGTAATCAGCAAATGCACTGAATGGCACAAAAATCACGAGATGAGTGAGAATTTTATTTAAAAATGCCATATAATTCGATTTTCTCGAGATAAAATCTGATATGAGAGACACTGGAGAAAACAAATGACAATCAAGAAGACTAAGGAATACAAATAACGAAAGGATAGCTATTAAAAATGACGAAATATATCATTCAATTTTTTTGAATCAAAAATGTAATTCTCAGAACACTGAAGGAAACAAACAGCCAACGACTCTTCTTTTCTACTGTGTAACATTTCTGGATAGATTGAAGTAATTTGTCAATGAGTTCAGTAGTTTCAAAGATGAGACATCATATTTCGCTATTTTTGGAAATATTGCGGTAGGAAATACGTTGGTTGATCTTTCAGTCGTTTGGATATTAAATAACAAGTTAACTTATAAAGTAATGTGGTTTCTGAGTTCATTACTTTAGGTAATAGGCCTTTTGAATCGTTTTTCACTGCCTTATTTTTGCTCAACTGAACTTGATATGGTAAGGGCATCGTCAGCATATACACTGAAGACAAATCGTAAGAAGGAATGTTTACGTCTTTTTAAGTATATAGCTAGTTGTTTCTCTAAATCAGATAAATTACTAAAAAACAGAAGAAAAATACTGAAGTCTGATCCAACCACTGGCGCTAAAATAAGACTTTAAGAATGAAAGTACACTCATGGAACCACTCTTTATCAAAACCTTGAGTACCATATTCTCTAAGCGGTGCAAAAAATTTTTCTATGGCGCCAATATCAACGCTCAAGCACATGTGCAAACATTAAAATGATGATTGATAAAACGCTTGTAATTTTCACAATTTATTTACAAATTACCGCCGGGCTACAATTGTCAAGCCATAATTTCGATTTCATTCATTATAACGCTGTTTTATGCCCAAGAATTTCCACGCTCGCCGAAATTGACCGCCGGTCACCGCCGTCCTCCACCCCTGCTCTGGAAATGTGCGGCGTCAACTCAATACCATTATCACTCCCAAAAGTTTTCGATAGCCTTAAATACGATTAATTACCGTTACTTTCCTAATGCCCTATTTGCACGTTGATTTAAAAATTATATTTTCATCTAAATTCGGTTTACGGGGGCCTAACTTACATAAGCCTTACACCTTTAGGCGTCACTTCGTGGAAGTATTTAATATTCGAATCCATATTGAAAACAATCCTTGTACTTTTCAACAAGTATTAACTAGCAGTTAAACATACTACGCGTGCATATAAATTACGTAAATGATTTATTCCCGAAATTCTATATGTCCTACCAAAAGGATTAAAGATGGATGCATTGGAGCAAAGGTAAATTATCCATGTCAAGCAACCTTTTCAACGAGTTTCTTTTTCCACACCCCTCCCACTCCTTTCCTTTCCGACAATTTCCTCCTTCTCAAGGCCCTAGTTTATGTTCCTCTGCCTTCACACCCAAAACATTTTTTTCGCCCACCCGCTTCTTAGCGGTGGTTACATTCGTAACTATCAATAAATAATATGTAAATAATTGTACCTGAAGATACAGCAAGCTGCGAAACGCGTAGTATGCTTAACTGCTAATAAATATTGTGGAAAAGTACAAGGACTGTTTTCAATCTGGATTAGATCTAACTTACCTTTAACTCTATTTGCTGCATAACAATAATAACTTTAAGCAAACTGGAGGTGATAAAGGGGTGCCTCCGGGAATTTTTCAACAAGTATTGTATCCATGATGCTAAGTTTGTATTATGATGTATCTCATGGCCATGCTATACTGGGAATGCATACAATAATTTTTCCCCGTCCTCAATTTCAAAGCTTACCATGAGGATTGCTTTCTGAACTGTGTGGAGAAGGTAGAACCCGGAGATGAAAATAACCTGGAAGGAGTTCCTCGGCAATTGCGGACTTGCCCGCACTTCCGTAAGTCGGAAAAGTTATCCTTCGCATCTCTCAATGCTTCCGTTTTGCTCCCGAGTCGAATAAACCGGCAAGTATGCTCAATCCGTGAGCTTTCTTACCTCTCCTCTGGGAGGGTCCTCTTTACCGAGGCTCAGAATTGCTCATGCGTTTTAGAATTAGATTCCGGAGGGAGGAGGAGAATGCTTCTCGTTCGTTAGGCGGCTTTTATGGAAACGTTGACAGGAGGTCCTCTTCCTACACGGAGAAACCTCTCGGGATATGTTACAGAAGGAATATTTGCAGAAGTGCACGTGTGCGCTATACAAAGATTTTTCCAGCAGTCCGAACCGGCAGTTTAGTAAGGTGTAATTCAAGGAATTAGTTACACTCATGGCTGCGAAGTTCAGAGAGGGACCAAAGTCATACGTACAAAGTTTTGTTCTTAGCTGTCTAACATTACTTCGCTTGTGTTTCCAGGTTGGTTTGGGTTCTACAAATCCTCTTCGTTTGAAATATATGCATTAAATATAGTAAAGAGTAAACTTCTCATTGCATGTCTCCAAGATACCAATACCTTTTGTTTGAAAATATTCATGATCAAAGCAGCTATTCTTTGTCATGAGTGACTGTTTACTCTTCCTTATTAAATTACATGCCTCACTCACAGATTCTTATGTAGACGATTGCATAAAATTAAAGACCCCGCATAAAGATAAGCTGCATAAAAGTTTTTTTCGCAGTGATAAACCAGGCTAGTTTTGTAAGGAGGGGTGTAACTTATCAACCATGTTTTTACATTTTATTCTAAAACTTTATTTTCCTTGGGCTGCATTATTTATGAGAAAACTAGAGGTTTAAACTCGACAGTAAACTCAATTGTCCAGACATCTAGTACAGCATTTTATGTCAGGAAACACAGTATTTAATATCGTGAAAAATAATTATGTACTCTACCAATTCACACGAACTCCACGTAAATAGCACTACACCGAGAATAAAATCGGACAAAATTATATAAGATGTATGAGACTTATCAACATAATTGTATTGACTGAAATAAGAAGAACATCTTAGAGCTATTATGAATGATCGCAATATATTAGGGCACATTATATCAATTTCCCCCATATGAGCAAAGCATTCTCATCAAGTGTCGATGGCATTTAGAATAACAATTAACTTATTTTTTTACTTTTGGTTTTATGGTGTCATTGAATGACGAAAATGACGCGTAATAAGGTGGGCTGCACATTAATGAAGCAGTATTACTACTAAAAACACATTCACGTTAAAAATTGCATCAGAAAACTAAAATTTACGCTCTGAAGTTATAAAAACATCCTAAATTAACTACGGTGGGTATATAATTCTGTAGCGCGCACACTGAGTTAAACTAAAGGCAAAGCAGGGAAACAATAATATGTTTGCCAAATTAGCTAATGCTGGACATCACAGTTTTTTTTACTTGATCACACGCAGTAAACTACAAGTTCCATTACGAGGAATAAAACAAGGATATTGTGGCATTGTTGGCCACGATTTCATGGAAAAAGAGTTGACTAGTTGGGTATAAGCTTTCGAATTTATTTTTTGTTCACCAACAGAGATCCGATGTTTCCAAAAGCCAGCATTACCGACGTTTTTCACGAGTTTACAAATCCATTAACATCGGGCAACGGCTTATTTTACATGAGAGGTCTGCATTTGTCGCAGTGCCAAATAACAGGGGGAAGCTCAATCGAATTTTACTAACAGATTATGCACAAAATAGAAAAAATAACTTCGAGTCTCTCCGTAATGGCAACAAAAATCTATGGTATCATTTGTGCCATTACCTTGAAAAGCAAAAAAGTACAATCACGCCATGAGTCCAATGAAATTAAACTGGAGGGAAGGGTTTTTTTAAAAGGACTGTGACGAATTTCCAATAATAATTGCCCCACAAGTGCAAATTACCTCCTTCGCTAATGCAATAAATGAAAGAGTTTAATTGACACCAATAAATACAGTCACTTGAATATACAAAGGAATCAGATAATATTATCCTCATTATTCTAGTTCATTGTGAGCTCATTTACATCTGCCGCAAACTAGTTACACAAAATAAAGTAAAACAAGAACTTTATACCCATATACGTTTCCAAATAAATTGAAAACACTTCGGCAGAAGCAGTTTACGGTATGAGACTTGATCTTGAGTTAGATTCAATTCTTGTCATTGCTATGAAACCCCAATAAAGCATTTTGTTTCCACATAGGCAGCCCAATTTCTCAATATAATAGCATTCAACTGTACTTACCTTCTTCCTTGCACTAAATAATAGTTAAGTGAATAATTTAAGTTCCTTTGTAACTTTGTGGTACTCCATATTTCAAAAAAATTATCGATTACATGTACAACACCACATATTTAAAATACATACGACCCGGGTTTCAACGCTTAAGCGCCTTCCTCAAGTCTGAAGATCATCTGAAAGCTTTAAGAAAAATAATTAAAAAAAGATAAAAAAATAAAAGATGAAATACAAGCGTTGAAACCAGTTTTTTTACTATGTAGTGTTTTAAATTTCATCGATAATTTTTTTGAAATTGGAATGAACCCCTAAGAAAAAATAAGGCATATACTTAATAGTATATTCACTGTAATTCCAGGCTTAGCAAATTATTTCTGCTGCAAGCAATTAAAAATCACTTAATAACTCTATTTAACCAATTACTGAACTCAAACAGCCAGGAGAATGACCATGAGGTTTCTTTAGAGTAACAGAGGAATAATATCAGGTCTGAAATTCTTCCGATACAATTAATGATAGACGAACATGGTAACTACATCGCCACCATAAATCAGTTCGTAAGTACAAACAAGATATTGGCGAATCCATCTTGAATAGAACCATTTTTCTCAAAACGAATAAAAATTGATTTAAAAAAATTAAAAACGCTCGTGTGAATTGCAAAACTTACGCAAAAGAAGGTGACATACCTCTTGATACATTAAAACTTTAATTTCTATCCTTCATACCTCAAAATATGTATGGTAATCATAACCGTGTATTTTATTTGCCCAATACTTTCCGATGAGTAGGATTTATCCGAATATAAGTTTATTAGCTAGCATATGCAAATTTTTTTTAATGCCCAGAAGACAAAATGAGCACTCAATACGTATACTTACAGACTCTTAGCTTTACCACAACCCAAACCATTGGATTCGTTCGTTATCCTTCGGAGAGAAAAATCCGGAAACACAGCAAATAACAGTTGCAATTTGCAATGACTATTTTTAACGGAATATTTTGCTCATAATCGAGATAAATTCAACGTATTTACTCACACGCTCCATGTTAGCCGCAGTTGGAAACTCATTGCATTCATTTTGACGAAAAGTCCCAAGTTTCACTCCGCGGATAACTAATCAAGAAACTATGGCAATGGAGCACTTTATAAGTACACCACAGAAAAATCAAGATAAATATGATTGTAAAATCTCAGGCTTCACTTGGTGGAACTACATTGCGATGGTTTGTTAATGAATTCACTTTGTAATGTTCCACAATAGTTTTTATAATTTCGAACTAGGTTTTCGATTATTTCGAAGTTAAGTCATTATCAAGGTGACAATATTACACCACGAGCCCCTTATATACATTGTCAGGGTGTAGAGGAGGGGAAGTATGCTTCTAAAATGACTATATACAATAGGTAATTGATGGTAGCTGAAGATAGTTTGATCGAGATAGTTCCCTAGTCACAATTGAGACAATATTTGAAGTATAAGTATTAATTTCAGCTGCTATAGGAAGCATGAATTAAATATTGTACTCTTAATGGTGCAATAATTTACACTTATTTTCACTGAATTCTTAGTAATAAATTAAAAACATGCATCTAAGTCTCTAACTTGACGATCGTTTCAAACTGCATTTTTTCTCACACGCGACGTTTCACTCTTTCTCCTCTCTTTCTTAAAAAACTCATTCTCAGAGGAGGGTTTTTCGCGATTCTGAAGAAATGACTACGGTGACAATATGAATTATTTCAAAAAGTATTTAAGAGATCATAAAGACTATGCTCTTTTTATTTTATTACAAAATCTAGGAGTTAGAAATTCTCGATTTTCGAAGTAAGGTCTTCCTGAAGTTCATATACGTGCCATTTTCCATGCAAAACGGCTGGTATTTTTCGTCAAAAGTCTTGTAAAGTTCATCGGTATGGGGCTGAAAATTTAGCTTCTGTGGAAGGGTGAGATATTTTTCTTTAAAATGGGACCAACTTTATTGATTACTAGGGGAAATGATATTTCACTCAAACTACCTAAAGATAGTCCGAGCGAGATAGTTCCCTAGTCATAACAGAGACCATATTCGAATTATATGTTTTAATTTTGCCAGCTATAGGACACATCAATAAAATATTGAATTATTAATGGTGCAATAATATAGTTTTATATGACAGAAATTGTAAGTCATTCAATGAAAATATTTAAATAAATCTTTAACTGGACTCATTTTTTTCGTGCAGTGTGTTTAGAACTCCTTCTAAACGCAAGGTTTTTTGTGATACCCAAGAATCTATTGCGGTGATTATATGATCAATTTTCAAAAATAGTTGAGGAAACGTACAAAGTACATTCTGTTAGTTTTTCACGACATCTAAGTGTTAGAAATACCTCATTTTGTAAAAAATATCTTTCTGGAGTTCAAACACGTACAATTGCCATGCAAAAGGGCTGGTGTTTTTTGGAAAATTTCTCCGAAAGTAATATGGTAAGGGGAAAATTTTTGGTGTCATTAGTAAGGTGAGATATTTTTATTTAAAATGAAACTAAATTTATTGATTTTCAGGTGAAATGACATCACATCAACCAATTTTCTATAACATATGAATTATAGGTGTCTATATTTCAGGTCAACAACATTAGCTCCTCAGCCAATATTGTCCTCTTGAAATATAAATTTATATGATAGGTAAGAGCTCCTTAGCAAATATTATATTTAAGGTCAAAAATAATAGCTCCTTAGCTAATATTGTCGACCTGAAATATAAAAAAGTTATTGGCTAATTTTCTGTAGCATAAAGTATATTGGACAAAATATCTGAGAGAAATACGATAAAACAGATTATCCGCACTATGAAATCGTTTTCGATAGGTACCTCAAAATCTTAATAGTTCTTATCAGCCCCTTGGCCCAGCATTCTACATTTTTATTCTCTTCTTCGTATTTGATGCGCTAAATGTTTTCATATAATGAGTTATCTGTTAAAATTATGAATTTATATTCATCGTTTTCGTGGGCAGCGCCACTGAGGCAGATGGAGAAGGGGCTTGCTATGATGACCAATGCTAGAAGCTGTAGCATGGCCATGGTAAGTCTGCCATCTTTGTAAACCCCGATTTACCTCAATAACCTACATAACCTTCATACCTTCATACCATACCTTCATAACGTACATTTCTTAAACTTTCCCAATTTTTTCTTCATGTAACAGCTGAAACTATTTATTTCAGAGCTTCATCAGGCACGCCATCGTCAGTGAATATCGTCACACATTCATCTATTCAAACTGTTTGAGAAACCTCCAAAAGAGACGCACATTTTCACACTCAATCCGAAGCGTTAACAATCTGTCTAGCGCAGCAACTAAATGAAAAAGAATTCTTAGAAAGCAGATATATTAATGATTTTGAAATGTAACAAATTTGACTCACTCGTCCAAAGAGGGTTAAGATAAAACATAATGAGATAACTTCATTGCCATTTGAATTTCATAAAAAATTACAATTTGCCCATTAGAAGTCTCTAACCACATGTTTTTACATCTTAGCAGATCATGAAAAGGTCACGGCCAAACATAAAAATGTACGGTGAACTTGCAAACTACCTCCCTTTTATTCCCTGAATTACTAACAACGTAAACCAAGCAATACCCACGCCATAATGCCTTTCTCCTCGCGCAATATTTCATACAGGAATTGTTTTTGCCCACACTCAAGAGCGCTTAGGTCTCGTTGACTACCGAATTTCCCAGTAATCACCCTCGGATATCCCTACCCCGAACCTATGAAGTCAAACGTTCCCCGTTTCTCTTCGTGGTGGACTAATCAAGTGACCCCTTAACTTTCCTGTCGGAATAAAAGCTTTACCTCTGGAACACCTTTCCGCTTGGAGGTCACATGAGGAAGCCGACATAAAAAATGCGAGGGGAGACTCGACCCTGGGAATAACAGTTCTCAGGAGCTCAAGAGGATGTTTTTCTCACCTTCCAGAGTTGCTCCGATCAGATAAAAGCCATTCGTAAAAGGGGTTGGGATTAAAGTTCGTCCAACGGGCCTCCATGACGGTAAGGAAGTTGGGGTGGGTGGGGCCACGGGAGGGAGGCAAGATACAGGACTTTATCACGGCGATTCCCTTGATTAACCTTTCACTCTCTCACTGCATAGGCTTCCGCGGTGGTTTGAGGATGTCGGAAAGTATCCCGCGTTGGTTCATGCTGGAATAGTGTAGTTGTACCTGGTTTTCCAATCGGTATTTATAGATCTGAATTTCTGACTCAATCTCTAGGTTAACCCGCTATGTACGAGTGAGTCAAGGGGATGAAAACACTGGTTAGTGAGAAAATAAATGCTTCTGAGATTGTATTTATTATCCATATGCACAATATTACCAACGCCTTACAGTTTTCTTCTAAGAATTTTTCAGGAAAATAGGAACCGTAAGCAGGGATAAATTTCTATGGCAAAAATATTACACAAAATCTAATATCCGCTTTACAAAAAAATTGATATTATTTGAAAAAATATACGTTCAGAAAGAAAATAAGGGACATTTACAAGCAAAGGTAAATGTAAAAGAATGAGATGGACAGGAAACTTGTTAATAAAAGAGGACAGGTGTGAGATGAAGAAGATTTTGAGAGGAAATCCATAGGAAAGATAACACCGAGGAAGACCACGACAGAGATGTTGGAACCAAGTAAAGATAGATTTGGAGAAGGTTGGATCTGCAGAGGAGGATGCAATGGACAGAAAGAGATGGAGGCGATAAGTTGATGCGGATAAATATCAACTTGGATATAAATGGCCTTGGGAGGAAGATTAACGTTCACTGGCACATTTTAACAGGGCATTAACTCAGGGAAATTTGCTGCGGAAAATGTTTGTATTACCATTTTCTCCCAAAAAAAAGTGAAAGAAAACTATTTTGTGATATTTTGAAAATGTCATTCTGCTGTTGAAAAGTTATGTAGCAAATTGTTTGGCTAATTAATGATTTCTTCAGAATTTTATTTAAGCCGTAGAATAAGTAGCGCACCTCGAATTCGTCCTATGTATCTTGAATCTTTTCGATTCCACGTAGACACAGAAACAAGAATATTCATGTGCTTTACATTTTAAATTTAGTTCAGTTGATTTTTTTCAAATCCACAATCTTTTTGCTGGTCATTAATATTAAATAACATTGTTATCGTCATTTTGAATAAATTATATTTGCCTAAAAGGGCCTGCAAGTTGGGAGATGAAAATTTTTGAAATCTGTACTAGAAATTTGATGAAACCAAACTCCATGAATACCAAAAACATAAACCAAGTATTAAAAAGTCGTGGAAACCATTTCTATAATAAATATTCATAGTATCTGCAAAATGTGTTTCATACTCAGGGGTACATGCTAGTTGAAAATCAACCCAATGGCACTCTTTTCTGGAGGTGTTGATAAATTAATACTCTTAGTTGCTTATAGATTTGCAGTATACTTGTAGGGAATTTAGAAGAAAATTTAATCCCTACAAAATGCTCCCCCTTGAGATGATTTTCAGGGTATTGTGTTGACGGAGATGCATCACGCACGTGTTCGCCATATGTGCCTTTGTCTTACTGGACCTCAAATGGCCAATTGCGACCGAAAGTGAGCGCGTTATCTCCCCCGATCATGCCCTTTGTTCGGTAGAAAGGACTATAGTTTAGATAGGGGGACAAAATGAATTTAACAAAGGAGAAATGACGATTGGGGTCGTGGAACACGCTCATGTTATCGAATCCAACACGAGCGATAACGATAACAGTCAATTATTAAAAGTAAGGACAGACTTTATTCCTAAACCGCCTGTTTTAATGTTCTTAGCTTAATCTGCGCCTATTTTTTAAGTCACTTGGCTTAACACTAGCCCCACCTGAAAAGCCATCATTACCGAGTATCCGAGGGCATTGTGTTCATTATCCAATGAGTCCAAAAAGATGATTCCGAGTACAAGTTCAAATAACATTTTATCCTCATGGATAATAAACAAGTTTTTGTAAAATGACATTAATGAACAGTGTTAAATCATACATAGTAAAGAACTGGTTTTTGTCCTATCCCACTACTGCATGTCAATGATTTAAGCTTAGCTCTAAGGTATTTCTAAATTATTTTTTTAAATAGAATCCATTTATTCTTACATAAACACTCCTAAACTTACCTTATTCATTTATATCAGAGAGACATTGCGTCCTACTAGAGTATTACTACACATCCCAACCTCAAGGTTAATACTAATTGAACGTTCGCTTTTCCTACATCTCTTCTTCCTTATAGATTCACTTTCTATTGATATAGATCCGTACTCTGTTCCTCCCAAAAAATCTACAGCTTGGCCGCAACACGTTTTTCCATATACAAATTGCAGCCCAAGACAATAGTCAACATAAAGGGAATCTGCGGGTCATCTAAGTTAAGTTTTTTTGTTATTTTAGTTTATATGGGGGTGTTTTTTGGCTGTTGCAAGTAACCTTAAAATTTTACTATTGCTGTATGTGGACTACTTTCTTTGATGCAAAATTAAAAGTAAATAATTCAAAGAAATAAATCTAGCCGACACTTTCAGGTGCGTCTCACCTCGGTCACTTCGCCTACGCGATGAAACCGGTCGTATAATTAAACTGAGATAAAATATTCCCAAGTCAATTTCATATTTCACTATGGATTATCACAAAGTAAATCACGTAAATATGGAATGAGTCTAGCATTGCATGTTTATTACTCTTCATAAAAAACTCTAATATTTGAAGGCTTTACCATGAAATTATAATCCTAGTTCGTACAGCGGCGAATAAAATCCGACTTTACGCTTGGTGAAACTAAAATCTCGAGTGAAATATTCTCCATAGATTCCTATGGACAGTTCTCGAACCTTCCATGTTTAATCCTCAATAAGCTTGTATCTAGTTAATTTATTTAATATTTTTTTAAAACTACCTATCTCTTGATTGTGACTGCTTAGCTCGTTTAGGCTTTACAAACATCATTGTTAAGAACGGGAGCGGAAAAAAACTAGTATCTCACCAAAATAGTTGCTGTTGTCCCATAGCAAAAAGGGCATTCTTCTTTAGTCTCAATCATTAGTAATTATTCATTATTTCACTTTTACGCCATATAAAATCAGCATTTAAGTTATTTTCACAAAAGTAAACAATCACAAACACGAGAGAAAACTTATGTAAAAAAAAACTTTGTATGCTGTAGAATATAGGAATGGGGTGAAGATTATTTTTCAATATAATATTAGTCCCATTATCACTACAGAATGATTACGTAATCATAGCATGGAATTATATTATATTCGACCAAATTAACTGAGGAAAGGACGGAAACAAAGTGAAACCGACCTGAACAACTTTTTTTTATTCAAATTTACATACTATCCTGCGAGGTGCAGTATGGGCGAATGACATGGGGTGCTAAGACATCAGCCGTGTAAAGGAGATAAGGAATCGGTTTTAGGAGGTGAAAAGGTGAAGGGTAATATGTTTGAGCGAAGTTTACATCATATTATGGTAACTAATTGTGCGTGGAAAGAACAAATTTTTGTACGTATTTGTACGGCAATGTACCTCTTTTAATTTACCGCTTCTGTCAAATCTAGAGATGTAGTGCGGCGTCAAATTGGCTCTCTTTGACGCATTAAAATACAACTGTTCTGAGTTTTTAAAGTAAACTTATCCTAGCGAGTTGCCTTCAAATCTCTAGTGGTTGCAGTATTTATAGAGTGATTATCTCGTTACTTCTGTTTGGTGAGCATATGCAGTTAGCTGCTGGTCGTAATCCAAGGGAGTAGTTCTTGGATGGGAGAAACTAGGAAGATCGACGAATAGTAGGAAGGGACAAATCCACCAATAGCGAGATCCGATAATTAGCCCACGGTTTCACGTTCTTCTCGACGAGCGCAATATGTATACAACTTGAAGTTGTTTACACAAAACTAAAAGACTTAGGAAGAATTGAGCTGTAAATTACCGGCGACATCATGAGGTACAAATCCCGAGCACTGTGTTAGGTATAACGCAAAATATTTAAATCCGGGTCGAGACAATAAAATTTCACAAGCGAAGTCAACAAAGTTACCTTATTTCTTCCATGATGGATAATTTCCACCATGTGAAGCCTGCATCTGTTTCCTTTGTGACCTAATTGTACATCACTTTAGAAATTTTTCGTATTTATGAGATTGAATGCTTTGTTCATGAAAATTGTACATGAAAAAATATGGGACCTTGATTTTGGGAAAAATTAATATAGTACATATATTATAGACAGGGCAGTGGAAATAGGGTCTAGACTTCCACTATGAGGTAGCATTTGGGAAAAAAATATTTTTACCTTTACTATGGAGAACAGGATAATTTTCTGCATTATCTAATTAAAGAAGGTAATTATCCCTTTCAGTAAACCTTTGAGGGCTTCCGGCATCAATGGTTTTCTATTTAAAAAAATTACACCTGCAAGTTTAATTTGTACATTGATAGCTCAAAAATACGTACATTCGTTTTAAATAATTCGGTCTATACTGTCAAGTAGTCAAGTTTCTCTCGTTAAATATTCGATCGATTTTGTATTATTAGATCTGAAAATTACAATAACGACTATATCACTTTCCGTTTTTTTCAGAAAAAGCTGTCTTCAACGAAATTTAATCGATTCCCTAGAAGTGTTTCATGAGTGATATGACTGATACTGGTTTAGTTTCTCTCACTGAACATATAATAAAACGTGATAACTTGGTCGACTAAACTTCAAACATAAAATTTGCATTACAGGTAATATAAAAACCACAAAAGTACAGTTACTCTCTCTCAGAAATCTACGTTGTCATTCTGTATTTTTATTGCATTTTATGTGATACGAATATATTCCAGCATTACTCATGCGAATCCTTTGATTTGATACTTTTCTGTATCCATTTCTTGTCATTGTGTCATCAAAATCACCGGAACTATCGGAAAAAAATCACCATCAACATGCAACCATCGGACATGTGGACGCTTACTGGCCTGGAGAAAGCAAATGTCAAAGGACGAACAGATAATTACGCCACATTTACGGCATCACCCACGCACGTATTGCGAAAAGTCAACTTGCGTGAACTTTGATCGCATGTGGGAGGACGCAGGGACTTCGTTATTTTCTCTTCAGGCCGCCCACTTGTACATAGTAATGCTAGGCTAGTCTTTGAAAGCTCCTGCTAGTTTAACTACCTCCTCAATGTCACATCACCCATTCCTTTATTTCTCCTACTTCCATTGCGGTACCAAGAATTCCCACCCAGATTATGAAAAATTACTTTTTCCCCTCAATAATCTCTTCTCCCAAATTGCATCCAAGGAGCGATGATTCCTTACAGATAAGCCGAAAAAAATTTGAAAACCTACCTCTGTCATCTTCGTGATTATTGTTCTTTTTTGTCATTAATAGATGTTTATTTACTCATATACAGAGTGTTTCATAAGAAAAGTTTGAAATTTCTGGAGGAGGTATGGGAGGTATGGGAGGTAATTCTAAGCATGCTTTTTATCCTGTGAAAATGGGGTCTCAACTCCTTAGTTATTGACCTATAGCTATGCAAACATTTATTTCAGAAAAATTATGCGGTTACAATGAAAAAACCTAACTTTAATGATTAGTATTGGTTCAGGAGATTTGAAACTATTCACCATGATGCAAGTGTTGTCCTTATTCTGATATCATTAATGCCAACGGTATCTTATTTAACCAAGATGATCTTGAAGTTCGTCGAAATTTCATACCTCAAAAACAAATATTATATGATAGCATTATCAATTTCAAAGCAATTATTAAAATCATCAGAGTAAAACTTTTGGTAAATTTATTAGTAAATTCACTGCAGCAAAAATCACGACTCAATCTTTCAAGTTTCAGACTTTCCTCCTGAAACACCTGTATATATTTTTTATCAAATCTATCTGTATTATTCTACATGTATTTAGTGTTGTGCATATCAACCTCGGATGCTTAGTGTTGAGAGTTCTCCAGAATATGCCACGCCTTTTAGATTGTAGAAAATCCCAAACCCCGATAGTGGAAATATATAATTATGAAACATGACAAGAAGTGGACTCATGATTGACATACCCTCGAGAACTATGATCAAATATCTAATCTGTAGAGCCAGTATTTCCTCATGATTTTGGGATTCTGACCTCATTTCAGCATTCTTAATGGCATCTTTTGAAAACCATCATCTCAAGTATGCTAAGAGAAAAATTCCCCTACCGTAAGGGTGAGTAAGAAATAAATAGAAGGGCGAAATAATATTGGCATAGCGACCGTGGAATTGCCCACGAGTTCTCACTCTAATTATCACTGTTTATGTAATGTGAGAAGCATTAACGGATCAAGCTGCTACTCCCTCCACCCTTTATCTTCATCTTCATCATGGTTATTACACACTGATAAGTCCGTATTTTGTCATAAAAATCAGTATGGTGATCACAAGAAATAATGATGCACTGAAAATGATAAGGTCAGAGTAAATAAAGAAGTCAAAGGTCGATCCGATACTTAATTACGCGATTATCCTGGAATGGGACTGTATTCAGTAAAGGTCTCCAGCGAATGTGGAGGGACCGTGGGAGGAGCACAGCTTTAGAGAGAAGAGGATGACATTTTTTTGAGTAGGGGACGATTCTCGGAAGGGATCAGTGTTGGGGGAACGGAGTGTATAAGCGGAGCAGAGAGCGGCGTGGAACTTAAGCCGGCGGGAGTGGGCTGCATTTCTAAAGCCCCGAAACAAAACGTGTTATCGCGGAGGAGGAGGATACTTGACCATGTGAACGGGGAAGGTTGTTCTCATCGTTTTATTTTCTTTTTTTGCAGCGGCCGTATCCGAGATAGCTTCTCAAAAGCGCGCCTGGGGGATATAACGCCTGTCTCCTCGGTCCCCTAACGGGGGTAATGCCATGGTTCGCGAAAAAAATGAACGGGGTTATTTGTTCTTATGCATATGACGTCCCTGTGTCCAGCTAAATGGCAAAGGGATATGGGTCCCTTTGGTCTACGTCCCTTTGGTCCCTTTCTCTATACGGCGTACTCTCCCCTCCCCGACTCCCCCCGCCCACCAACACCTATACCACCGCTTCTTCCGCAAGGCGCAATGAGTTCCCACAAGGGGCGAGTTGTCCATTGCCTTTTAAGACGGGGCAAAAAGTGATGCCCCGCGGTCTGGGAATAACGGTCGAGGGTGAGGCGAAAAGGGTTCATGCGATGGAATTATCAGTACTTAAGTGATCACACGAGATAATAGAGATACCACCATTGCCTCGAAACACGATGGACTAGGCAAAAATTGAAGCAAAGAAATGACTGTATCAGGGAAGTTCCAAAAAAAAGATATCAGGGTA
Organism: Ceriagrion tenellum; assembly: GCA_963169105.1. Taxonomy (NCBI): domain Eukaryota; kingdom Metazoa; phylum Arthropoda; class Insecta; order Odonata; family Coenagrionidae; genus Ceriagrion; species Ceriagrion tenellum. The sequence goes on from OY720643.1 coordinate 89,277,075, forward strand.
AGAGACCGGAACGCTCAGAAAATAATAAAAACGTTTTTTTTGCGGCCCAGTGGAATGGCTGAGGCGACCGACAAATTAATTCTGAAAATGATCGTGAGTAATATGATGTATCATGCATGAATGGGCTGATAATAAGCCAATAGCGGCAAGAAATTCCTTGTTGGAGTTGCTTCAATAGTTTGAGAAGCAGTATGAAAGCTTTCTTAACTTTTAAAAACGTGTTCTAACCAGAACATAGGACTGAATATTAAGCATTCCATCAATACTTGACTGCAAGGAGTATCAAAGGAGATCTTTCAAATAAACTCCACTTTCTCAGGCAAGATATCGTAGAACAGCATAATGAGTAATGAAGCTCAAATGATTTCGTAATGTCTACTAATTTTACTTCAAACTCTAGCTACACGTATTTCAACTGTCTAGCAGCCATCATCAGTCTTGCCTGATGATGACTGCTAGACAGTTGAAACACGTGTAGCTAGAGTTTGAAATAAAATTAGTAGACAGTACGAAATCATTTGAGATCATTCAAAATATTTAGTGTTTGGTCTTCCTCAGCATTTAAAAACAGCGGAACAAAGAGAGTATAGAGCAATAGGCATAAAATGTTATCGAAAAACGATGCTGATAAAATGGACGTAAAAGAGAAAAATCCCAAGAAAATTAAGTGGGAAAAAAATAATAGAACTTCCACATGTAGCAAAACCATTAAAAGCCAAGATGAATACTTAAATGCACATCTCAAGAGAAAACTTTCCCTCAGGAAGAGTCCTGGGTGAAGAAATGAATAGTCAGAACTATGAAAAAAACTAAAGTTCACATGAACAAAGAAATTTATGAAAGACGTAAAACTTTAGAGTTACGCAGTTATATATGGCTAGCCAAAAGGAGTCAATAGGAAAAAGGTACAGCAAACCTACCTCTGAATTGAAGGCTGATGATCAGCTTCCGCATTTATTTTTCTGAATCTGACTCCTAAACGCATTGTAAGTATTCTACTTTGTAAAAGGGTCTTCAATAATTTGATTCCTCAAAAAACATTTTACCCACCTACCTCGTCTCCATTTATTTCTATCCTCCCAGTAACATCCACATCCGTTCGTTTTAGTCCAAAAATGCCATATTTATCCAAAAATAATCAATGGCATTGTTGAAAATGTAAAAATTATTCCTAAGCTTCTAGCCCTAAAATACGTACCTACGCAATAAATGGAGAATTTGATAGCTCTGGGTAAAGTAACTCGGAGGGAATGCACCCGGTCACTAGGTTTTGTAGACCGAAAAAGCCAGGGAGGCTTGGTTGGGTAGTCTGCGGTACCTATATGAAATAAAATTAGCTGACACATCCGCCAGTCATTTACCTACGTAAAAAGAGCTCCAAGGAAGCAGGCAGCAAATGCTGAGTGGGGTGTAGTTAACGGGCGTAATTTCGGTGATTATTTTTGCATTTTCGGACGACTCTGTTGGTCCATATGTCCCTAGAATCCCAATAGGCTTAGCCTTTCACCAGATTTCCCAGGGACCTGGCCAATAGAATTTGACACACATTCATGCCCTAGGCGGTGAAAAAACCACCCAGGCGGGATTTGAACCCGCCACCCCAGGAATAGCAGTCGAGGACTACCAACAAGAGCCGGAAATATTCAACATACAATACATAAATTATAATTTTGACGCCTCACATAGTAAAAGTTTTACATTTAAAATATGAGAAACTTAGTTACTTGATGCCTTCGATAAATAACAGAATAATAAGAATAAAATAACAAAAGTTATTTCCGGTTTCGGCATACCGTACCAGTCAAATACAATGATGATCGCATAACAGCGGAAACCTGTGTAATATTCTGTGCTAAATTGTGGAAGTAACAAAGTTTGTCTTAATGCAATAGATAATCAATAATTTTAACTTCACCAATAGGCCAGCGATAAGAGTATTAGAGACCGAAGTTGCATTATTGCCGTCATCGTCCTGGCCTGTTGACTAGTCCGAGTGGAAAATGGGAGTCTATACTGGCGGTATACGCTTCTAACATAGGCTCTTCTCTACATCTTAGCTGATACTTTCCAACCTTTTTTCTTTATACTCAACACCCACATCTCTAATTCTACAACTTTTTGTCATCTACAGCCATTTGATCTTAATTATTGGCATGATATAGAGTTCATTCGGTGGTTGTTCAACCCTAAGATTGGTTGACTACAGCCCTCCACCCTTTCCCATCTTATGATAGTTTCCCTTACGCCCTGTTATCTCTTCCTATGCACCTTTCTCTTTATTTGGTCCATGAACTTAATCCTGGGTCTTCCTCTGCGGACTTTTCCTTACATTTTGCCTTTAATTATGTTCTCCACAAAACCAATGTGTCGTAGGGTGTGTCCAATCCAACTGGTTCTTCTGTTCACTATGGTATTCTATCTACATGGCCCTTTCCTCTTCTACTTTTCTGTACACTTCATCACTTCTTAATGATACAGTGTCATACTGGGACGATCCTTAAAAGTTAGTAAGAAATACTTTTTCTTTTTTATTTGCGGTTTATTGCTGTCATTCACATCATAAACCTTTTTTTATAATTTATTTACTCCTTCGCGTGCGTATCTATAATACTTAGGCAAACAGCAATTTCTGTTATTTTTTCTCGGGATTCTGTCCGGGTAAGATGCTTCATCTTCTTCATTGTCGACGTTTCGATGGAAGACCAACCTCGACCAGGCCAGGACGATGACGGCAATAATGCAACTTCGGTCTATTACTACTCCCATTGCTTGCCTATTGGTTAAGTTAAAATTATTGATTTCCTATTGCAATAAGACAAACCAGTATCGAAACCAACGATGGAAGATTTTCCTTCTTACAGAAAAGAAGAAAAGTCTTTCATCGAAATGTTGGCAACGAAGAAGATGGAGATTATTACCCGGACAGAATTCCGAGGAGAAAAGAAAATTTACAGCAATTGTTCGCCGGGAAAAATCAAATCCTACAAATATCATTCAGCCTCTTTTAACGTAGCAACAATATATCTATCCCTATTACCGTCGCACTTTCCCTAAAATAAGTCGCCTGCTTAATCGTACCTCCTCGCTTTCAGCTGAAAATTCATGATAAATGCACTGCAAAAATAAACCGGGCCAGAAAAATCAGAAATATCTAGAAAAGTGCAGGGTTAAAAAAAACACAATGATATTCACCATTAATCGGCTTAAATAAATCGTTTTCGGGTTGCAAAACTCTGTGATTTTAATCCTCTTCTATAAAGGTCAGTAACCCCAGACCTCGTTTCTGCTGCAGTTTATTCTATGGACTTTTTTGTCGAGTATATTCTCTATTTTCCGGCTTCCACGTTTCCACCATTATTTGAGGCTAGTTTTTAAGCCGTCGACCACAAATCTGCATTTTGCTCCTCTCCCGCAATCCGCAAGTATCATTTCAAACCTGTTATTAAACGCCAACGTACTCCCATGTCCTTTTCCACGAAAAGGTGTACTGGGGCATTATTAGAAAAAGTTACGTGCTAAAATGAAGTGTTCGTGCATCCGATGAGACCCTTGAGTCCATTTTTCATCGAAGACTATTTTAGATTACTATTTTACATTTGTAAATATGAATAATTCATGACGCCCCACCGGTTACGGGAGCTAGTCTCAGAAAAATATTCTTATTTATATCTTACTTCCCTTATTAAGGTTCGCATATTCCATCGGTAGGTGCACACGCCACTGCTGAAAGCGAGATAACATGACTCGAAAAAAAATAAGCATAGTCAGATCATCATCATTGGTCGTGCAATCCTAAGATTGGTTATCTGAAGCCGTCCAACCTTCCCTATCTGATGCTAGTTCCCTCACCTCCCGGTATCTCTTCTTATATACGTCCCTCTTTATTTGGTCCATTACCTTATTTTCGGGTCTTCCTCTGAGGACTTTTCCTTCTATTTTCCCTTCAATTATTTTCTTCACAAACCGATTGTGTCTCAGGGTGTGCACAATCCATCTGGTTCCTCTATACAGTATGGTGTTTCATACGGTCCTTTTCTATCTGCTCCATTGTACACCTCATCAGTTCTTATTTTCTCCGTCCATTTCTTCTTCAGCATCCTCCTCCAGCATAAGGTTTCGAAGTATTCTAGTCTTTTCTGGTCAGCTTTTCCAATGTTCCATGCTTCTGAGTCATACAGTCCTAAACTCCACACGAATGTTTTCACATACTATTTCCTGGTTTGTAGTCCTACCTTTTTTTAGCAGAGCAGTTGTATTTTTTCCATCATCGCCTTCTTAGCTTGGGCTATTCTCCGTTTGATGTCCTTTGTACTTCTTTCGTCCTACTTGGTGGTACTTCTGAGATAGGCCATTATCAAGATTACAGAGTAAAATACCCAAAGACAGCGCAGTTTATATAAGAGATCTCAGAGAATTCGCCAACAATTGATTTTATTCTCAAACCTATTATTGCAAAACGACATGCATACATAAAATGCAGGTACATAAAGTATGTCCTATTCGATATACAAACTCATTCCTTGGTTCAAGTTATTTGAAAGTTAAATCATAGTTTTAAAAAGCCTTCAGGTGGGATCTTAATCTTCAAATTTTATATCGAGGAAAGTATATGTATAGTGTATTATTTGGGTGTGATTCGGATTGGGATTTGCGACGATGATGAAATCACCAAAATTCAGCTAAATAATCTCCCGAGGTTACGTAATAGCAATGAATTTAAATAAATTGCAAAAAATACAAAAGAGGAAAAAACTGTCTAAGATCAAAAATGAAATACATAAAAACCCAAATATACCCATATCCTTTATATTCTTTTATTATTAATATATTCTTCTCATCAGATAGCTTTGTGATCTCATTTTAAGGCACATTTATGGGACAACAGCTTTCAATATCATAACCATCACTAACCTTATAGATGTAAAAAAAAACACACAATAATCAATTAATTTTACTCAATTATCGTTATTTAATAGGAAAATGAAAATATTTGGTCATAACTAGACCCTTTTACAATGCTTTTCATTAAAATACATAAGATGACCTTACGCTTTTATAATACTTGAGGACCAGTGCACAGTTCTATCTCAGTATAGATTTCTTTAACATCCAATGCGTAAAGTAAAGCACAGGGATTGAGCAGAATGAAAATTGAAGCAAGTATATAGACGTCAATTCTCATCCGTTTATTCTTCTTCCGCGAAAAAGTATATACTGGAGAGCGTTGGGACCCTGAATGGGTAGAGGATCGGGAAGAGATTCTCTGACATCAGCAAAACCGATCTTAATCGGTAGAATACTTAAATGACAATACATATTATTCACGATCTCAGGCAAATTTTCCTTTTAATTTTAACTAGTCGTTTATTTCTCTTTTGCAGGTAAGAGTTATCATCTTTTAATGTCAGTGGATAGCTATACTTTGCCAGTAGTTCCGAGCAATAATTTTGACAAATCATACATTTATTTTCCCGCTAATGATGGCATTTGATAAAATATTTTCATGGATATTAAACTTTGAACTGTTTCACTGACTAATTACAGATGATGAACTGAAGAACAAGGAAAACTGATGAACAAAAATCATTTTTAAATTCGGAGTAGAATATACGAGACCACATCTTGTCACGTTTTTACTAATAAAAGCGTAAGGAGTTTTGGAATTTTTCCTGGTAGGTCTCCAGACACACCCTACAATGTTTTTCGTCTGGCCCAGGCCTCATCTTTTTCGTCGATCGCAGCCATGAAAAAAATCCTCTTGGGGACAGCGGTGGATGCAATCATAAGAAAAAAATTCTACAAAGATAAATTATAGTCGTCCCGTAGGAAATCATTCCTGTTTTGATGGATATTAAAAACAAAGGATTGTAAGCATGAACGTTATTGACAAAGGAAAATTCAAAATACGTTTGGCGAGCATATTAATACTTTGAGATAAGGGAATCAAATGTGCAAGAGTGTCATATTTAAACCAGCAAAAAAATCTCCATTTACCAATATAAAACGTACCAGATCTAATAAATATTTAAGAGAATATTAGTCTCTGCATAAATGACCTTAATGATAAGTTATCAATAGTTTATTCCTGGAAATCATATTCCCATCGAGATATTTCTCATTGCCTTAAAATGAGCCAATTGGTTACACATACCTCTTGGCAACCCGTGCATGTGTTTATAAATGCTGCTATAGTTAATTAACCTAACCAATCGAATTACTAGGCTTAAACATATCTTTAAAACTGATTTATCATCTTTTCGTGTATATCATTGCAGACATGTGACGCCATGTTTGAGATGTACACAAATATATACTGAGATTTATGTGATTGGGAAATATTGTATAACTCAATAATCCGAAAGGTAAGTGCTTTGTTTTTGAAAACCTTCTGATACTATTTTCTGTAAGTCAGAGGATGGCTTTTAAAATAAAACTGGAACGTGGAAACCTCCGTATATGTCTTAAACCTCTGAAAACCAAATTCTAAATGATTTATATTAAGAAATCAATGAGCTTGTTCGACAACGGGAAACATTTTCAAAGACATTGCTATTCAAAACCTGAGGCAAAATATTTATTTTTGTGAGAATATAGCCATTCCAACATGAATAAATGTAACTATTTGGCGATAAAAACATTAAGGGAAAGAAATACCCAGTCCTAGACAGCGAGAAAAATATATCACGGTGTTAAGGAGCACTTCAGGTTCATGAAATCAGATATTAAAAAGGCACCTTGATGTGTAGATACATTTTTTCCGAGAGGAAGTCGTGCTAAGCTGATAAATGAGACTGATCAATTGGGAAAAATCCAAGGTATTGAGTATCAGGCACTGTTTAGTAGTCTAGAAGTAATAAAATACTTCTTTCAAATAGCCAATAGGGTAGAAAAATGTTCTAAGAAACTTAAATAATTATAAACCAATAACTAAATTTGGATTGTCATACGGCTCTACTAAGAATGGAAATTGGTAATCAAAAAAACTGCCAGAGAAAATACTTGGCCCAATATTTCAACGACTAATAGGTAAGCATATTTTGCTTATTTTCATTCAGTATGAAAACAATCAAACTCTACAACTTAAAAGTTTAATTAAAGCACTCCTGCATGTAGAATGGTTGGATAGTCGAGAAAACAGCAATTTCTTCGGAACAAACTGTTACCTTTCATACAGAATTTGGGCCAGTTTCATGGCATGTGTTCAGATATATCTTTAGATGTTCCAAATCAACATTAACAAATGTGAGAACATTCATATATAATTTTACTAAACTAACAATGAGCACATTTGATTCGTGTAAAATTATCAAAATCCTCGTTTTTTAGTCGAATTTTACTTAAAAAATAAATTAAATACAGACAAGAGACGAAAAATGCTTTATAACTCTTTAATCAGGTGGTTATCTTATGTTAAGACTTAAATATGAAGATCATTGAAACAATCTATTATACATGAAAAGATGGGTTTAGATTCAAAACAGTATTCTTATCAATGATTTAACAATTTTTTAAAGTTTGTTTAAAGTAATTTTTGAACACATGAGGAATGGATGGTGTATCTCTCAGATTAAGTAATCCAGAAAAGCCGAAAAAAAATTTGGATGACGAGAAAAACACTTGAGTCTGGAAAAATGCTTTCCTTTTCAAATGCATGACGAAAGTCTTTCAGAAACATATGTACGGTATTGTATATGATATGCCATTCAAGGCATGTCAAAATAGCATCACAAAACAAAATAATATAAAATATTGGAATGAAATAACTTAAATTTCTACTCTAAGGACGTTACTAAGTGTTTCTCCTCAGCATCGTGAATGACGTTTGTGCACAACTATTTAGTCCCATGGGAAATTTGGCTTTTGTACGAGGTAGAACTCAGTAATATAAAGGAAATATCCTTTAGAAAATGTTTTTGTGAGGCGAAAAGTTAAAAAAACCAAAGAATTATCTGAAGAGACTGTTATAAAAGATGGCGGAATCCAAGCCATTCTCATACGCTCTCTTCTCCACTAAAACAAAGACATTAGCTCACGATAGCGTAAATGAAATTCATCACATCTGAAACGGCTTCTAAGTGAAGACGTGGATGAATAGAAGTTCATGGCAATCCCAGCAGGGCGTAACAAATGACAATGTGGAAAACTGTGTCACCTTTACGCAGAAATTTAACACTTGGATAACCTCAGAAGAGATGGCAAGAAATTTTTACCACGTGATAGTGGTTGAACTTGAAATCCAATGATAGAGTGCTATTCAAAATGAAAAAAAGGAATGGGACTTCAATTTTTTAGAAGATCTCACATGTGCATTTTGAAATAAAAAGTATTGACCTTCGGTCTCATAGGTGTTTCTTTAAGACATAATTAAAGGTAAATTGCTATCTTTAGGAAAAGAAGAGCCTGTATAAAACCAAATGTGAGGTTATTTAATATAGCAGAGGTAGGCAAGGGCAGGACAGTATGGTGAAAATTATTTGAGTCCTTATTATGAATGGAAATTAAAACTTTTAGAGTATCCTAACACGGAAAGGGAATGGCGCAATGAGTGTGTATGAGTAACGTAAATAGCAAAGTGAACCGTCGATATCCGAACATGAAAGTAACCGATACCTTAAGTTTGGAGAGTGAAGAGAAGTAACACATGAATGCACACGTTTTAGTAACTACGAATTTACAATTGATCCTTTAGGATACTTGATGTATGTATTATGCAAGAAACTCCCTCGTGTGTGCCTTCTGTGCAATGAAGCAGTTCCCTGCTGAGGAAACGGTCCAAGTTCATGCGCTTCATCTGCTATAGAAGACACAATACTAGAATGGGAAGTTGCAGTCCTAATTTAAAGGTTTTTGTGAATTTACTACCAAAATCTTAGTGAAAAAGCCTACACTGGGACACCGGATTTTTGGCCACGCCACCAAAATCACTGGTAGACTTCCGTCCTTCGTCAGGCACCAGAGAGAGAATTTTTATTTTATATCAATTATATTGGCTAGTCATATCTAACTCTAATAATTGTCAAGTCAAACAAAAATACAGTCGTGGAGTGACCTGCATGAGGCACTGATTTTCAGTGGGAAACTGCTCTAATGAAGTGCGTGATAGGTTTACAGAAAGCATCATAATCATTCCGTTTTGGCCATGTTACTCTATTGCCTGGAGAATAATTCCAAAGTTTTTCTAAGGTCTGGAAATTATTTTAGATGAATTTTCCCTCAGCTATTTCTGACCTATATAGTTATAAATTTACCTTTAACTGAAGCCAAATCTATGCCAAAAAAGAGATATTTCTTTCATTGCTTATTTTTAAAATATTTAAGGAGTTATGCAATTTTCGCCTACAGGTTAACTTCTGGCGTCCTTATAATAGTGAACAAATTGCTTTCAGCACCGCATGATGGCTCCAATTTCTAAAAAATAAACTGACTTCAGTAACAATAACTACACACAGATGATCGCTCTCAGCTTACATACGATATTGTTAAATACCAGGTGTCGCCTTTGGATGTTTTCTGATCCTTTGACACACTTGATAAATCTAAATATGACTCGGCCAAGCTACTCATTCTACCTCCTACAGTTCAATCATTCAACATTTGTTTACCCTATCGTATTTCAAAGGATGTGAATTAATTTATCAAAAGTATAAATATAGGAAGGGTTAAAAAATATGTCCCATCTATAAAATATTTAATCTATTTCCCACTACTTAGTCACTCCCATAAATCTATTATGGGTATAACACAAAATTGAGGTTTTAACTGTCAGCTATCCTTGTAAATACCTTAATATTCTGATATTAGCACACATTGAATAGTTCGTAAAACGGATAAAATGAATTCTATTAAATAGTTGACCTTATACTCATGGGTGTAAGTTTTTAAAACCTTAAACTTAATATTTTTACTAAAATATATTTAAGATCTTGTTATTTTCAGTTAATATAAAAAACATTAAACAACTATCCACAAAAGACCCAGAAAATTGCAAATTTTTCAAAATTTGAAATTTTACCGCGCTGTAAAAATCAATGTACGCAAGATCTCTCCTTAAATTTATTTCGACATGGTGTACTATGCAAGGTTAACTATTGGATAGTATGAAGAATTTGAAGAATATCATTCCTCCTCAAATAGAAAAACTATGGAAAATAGCCATTTTTCGATTTCAACTTCACACTTTGGCGACAATATTTATTATCAAGTATGTGTAACTCAGGGTTATCGTGCATGCAAACCCGTTTTATTAAATATAAGTAACGTGAAGAGTTATATTTCATTGTCCTAGAATAGACCACTGTTGAGAAAAAAAGTAAAATTCAATGCTTGCGAATACAGAAAATACTCGGCAACAAGTTTGAAAATGGCCGCTTAGTGGGAACCAGAAAAATTGTAAAAATAAAAGAAAAGTTATTTCGATCAGTCGAAAAATAAGGCTATTTGCTGTAAAAATATAAAATTTTACTAAAATGGTCGAGCTACCAATTTGGACCATTAGGTATGCATTGTCCCCTGCGTCATTTCCAGAGACATCCTAAAAAAAAATGCTAAGGGCGTGCGACTTCTTGTTCAATTAAGCGAAAGAATAATTATAATCAGGTAGAATTTAGATTGGTTTGCATTTATTTTTCCTGATGAAACTACAAGTAATATTTGCTCGCAACCTTCACAGTTAATTTATCTGAAATACCTTGACAATAATAAAAATATATTATTTCACACACTTAATTATACAATATAATCCATATTCCCTGTTAACCGTGAAATTAGGCACCCCCGAATAGGCCTGTAATGGGAGTGGTCATCAATTGCTTACGCTGGGCTTGGCAGCATGACAATACAGTACAGCAATAATAGCACATAAATATACCTATTTACAGGGGTTATAACTTACACACAAGTGTGCTCAATATAATATAAGTTAAAATACAAAGACTTCATGAATTTAATTACACAACAATAAAAAGCAAGTGACATATTAGGTAACAATGAATAAATATAACATTGTAATTCAATGACAACGCCTTCACACTTTCCAATTTTGCGCTACCTATCTACCAACACCTACTCCATTACAGAAAGGGCTGCTGGTATTTGGTTAGTGTAAAGGAAGGGCAAACGTTGTATTCCTAAATGAGGATTCAAGTCACGCTCTGGTTGGACGAGGGTTCACTCACAGAACAGTTGGATGGTGAGCAGCATGCGACGGGGTGGTCCTAATGTCCTCCCATTACGGAGTCACCGTCCGGGCCGGCGTCAAGACCCCTGGCTGCGGCCACATTGGACGAGATGGAAAAACACACGGAAAACATCCAACCACGCATTCGATCTCCCCATTTCTTTATTGCCTTTGCCATTCTGGGTTGGATGTTGCAGAGTCGGATTGAAAAGGAATCCGAGAAAACATTCAGTTCCCCTTAGAAACAGTCAGTTTCCCTAAGCGGGAGTCACGGCTTCGACCGCCGGGAGCTCTTCTCTTTTCGATACCCCTTAAAAACCAGTGGAATTCATTCGTGCAACATGTAAAAATACCAAAAGGTGTGCATTAAAGTCTCCGTGTCAGAAAAACATGTGTCTTGCACGTACTACCTCACATTTTTCAAAGAAATATGAGAAAAAGGAGATGAAATACTCTTTCCCGTGGTGAAATCCTCATATTTTATCTAATTGCATCATTACAGTAATGTATTCAATCCTAAGATTGGTTGATTTAAGACCTCAGTCGATGCAGCCTGAGCGTTGTAGCTCCTATGTTACGGGTCCGGTTTTAGATGGAGTATGCATAGTCCCTTTGTATATATATATATATATATAACTACCCCCACTCCCTACTCCCTACTCCCACATAAAGTGTCATTACACAAATGCCATACCTAAACTGTGGGTGGAGTAAACATATCTTCAGATACAGTAAAATATCTTGGATTTACTTAAACTTCTGATATATCGTGAGGGTTACACATATAAAACTTACCTGCCACAGCATTAAAAAACTAGGTTTTGTTAAACGTATGATAGGAAGGCCCTCGGAAGAAAAAGTGAAAGGTAGATGGTACTTCGTTCTGGTTAGGCCAAACCTCGAATACTCCAGGAGCATTTGGGAACCTCGTCATAAAGAGTTAATCAAAACAGATTAATAAAACATTAAGGAAAGCAGTGCGCTTTGTTAAAAACTGCTACGAGCGTACAGTCGTCTCTCATAACTTTTAGTGGGATTAAGGAGGGAGCCCCTAGAGACTCGAAGGCTACACGCTAGGCTCAAGTTGCTTGAGAAATTCAGACATGGCGTATTTCAGAGCGACAATGAGAATATTATCATGACTCCTCACTACATCTCTAGGTCTGACAGATGTGACAAATAAGAGAGGTACACTGCCGAACATAAAGTGACAAAAACTCAAAGTCTTTCAGCGCAAAATAAGCGATCACTATAAAAAAAAGAGCTCCATTAAATACACTTCTATAATACATGCCACCATTTCACCTCCTAAAAACTTGCATCTTTAAATGGCTGGTGACATGCCCATGCGGTGGCTCGCAGGGTGTTATTTAGAAATAGATATACCCTTATGGGCTTTCATTTCCATTAATTCAGTTACAAATTCATCATCCGTCATGTCTCAAAATTTGGCCTATTTATCTATATTTTGAGTTCCAAACGGTACTTCTGACGGTTTCTTCCTCATCTATTCTGCTGTATACCTACGTATTTTTTATCGCATCCATCCACCTGATCTTCAACACCTGCCTCCTGCACCAAGGTGTGAAAGCCTCATTTCTCATCTGTGTTCATCGTTCGATTGGTCCATGTCTCTGGGCTACCTCGCGCAACACTCAACATGAATTTCTTCAGGTACCACCTTCATATTGGTAACCCTATTCTATCTCACTGGTAAATGGAAAATGCCTCAGTCATCTGCCTAATGTCATCTGTTTAAAAGGCGACAATCCCGAGGGAAGTGTTTCCTTGGGAGTGATTAAATTCTACTGGTGAGCGCCTAAATTTTTATACTGATTAATATATTTATACAAACAGCAAAGGTACAGTTAAAAGTCAAAATGATAGTCTTAATAAATTCAACGTATATTTTGAACGTATATTGCAATTGTGCCTAGAGAGAAAACACCAAAATGATTCTATCTTCTGGACCATTCTGAGAATTAGGAATTCTATAAGTACCATTTTCAAGAATAGTTATAAGCTAATGTAGTATCAAATTAAATCAAAATATTTGCAAATGATTTCTAATTACTTAAAAACACGCAAAACTTTCCAAAAATTCAGGTTTATATTAAGCATCCGAATCGTTATTCTGATGAGCGTGATATAAGACAATAGTGTAAAATGAACGTAATCAAAACCCAGGTTGATGATGGAAATCCCAACAACTCAAGGCTTAAATTTCGATTCCAAATTTAGCAATCAGCAGGAGGGTTATCGTATAATATTTTACAGCTCGACGGAGCTTGCTTAACGAAGAGGAAACGGCTTTGGGTGCAGTAATCATTTTGTTTCGGAAGGGCCTCTCTGTTAATCCGAGCCCCACCTAACCTGACCCAGACAAATCGAGCGTGCACTGAATAAATATATAAAGAAACTGGTCGACAATTCCAGAGAGTGGTATAAAAATTCCCCTATTATTTGAACTCACTGCTTCCACAAAGCTTGAATTTTAAAAAGCACAATTAATAAATTCATGGCTTTGTGGTGTTGTTTCAACACTTTTCTCTCCCTTAAAGAAAACCAAATAAATCATTTTCCAACATAATGTGGCAGACTTCCAAACTGTGGGTAATTTTTATTTTTTAATTCATTGCATCGGCCTCATGCAAAGCTTTGTCACCAAACTTACGCCTGTCGCTTTTAGGATATCGGCAACCATTTGAAATATGCCGCTACATTTGAGAGAGTTTCTTTATGAAACAGCGTTTGAAGTATGAAGAAGCTTTGAATTTCAATTATTTTGCCCCATAGCACTTGTTTTATGTTGTTGCTGATATTAGAAACAACGTGCCTGCGGCCATTCGGATAGGCACACAATATACAAATCCTCAAAAGAGTTCAACACTGCCTACTAGATGAATAATCCCACCGTTAATGAATACATTCACTACATGAAAATCTGGAGTGTCCGATAGCATAATACAAATCTCGGGCTCATTAGCGTAGCATTGAAAGAATGATAAATTAGGCTTTAAAGAAGATGAGAAAACTAGATACCAATGAAATTAGAGTTCTAGTTAATCATTTATGAACGCATAAAATGAAAACGACCACGCCAGCAATTTGAAATAAATTTTGTTTTGGAGAATAGGGCATAAAGGTGATGTGAAAAATTAAAAGTGAAATTCAGGTTGTCTTTTCATGGATCTAATATTTTCTACTGAGGATGGAATACAACACTAATTTTCAAAAAATAACTTAAGTTTAATCTTGGACCTATCATTAAAGGTATCTATTTTTTACGTAATGATTGCTCAATTGACACGTCCAGAGCAATGTCCTTAAATTTTTAATGTGTTACTTATGTGGTTAAGTAAAATAGGGACTTTTTCTCGTATTTCCAGTTCACTAGTAGAAATTTATGCCAGAGGAAATCTAATTTTGACTAGTTTTCCCTTCTAATCATCTTTTATCCAAACAGTAAATAAGACAATTAATTTTAAAATAAGTAGCGAGACGATTTTTTCGCTCATTATAGAGTATAGCCTCCCAATTACTAAATTTTATATATTTTGATTAACATTACAATCAAATCTTAAGAACTAATTTGATAAAAATCTTAAGAACTAATAGGAATAAAAATTCACATTTTAGGGTAAATATGTTACTTATGAAATTGACGAGAATAAATTACGTATTTATGACTAAGATCAAACAGATGGGCATCTTAATAAGTATGTTGTTTTTTGTGAAAGAAATATCAATGATGACAATGTAGTTGAGCAAAATCCCAGGAATTCTTGTACAATAGATAATGCACCTCTACTATCATCAAGACGATGATATTCAAGGGATGGAAGTAAAAATTGATGCTAATTACTGCTCACAGGCTCTCCTTCACATCGTTTTATGAATCTTCGATAATCAATAACGGTCCAATCAAGAGTCGATAAAATTTCCAGACCCACACGTTTACACTTCTGTATTTGTGTCACGGCTTGCGCGATAAATTACAATGTCGATATAAAACCTCGACCCCAGACACGCGAGATGAGTGAGATTCATCTCGCCACAAAAACCTCACCAATGAGACCAAGACAGCCATAAATATTTTTTTCATCTCGTTTAACGGCTGCATATTAACGTATTGCTTTTTGGTCCTCTTTCTCCATCGCCACGAGTCGATGGCTTAGTGTGGCAAAGCGGGAGGGGGATGTAGACGTTTAATGGCCTCGGGATACATCTCTGAACGCATCCCAGTCGAGGCACGCGCTGATCTCCGGCGGACCAATCGATCTTGTCAACTCAACTGCCTGCCATAATTGGCTCGTAAAAAATCCTGCCCATCTTTTTACTCTTCCGCGGGGCGGCAATTACGGAGAATATTGACCAATCTCCTGTCACGCTGCCGCAGGCAATCACAAGAATCGCCTACAACAAATGGCTCAAAGTTTCACATACAAACCCCCAGGAATTTGTTTTCTATCACTTTATCCAATCGTCTATTAATCACTACAAGTGTTATCAAATTATATGAACGTTGGAAGTTCGGGCGATGACTTTTGTATTTTTCGCACCTGATCATATTGAGGAATTGTACAATAACATCTAACGATCGCGGTTCTATTTTTCTGCGGATTGACAATATAGAAATGCTTTATATTTCGATTTATTGGAATTCAAAGATGGATTAAATGCAAGTGCGCCTCCACAAGTCATCCATTTTCTCTTTCTTTAGAGATTTCTCAAGAAGGTAATCTTGATAGCGCTCATACATGAAACTGGTGGTGGAATTTATAATTTACCGTGCGGAGATTTATATTTCTTCAACCCTGAGATTAACTATTGATCATAGTGGTCAGATCAGTCACCCTTCGGTTTAACACCCATTACGTTGTAATAGCCGATTCTACCGAGCGCACAGGGAAGTTTTTAATTTGTATTTGGATTGGATCTTTGGGGAGACGACCGACAACTAAGGTCATTTGCCCTATAGAAGACAAGTAAGGGGGAACAGTAGATAGAAACCAGCCATTGGCCTGATCCTAACGAAAGGCGCCACTAGGATTACGATTTAACGTCCCATCTGACAGACAGAGTACTGTACTTGAAGTGCTCTCCACAAAACACTCAAGTAGGGATCGGGTTTCCTCTGAAAAACATCCTCTTCCGCAGGGATTTGAACCCTGGTCGTCCGTTTGGTTATCCCGTACCCTAGCCACCACACCCACCCGTTCCTCAAGTATATATTTACTTAAGCCTGTTTAGAACGATAATTGATCCAGCATATGTTCAAGGATACTCGCTAGTATGAAATCTTAAAAGTAACGTGACATACTTTAAAGCCGGCCCCGGTGACGGTGGGGTAAAGTCCTCGCCTGCTATACTTCGGGTCGCGGGTTCTAGTCCTGCCTGGGTGGGTTTTTCACCACCCAGGGCATGGATGTATTTCAAGTTCTGTGGGTCTGATCCCTGAAAAACCTTATGACAGGTTTAGCAGACTATTGGGATTCCAAGGACATACGGGCCAACAGAATCGTCCGGAAAGTAAAAATATTAATAACTATATACTAACTAACACGCAAAACTACTATAATATTAGCTGAGTGACTATTTCATAATCAAGTCGGTTCCAGTTTACCGCTCGCTCCCAGAAGGATCTAATGGCCTTATCTTAATCTTATTAGCCTTTGCTGTCACTATGGGGTCTTCAGTTACAAGGTCGTTTCATATCGATTGCATTCTTACTTCGATTTAGGTCTTTGCAACCATTTCAACCATATGTACGCATTTAATGTGCTATCTGACCATTTACTGTCATAACATACCCAAGAAAATCGGCGGATGTGCAGCAAAAGTTGTCATTTTGAATACGAATGCACTACCATTTCAACAAAAATATCAAATAATCTATAAAATGCTTATGGATAATACAAAAAAATAAGCACATATGTGTTAATTTATATACATTGCAAAGTACTATATCGATTGAAGAACACAATCAATATTGAGCGACCTTGTACAATTACTGAAATTAACGCCACCTCTACCTTCTTCTCACTATTAGTTTCAAGCCGTGAAAGCAACAAGAAAATATAGCTAACCTAACACCTTTTTCAGCCACCTGATGTCGATTGGTTAATTTAAAATTACAGCGATCTTGCTTTGCAGTTATAAATCGGTTTTCGTTGACTTAGACTACCGTCAGTTTCGGTTACCGTCTAATTTTTCCGCGAAACTATGCCCACTTTGGTTTTCGTCCGCTGCCACAAATTTCGTCGTCGAGCCGTCATGACATCACTGTTAATTCTGTAGAAACGTAGAATGACCGCGAGTTTGCTTGCTCAGTGTGGCGTTTTTTTCTCGTCTTAAGAGCATCCCTCCTCGCATCTTGCCTCATTTAAGACAAATATTGATGAGGTGGCAGAAATAGACATGTTAAGACAGCTTTTTTGTGCAAAATGGGTCCACTGGCTCTAAAGCTGATCTATATGCCGTAAAACCAAGAAGGAAAGTGGTGTCTGAAATATGGTGTCTTGATACCTAAAGTCCACATGGAGGAGAATTTCTCAAGCAATTTAAAATTTCCTTTTCTCTCTCCCCTCCCCGGCTTCAACCGTATATTAGTCTACCCTGTTATTCTGTATTGATGTTCTATTCAGTAACTCCTCGGTATGCGTCGTTTAGATTTTCGTCTGATTCGATGTTACGTAAATGCTGATAAGGGCCGTCCGAAAATTTTTCCCTGTTTAATGCTAATTTAAAAGACCGCAAGTGCATATGCTTGTGTTTGTTGACACCTGAGATATAATCGTGAAAACATACCAAACACGTAGTTCCCTTCCGGGGTAGGCACAGTCACAAAGTTTCACGCACAAACACAAATTTGTACACCTAACTCTGCTTCGATAATTTCCTCCATACTGACCTATCCTTGCAAACCTCATTTGCCTCATTTAATCCCTCACACTGCTTCATACATGCTCTCCTGTTTTTAAGACTCCTAATATTCCTCCTCCTAAGAATTTTCTCAGTCACATTCAACCACAACTTTCTCGGCCTACCTCTACCTCTCGCACCATTCATTTAACTGTCATCTATCTGTTTCGTTATTCGACTCTCATTCATTCTCTCAACATGGCCAAACCAACGAAGCACACTCCTTTCATACATGTCCGTTACTGGAGCATCTAACCCACATTCATTTATTACCCTCTCATCCCTGACCCTATCCATCCTAATTTTGCCGCAAACCCATGTTTCATTACCATACAACAAAGTGGGGAGAAGTACACCTTTGTACACGGCGACTTTTGCTTCCTTAGACAGACACCCATTCTTTGATATCCTCCACATGCTACCTACCACTTTCCTTGCAGCTTTTGCACGTCTCTTTATCTTCTCATCTATACGTCCATCTTTCGTAAACATCTTACCTAAGTACCTCCGGGATAAAGGCAAAAAACGAATGTTGAAATTAATTTTCGAAATTGATTTTTCGCGGAATTAAAGTAGTCACGAATATTTTGATCCGTTTTACATTGTTTCGACTTACATCGCTCGTCCTCTACATGTATCTCCGACGTAAATCGAGGACTTACAGTATGTACCCTATGATATTACTTGTAATAATTTATGTTTTATATGAATGTAAGCAAGATTAATTACGATTATTGTCTCAGCTTTTCTTGTTCACAATTAAGCTAAAATTTAATTCCTTTGCTGTTATTACATCTGCATTTGAATGATTTTTGTTTAATTCCAGCAATGAATGTTATTTATGGAAGGTAGTCTCCACTCAGGTACGTCCTTTAAGAATGCCTAAAGCTCATGGATATTTGTACACAATGTTGTTCTAAAACTTTTGAGTAATAAATTGTTCTTATTTTCATTATTTTTTGCCATAAACACGATGTTTTATGGTGAAAAAAAGTTTTCTGATTTTTACTTTGGAGTGTCTAAAACTAATTATTTGGACATACATTGATTCATGTGGAAATATTTGCCTCGGCTTTCGTCGGCTTCGGATATCTCCGCACCACTTTCTCGCAAATAAAAGTTCATTTATCGAGTGATAACTCATTTGACGACTGTAGTAATTCTAGGTTTTGTACTCAATATCAAAAATTGGCTAGTATACTAGGCCTTGCGCCGGATAAAGTATCGTGTGAAAATGGGACTAGACCACATATATCCAGTAATTTAGGGAGGTGACCGAAAACTAAAGACATTAACACCAAACAAGATATGCAAGTCTGTGTTGCAAAATATTCTCTGCCGACCACAGCTTTCTCTTTTGTATAACATCATCACGCTGGACATTGCAGAAGTTGATATTCGTGACGAAAGAAAAACAGAAATCTCGCGTAGATTTCTTCAAATGGCACGAAGCATTTCACATCACTGGGGCACAATTTTGAGTACATGATTACGCCACAGCATATACACCCTGTGGAATCTTATTATGTATTTTGATACAACATTAAGTCCTAAGATAAATCGACAATGGGACGATAGTTTTAATCAACGGTGGATATTTACTCATGAAAATTTGGACTGAGATCACAACAAATTGCTTTACTTGTGCCGCAAAAAATCACTTGGTTAGGGGTAGAGATTTCTATGCAAAACCTGTAAATGCAGTAAAATACCACTTTTTCTGTGAACTCACCGTAAGATAACCTCTTTCAACGACAAAAACATCTTTGTATCTCTCAATTCCTCTTTTACCCATCCACTTGTCAATCCCATTCAGATTATATCCGCAAGATTATTTCTCTACCGTCTAAATTCATAACTTAATCAATAATACAAGAATATAAATGCGACATGATACAGAATACATTTTG
Source organism: Ceriagrion tenellum (assembly GCA_963169105.1). Lineage (NCBI taxonomy): Eukaryota > Metazoa > Arthropoda > Insecta > Odonata > Coenagrionidae > Ceriagrion > Ceriagrion tenellum. The sequence goes on from OY720643.1 coordinate 89,297,085, forward strand.
AGGAGACTGTGAGAAGTAAAAATTAAGGCTGATTTGAGCATAAATTTTACGAAGACTAAGCGTCTGGGAATCAATGAGAATACAAGAAACTTGGATATGAGGTCATTGAAGTCTGCTGTGAGCACAAGTACTTAGCAGTGACCACTGGAATAGAAGAAAAGGAGGAAAAAAGAAATGACGAAGTGGATAAATCAGGTAAATCAAGCATTAAAAGATAACAAAACTAAATGAACTGAATGAATAAAGAAAATAAAATCTAAGTATTTCTCTGTGGACCAAAAACATAGGAATTGACACCAATACTAAGAGACTGCAGGCCGTAGAATTGGATTTTCTATATAAACCTGTATAGGGAAATTAAAATCCTCGAAAAGCCTTCAAAACATTCTAATAATTAGCTTTACTCGTCTCTATGGCTAAAAAATCTTGACACTTAACGTTGCTTTTTAACCTGGTAGTCCCAAACTGGGACGCAGAAGGGAAATTTTAACGCAATAACTGGGTCGTTTGGGAACTTAGTCAATGTAATTGCATGATATAGGTGGGTATCCTGAACGATCCAGTGGTGAGAAAACTGCCCTCATCGGTGATTCGCGCCATAAATCTTTGATAACCTTGTACGCCACGCCGAGTGGGCGCGCCAGTGACATGCGGGGGCGGCGGCTACGGCGAAATCTCCTCCCTTTTCCATCGCCCCCTCAATGCGGAGCACGCTGACCCCGTAATTATTTCCTGAAACTCGACTTCCGAGAGAAGTTTCGTAAAAAATTATGCGACTTCAGCCGTGACAATGCTGCACTAGTATTGGCAAAAGTACGAGTTTTTGTCCGGACGAGTGAAATAGACGGTTTCTCTATTTTGTATTCCAAACGTTTTATTCATCTCAAGGCCAATGTGGTACGCATCTGAGATTGACGCGTGAACAAAGTGCACCGATGCAATCACTACTCAATTTGATATGCAGAGTATAACTCCAGTACATAATATCTCTTTGACACATATACATAGAATTTATTAAACATGTATTTCCTCCACTAATAATTCTACAGACACTTATTATACGAAGCGGATGTGTTAGCGTATGTGGGTGCAAGTATATACACTTCATATGCTCAATTACCTATTGAGCATATGAAGTGTACCTACCTCAATTACCTAGTGAGCGACATGAAAGAGTATGAATAAGTTTATGGTGGTAATGCACAAGTTTATTTGAGTAAGTAATTATCGTATCCATTTGAAATCAACTATTTGCCAGTTCCATAAATAATAACCACTTTATAATTCAACTAAAAAGAAATCATTTAATTTACGATATTTAGTTGTAAACAGATACACCAAATGAAGAATATATCGAGATATCGATGGAATAGACTGAGGATGAGCTGAGTCACCATAAAGTTTATAATAAACATTATATCGAGGATCTAGTTGTTAGCGTTTCTTAGTAACATTTTGTATTCTCCACTAAATAAATAGGTCAACACTACTTAATAAAACTAAATTCTCAATTATATACCATCATGACTTGAGCGGCACCTAAAATTCTGAACTTTCCGTATTTCTGCAGCAAAGTAAAAACTGCCGATCTCATTTGAGTGAAATGGAACGTTTTAAAGGAAGTGAAGAATGTAATCTGCTCCTTTTTTCCCAATAAAGAAATGGCGCGCGGATATACATAAATGCCCCAACTGGAGAGCACGCTTGGAGCAAAATATGACTGACTGCGGTCTAGTAATTATTCCTAGTAATATTTAGTTTCATCCACAAAATAAATATATCAGTGCCACTGAAAAAAACACTAACATGTAGCAGAAATTCTTAATTATACATCCTCATGTGATTTGAGTGTGCATAAAATTCTGAACTTCATATAACTCTGCAGGAAAAAAATGTCAATCTCAATTGGGCGAAACGGAAGGTTTTCATAGAAGTAAAGAATGGAATCACCTTCATTTACTCCCATTAAAGAAATGGCGTGCGGATTCACATAATGGTCCCAACTGAAGAGCACGCTTGGAGCAAAATACAACTGACTGCGGCGTACCAAATCAATTACCTCAAGTATGAAGAGCGAGAGATACGGGCGCAGAATGAGTCTGGGAGTGTGCGGCTGAGCAAAAGAGAGATCCAGCGAAAAGTATTTGGATAGATTATTGAGATGCACCAAACCCGTCACCTGAAAGGCAAAATGCACATAAATCAGCTAATCAATCCCAGGAATGCAGTTTTGGTCGCCATTGCACGTTAAAAACTAGTAAGAAATTATCTTCGACCTTGCCGAAGCTTAAATACCCTACACCATTTACAATTTTGTTTTAAAAAAGCGTGGTTTTAGTCCAATACAATCCAATTTAAAACTGTGCCATTTGTGGACTATTAGAGGTTTATGACCCAAATTTCAGCTCAATATCTTAATTTTTATGGCAGTTATCGTGCCAAGAGTAAGAAAGACGGGACTGACGAACAGAAGGACAAACAGGCGGACAGACGGACATAGCTAAATGGACTCGTAAGGTGATGCTGATCATTTCTATATATGCTTTTCTATACCTCCTACGCCTCCTTCAATGCGTCAAATTTCTGCTGTGACAAAATCAATATATCTACCCTACCCATATAGTGGTGTATGATATAAAAAAAAACAAAATAATTCTCAGAGTGGTACCGCGGACAAAAGCGACCTCGTCGATACTGATGTGTAGATTTTTTTGGGGGGTTACGGAGTTCATTTAACCGAGCTGAGCGAGTCGTCATGCGCGGTGCATAATTCGTGCGTCTGGAAAGGGGGGTATACGCGCGTATTCGGCTGCCTAAGCTGGTGGAGGTTAAGGTGAGGCAAAGCAATCCAATTATACGATGCCCGTCCCTGCTGCAAAGCGAAGTTGGGACGAAGTGTCGGGCGACCGCTACGAGTGCATTTTGTCCTCCTCACATCTAAGGTCGTTTAAGCTGAAATAGGAGGGTCGCGTAGTTGTAAAGGAAGCCCATGTACGTAGGCCTAAATATCATGCGAATTAGGAGCCGTCCATGAATTATGAGAATGAGATGCTAAGGTCCACCCTAAATTTAAAAATATACGAAAATTTTTTTTCTTGATTGAGTGTATCATTGCTGTATGATCATCGTTAAGGTGGAATCATTTAAACTCCGACTCAATTGCGAGGCCATAGAGATATAGAAAAATAAATAAAATTTCCACAGAGATGGATTGAAAACCAGCAGCACATGGAACCCAGACATCCGCAAAAATTCTATGCCTCTACCTTCCCCGTCCTAACTTCCTTCTCCCTTGCACCTCTTCCACTTGACTCTATAATGGTGGGGGCACATATATAAAAGCAACCAGCACTATCAAGTTTTATTCTCATGAATAAGTGACCTGGGGTGCGATTCTGTTTCTTCCTAACGCCATAGCGCCGAGACCATGCGGTAAAATAGCTAGTAGCTTCGCGAAAATGCAAATCAGTTTTTCAGATCTCGCGCCATTTTAGTTCATGCAAAGCTTATTTATTGTATTATCGCAATGGTTGTAACGTCTGAAGAAACAGAAATGCGCGCTGCGCCTCTCTAGCGACAGCAAACGCTATTATATCACCGCGTTATGATGGCGACTGTAGAAACAGAATAGCCCTCCCGTAGTGGGTCACAAAACCTCGGGCCAAAACCGATATCACACGCGGCATATACCCGTATTATTTTATTTTATCATACGTAAGTTTTTCCGACGGAGTCTATGCCTCTGTGTGACCCTAGGATAAAGAATTCGACCCCCGTATTAGGTGTGAAACCCCAATGGCCAGTCCGGGGACAACTTTTAATGATCAATGCCACATTAGAAGTCCTATGTCAGCTTCTACGGAATATCCTGCTAAGCATCACAAGAGTGCGTGGAGGGGGTAAGTTTCCTTCAACATATATTTTAATACATACTGCTTATTATCCTGGCTATTGAAACCACGACTATTAATGCGCTCATTGCTACACCTTTTATACTCGGAATTGAGAAAAGTATTTTAAACAGTTATAATCAACTTACCAAATTGTCCATTGATGTGAGGACTATGATATCATACTCACTCAATTCTCTACAAATTTAATGTTTTTATATAGCACAAATTTCAACTAACAATACAAAATCATGAAAAAAACAAAAAGAATATTTTCGATTAAAGTATATATAAAGATATATATAATAGCGTGAAATTGTTGTCTAAAAACTTCTTTTATGGTAGCATCCATTGTCACTAAGGTGCATACTCCGTGCTCAGAATGAATATTTGGGCAAAATCTTGAATAGCGCTGGAACTAATGAAGACTTCAAATTACATAATGCCTCGGTGGCGGCAGGATAACACTATAACCCGGAGGTTGAAAGTAGACCTGAGCGCCGATAGATAAACTAAACGCCGACTGGAAATGGGTCGGGCGGCCGGCGGCGCGCCGAGGCGATGGTTTTCACCGACGGCGTACTTATCCAGCCATAGTATATTTACAAGTATTTCAGCATGATATAGCATAAATTATTCATTTTTTCTCATTATTTAATGTATACAATTGTTTATTTCATGTTAAAACTTATTTTATTAGATTTTTAATAACGTATGCGAGAAATTTGTTTTAATTTTAAGTATTTAAGCAAATATCGTATCGTACAACTTCAATCAAACCTAATATTATACCCTTTCATTACTAAATTTCAGAAGACAAATATATTACTGATTTACCTGTTATCTCAATTGCGAACTTAAAATGTCGTTGTATACTGTTATATCCATTTCACAGTTAAAACCTTATTTATAGTTTTCAAATATGATAAAATACTATTCAAACGATTCTGTATGCATTTTTATCACATCTTGCATTCATCTATGTATCACATTGTAAATTTTGAAAGCGAAGGCTTTTATGGAAAAGATCTCCCGTTTTTTAGATTTTTATTAAAAATTTAATATTTATAGTGTAATATACGAATAAATAAGACGAACAAAAAGGCAATTGGAACTTAACACACAAGACAAAGGCTGAAAATTTACTAATTATTTCGAAATACTTCCGAATTACCCAGAACCCTAGGAAAGATTCCCACCAAAACATCCCAATGAAAACGACCTTTATTCACAAGCACCAGATAAAGAAGAAACCACAAGATAAATTAAAAAGCTCAAAAAAATTGAAGCATCTGGTGAAGATGGAATCATAGCAGAACTCGTGATAGCAGTTGGACCAAAAACCATAGCATAAATAACACAAACAATACAAAAATATGGCAAACTGAACAAATCCCTAATGACAGTAAAAATGTCCCTATTCATCCATTTTATTAAAAAAAAGGAGATAGAGCAGATGTAAACAACTACAAAGGAATTCCACTCCTTCCGGTCACATATAAACTTCTCTCACAATACTTTCTTCTTCAGTAACAACTTTAATCCGAAATTGGCGAATATCAAGCAGGCATCAGGCCAGGTTGATCACTCCCGGAAGTAATTCTAAATCTAAAACTAAAAATTCAGCACCAAATGATGCACAGCAAAAAAATTATCAGCAACTTCATTGACTTCAAAAAAGCCTTTGATTCCTTCAGACGAGTGGATATAGTTCGCCCAGTCTCTCCCACGTAGACTTCACCACGTAGACTTCAGAGACTGGGCGACCTGTATCCACTCGTCTGAAGGAACACCGTAGGCATTTCCGTCTTGGTCAACCGGAAAAATCAGCAGTAGTTGAGCATAGCCTGAGTCGGGACCATAAGATCATTTGGGATGACACGACTGTTTTTTGGCGATCCGGTCAATTTTGGGATCGCTTAACCAAAGAAACGATAGAAATAAGGTTGGAGAGGAAGAATTTCAACCGGGATACTGGTTACACGATCAGCAGCTCTTGGAATAGAATTCTGAGAAGAATTCATAACGCCAGAGCTAAGTCCCCGCTGGTCAACGGTCCTCCACCACAACAATCGGGGCTCGACCAATCCCGCTCCGCCTAGCGCCAAATTAAACGGTCTTTTCAAGCTTACATCAGTAGCCTTGAGGATGGGAAACGAGTCGGAACCCGAAACGTCGGCTGCCTATGAATATCTTACCCGGTGGCGAGCCCGAGAAATTTACACAAATGTTATTCGCCGGGAAAGTGTAAAATCATACATAACAAGCCTTAAACGGTGCCACACAAGATACTATTATTTTCAGTCGAACTAGGGCTGATGGTCTAATCTGCAAACCTTCAGTGGGGGTGAAACAACTGAATCTGTTTCACTGACATATGAACTAACGGATCATACCAAAGGGATGATTGACGTGGTCAGGTAAGTATAAGATGAATTAAAGCATCAGGCTACGTATTCAAGCCAAAATTGAGCGAGTAGAAAATCATTCACAGAATGGATGCTGAATCTGAGAATATCACCAACTTTTCTAACACTGTAACTTCGTGTAAACCTCGATTGTTGTTCCCGTTCACGGACTGATATGTTCCAAGATCCGCTAATTCACTCATAAGAAGGCGTTGGGATAATAACGTTCTGAAAAAAAATTAAGGAATGTACATGCATTGGGGTTGGATGCATTAGAAATCCAATGATGTAATTTATTAAGCAATAATTTCGTGTCAATTACCTAATTGAAAACTGCGCATTGGATTAATCAATATAACTTTTCTCTTAATTTGTCTGTTTTTTACCGTGTATAATTTCAGTTGATTGCAGAAGTGATTCCGTTTCTGAGTATAGCAAAGTAGACAGCCATAATAGATATCTAGAAATCCAGGGTTAATGGCGAATCGTTCTGTGAATTATTCCTCCAAGAGTCACAAAAAGTATTTTAAAAAAAACAAAACTGGAAATAAAAACAGTTCTGAAACTACTCTCACATATCAAAACTGAAAGTTTCTCTAATTGAAAGTATACTTATTTATTTTTTTTATAAACTAAGCTTATATATATCATCAATATTGGTAACAAGCATTCTTTAAAAACATCATCACTGTATATAATTCCAAGAATTCAGCCTCCAGGAACCTCAGAAAGTTAAAAGGATTTCCCATTTTTACGGATTTTCCAAGAATCAAAAATGTTTTCCACGCTTTTCCAAGGGTTTTTAGTATCCGGTCTTCAAAGAACTGCGGAACTAGCGACGCAGTAACTTTTCCCGGTTTTTTTTACACAGAGGTAAAATCTCACCCCAGGCAAAATCGCTTTCGCTGTAAATTTCACACACTCGTGCTCACCAAATTTTGCAAGAGCACACATAAAACTTTAAACAAACGGAGACATTGAGGGTGGTTGCTAAATCATTTTGCAAGAAAATAAAGAAAAGTACATGATAAATGATCATTTATGAACCTATTGAGTTCTTGATTTTCCGGAGAGATGAAGACTGCGTAAGCTAAAGTACTTCATGGCATTAAAATCACGCTGGTGAGCTCATCAGTATTTGTAGTTAATACAAATGAGATATTCAATTGAAAGCCCCGTATATTGAGTAATATCGAGTAATCGAGATTAGGAGCTCCAGGGGCACACGAGAATTGAATTTTTACTTAAAAATATGTCTCAGTCTAAGTAAAGACGTCATAATTAGAGTGATACAGAGTCTAACTGATAAGTATATGAAAACTTGTACATACAACCAGAGTATTCACTTTATTGCATATACATTTTTAAAGTTAAAAAGCACGCCTTTTTGCTTGCATGTTACGTTTGAAAACTATAATTCATAAACACTCGTCTTTCCCCTGTTCCAATGCCTTTCCCCCACTCTGTTTCTTATTTACGTCTGTCTCAAGCCAGCTCGTCAAATTGTAGAAGGATAAATGGATAAGTGAATGATAATGTTAATCTTAAAAATAGTGACCACAAATCGAATGTAAAGTATACTCTCAAGTCTCTATGCAGAGAAAGCAAAATCAAAAGACTAAGTCATTGCTTGAAGGCCAAGGATATTGGCTCAACCCTAATGCTCAATTCCAATATTCACTAATTTCACTTCCGTAACATGCATGCTTCACACTCGGTCTCTTACTCTTAATCGTTGTTTGTGCAACTACAGGGCATAAGGAGACTGATTTCCTATTAAAACTTAAATTTGGTTCCCGTTGAATACCAACAGGAAATTATTAAATTAAATTTTTTCACCAGGACCAAATGGGTTACTCTAATGTGGCATTTGTGATGCATATGCAATATCTGAGTCGTATCTTACCATACAAAGAGGTTGAGGCAACATGTAATCAAGTACAATATTATTGCAATTATGTTTTATTGAGTATTTTGGTGTGGAACCTCGGATCTCGGGCATGCGTAGCCAATCCAATCGGTTGACGCAGTATGACGCAAATGCCAAGTAAATAAGTATATTTGAAAGACTCCAAAAATGGCGATTTTGGATCAGTAAATTCAAACTTCAAACAAAACGTAACTAAAAGAATTAAAAAATCTCAAATTTATTCATCCATTGAGCCGTTGGTAAACATTTCGAACATAAATATCCTAGTGAAAATTATTTAAAGAGCTAAACCTTAAGATCCCTACACAGTATATATCCCTACATAGTATCCTACGCAATCCTTATTAGTATACTTCTCTCTCCTAAGACTCTCGCCCACGTCGTGTCCCTTCGGGCGTGTGGGATTTTCTTATGTAGCTCTATAATCTTCATAGGTTATACGGAGCACGTGACTGAAAATGTTCTCCGATTCTTCAAGGGATTTGTAAGTCTACTGTGTACAAACAAAAGGAATATGAGTTTTATTAATATAGACAAGCATCAACTCTATTGCCATCAATAGATATGAGGTTTTACAAGTTTACAAGTAATCCGAGAGCTATTACGCATAATGCAAGCATATGTATTTTCATACGTGCCTAAAATATACCAAATGTGGATTTTTCAATGGCTCTACGGCACTAAGTTCTAGATTTCTATATTGTGGCGAGCAGGATCCGTTTATTTTGAATCCTAACCCGGGATAGAGTCCGGTCAGGCATCAGTCTCTATATCGCGATCGGATATTTCACATCATATTTTTATGTTTTTTAATAGTTCCTTAGGTATTTATATAATGATTTTATAGTATAATATCGTCTCTATTTTCCTCAAGAATAACAAGAGTTGGAAACTACTGCGATGAAACTATAGCGAGTGTTTTAGTGCGCGATTCATGTATAGGTATGAATTTTTAATGCGTTCTCGAGGCATTCGTACTAGTCAAGACGACCTCCTTGGAAGTTTAAGGATCTTCATTCCTTGTACAGAGCACCCTACATGGACTTCTGAGGAATGGTGGCGAAATCCGTCTTTGATCACTTCACCCGAAAACCTCCTCCGGCCTCTGTATAAACACAACGGAACTCGGCCGGTCTTCCGTCTCTGCAAATATCCACCTAAGGGGGCCTTTCCTTCCATATCCCCTCCTATCAGATACTCTTTATATCCCTTTTTTGGGGATGTTTATTTTTCCTCGTGCGTCCAGCATTTCCCCCTGTCTCTCTTCCTTCTTTCGTTCCATAGATGTTTTTTTTCTCTCTAACGTTCATCCCTCCCCCTGTCTTAAGGATAACTCGAGGGTTATCCAAGAAGAAGATATTTCCCCCACGTTAAATCAAACGGAAACATTTCTGACTTCCCTTACTGCTTCTTCCCCTTATTCACATTTATTTTTCGCTTCTTTTTTTCACCGTCCATGCCAGTCCTGTGTTTTCTTTTCTTCTTATTCTTATCCTCTGGGATCTCCAGTCCACCTGACGCATGTTCGACTGTCTGTTTCGTTTTCCCTCCATCCTTGCCTTTCTTCCTTTTGGGTCAGTTTCTTAATATCACTTCTCTTTGGCCTTTCTGTCTTCTTGATTTATACATTCCTTAGACTGTATGACAATTTCAGGTCAAGCGGGTGTTAGTACGACTGGAAGGGTATTATTTTGACCAGGCGCTAGGTGTGTCCAGCAAATAGGAGTGACGTTTAAAAGAAGTAGACTGCCGAACAATGGGAAACCGCCGCTATTACCTGCCTAAAAGCTGCAGTTTGGTAAGAAATTGCTCATGATGAACAGGAAGCAATTGTACTAAATGACACATGGGTTACGTACAAGGAAACACTATACAAAAACATCCGTAATGGGCGTAGCGCTCTATGAATCGGAGGAATAGATTATTGAGACGCTGACCAGTAAAGACAAGAAGCTTCCGAAACCTGGTGTTGGAGAAGAATACTAAAGGTCAAATGAACGGATAAAAAATAAATGAAGATATGCCGAAATGAGAGGAGGAAAAGATCCCATGAATTATTATACAGAAAAGAATAACCGAATAGAATGAGCGCACCCTGAAGCATCCACGATAGGTTTGTGAGGAATAAAATTGAATGAAAAATAGTGCAGAATGTTCCAAGTGCAAGGCTAAGGGATGAATGCAGAAGAAGTAATATAAAAGAAAACATAAGGGATAGTCCATAAATACAGAAGAAAGTACATCAGCAGAACCATCTGGAAGTAAGTCAACTAACAGAAGACAGAGAAGGATGAAGGGCTTAGGGTCAAACTACCAATGATGATAATGAAACTGCGGAACTGATAAGTACAAAAAACATCTTACATCGCACCATTAGTGATGTTAATATAACGTGCAGGATAAAAACTAAGACCCACAGTGCACATACAAATCGCCTCTGTTCACTTTCCCCTCCTTTTTCCCTTTTCCTCCAGTTTAATGGCTAGTGTCCCCTGACCGCTCATCTCAGCAGCTGCTCGAACGGTCGTATGTATATGTTGATTCTTTATCTCATCATGTGTTTCGAGGCTTCACTAAGTCCCCCGCCGAGTTCCAGCTTTCCTAAAGATTAGGAATAGGCACAACTCTCGGTAATCAGTGAAACGGAAAATTATTTTTCAAATCCAGCAATATCGGGGACACTAAAACGTATTTGCCGAAGCTATTGGTACCGGAGGTAACTTTGGATGTAAACTAAGCGCAACCAATGATCATAATGTATCATTTTACCCAGTGGCAGACGGTGGGGTAAAAAGGCGTCAGCACAGGTGTCCATGAACTCAAAAGAGTGTTTACATTGTCCAAGGAATCTTACGTCAGTATACTGAAGTAAAGTTCAATGATAAATGCGCACATGAAAACTTAAAGAAATATTCATTATAATGAGTCAAACGCTTACATTATGCCGGGAGAATAGTTTTGTTGCATGAGCACAAAAATGATTGCTATTTACGCACAGGTACATTTTTGTATGAGATCTTATAAATAATTGAAATTGAAACACACTACTCTTTTTAATATTACATCTTTTCATGAAGTACCTTATTTGATTGAAAAAATTAATTATTTGTCTCATAAAAGCGAATTCATCTATTAATCAATGAGATGCATTATTTTTTTATCGTACGGGATTCCCAATAGCTTCACTCCACCAATTATTTTAGCTGTGTTGAATAGGCAATAGAGCATTTCGAAGAATATTGCTATTTGTAGGATGGTAAGTTAAACCCGAGAAACTATGGCACTTACTATTAAGAAATATGATGCCGCGCCCAATAGGATACACTGGGATTCCTGTAGAATCATACGAAGTGAATTTCAAGTATAGCCATGAGCAAAACTATTTACCGAATGCTGATTTTCAGTTCCCAACCGCAGAATCTAATTCATATACCTTAAATAAAATAAGCATTCGATATGTGTTGGAATTCATAAATTAAAACTTCAACAGGGAAGAAGCTTACGGTAGTAATTTTCATTTACAATCACTCTTTAGTGATTTCTGGTATGATTAACGCAACTATTTGAAATGAACGAACCGGGTATTTAAAAAGAAATATTCTACATTTCTACTTCACGCGGGTATGCGTGTGTCAATGGGTCGCGCAAGTGGCCAATGGTTGATCGATCAATGGTGTAAATCATGTAACTTAGAATACTGTTAGAGTCAAGTCAAGAAGGGATTTTTTTAATTTTTAAGGTAGTTTGAGCGAAATATCATTTTCTCTAGAAATTAATGAACTTAAAAAAATGTCTCACCCTTCAAATGATACCAAATATTCAACCCCTTACCACAATACTATCTGAGATATTCGCCAAAAAATACCAGCCCTTTTACCTGGGAAATGATACGTGCACCTCAGAGAAACCTATTATTACCACCTATAGAAACCTATATTAAAAATGAGGTATTTCTTACACTTAGATCTCGTCAAAAAATCATCAGTGTGTAGTTTGTAATTTTTCTCAACTATATTTGAAAATTAATCATATTGTCTCCGCAGTAGGTTCATGGGTATCACAAAAAAACCTTCCGTTTTGAAGGAGTTTCAAACGCAACGCGTGAAAAAAATGAGTCAAGTTTAAGACTTGTTTAGATATTTTCATTTGATTACTTACAGTTTCTGTCATATAAAACTGTATTATTGCCCCATTAATAATGCAATATTTAATTGATGTGTGCTACAGCTGGTGAAATTAAAACGTATAGTTCGAATATGGTCTCTATTATGACTAGGAAACTATCTCGATCGGACTACCTTAAGTAGTCTGAGATGGATCACCATTAACTTTGGACCTAACGTGGAGAATACTTGTCCAAAAAATTTTTGTCTGCATATTACAATGCCAACCACCTCAAGGGAGTTAATCAGGGGGTGAGTTATCACCAATATGCTATGCAGTGTAAAAATTGACTTACATCAACATGCACTACACTATGGCCTCTATTATGACTAGGGAACTATCTCGCTCGGACTACCTTAAGCTAGTAGAATATGAGATTTTAATAACTTAAGCACCTGATTTGAGTAAAACGTAATCATTGCTATCTCTGGAAAAGTTATAACTATAATATGAATTATGTAATTCTCCCTTCGAATGTAGCGTAAGTCATCATTATGGTATGATGAAATCGATTCAGTTATCCATATCAATATTAAAAAGAGTAGTTCTCTATTTTTCAAATAAAATGGTTCACGTAAAAAACGGTCTGAATTTATTTTTATGTCTAAATTTTTGTTGGTAAAGATCCCATCACATTCTAACTTAATACCGAATCTGCATGACTCTCATAGCTCATGATTTGTAGAAATCGAAATTAATGATTAATTTTCGGAGGCCTTTCACACGTTAAATTAATAATTCATTATTGAAATTTTAATCGTACCTAAAATGAACGCTGGAATTAAAACAAATATATGATTGCCTAACAATATTCATTAAAACTCTCCAGATAATTATTTCGATAAGGCTGCTACAGCTTCATTCCACTGAAATGTCACTAAAGTCTGAGTAAATCTGAAACGCTGTAACACCCATAACGGCCTCCCATTGACTGTGAGCCCAGCAGCGTCATATTTTAAAACCAAATATTGATTTGCATTTCGAGAACCAGGGTGTTGAGTTGAGGAAAAAAACAGAGCAACGTTTGAAGATTTTTTTGGAAACGCGCCGTCAATGTTCCCGATTCCGATGTTGAATTTAATGCGTTCTCAGCGAATAATTGAATTGCATTACTCCAGAGTTTCTAACCGAGTCAGGTTGGAAACCCGAGAGAGCTTCACTCCGCAATTCATGACCGCCATCTATATTTCCGGGGAATTCAAACAGAAAGATAGAATTTTCCCTCTTGAGAAATACTTGCTCTGACTCGGCTATGCTCTCAGGTGGGAAACTCCTTCGTGGTTTGTGTGTGCGTAAGACCAAACCATAAAATCCTACACAAAGTATTCAGACCTGCCGCGAATACGGCGGTGAAATACGAATAAATTACCATGAGACGAAAAAATTCGTCCTGGATCGGGATTGAACTACGAACCTTTGAATTTCCCGGGCAAAGACCACTACGCTACCTAGTGCATACGTACCTTCCTAAATTACCATGAAGATTAGGAAGTCTGGGTAGCGTAGTGGTCCGCCCAATGGCCCGGAAAGAAAGGTCGTCGGTTCGAATCCCGGTCAAGGCTGATTATTTATCATAGCAATTTCATCGCATAAAATCCTAGACATCATTTTTATTACTGGTAACATATTATACACATACCATATTGTATTTTAGAACGATTAAAGGGGAAAATTCCATCAAATGTGCCGACTTGACTTTGTCCTTAACATTTTGTACGTTCATCCCCACAGCCATTGAATGGATTGCACCATGTTACCAGATGTCTTGATGTAATAAGTAAATCTTGCCGCTTTTTGTTGAAAGAAGTTCCCCTCCCCCTTGCATTCCCCTATTCACCTTCCTTGCCCGTTGCTCCACGTCTGCGTTTGCAGTTTTCCTCCCCCCGCCCCCCCGACATTCCACCCATGTCCGGCCTGGCTCGAGACCCTTGCTCGCAGAGTAATTGTAATCAGCAAGTCAGTATTGCATAGAAACTCTTTCTAGAACCTCTTTTTAAGGACATGCTTGAATCATCCAATAATTCACGAAGTTACGCTGGGAGACAATCGGGGAGAACGATAAGATTGTCTCGGGGAGTGTTGATTCGGGTATTTGACAATGCGGACGCAATATAAAGTTGTTTAAACCTTCCATGTTGCGTCATTGGTTCCCCGAAAACCCCTCGATGGGCCATCTCTTTGATCTTGACTTACAAGGTTAACCTTATCCATTTCATTATAGTAGTGGACCTCCTGGTATTTTTATCTCATTTATCATCGGCAACTTGGATTTTTAACTGACAGATGGCACTACGAATGAAAAAGTGAAAAAGGGCAAAAAGTTGAGAGCCAGAATAGATGTCTCATCTGAATTTCAATAAACAAATATAGCGTTTAATATCAAAAATTGCTACAATTGATAAAATAGTAACAAGAATTTTCGAAAAAGAATGTTTTGCGATAAAAAACGAAACTACTGAGTACAATGACAAATATAACACTGTAAAAACTTCATTATATACTTAGATTCCCGGGATGACTTTTAAAGGCACCATAGTAACTTGATGGAGTTCATCTGACCCTTATGTGCGTCCATCCCATCACGGATTTTCCATTTCGGGGAAAGCAAAGTGAAATAACTTTATCGTTTAAATATGAAATCTTCATCCATGGACACTGACGGCATATATGAATTTTTTAATTTTGCACCGTCCTTACAAAATTTCTTTCGCTTCAATGACACTCAAGCGTTGCACTGTACAAACTCTACCGATCTTAACACTTCTAATATTCCTCATTTTCAAAGTCTCATCCTCCATATTCGTTCATAATTTTCTGGGGATATCCCATACCCACACTGTTAATTACTGTATCTCATGTCTGTTAAGTTATTAGACATCCATCTCTCAACAAGCACAAAAGACAAAAAAAAACAGTCTTGGGCTTGACATATGGTAGGTACTCATCACAGAAAATTTAGAAAATCTCTTTATGAGATAACTTTGTTTAAACTAACATTGTTCGCTCCCGCAAATACAGTTTACGCGTACTTCCCCATGGTACTACTAATTCGTACTAGTGCTACCATGCACCTCCCAACCCCCTTCCAATTCTATCCCCTGCCCTTCCACAAATTTGTTCATATACTAATACCAAAATTGTATTTTCTCTTGAAGATGAGACAAAAGGGTCAAAACCCGAGCTATGTTAATGAAATCACATAAAAGGAGATAATTAAGTTTTATGAATTTCTACGTGATATACAAACCAAGTATGTAGGTACATAATATATGGTAAAACCTGACTTTTGAATTAAAAAGGTATCATTGTTTAATTGAATTCTATTTTTTAACATTATAATTTTATAAATAACATTCGTATTTTTTAAATGCATTCAACTCCAATGCTTTTTAATTTTTTTATATGTTTTCGTCAGAGTTAGTTACAACTACAACATAATTTTAGCGGATCTTGAAACGGACCACACCATGGTGAGAGCGAATCCGTGGAGAAGAGGGGCTCCGTAATTGACGGCTCATTACTCGAAAATCAACACAGAGTTGATTAGCCAGGGTTAGTATCGATTGGTTACTAAATTATCATGCACAGTTGGTTTAATGGGCAAGAAAATAAGATCTCAAAGTCATTGTGAAGTTGCTGAAATAAAGGTTACAAAATTTGACGCAGAAAAACACATCATACTCACGAAAACCCTCTATTAAATTCAAAGTAAAATCTTTATCGTCATTATTTGAATTGGTTAGTATATCTCTACTGGGATAAGGTCTAAGGGAATATTTTTAGAGCTCCGTGTCATCGGGAATCATTAGATAGGGAATTCCAAAACAGGAATTAGGTTAGATTCCAATTACAAGATTTGACCCAGACAAAGAGATGGAACTCAATAAAACCTATTAAAAACTTCCCACAAATAAACATACACCATGATATATATGCATTGAACGTTTAATTCTAAGATGGGTTGACTGCAGGCCTTTTTTATCTATTGCTAGCTCCCTTTCCTCCTGGAATCTCTACATATGTTCTCTGCTATTTATTTGGTCCATGAATTCATTTCTGGATCTTCCTCTGGGGACTTTTACCTCTATTTAACCTACAAGTATGTTCTTTACAAACGCATTGTGTCTTAGTGTGTGTCCAATCTATTTGGCTCTTCTTTTGTGTATGGTTTTCCATATGGTCCTTTCCTCATCTACTTTTCTGTACACTTCATCATTTCTTATTTTGTCCGTCCATTTTATCTTCATTATCCTCCTCCAACACCAGGTACAGAAGGCTTCTAGTCTTTTCTGATCAGCTTTTCCAACGGTCCATGCTTCCAATCCGTAGAGTGCTACGCTCCACACGAAAAATGTGAAAATTTTCGTAGTAATTTCATGTAAAAGTACTCACACAAATGCGAGATGATAAGGCAGAATATATGAGAAGTCATCATTGGTCGTTTAATCCTAAGATTGGTTGACCGCAGCCCTCCACCCTTCCCTATCTAATGCTAGTTCCCTTAACGCCTGGTATCTCTTCTTTCGTACTTTCCTATTGATTTAGTCCACAAGCTTATTCCTGGGCTTTCCTCTGGGGACTTTTTCCTCTATTTTACCTACAATTACATTCTTTACGAACGTATTGTGTACCACGGTGCGTCTAATTTATTGGCTTCTTTTTTATGTATTGTGGTCATTTCTTTGTCTACTCTTCCGTACAATTCATCATTTCTTATTTTTTCCGTACTCGTATAGATACTACATATGTCGTAATTACTAAATGGCCTCTTTCGATTGATTAGTGCCTGTGGAAAATGAACAGCAAATATCATTGACGGGAGTCAACAATATTTGACTAAAAAATTAGGCCTACTTTACACACCTACTTATTATCTACTATCTACTATTAGGCCTACTTAAAATTAGGCTTTTGTTTAGTGAATTAAAATAATCTGGTTCTTCTTTTTTGTATACTGTTCCATATGGTCCTTTCCTCTCCTGCTTTTCTGTACACTAAATTGTTTTTTTATTTCGTACGTCCACATGATTACATATATATGTATATATATATGTATATATATGTATGTATATATATATATATATATATATATATATATATATATATATATATATATATATATATATATCCACTTGGCGAAAAACACTTGTAGTGCACAGATATAAAAAAGGTCACAGGCGTGACAAGCAGTTACATATAGAGCACAAAAAAAAGTAAAACTCACAGAAATTTTGATATATTTCGGCGGACACAACCGCCTTCGTCAGAATGTTAGAAGGTAGTAGTCAACAACATTCAACAGTCAACAACTTCTAACATTCTGACGAAGGCGGTTGTGTCCGCCGAAATATATCAAAATTTCTGTGAGTTTTACTTTTTTTTGTGCTCTATATGTAACTGCTTGTCACGCCTGTGACCTTTTATATATATATATATATATATATATATATATACACCTTATTATTTCTGACGAAGGCGGTTGTGTCCGCCGAATATATAAAAATATCTGTGAGTTTTTCTTTTTGTTTTCTATGTGTAACTGCCAGTCACGCCTGTGACATTTTTTTACAATATATATATAATGTAGAAATATTTCACCATCATAAACCGCGTTCGCAATAGAAATAAGGGAAATCGGAATCCATTATGTTCTTCCATTTAAGTTGTGACGCTTCAGAATGATACCTTTCTCGCCTTAAGTTTTCTAGGGTTATCTAGTGATGAACTGCGACGGAGTGGTCGGCAGGAGGAGCTATGATGTTAGGGAAGTGAAAGGTCGGCGTGGGTGGGTAAACCAGGGCAAGAGGTAATGGGGATACTGGCGGAGGATGACCGGGTGGGGGGGGGGTGGGCTCACAGAGGTCAACGGTGAAGAGAGCCCCCGGTGAAGGGGGGTTTGGTGTGAGGTGATCCCCCGGAGAAATCAGCGGCAGTCAAGCGCGGTCCGGCGGCACACCTCACGCTCACCTCTCTCCTCCCTTTCACCGGCCGACCTCGCAACCATCCCCGCAGATGACTCCTGCCTTTCCCAGCCCCAATGATTCCTCAACACACTCGCCTGCTCTCTCCCCGTCAACACACACGGTAGGCCAGAGCCGTGCGCGACGTGAACCTTGGATACATCGTCAACACACACACTCACGGAGCGATCATAATTATTTAGGCTCCCCGACAGGTTTTCTTTTTTTTTTTAACCCCACAGTCACGCGGCAGTGAAGTCACAAGTGCCGGGAGGGTAAACATTTCCTGGACGCGGTGAAATTTATTCAGAAATTTTCGCTGAAATAAATTTAAAAAAACGTCGAACACCGAGGGTTTCCTTCAAACGGTTGCGTTCCAGAAGGTTTTTTTTGTGGAGGCGACTGTTAGATGAGGTCCTTTGCGCCATTTAGGATTTACGGTTAGAATTTAAAGGGATGATTACTCAGGTGTTGGATTGTTTGGTTGTGTGAATCCCAGAGCCGACATTAGGCTAATCTGTTGGACGTTCCACCGCGACTGAGTCCATTACCAAATTCAAAATTTTCTTCTATTTGATTTTTTTAAATCTAGCCTCCACTGTTGACTCAAGTCATCTATTGAAAACCGAAAATAAGATGCTAATTATGCAAATTATTCATCAGTTATTTCAAAATAACTATTTTGGCCAGCCATAGTAACCGAGTACAGCACTATTTCTATGGGATTATCGGATTGACTTCAAATACTGTTGTAATTAGCCCAAATTAAAAGATTTTAAACGTGATATGCAGTTAGTTTATTTTAACTCAACTTTCCCGGGATATCAATCATTACCATAGGTATTCCCTGAAAATGGCAATTGAATTAGACGGGACAACGCTTTTTACCGTGTATTTCCTACTACCGCTTTGATACTCACGTTTTCACGTTCATTTTGCGAGAAAAACAGATTGTAGACAATAAACTTCGTTGTTCATATCACAATTAGGACACGTTTTGCTATGAGTATCTTGAATATGGCTTAAATGACATTGGCGACATTCTTCGCGGGAGCCATCTTAACGAAATACACCCAAAAGGAGATTTTAGTCCCAGTATCAGTAGGAAGGGTATTTTTATTGGACAGCTCTCCGGGCCCCTACACTGTGTGTTTTATTCCATGAGATCAGCCATTGGCAAAAGAAGGATTAGGTCTGAACCAAATGGTATCGAGTAGGGAGTGGGACTTTGGATAGGGTAACAGTTTAAAAGCCAGTAACAATTATTTTTACTGCGTAATAAACCAATAAACCTGTTTCTTTTCTTTTGGCACAGGAAACCCGGATTCTGTTTCTTTGTAAAAAGCAGCTCAAAGCCTACATTGCCGAGGTTTGAACCCATGCACATTAGTCCGGCAACCACTCGTGCATCGTTTAAACTAACAACGAAAAAAGCGAGTTTCCGCCACTAACCCCCGCCACAAGGGTCGGGTGGATTGTCGGAGCTCAGCGACTCCCGTCGTTCGCGGGATGGCTAAATAATCCCGTTTGCATCGGGCACCACGGAGAGGTGTGCGTTTGGCTATTGTCCTTCAAAGGCTCTTCTTACCATCAAGCGTGGGCCGATTCCCAGTACTGCACTTCTCGGAGTGATTATCTAATGAATATTTGTCATGGTTTGTAAATATTCACTTTGTAATATTCCACAATGGTTTTTATTATTCCAACCAAATTTTCGACTCAAGTTAAGTAATTATGAAGGTCGGGGAAGCCATCCTTGAAAATGACTTAACTTGAGTGGACACCTAGGTTGGAATAGTAAAAACCATTGTGGAATATTACAAAGTGAATTTATTCACAAACCATCGCAATGTTGTTCCACCACGTAAAGCCTGGGAATTTATTATATATTTGAATATTTGACAGTTAAAAGTAGAGTATTCGCTTTTAGTAAATTATGCAATTCAACTATCACCACTGGAATAATGTATATCAAGGTTAAGGTAGTTGGAGCGATTTTTGCCTGTGTACAGATTTGCGTGAAACTTTAAATATCTGCACCAATCTTTAATTTGTGTTGATAAAAGCGAAAAAGTCTTCATTTTACCGATTGGGCTAATTGGTAATTAATTTAATTTACTATGTAGCCTTGTGGCACTCGACCTATACTTAAAAATCATTCGTTCACATGAGTAACGTAAAGATCATTCCCAAAACTCTAAATAAAACGTTTCATATTATTATAGTGGCTACAAAAATTATCAAGGAAAACACGTATTTCCTCATGGCTGAGGCTTAAATTTTGACTTTAACTCCGTTAATCCAAACCATTATAATGTTGTAATTAAGGTGAAAATTTTTAATATAACTTTCATCATGTTTATTACCACAACCATGGTGATTTTCATCGTGTAGACAAATACACATCAGATAAATTTAGCCATAGATTTTTCCGGCTAACTTGAAGTTCTGTTTGTATCCACGACAGGCAGGTATACTTTCCATTTCTTTTTCCGGGGTTCGGCTGCATCGTCGTTTTTCTACGTTTCTCCTCCTCTCATAAGGTGCCCTCAGGTTGTAGACACGAATGCTTTTTTGGCCATGTTTAGATAGTAGAAAAATAACGAAATGCCCCAGCAACATGAACAGAGAAGATGGCTACCACCTAGCGACAAAAAGGAAAAGAGTCCTATTGCAAATCGGAGGGTGAATTATGATAAATGACGCCAAAAGTCGTTTTCGCGCCAAAAGTGACAGCCAATCAGAAAGGACCGAGTCCACTGACTTTATTATATAGCCCCGGTCAAAAGAGGAGCTCGTATCTTTGACCTGAAAACGCCTCCTAGAGAGGAGGAGAAACGTTGTCAGAGAAACAACTACGCGGCCGAATTCCGATAGAAGTAATAGAAACAATATTTGAACAGTTATCATAACGTGCTCCCAATAGCCGCAGAGGTTACTGGAGGGTCCGGGTAAATAGGTAGTTTTTATTGCCATTAAGAATTGCGACCCCAGAATCAATGCTTGTATCCTTTATTTTCCCGTTAATATTCTATTTAACTACTTCATTTTTATAACTTCATTGAAAATAATAAAGCAGAGTATGTTCCCTTATGTGTCCATGTTTAATATGTGCCCTTAAACTTTGTATACATCCAAATTTGTTACATTACGAAAAATTATTTCCTTCAAAATAATGGTGGGGTGATTGCCACCCCCGAATCATGCCTATCTTTGGAATCCAACTGTGGGATATTGAGAAATATTTTAGAATTTTTATTCATAAACCACCCTTCTGGACAGCTGATGCTTTTAATGGGCGGGTTAAGAGAGTCTACCATAGTTACTGCAGCTATATCACAATATCATCTTTCCTATTACTTTTCAGAAATTAAACACTTCTAAGTAATGGTGCACTAATATTTTATTGTTTACTATTAAAGTAAACAATAAAAATATTAGTGGACCATTACTTAAAAGTTTTTGATTTCTGATATGGAGAGGTTCCACAAAGTGAAGTCTGAATTTTTTAGTCCTATTTGTTTGTGGGCCTAAATATTCCAAGAAATTAGAAAATGCCCATTTACATTAATTCAGGGAATTCTGACCAGAACTTTGGAGTTAAAGCTATTGCGTTGGACTCTTACATTATGCATACAAATGAATGCGAACTTATGAAATGAAACCCGGTTATACAGATGAATTATTCATTTGGAATAATCTTGGATTGTCTGCGAAATATTGCAGCCAAAATAAGCCAAAATTCTCTCGCATATGTTATATTCGGTAAATTATCAAGTGCGAGTTTTCAGGTCTACTTACGAGTTTTCATGCCTACCCTAATTATGCATTACGGCCCGTTAAGCGTTGATAATTCTACATTGAACTCACAACACCCAAGCAAATGAAGCCATTTAAGAGCATCTGCTACTGCTATAACTTGAATTTCTCTAGAATTTGATTTTTAGCTGTCTAAACATGGAAATGTCTAACTTCTACGCACAACAAACTTTATTTTGTTCATCAACTACTACTTGAATTGCAAAAATTACCAGAATTAAGCATTTTCCTAGCAAAATATCGGTTTATCAATGAACTTAGGTAAGATGTTTGCGAAAGATGGACGGATAGATGAGAAGATAAAAAGACGTGCAAATGCTGCAAGGAAAGTGGTAGGTAGCATTTGGAGCATACCTATCAACGAATGAGTGCCTGTCTAAGGAAGCGAAAATCGCCGTGTACAAAAGTGTACTTCTCCCCACTTTGTTGTATGGCAGTGAAACATGGGAATTTCAGAATAGACATAAGAGTAGACTAAAGGCCGTGGGTATGAGTTATCTGACAAGTAGTTTGCGGCAAAAGTAGGATGGATAGGGTCAGGAATGAGTGGGTAATAAATGAGTGTGGGTAGGATGTTCCAGTAATGGTCATATATTAAAGGAGTGTGCTTCATTGGTTTGACCATGTTGAGAGAATGAATGAGAGTCGAATAACGAAACCGATATATAAGAGTGAATTGAATGGTGAGAGAGGTAGAGGTAGGCCGAGAAAATTGTGGTTGAATGTGTTTGAGGAAATTCTTAGGAGGAGGAATATTAGGAGTCTTAAAAACAGGAGGGCGTGTATGCAGCAATGTATGGGGTAAATGAAGGAAGAGAGGTTTGCAAGGATATATCAGTATGGAGGAATTATTGCAGAAGAGTTAGGTGTTCAAATATTTATTATTGAGTGAAACTTAGTGATTCTGCCTACCCCGAAAGGGAACGGCATGATTGGTATGTATGTATGTATGTATGTAATACAAGTACATAGGACTCATTCGTGATACTATCAGGCGATAAGAGAGTATTTTGGACACTTTCCAAACCCACGATGTGTGTGCAGACATATGTTTCAGACTTCTCAAAGCCTTCTTTGTACAATACATTGACAGAGAGTGAGGTATGATTGTGAATTAAGAAGAAAGAAGAAAGAATTCTTGTCGAAGTAAGACGAACACAATGTTATTCAGCCAATTAGATCAAGTAGGTTTGTAAAATTTGAGTTATGCTATATCATCCCTATCGAAGTCCAAGAGTCCAATGTCCTACTTTTGGCACAAACACTCCTCAAATAACAAATTAATCACCCACGAATACGAATAAACTAATGCGGAATCTAGCCCATACATAATTAATATTAAAGAGGTTTTTCGTATTTCTTCACTTTCTTTTCTAGTTCTTTTTTAAGAGTTTTTTTATCAACTCATTATATTATGTGCGTTGTTATTTAATATTCAGTTAACTCACTTCAAAGTTTTAATGTAGGTTGATATTTGTCCAATGTGTTTGCCTTGAACAGTTAATTTTCGTGAACAATAAAGACATCATCCATTCAATTAAAACACCTCTTAAAAAGCCATATTTCCATTAATACTAAATTTAGCACTAATATTTTGTCGTGAGAATTTTAAGTTTTAATAAAGGAGTGCATATCCTTGCTGGTATATTTACCTTTCGGTAAAGGTGTAACCAGCGCTGGGCATAGGAATCTCAATAAAAAAATTATTGCGCCCCAGCTAGTAGTAGGAGTATAGTACTGAATTGCAAACCGATATGTACCTATAAATCCTGAAAACATTTCCACGACCAATGGAATTGGACCCCTGGGGGGTAAGTCTGCAACTTTTTGGTCATTTTTTACCGATCAATAATCGACGCATTTACACGATGTTTGCTAGTTGTTAACTGTTAGTCATCAAAATTTTCGAATGGCTACAATCATCGACAATTTGAAATATGGAAATTTTCGGAACAGTCGGCGATAAAATTATTTTTCGCAAATGAAATCCTTTGTATCGTTATCCTGCGTCAAGCTATCCCCTTATAAACAAACAGACCTCAACGACGACATCAACACTGTAAGTAAATAAACAATTGAGAACAGCGAAGAAAGGGTAAACTGTGCTGTAAAATTCTTTATCCAATAAATAGTAAAAAATAATTATAACTGATGCCATTGGTGGTTTATTGTAATTAATTTTTGTTCAATCGAGTGCTTACGCTAGGATTTAAGGGCTGATGAATTGAATATTTGTGAAATTTATTAAAAACCTCATTCCCACCAGTTGACTCATTTTTTCTTCTGCGTTCGGGTATGTTACTCAGCGATTTAAAGAGTTGAAGAAAGATCGAAGGCTTTCCCGGCGTATGGTATCGAGGAAGTCAATGCGGGTTTTCCACCGGGTCAGGTTGTCCATGTCTGCCGACGTTTTGATGACCGAGTTGCTCATCGTCTTCAGGGCATGCCCTGAAGACGATGAGCAACTCGGTCATCGAAACGTCGGCAGACATGGACAACCTGACCCGGTGGAAAACCCGCATTGACTTCCTCGATTTAAAGAGTTACAAACTGCCCTGTCACTTCGCTGATACATTTTGAGGACCATTTTAGGCGAACACAGGACATATTCCTGCCCCACGCACGCTTAATAGTGAACACATAAAGCCAGTAGTAACGTATTTTAGAGTAACTTACTGGATATAATTTCTTTTTCAAAATTTTGACATCAGTCTCCTATTGTATTGCTATGGAGAAAGTTTATTGCAGAAAACAGATTACAGCGTCGCGGGTTAAAGAACACAAATTACAGACTCGCAACCAGAAAGTTGTTTACTTTCATTAAAGAGAAATGAGCGATAGAAATGCATTTAATTGGATTCAAAAATACGAGTGAAAAAAAAACGAGCGAACATAAAAATTACAAATTAATCAGTCACAATAGTTAATATAAAACAACGAAAAAACCTTAACGAGTCATAACATTAGATTGAGGATGATATCCCCTGTTACTGCCAATGTCTTTTATAAAGAGTTATTTTAGATTTAGAATGGATATTTTATCAATGAATCAAACGGAGGGTATTCTTTCCCACTAAAATATGTGCGGACTCTTACCCCAAAACTACGCCTTCTAATCAAAGAGGGTTCAAGAACATGAGATAAGTACAATGTAATATCTTCATATTTCCAGAAATGGATAGTTAAAATCTAATCTGTCCTATAAAATGCATTGTCTCTCTGAGACGTTTTTGATCCACTTTATTGCTCTTTTATTCCTCTAAGCATATTTCTCGATGCAAAGTTACACGCTGATGGTTATGAATGACCCGTGCTGTGGAAACAATTAACCATGAATATATATTATGGATTGTGATCTCGTCGCCAAAAACTCTTGTCTAGAATTCCGTAAACAAACAACTTTTTGGAAAGTGGTGCCGCCTAGTGATGAACGACGGAAGTTCAAATATAAATACAGTCAACAGATTGTAAATAAATACGTCTTACCGGTTTTACTACGAATAAACATGGGTTTTACTTACAATTAATCGTACTACAGTGGGCAGTGAATAAAAAATGTAGTATTACACGCGGGATGTAATTATGCACTTGTTTTTAATATCTTCCGGTCTACAGATATATTTTATTCCTCTCCAAATTTAATTACACAAATGTACAATTAACTTCTTAGCACTTCATGAATATCGGTATACGGAAATTTTATAATTATGCGAGGTGACTTCATGAGTATTCCCAAGAACCATCATTGCAGTTTAGGTAAAAAGGAATGCACTTACCGCCGCCTTGAACAGATTCTTATGAATCCAAGTCTCCTATTCTGGATCCTCGTAGACGCGTACCCTGTGTTGCAGCCTGGTGCGAAGCAAGTTTGGTTTAAACAAGAAATTCTGAATTATTTATTTAGGCCGAACTTTCTTAATGCATTCCAATTATAATCATATTCTGGCAAACATCGTAGTCGGCACACGATGAACGTTTCATTAACCTCTTAATCATTTCTTGTACTAGATATTTTCTCTCTAGTATTTACAAAGTAAATTTTAGATAACAAAAATATCAATATATTACTCAAAGCATCAAGTACTTCATATCTCCTCGATCGTTATTGAATATTCACCACAGTCTCACGTTAGCAACAATTAACTACGTCTATTTACAATAACAACTGAAAAGGCTCTAATCAAAGTGGCGCCAAGGACTGGGTGAACTAAAAGTGGAAATTTAGGCAACACGTAGCCTGGGCAACAATTCCAAACATCCAAATCCAATATATATATTCATGCAATTTACAAAGGCCTATCTACCAGCAATGTTTTATCGCCTACGAAGAAATGTCAACAACACTCTTAGCAATATTGCGTAAAATATTCTACCAGAAACGCTCCATTCGCGCCCTGTAAGTTGTCCCTTCACCTTGCGTTGCTAAAATAGTCGATCTTTGAGATCGACAACATTCATAGGCTTGCAAATGTCGACGAAAGCCCTCAAGATAGACAAAAAGCCACTGTGGATGGCCAACTAAAGTCACACCCCAGGTTCTAATGGATTAAACTACGAGCACTGTCCCCAACATACACCGATTAATAAGCGCAAGTAAGTTTTACCATTATCTCACCGCATAATTGCACTAATTAACCTGTGAATAACAGTCGGTAGATGATGCCCCTAACCTTGACACATGAAAAATAACAGCCTTCACACACACTGAATCGCTCTCGAATAAACGTTTATATCCACCTAATGAATCTTTCATCTCATTGGTAAGGAAACATCAAAAAATATTCTTGTAATTGCAAATGTTTAGCCGCTTCGGTGAGCACACTTCAGCCCCTAGGACATGTTTGAACCAAACATATGTTAGAGTAAGTACTAAAACATAGCGCTCTCTTGTACACCCTGCGTTTCCATGAAATGTTCGTGTATTTACAATTTTAACGGCTACATGTGTATTTTAAAAGGAGAGCAATGGGCTCTCCCACTGATGCTGCAATGAGCCATGAATCTCAGACATCGCAGCGAAAACATAAACTACAATCCCAAATACCAAAAATACCTTCCATTTTTCAGAAATAGAATTAAAACGTTAAACTTTCCAATTTATTTTTTATTTAAATTTATTCGAGAAGTAAACTTTGTACTTACACGTATTAAAACAGCCATCTTACCGATTTTATAGTAAAAAACTAAATTCTTGGTTTTAAGCCTTGAAAACTGTATTTATTTTTTATTTCTCCCTCCATTTATTGGAAAAGTTTCTTCA
Source organism: Ceriagrion tenellum (assembly GCA_963169105.1). NCBI lineage: Eukaryota > Metazoa > Arthropoda > Insecta > Odonata > Coenagrionidae > Ceriagrion > Ceriagrion tenellum. Next base: position 89,324,516 of record OY720643.1, read on the forward strand.
CATATATCACATATATGTACTGGTTTATATATGATCGGATTCAAATAACCCTCCTTTAATGAGTCCCTTCCACCGCACTAACTCAGGGCTTTCCCGATCGGCAACATTCTCCCATACTATTCCCTCTTCTAATATGAATCAGTTTTTTATTCGACACCCATGAGATATCTCCACATGAAATAAACCAACAACGCAGGCCTATTTTAGATACATCTGATACGGTACCATCCGAGCCATAGTCTCCCATCTTTCACTTATTCCTGACGCTAACCCTTCTTAATCTGCTGCAAACCCTTTTTATATAACTATTTTCGTGATCGATGAATTTAACCAACATTTAACTATATCATATCTTTCTTAGGTCATAACTTATACCATTTAACTGTAACTGTGTTTATCTGCCAATCAATTAATTGTGCAGGGTTGAACTTTTATACAGTGTGATATTTGCTTTCTTCGACAAGCATGGTTATCAACACGACTGAAAAAAGGAATACAATGATTAGCCAAGTTCAATTCCTGATTACGTGTTCTAATACTTTTCTATAATATTTCTGTTACCAACTTATGACCATTATCGGTATTCCATGAAAGTTTTGACTGAAAGCCTAAAAAAGCTATTGAATTATTTTGTTGTTTTTGACGTAAAATATAGCAGCCACCACACGAGCCAAAATCGTTCAAAGGCGTCAAGTAATCCATGCATCGCAATAAAAACTTTATCTGCGATCCCAATTGCCTTCTTTGCTTCTCCCCCTCCCTTGCTTTCCCACCTCTTTTTTGGAAAGAAACCTTCGGAATCAAAAGCAAATTTATTCAAGTGGCGAATATCATCTCGGCACCTTCAAGTTCACCCTTCACGCACGCAGAGACCCTGAAGAATTTAATTAAACTTTCCTCTTCGCCAGCCAGCAGTGGGGAAGGGAAGAGGGAATGGGAAGGAGACTTCAGCCCGCCCACAAACTCTTTGCGCACACAAAAATACTTATAAACTCCATCCCGGGGAAGTTTTTGAGTGACACCCAGCCGCTTTTCTCCCCCAAGACACTCATAAAGCCAAGAGCGCCGCCTGGGAGGGTGGGAAGAAGGAAAGATAGGACGGGAGAGAGAGTGGAAAGGGTGGAGAACCTGGGATGGGATGGATGAGCCGAACTCGTTGGCGGGGCTGGTTGCGTATGACAACCAAATAAACGCGAGCTCAGGGCAAGGAGGGGGGGTTTTAGGCAGAAAAAACCATTTCCATCCGCATTCACTTGACAGACGAGACTGGAATCTGGAGAGATAGCCTCTAGGCGCCGACAGAATCCGAATGCTGGGGACATGATTCCGTCAGCGCTGAGCGATCAAGACTGCAGAACGCGTGGAAAGCTTTAGCGGCAATCGGAGTAAATATCTATGGAGAATTTGCAAGCCCACTCTGCACTAAATCCCGTAACGAGAGTCTCACAGTCGAATCTAGGTGGCTGGTGTGGTAATCATTGGCGATGAATATGCCACTTTATAAAATAAGTGAGTTCCAGCGTGACTTAGTGGAAATAAACCATGATGTCTGAATTACATTATATAATAGAACTTACAGAAATTAATTCAGACATGCCATGACTTTATAATTGTTCAGACGTTGAAAATAAACTCATGGACCATATTACATTTAAGTGCATTGGAATATTTTACTTCGACTGAAGGTTATACTCCCGTAGCAAAATAGGGGGTCATTGAGCAAAAAAGGGCGAAGACTCCCTTCGAAGGAAAGACTCATTTTACGAGCCTACGGGCCGTGACGTAGGTACTCAGAGAGTGAGGTTCAAGGGATCCGGACACTCACCTGATCAGAATTATGAATATATTTGAAATAGAGCTTCAATGAAAAGGTTAATTCAATTATTTAAGCTGGTGGGGTTTGTTTCATTTGTTAGAAACCTTGAAAATTTTATTCAAAGAATTTATTTCAAATAAACGCGAGCTCAGGTCAAGGAGGGGATTTGGACAGAAAAAAACTACTTCCAACTGCATTCACTTGGCAGACGTGACTGAAATCTGGAGAGATAGCCTCTAGGCGCCGACAGAATCCGAATGCTGAAGACATGATTCCGTCAGTGCTGAACGATCAACACCGTGGAACGCGTGGAAAGCTTCAGATGCAATCGGAGTAAAGATCTGCGGAGGTTTTAGGAGCCCGCGCAACACTAAGGCCCGTAACGTGAGTCTCAAATCGAAATTATGAAAAACTTGAATGGTATATTATTCATCATTTTATGAAGGTATTTCATCAAGTTACTTCAAATGCTACAGATTACCTAGCAAAACTGGTGGAACAAAAGAAGGATTTATACAACAAATGGTTATCAACCAATGATCCTGAAGACCGTAAGGAATATGCAAGAAAAAGAGACGAAGTAAAAAGGGAAATAAGCAAAGCAAAAAATGAAGCATGGGAAAACAAATGCCTTGAAATAGAAAGCATTAATTTGGTGGGACAAGGACCAAGATGGCCTGGAAAACCATAAGCGAATTAAAAAAGGAAAATAAAACAAAAATTAACATTGATATGATTAAGATGGATGAACGGGTAAAATATTACCAAAATATGTTCTTAGAGGACAGAACAGAATTTATGAATATACAAACTGAAACAATTTTAGGAAACGTAGAAATGTCAGAAATAAAGAAACAAGAAGTTAAAGAATCACTTTTAAAAATGAAAAATAGTAAATCCCCAGGTCCGGGAGGTATTCCAGTAGAGGTGTTAAAAAATGCTCCTGAAATAGTATTAGAAACATTGACGACAATCTTCAATAGGTGTTTAATTCACGGAGAGAACCTACCAAATGAGTGGAAGTTGGTTTACTTGACATCAATACATAAAAAAGGTTCAAAAAAGGAATGTAAAAATTATAGGGGCATTAGTGTGACGGCCACTTGTGGAAGACTGTATGGACGTATTATTAAAGAGAGGTTAGAGACTGAAATAACTGTCGGGGAAGAGCAAAGTGGATTCACAGCAGGACGATCCTGTGTAGATAACAAATTTACATTAAAACAACTAACAGAAAAAAATAAGGATAAGAAACGGAGAAACGCATCTGGTATTCATAGATTTAGAAAAGGCCTACGACACAGTTCCTATCAAAACTCTTTACCGCATTCTAGATGAAAGTAATAGAAACGGATGAAACGGAAACGGAGTAAAATGTAGATAACAAATTTACATTAAAACAACTAACAGAAAAAAATAAGGATAAGAAACGGAGAAACGCATCTGGTATTCATAGATTTAGAAAAGGCCTACGACACAGTTCCTATCAAAAATCTTTACCGCATTCTAGATGAAAGTAATAGAAACGGAAAATACATTATAGCAATAAAAAATCTCTATAAAAACCTAGAAACAAAATTAAAAATAGGAAGTCAGTCAATTAAACCCAATAAAGGACTAAGACAATGGTGTTTCCTATCACCCACTCTTTTTAAAATTTATATTTACGAAGCTCTGAAGGATTGGAAGAACAAATGTGCTGAAATGGGAATTAAAATAGACGAATACTCACTATATACACAACTTTTTGCTGACGATCAAATAGTAATTGCAGGAGATAAATACGATGCGGAATATATAATGAGGAAATTGATAGAAACATACAATAAGGCGGGCCTGAAAGTAAATTTCAACAAAACAAAATATATGGTAATAAATTAGAAGGCAAAGAATCTGGAAATAGAAGGAAATGCCATCGAAGTCTGTAGTGAGTATAAATACTTAGATGTAACGATTGGAAAAGAATGAACCAGTAAAAAAGAGATAACAAATAGAATATATCAGTCAAAACTAGCAATAAATAAAATGAATAGCATATAATGATCAAAAGACATAACTAGGAAAACAAAATTGCAAATAAATAAAATAATTATTCCGAGTATACTCCTTTACGGAGCAGAGACATGGGAAATGACCAAAAGGGATAGGCAGAGACAGGAGGTCGTAGAGATGGATTTTCTAAGAAGAAGCAGCAGAAAATCAAAACTACAAAAAATAAGAAATGAAAATATATGAAAATTATGCAAGTAGAATAAAACATCATACAGAAAATAGAGAAAAGACGGCTAAAATGGTATGGACACGTAAAAAGAATGGAGGAGAAACGTTGGCCAAAAGAGATATTAAATTGGCAACCACCCGGAAGGAGGAAGAGAGGACGACCACCAGAAGACTGGACAAAGCAAGTCACTCAAGATATGAAAAGGAGACAATTAGAGAATGAAGACTGGAGAGACAAGGAGGCTTGGAGAAGAGGATGCGAGAGACGGCCGACGGTTGTATAGAACTCGCTTATATATATATATTGTGATGGCTCGCGGACGGCTCCGTGGTTTTCATCGTGTTTTTTATTTCTTTTTCACCGATCGAGGGAAGTCCGCGGTTTAGGCAGCAGAATTTATTTATAGGATTTATTAATTTATTTGTGTTAACTACATTTTTTAAAAAATTATTTGTTTTTAAGTGGAAAAATACGAGTGATAGTGTGAGTGAGTGTCGTGGAGCACGTTTCGAAAATCCCGGTGGAAAAGACCATCGAAATAGTGCAGACGACGCACAGTGGGGCATTCTGGGAGAAAGAAAAGGGGCATATAACGCTCACCCCAGACCAAAGAGGGGACACACTTAAACACACTCTCGGACAGATTGCCTGGAGAGACATTACTGGTGGAACACTGCAAGTGCCAGAGCCAAGTAAGACGGCCATCATCTACAAAAAGAGGCGGAGGCAAGAAACTGTGGAGAAACGAGGAGAGAGGTGGAGTAAGCCAAGGCGCATGGGAAACGTCTCCCAAAGTTCGGGGCTTCTTCAAAGGGCTACGAGGTGCTGAGGGTCATCGCGAGCCGCTCATTGTAATCGCCACCGCCACCCTACATCAGCACCCAGGATCTCCAAAAGAAGAGATTTCAACCGGGCAAATTCGTAAAAATTCCTGTCGCCACGTGCTATTCCTCCCGCCACATTGCTCCCCCTTTTCGACCGACGTCAATCCCCGACTCACGGCTAGCCTGCTTTTGTGGTTGGCTTCATGCATTTGGAATCTCTGGACTAGTCTCCGTGATCACTAGCCGCTGTATTTCAAGATCCCCAGCTATCCGTCAAACTTAGTAGACTTTAGATAAAATTAAATCATGTGCAAAGAGGGTATTTTTTGTGTGTATTTGAGAGGTGACGCCGTGTCAAAGAAGTGTATTTTGAATTGAAGGTGACGCTGTGTGCTACTAACGGATATTTTTTGCATTTCTTTTCGTATTGGAGGTGACGCCGTTTGAGATAAGTGAATTGTATGTTGAAGGTGACGCCGTGTGGGAAAAGTGCTTTAAAGTCATTAAATGTTATTACAGAAAAGACGCTAGTAATTATAATTTTGCTGCCAAGATCGCTAATCTTCCTTCCCTCGATCGCATTTGTTAGACCGTCAGCGCGTTGGTCGCGGAACCCGGGGAAACCCTATCTGTGCCCTTTTGAATTTCTTAAAAAGTCTGATTGTGGTGGGGCATCACCCGCCTTTCGACTGCACGGTCTCTATAGGCCGTGACGGCCGAACGGCAAACTATTTATGTGAACGGAACTCCGACTCATTCATCCCGATTAAATCCCGTGGGGAAACTAAGATTCAATCCGAAAGGGAGGAGTGTATGACGGGTACACCACAATATATATACTTCAAATGCCATTAATTACAGAGATCCTCGCAGTCAAAGCTTAGTGGCTGGAGTGGTAATCGTTGGCGATTGAACACGCTATTTTTAACTTTTTAAGGACGTAGAAAAAAGAAACTCTGAGACCACATTACATTTAACAGCATTGGAATATTTTACTTTGACTGAATGTTATACTCTCGTAGCAATGCAGGAGCCGCTGAGCTAAGAAGGGTGAAGGCTTCCATCGAATGTAACTCTTTTTATGGGCATATGGGAGGTGACGTAGCCAGAGGGTGTGGTTCAAGGGGTCTGGACCCCCTCCAGATCAAAATTTTGAATATATTTGAAATAGGGCTTCAATGAGAACGTAATTTTTTTAGCTGGATAGATTTGTTTTAATTGTTCTTAACCTTAAAAACCTTTTTCAAAGAGCTTATTATAAATAAACGCGAGATCAGGCGAACGAGGGAGTTGGAGCAGAAAAAATCCATTTCCATCCACATTCACTTGACAGAAAAGATTGGAATCTGGAGATATAGCCTCCATGCGCCAACAGAATCTTAATTCTGGGGACATGATTTCATCAGCGCTGAATTATCAACACAGTGGAACGAGTGGAAAGCTACAGAAGCAATCGGAGTAAAGATCTCTGAAGGTTTTAGGAGGCCATGCTACACTAAGGACCGTAACGAGTCTCACCGTCGAATCTAGGTGGCTTGTGTGGTAGTCGTCAGCGATTGAATACGCCATTTCATAGTTTTTCGAGAAAGTCGAAAAAAAAACTCTAGAGGTACATAAAATCAATGTACATTTGTTGTTGCATTGGAATATTTCACTTCGACCAGAGATAAGACTCTCGTAGCAAAATAGGGGCTAATAAGCAAAATGGGGCGAAGGCTCCCTTCAAAGGCTTATCAAGGGCGTAAGGACGGTGATGTAGCTAGATGGCGAAGTTTAAGGGGTCTGGACCCTCTCCTGACCGATTTTCAGGAAGAAACACATTTCATATTTCAGGAAGTTCTTCTGATTCATTCCTGATCATGTTTGGTATTTCATTGCGTAGAAATTGCAATGAGGAAGAATCGGCCAGGACCTAGATTCGAGCCACAGACTTTTCGCTTTCTGGGCCAATGCGCAACTTCTCGGCATCCTCCAAAATGGAATCTGGAAATAAAGAAGCCTGGGTGGCGTAGAGGTCTGCGCATTGGACCGGAAAGCCACGGATCCATGGTTTCAATCCCGGCCACGTATTCGTGATGTATAAGCAAATAACAATGGGCTATATATCAGAGAAATTTTCCTTGCCAAATTTAAAAAAATAACTGTTACACCGCAGTTACTATTACAGTAAAAGCATTGCGTAGACCCTCAACTTTGCATTCAAGTTTTTGAACTATGTAAGCCCCCCTCCCTGCTTTTAATCAGCATAGACCCATCCCGATACGAAATCCAGGCTGAGGCACTGCATACGCGCAATATAAGAGGGGTTAATACCACTCAAATAAAGGCGTTTTGAGACCAATGCTACGCATTCCGATGTTCATCGTCATATTAGATGAAGATAGCATATTTTCAAAATCCAGCACTAACACTAAAAAGTCATGAGGGAAATTCTTGTTTTTGGTTGTCATCAATCTTTTCGAGAAGTAAAAATTGTAAGCACTACTTGAATCACGAGATATATCTTCCAGACGCAAACTGAAATTTAGAATTTTGAGGACATTATTTTGTCAGTATAACGCGATAATGACTGAGGGACTCGTGGAAAGCCTCTGAAGCCATCGGAGCCGTGATCTTTGGGCCTTACCGAAGTTGTCTCTGCCCTAGAGAATGAGGAAATTTACGAAGGACAGAGACACTACTTCTGAAAAATTTCATTCAGACTGCTGCCGTTTGCTGGGGATTTCACAGCCGGAATTGTTTGCTACAAGTTACAAAAATTCCAACTGGGTTGAGGAGCGAACCAATTTACTTTGATGTACCAAGCCAATAGACGGATAACCACGCTTTCTAGGATTTCTTCATCGCATGAAAATTTCTACATATTTTCTTCGCCACTTTCGGGAAAGCGAAACATCTTCTAACGTGGCTAATAACAGCATTAGTGAGGACAGTAATATCTCCTCGTCATTGTTCCCCTTTGTGAGCACAAGCATTGCGCAAAACAAACACTTGTAAGAAAATTAATCTGCAAAGAGATATCCAATGTATTAGAAAATATGAGCGATACCTGTTTCGTTATGAGATTCAAATAATCCCTATAAAAGAGTGAAATTAATGGTGCGAGAGGTAGAGGTAGGCCGAGAAAGTTGTGGTTGAATGTGGTTGTGAAAATTCTTAGGAGGAAAATTATTTGGAGTCTTAAAAACAGGAGGGCGTGTCTGAAGCAGCATATGGGAGTAAATGAGGCAAAAGAGGTTTGCAAGGATAGGTCATCATGGAAGAAATTATTGAACCAGGTTTAGGTGTACAAATTTGTGTTTGATAGTGAAACTTTGTGACTGTGCCTACTCTGGAAGGGAACGGCGTGATTGGTATATATATATGTGAAGAGAATTTGCGCCAAGGGAGGCGAATTACCCGGTAACGTATCTCCAATAAGAATGTTATTTTTCTCCAAACAAATTCTTGAAGAAAGGAGTCGTGCCGTGAAATTTAGATTTAGGTACAAAGATGGAATCCACATGGTCGCAACCCCACACATTTCTCTATTCTATGGATACAGAATGTGCCTAACCTTATCCGTGGATAATTAATTGGGGCAAACCTTAAAAAATGTAGCAAAACATCATAATTGTGCCTTTTGATTGCATAATAAGTAGAACTAATAATTTAAGACGTACAAGTCAAAATAGGAATTTCACAAATAAAACTCAAAGAAACCTTCTGAGCCAATTGGCCTTCTGAGCCAACAAACACTATATTGAAGGAATAAATTGTCTTTGGTGTATTGCATCTTGGTTAAAATTCGTACCATTAAATACTACAACTTGGAGTACACATCAATAACCATCCTTTGCCGGATTTATATCCGTAAATTGAATTTTCTGCGGTCAAATACGGTCCCATAACAAATTTTTCTGGATTGGGGGGCATCTAGCCCAATAACAAATCACAAAGGAAATGGTTCCAGGCTTGACTTTGTGGAAGTAATTCATAGTAACTAAAATAAAACTTTGCATACTCCACTATAGGTTTGTATACTCCACACTGTATACATTTTGTATACTCCACTATAATACCTATAGTGGAATATACAAAGTAATATTTAAGTTACCAATAACAAATATTTAATTCATAAAAATTTCACACTCACAAAAATGACCCTGACACAACCCGGGTTTCGACGAATGACCACTATCATCACGTCATTCGTCGAAACCCGGGTCGTGTCAGTTTTACTCATGTGGTGCTGTAAAGGTTTTGTGAATGAGAAATTTTTAGAAAAAAGACATTTATAGATAGTTTTATTTACCTAGACCAGGGGGGGGCGAACCTTTTGGCGATTGAGTGCCAAAGTTTATGAAATAAGAGTATACTCGCTCGACTCGCGTGCCAACCCATCGGGTGAGATAGAGGTATCCCTTAGCGCCCTTCCAGCTCCGCGTGCCGAAATAATTGCTCCGCGTGCGACTTTGGGCACGCGTGCCATAGGATTGCCACCCCCAACCTAGACCAATGCCTCTGTTGTCCCAAAAACCATCAAAATATTGTGTTTCATTAGGACCGTTGGCTCCTACCGAGCTCTTAACTGGATAAATATTACATACATGCAAGTAGCAAAAGGTAAAGGATACAAAAACTGTCTTAACATAATTATATGAATGCTAAAAGCATTTTTAACACCCCGTATGAGACGCGTTATGGGTCAGCAGCTCCGTGCATTACAGCGCTCACCCTAGCACACCGATCCATCTGCAGATCGGCGAGAAAGAAAGAAAGAGTGAGGAAATAAGAAGGATTTTAGTAGAGAAGAAGGCGTCGTCATAGGAGAGGAGGGGCAGAGTGGAGGAAAAGTGGAAGTGAAGTGAAAGTATGGAGGAGGACTATATGGAAATAAGTTCTGGAAAGGCTTCCTTCTAAGAGGGAAAACTCCTTCATCCTCTGCCCTCAAGGACTCGGCGCCGGAGATATACCCATCGAGAAAGCTTTTGCGGGTGTGGTAGGAGGCTGGGGTGGGTCCCCACACCCTAGTAAGTACATCGGGGCGGGGCCAAAGATCGCGGAAGATCACGGAATACTGATACACAGATGCCTCGTCCAAACGACTGGCTCCCTGCACTAAAGCACAAGATCAATGAAGGGAGACGAAATTCCGGAAAATCATGAGACTTCTGCTTGAGATCGCTTCGGCCATATAACATTCCTACCTCTACACCTTTTCTATCCATTCAATAGCAGTTTCTCATGCAAGAATAAAACGACAAGAAACAAGAAAAAACACTAAACTCTACGATAATATGTATTGTTGGTTTTAAAACTAGTTTCGCCAGAGTTCCATGTTGACCAATCTAAGGGATAATGATGAGTAGTAGTAGTAGTTTAAGATAGGGTGCGTCAATGGTTAAGATCATTTGCAACACATCCAACCCACGGTTAAAACTGTTCTCACTAAATACTATACCAAAAGAAAGACAATTTATTTCAGTTGCATTGGTTAAAGGAGCCTGTATTGGTGCCGTAAAACGTATCATTATAGGTGGAATATTTTAGTTGGTTTTAGGAACTCGATAACTCGGTTAAGGCGATCAGGGTAGTCACCTAGAATATATTCTAGGTCTCCTCTGATGCGTAATCTTTCGCCTTCGAGCGAGTATCTTTCGAACTCCGCTAGGATGTGTCTCACGCATAGGAGGGGATCGCACTCGTCATATCAAGGTGGGGTCTTTTCCACGGTAAATAAGAATGCGTACGTCAGAGCCCTGTCTTATTCGCACACGCGAGATGACGACTTCTTCCCTACGGTTCTTCTTATTGGAGAAGGGTCACGCTGATGTACCATCATTTACGGTACGAAACGTATCTGACTGTAAGTTAGACCACGAGTTTCTCTACCGCTCAATCGCTACGTTCCACAACGTAGTTTTTATATCATTCACGAGGAGAGTGAGAATAATGTTTAAAAAAATAACACGTGAAAAAGTGATTATAGAATAAGAGGAACAACGCCATATCATGCAGTCTATTCTGAAGACCAAGACTTAAGACCATAATTGTTTTTTGAAAGGTTCTCCCTATCTACATAGAAATTATACCCTACTAGCCAACTAACACCCACTAGTGGCGTGAGGCAGGGGCTATAAGCCCGAGTTTCCTTTAGCGCTCACGGGCTGCTGCACTAATTATACAATTTTTTATGTTTTCCATCGATAACTTATTAGAACTCAGTATGCTCTTACTTCTTAAATACGAATTATTCTGATACAAAGTTTGTCGTTTATTCAAATTAATATTAATCCGCATTCCCGGTAAAAGCTATGCTATAATCGAGTAAAATCCATAGAACCAAGGAGCCATTAAACGCTTCATGAAGGTCCTGCCTCAGATTCTGAGTAGATGGTGGTTATTCTTGTTTTACTTCACTGATTCATGCATTCCGTCGTGCTATCAAAAGGAACGAACACGCATAACCGATGTAGTGTCATTTTGGTTGCCAGGCTAGTTTTATTACATAATGCCCTCTCCACCCTCCTCAAAGACATGTATGAACACTATCCATGTTTGACGCCTTGGATGAAGACTAAAAATACAACGAGCGCGGATAAGATGATGGCAGTCCTTTTTTGTTCATCACATAGCTATGTTCCCGATCTGCGTTGAAGTGAGCTTAATTCGCACACACGATGTGAAATACTAGTCCACCGTTGCATTGAAAATTCGGCAGTGACGTACAGTGAAAATTTGTTTCAGTCACCAAAGTTAGGTGGATATGAATATATGAATATGAAGGATATTTGTAATTGCCAGTTTCTTAACGAATCTCTCTTATTTTGACACTTCTATTAACTCAAAAGAAAGGGAAGGATTAAAGTAATATCCTCCGTGTGATCTTGGAATTCGCCTAATCTGAATTTGCCACTTATCCTTAATATTAACGCTCAACCTCAAAAGGTAAATTTTGGTCCCCACACAACATGCGGATGGCAGGAAAAAGTGATGGAATAAGACCAATTCACCAACTATGAATTTCACTATCTTGTTCTTCACATACTTTCTATGAAGACAAACAATTTATTTCGGATCAATTTCATTTAGACACAGGAAAAAATGGCGAGGGAGATTGAGTAAATTTCTTCGGTAGGCGTAGGCGACTAATAGATTGGAAATAATTTGCCAAAGTGCCGCTAAATCTAAGTTTATAAATGACATCCGTTTCAAAGCCCATGTCTGCCAATTTAAACCACAGTAAACATTGGTCATTTAGTTAAATATAGGGAAATTTTCTGAAAAAATTTCCCCTTTACCTCGCATTTTTGTTGACCAAAACAAAGAGGAAATAATAGTTCAGGAAAATTTATGTATTTTTTCATTAATGCACTACTTTATTTCAGGAAATATAATATTTCAATCCCACTCAACTTAAAATTGCCTGGAAAATTTAATGAATAAGTAGATCTCAGGAATGAGCATATCTTATGTAATGATTTCCTAGTAGTTCTACCATAGATTTAAGTCCGACAAGTGGCCTGCTTGAATTCGTTATTAAATGAACCGTTAGGCCACTCGTTGGTCCCTGGTATTATAAAAATAAAAAACAGCCAAATCGTATTTCTTAGGAATTTATGAATGATAAACGCACAGAAACAAATAAATCTCCACTGATAAATCTCCAATCTGATAATTTTTTCACTCAGTTCTGTTGTTTCCCCAGTCATTGATTATGTCTCGTATTCTTTCATGTTTAGAATTCTGCAAAGTTTCACGAAGATGCACATAAAAGATCGCCCATGACGAAAAGTTCAATGACATAATAGTCCACTTTCCGCGTATCCTATTCTATCCAAGATAATAGAACGAACAATAGGAGCGAAACACGTGACCACGACATTTTTGGCAAAGGAACGAAGGGGGGGGAGGATTGAATGCCTAGAGAATCTCACCGTGAATTAAGAACTGCGGGACGGAAAAGGAGTTTCTTTCATCGCTCCAGTTTTATGCATCGCAGAGAATCGAAAATTAGTCGGAAAAAAATATAAGTACTGTACATGGGAGCTGATGAAGAAAGAAGGCACGGATTACCGGCTGCAGATAAAGGAAAAATTTCCTCACCAGGAAAAAATGAGCCATTATATTGCATGGCAAATGACCGTGGTGCATTGTTGTTTCATTTAACTTCTTTTCCGGTCTGAACTTTTGACCCGAAGTTTACAAAAGTGGGGCGCCGCCTTTAATATTTTTTGAGACGGTCTTGTGTATTTGCGACTGGCCAAAAAAAAAACAATTCAAGGAAATGATTTTCGCATGCTGAACAAGGAAGGGACTTTATTATAATTATTTTTCATAACAAAGATCGGAGTTTTTTTCTTTTCACTCTCTTACTTGAAAATGAGACTATTCAATGAACAGGAAAATCGGATATTTTTTTTTACCAAGTTCAACCCCTACTTTCAAAACTCAAACGTTCCGCTTCGTTAATGTCGATTTATCAAGCCCATGATCATCTTCAGAACCCAGAAGTTATAAATAAAAATTCCCCAATAGATTTTTATGACTAGGTATTTAAATATAAGACACTGTCTCTGGCGTTACTCTGTGGAACTCCTTTATTTTGATTATAAAAACACTTGGTTGTTATTCCACACATTATTGTAAGGAAACGACCCGGGTTTCAGCATGCCATGCCATCTTCAGGTTACAGTCAGATACCTGAAGATGGCATGACATGCTGAAACCCGGGTCGTTTCCTTACAATAAAGTGTGGAATGACAACCAAGTGTTTTTTATTATCAAAATAGGTAAATTAATAGAAATTTGATGAGTACCTTAAATAATTCTCAATATGAACGTAAATGTATATTTTTAATTTGCGCAAGTAACTTTGTCAATCCACGTACCGCATCAATTAAGCAGACCTTGCAAAATGTTTGAGCTCAAGTACAAATTACGGAATATTTACGAAATAAAACGGAAATTTTTCAAACTCAAAATTCAGGCAAACCTCTATGCAGAAAAAGTATTACGTGAGCAATGTTTATTAACAGCTATTTCATGTCTCTTTCATTCAAATTACAAGTGAAAACGAAGGGAGACCAGAACGTAAGAGGTCGTTTGCCGATAACACAGGGCTTTAAGAACAAGTTTAAAGCCTCGGTGCTCAGTGGAATGAAAACAATGAAATTCATAGATATGACCATATTTTAGTACACAGTTTTTAAATAAGGCGAAAATTTCAATCTCTTACCCTTGAGTGGTGACGCTCGGTCTCACAGACTGACAGTATAATATTTCTGGTGATGCGGGCAACGACAGAAAATTTGCAGATCATTCAATCCTGTAGCATCCTATTTTATAATGGTCCTCCGATATATGAGCTAAAAAAGTAACTTCGTGCAAGCATTATGCTGTATAGAGCTACTTTCGATTATACAGACCAAGCATCACCGCTAGTCACTTGAAATACTGACTACTTTTATGTGCCGCGTAAGAGATGATATGCCAAAAATGCGGATAAGTTATTTTTGACAAATAATTGAAATAAATTTGTATGTTATATAACAACGTATTGAGATGGCTATTTATCCCTCATGAAGAATAACAACGCCCTAACCTGCATATTTCTCATTATAGCCTAATTTGAATAAAGGCATAAGTACCTTCTCTACTAATGGCCAGTTGCAGGAACGTAACATATGTATTCCATAAAGTTATGGGACCCATAAGCCATGACAACCATTCAATAAGTGTTGCACAAACATTCAATAAATTCATTGGTCTAATAACTTATGTCATGGAGTTATGAGTTCCATGAATACACAAGATGGCGGATGCGCAATGAACCGCTTGGAGACTTAATTATTTGATTAAAGAGGTGTTCTAAGACAAATTACCAGTTTGTTTACTCTTACTGACTAATTATAATTATCAATTATTCATAGACTAAACTTTCGTAACTTTTATCCGGCGGTGGAAGATTAGATCAAATATTCGAAGCTAGTAACTATTGGTTAATAGTTAAGTAACTAATAGATGTGTTCTTGCAACCCGAATATATTTATGAGTTATATAACTTTATGGATCTCATAACTATTGATTCCATAACTAAATTTTCTTGCAACCGGCCATAAGTCGATGTAATTCAAGAAAAAACTGATAACATATTTTGAAAACACCAAGTCCTAATCGGCCCAGGAGACCGACGTCATTACTTATATCCCAAAAATTCGCGTCACCACCATAGAGGTAAAGCTTGAATAGTACATCTCAAAGGACTACGTTATACAAATGCGATATTAAACGAGGGACAAGGTGGAATATTATCGATACCATTTAAAAATAAAATTTGGTCATTACACTAGTAAGTACTAAAAATACAGTAAAATAGATTAAAACACAATAATTGCTTAAGAAAAATCTTTGTAAGTTTTCCTTTAAAACTCGGGGTGTGCTTCAGTTTGTTTCGAATGATTATATGCTCTTTAGGAATCATTAACTTAAAATTATAAACGTTAAAGAATATATTCCACCGCGTATATATAACACCTGTACTTTGATTATCTGCATACTGAGAAGTATATTCCACAATAAATTTATTTAAACTCAAAGAGTTCGACCTTCAAAAATTTTAAAGGTATAACGCCCGAAAATTTCCTAAGATAACATCACCCGAGACCAAATCAAAGGTGAATTCGCTCCTAGAACAATTTTGGAAATGAGACTTCCGAGAATCGGCTTGAAGATGTTAGGGCACATCTAGAGACTCCAATTCAAACTGCTCAGATCAAGTTAAATGAAACGGTGAGGATTTCTAAACAAAATTTCCAGATTTCCAGAACACAGGGCATAGTTACGCGGAGAAAAGGGAAGATAAATCTCTCACGGAACCAGTCAAAGCAAACGAAAGGATGGTTAATGGAACAGAAGGGAACTAAAGATAACACACCAGCTAGAACTGCTTACAAGGGGCGGAATATAAACTTCGGGTCAAAAATTTTTGATAGGCCATTTGTGAATGTATTAGCAGTTATCATAAAGGTACACATGAGCTTACTAATTAATGATTTCTAACAATTTTATTACTGACTAATACTTTACGATTAAAGATTAGAAAACTTTGACGCAAAATTTTGAGACAGAGTAAAACGTTAATGCATGTGTACAGCTCTAAATGATTGCTTATGGGTGTACAGCTATAATTTGAGAGTAAAAATAATGCAATAGAAGTGATGTATCGTTGATTTATAGCAATAATCTCGCTTACGCATGTGTTTAACATAATTATATCATATCATCAGAATGGCCAAAGAGGAATATATTAATTTAAAAACAAAAATGAAGCCCATTTATAAGCAATCACCAGAATGTGTTAAAAAACTGACTTAGTCGTATCATCTGAATGTACCCTCAGCTTCCGGAAAATTCTGAGTAAATTTGCCATCCTAGCCCGCAGAAGAAGGTGTTACAATGGAGAGCAGCGTTTAGGCATTGACGCATACGATATGCATACGCAACAAAAGGCGAACAACAGCATGGAATATTAAAACGAAGCGTGAACTAGGTTTAAGAACCCTTGATTGAGTGCTTAAGCATTACTTAACGGCCGTGAGGATTACGTCACAACGAAGGCTGGATGTGACGGGCTAGTGGCGAAAAAGGATTGGCTGTGTGGGATGGCGTTGGACGTGGGCGGCAGAAGCGGGAACTAGGGAGTCGGGCGCGAGGTGGGGCCTTACGGGAGGAAGACAGGCCCTCGTACGTGCGAAGAAATATGATTAATAGCATCGATGCGAGAAGTCCGTGATGCGGCCCGCAGAAAACCCGACCCTCTCCCCTTATACCCTGTCTCTCCAAGGAGGAGAGCTCCACATAAGCACTGAGCCTTATCGGTTTAAGTGACTTTCCCGTTGTACGTTGACAAGCTGACGTATAAATTGATGCTCGTGAAGTAACATGGGGGAGAGAGAAGCCTATGGAGGCAGGCAAGCTTCTCCCATGAATTTCTCCTTCTTCTCTGTGCCACTAGAGGTACAGAATGACTAGTGAGACCTTGCCAGACTATCCTTCAAGGTGTAATCGACGTACCCACTGGTAAATACGTCACCAACACTGCGAAAAACTTGGCTTCACTTTAGGATGGCGGGGTGAAAATTAAGCGACTATTTACCGGGAAATTTTAAAGTGGGGAGGGAAAGGGCCAGGGAAGGGGAAAAGACGTCCCATTTTGCGGATATAAATCGTTTCGACTGGGCAAAAATCACACCCTGGGTCCGGGTACGAGAGTAATCCATGTCAGCACTCCTTCATGCAACTCACCCTAGCGGGGAGTGGATAAATTACACCCGGGATTGAAAGAGACAAGAAGGGGTTTAAAAGCGGGACATGTTGTGTATGGAGTTAATCCTAAACGGACTCAGCTCTTGACTACTGGTGCCATCGAGAGCTTTAAACGGTCGCAAGCGTAATCTACTGAAGGACCAAAATTCTCGATGAGTTCATTTAGGGGCATTAAAATGATCTGAATGGATTCCAAAAAGCTGGCATTAATCACTTCTCTTCTTGGTGTGTGATACCACCGCTTTTCAACGGACATTATTGATTTGGATAACTTGCTTTTCTCAGGTTTGCGTACATTTTTTCGAAAAAAATCGACCTACCTTCAATTCGAATCTCCACATTGTCCAAATACCAATTTCAACTCATTGAAACGTGCATTGAAGACGGCATCTCAAATATAAATGTGTATAAACCTAAGATTTTTGTTTCCACTGGTTTTCAATTTTCCCCTTTTGCGAAAGACTCAAATGAGAAACTCATTCCCATAGTTAACCATCAAATATAAATTAGACTCCGTGATTGAAAATTATGATATTACATAAGAATCAATTATAATTACGACGCCCAATAAAAATTAAATGACAGAGAAAAATTTAAAGCTAACCATGCATTGTCTGATATTTCATAACCTGAGATGAAATTAATTGCTAAACAGCAGTCCCGATTCACCTGAAACCCCTCCACACACAGTCATTTGGGGGAATACCCCATTGACTAAAAATACCACTCCATAAGAAACGAAACGAATAGTCACAGCTATTAACGGCAATATATCATCATCTTAAAACCATTGTCATCTTTAATAAAACTGGCTCTCTGGTAGTTTATGAAAAACTCCGCATACCTATTTGAAGCAGCGGCAAAAAAACATATGTTTAAGCGGCCTTTCAAAATTAAACACCCAAGTCTAGCGTACATATATCGATTAATTTCCTATTTTCATTGTTTCTACGCATTAAATCAGACAAGAGCGCTGATTCATTATTTTGATGAATAAAGGGGAATAGTTCTTCACGTAAATTAGATACCAAGTCATAATTACGGCCATTTTTTCAAAATTGGACATAAGAATTCTCTTATTTTGTGATCCTAATGAAGTTTTCCCAACGTAAACCGTTCGCTATACCCCAAGTGCACCAGCTTGGACAAACATCATAGCAAAGATAGAAAGATTGATTCGTAAAGAATAAATACCTTTGATTTAAATAAAGGTAATGTAGTGGATCGAGCCCTATGGCCTTAAAATATGAATTGTGTGTGAACTCCGAGGCCGTCCAGTTTTTACCAGTAGCTGCGTATTTGACTCCTGTTCCTAAAGTCGCAATTTGAGACCAATCGGCGGAAAAAAGTTGTCCTGGCTGGCCAACAAACGCTTGCACGCTACCCAAATTACACCCCACTACTAAGTGGTAGCAAACTCAGCAGAAGGCATTCATAGCGCA
This sequence comes from Ceriagrion tenellum, assembly GCA_963169105.1. Lineage (NCBI taxonomy): Eukaryota > Metazoa > Arthropoda > Insecta > Odonata > Coenagrionidae > Ceriagrion > Ceriagrion tenellum. The sequence goes on from OY720643.1 coordinate 89,343,128, forward strand.
GATCAAGAAGACCGGACAGATGTTGACAGCTACCGCTTCGGGCAAAAGTTCACGTTGTGATGTGGAAGGCAACGGGGATTTTTAGTATCCCTAGAAGATTCTAGGGATACTAGGCATTCCTCACAGGTATAATAGTCCACCAATAGTATCTCTGCGTGGGGACGACTGGGAGGGATACATTAGTCAGTAAGGACAAGTGTAGAATAGGGACATAAACTCCGAATTACATCAATGTTTTAGCACCAACCGTAGGGAGACAAAACACTCCCTGGAGTCATTTCGCGTCCGGGACATCTCCAGACGGCAGGCACATTTCCCAATTGTTCAATGCCAGAGCTTCAACCACCAGCGTTGTCATTGACTCTTTCTTCAGAGCGCTGAAGAGGGCTACTTTGTGCCTGAAACACGCGTATTCGCATTTCACATTACGTTTTCCCTTCTCTTGACTTGAGTTTATTGTGTGATTGTGTGATTGTGTGTTCCCGTCAGTGCATCTCTTCCGAATCCTCAACAGCAGTGGCAAAGACCCACAGTAATATGTGCCTGTTGTCTGGAGGTGTTTCTGACGCGGTATAACTCCCAGTGAGGGATTGCGCCTCCCAACGTGTGGTGCTGAAACGTTATGATCATATGAATATGTTACAGGATTAATTTTAAAACTCCAGACTCGAAAAAGTGCAGAAAAAGTGCAGCCCCTAGAGGAAGATCCAAGAGTAAGTCCATGGACCAAATAAAAACGAAAGTTCATAGGAAGAGATACCAGGAGGTAAAGGAACTAGCATTAGATAGGGATGGGTGGAGAGCTGCAGTCAACCGATCTTAGGATTGAACGACCAATGAATGAAATGAATGAATTTTAAAAAAACAATGAAATAATCTCCTTATTTCAGTCTGAAATGAGCTAAATTCGTTTTTTCACCATTGGGATGCAAACAATTAAAGCATACATAATCTGGTTTCATAAAATCTAAATAATTTATACCAGTCAAATTGCTGAGTGTGATATACCGACTGAAAATAGAGTGAATCTTACAGCTAGGAAAAATTAAAATTAAAAATTTTATTTTTGTCAAAAAATTGTAGACTGAAAACGATTCATCATGCGCGAATTATTAATAATATATTGTTTCTTTTCTTCCACGGTTAAATACTTGTTTTAGAAAGGAAAAGTGTACTTCAGTACTACTAAAAATACTAGATAATTACCCTTAGATTACGGTAAATTGAACTGTTTAGCAAGTTTTCAGAGTAAAATTTGCTTCGTGAAGCATAATTCATACAAGCATCATAGATCCATGAGTACTTTGATGTAGCGTGTTGCCGTTACTTTGGCTGGCTAATATTATGAAGGCATTAATGATACGTTGACATTATTTTCTTTTAAGAGGATTATTTTCAACCGTAATTTGGGCCTTCGTTTTTCACATGATGATTCCTCAATTGAAAATAATGAAAAAAATTTCAAGCACTTTCACAGCATTTGATGAGATGACAAAGACCTGTTTCGCTTTAATAAAAAGCTGCGCCCTAATTAAAGGGACATTAGTGGTGGAAAAATGGAAATTCAAAACCGCACAAAACTTGGGATTCCAAGAATAGGTCAAAAGGTGAAGCCCATTCATCCTATATCCCCGGCATATATTTATTTCACTCGGTAGCTTGAGGATAATTACAACTAAATGACAAACAATGGGTTTTATTGTTCGAGACCCACGACAATGAGCAAAACTATGAGAAAAAGCGCCTATGTGCGATGACTCGCCACACGACGACTTAATCTTTTCTCCTCCGCGGGAGAAAAAAATATTTTCGTCTTGTGCGCTACCCGTTTGTAATTTTTTCCGGCCGCCGAAAAAAAAAAAAGAGCGCCGAGCGCAAGATGAAATAAATTACTCCGTGATCCGGGAGGAAATGGGTAAAAGAGGGATGTGGAAGTTAGGGGTAGGAAATAAAAACAAACTATAATAATAATATCCACGGAAAATTATATATAAAAAGGATGAACTCGGAAAAATTTTAAACCCCCCGGCTTCACTCATGGGTTAACAATGGGAAATAAAGCGGGAGGACGGGGAGGAGATAAAAAGGAGAACCTTTTTTGGGGCAAAACTTTTTCCTTGTGAAGCCCTTTCACCCCAGAACTCCCTTCTTCAAGCCCTTATGAGCTACGTCACACCGAGATGCTATCTTAAGGAGCTCCGCGGTAGAAGGGATGAGACTGGGGTAATGAGGAAGTTTCTGGAAAGAGGGAGAGGTTGAGCTTTTGGCAAGCGGAGGGGAGGATCCGCATGCGGCGTAGTCGAGTAGAAAAAAGATGGGGTGGGGACAGTAGAATAGGGGTAGCGTAGCGTCGGTGATGACGAATTAATGTGCGACAAGAGATAATGAAAGGGAGAGGAAGTTGGGATAAAAGCTTGAACGGGCAGCAATAAAATTACGCAGTCCGGCAAACTTATTGTTCCCCGAATACGTTTTAACAATGGACTGCGCCACTTAGCTTATTGCACAATTATGCCCTCTGTGAATCAACGAACTAAACGATTCCACATTATGTCATAACCAAGTTTCACAGTAGTTTTCATGTAGAAGAATCACAAATATGAAACGTAACATATTTAGTTTAGCGTGAAGGTGGTACGGAGAACTCTTCTGCCAAATTTACGCTCCGAGAATTCATCTCTAGGTTATGTCGGCGACTCTCTAACAAAGCACTAAATTTAAGTAAGACACTTACGGTTGTCAAAACGAAATAGTATTGCACCTGTAAATAAATAAATTTGGTCTTAATTTAAAGAAATAATCTCACCTTTCCAAAACCGCCTGAATATAATGGTCTTATTGAACAACATTCCGAGATTTTTGGCGAAGAATACCTGCCTTTTTACATGTAAAATGGCACATGCATGCACTCCAGAGAGCCTTTATATAACACGTGAGGAATTTTTAAGACCTAAATCTCGTCAATAAATTAACAGTATGTAGTTTGTATGTTTTCTCAAATTTTTTTAAAAATTAGTCATACAGTCACCTTAGCAATTTATCGCAAAAAGCCTTCCGTTGTGAAGGAATTTAACACGTACCAGGTGAAGATAATATGTCAAGTTCAAGACTTATATTGATGTTTTTATTTGATTAGTAAGAACTTCAGTCAAACGAAAGAAGGTTAATGCATAATTATGAATCAATATTTAACTCATTGTATCTACAGCTGCTGAAATTGAAATGTCTAATTCCAATATAGTCTCCGATATGACTCTGAAACTATCTCGTTCCAGCTTCCCTATGGTAGTTTGAGCGAGTTAGTTCCCTAGTCTGAATAGAGTTAATATCCAAATTATACGTTTTAATATAGACGAATAATTCTAGAACGTCCTGTGGGTGCTATCGGGTGACGCAGGACGTTCTAGAACGTCCACGTTCAAGCCATCCTTTATGGCCGGCCAGCGGAGTCTAGTCACTCGCAGGGCGATTGCGATTTCATTGGCGTCATAGCTAAGGATAAGTAGAAAAGGATAAACTTTGCTGAACTATCTACCAATTTCTGATAATTTAACGGCTTCCATGAAAAATATTCTGTTTGACGATAATACAAATAATAAAAAAATTAAAATAAAGTTAAGCATGGTTTTCTTGAAAAATATTTTTAAAAACCTAAAAAAATATCTTAACAACGTACTAAAAAAGAAAAAAATATAAGTTTCTCAAACAAATGATAATTTAGCCCAAAGGAAATAATTAAATTTAATTCAAGAAAATTAGCCACACGCTGATAAGACAACAAGGAAAAGCGTGGGGCGCTCTTTAATTATCGATATCAACAAAAATGCATTAAATACGAAGATTTTGATATTCATTGGCACCGAAAGCTTCAATATACAATTTCCAGAAAATCTTTGAATCAACTTAGGTTGAGGTGCAAAATATAAATGAGGTTACGCCCCATACTCTCTCTTTCAAGATTCTCCACAAACAGCGCGTTATTTCCCTAGGTCCCGCACAATGTTAACTTTGAGACGTGATACAATCATTCACTTGAATTTGTCTCCTCTTTAAACTGTAGTGCTTCGAGGATACAATTTGTTAGTTACAGTGTTCAACTTATGACACCTTCAGATATAGGCAATTTCCAGAGACTTTTAAATGTATTTATGAAATTATTTTCCTTGAAGCAGCCTCAGCTAATACTATAGAGTACATAAGTATTCTGGAGAAGTACGGAAGAATCTTTTTAGATATATCATGTAAAATAAAAAGTATTTCGGCTAGAAAATTGATTGAATAAAGAAGCAAGCTGATTGTCAATCAAAACGAAGAATAGTTAATCTTTTAGCATAGTTTTTTGCGGACCAAATATAAGGAAACTTTTTAGTCAAAGAGCGTAAAGTTATACCTTACTACCTTCCATAAAGTTCAGCCAATTAACGAAATTAGCCACAAGCGTTCTGGTGCGTGTCAAATAATGGAAGAGACGGGTCATGTATCATCAGATTCTTCTTGTTGAAATACACGCCGAGGAGCGAAGGGCGGCCATGCGGTGAGGTAAGATGATTGAGACGCCCGTATAGACCCGGTTAAGTTTCAAAATATTTCATGCACTATTCGGGAGTAATTCTTCACCTATGGTTTTTGCTCGTTCATGCACAGTTAATGAATTGAGTGGGTTAAGATAATCTACTGTCCTGTACATAAATATGAAAAGTAGATTAATACTTCCTACTCTCTCTTTGGGACTATTCCGTACTATCTTCACCCTGTGGTCCATGTAAGTCTTCATGTGAATAAACTATGTATGGTAACAGAAGATATCCGAGTCCATGCGTCGAAATCTAAACTAAGACTCGATACCATTAATAATTACATATTTAGAATGCTCACATGATGCACCAGTCTACTATATGCAATGATTTTATGGATCACATTTTCGTGGAAATGTTAATTTAATATAAGCATTTTCAGGAAGAAAATTTAAAGGATCAGTTCTAAAAATAACAACTGTATTCAAGGTTTTTGCCCTGAATTCCAGACAATAATGGATAGTGTATAGAGCTCGCCCCAAAGCTGTCGGCGGTGAAAGAAGAGATGTAGATACCTCTCGCTGTAACACACAATCTATTGCAAAAAATGTCCATCCACAGCTTACATTTTGTTGTACGATTTCAGAACCCGTTAAAGGATAAGTGACTTATTGGCCAGGAAATCGGAAACAAAATCAATTTCAATCGAAAGTTGAGAAAAAACTTGGAAACTGCACATAAAACACCAATATCAGTTGAAGGGAACTATTGCACGCACACTATTTCACGATAATTTTCATACTCACACTTTATTTCACGATACGCGCTCTTTATTTCACGATTTGAACAAAAATTTGAGAAGGAACGAGGAAACTGGATATAAAAAGCCAATATAAGTTGAAGGGACCTATTTTACGCACGCTTTATTTCACGATAAGAAGAGGGAAGTTAGCTCTTTAAAGCAGTAATACCTCACTAACTTAAAACGTCGACAACGTGGTCTGGAAAAATGATTATAACTTTTCGGGATCATTTAGAAAAAGAACAGGCAATAAGAAAAATATTCTATATAGTATATTCCTCAATTACAACATTCAATGTGTGTCGTAGCTTTGTAGAAGGTATGTACCAGAACCTTCCCGGAAAACTGTAATTATTTTCTAAGAGACACTTAAATGTCGTGTTCAAATTTGTTTCATGGAATTCAAAATGTTTCTCGCTATGTGTGTTCCCATCCTTCATCGCTGAAGACTCACTTTGACTCAAGGAAAGAGCATTATATTACTAGCTTAAGACCTTCATAAACTGGAAAATACCACTTCTGGTGCATTGAGAGCTATGATCAAATAAATATTGTCCCTCGTTCGTCCAGATAACGAGAGAAAACAACCAGGTTAAGAGGTTAAGGCTTAAAATAATAAATGATCCTGTGATTTTTCTCCAAGAATTGTGTAAAAATTGGCAGCAACATGAAATTTGTAATGAGCCGGTGATTAATCGATAAGCATTTTAAATTCTTCAAGACATCAAGGGGAAATAACATTTTTTTGGAAAAATATGTTTCAATATATCCAAAAATGCCATGACCACATTCCGATAACCCACAATCACTGCGTTCATATAATTTCCATGCTTTTCTAAACTTATCCTCATTTTGCTTCCATATAACAGGTAAAGTAAAATAACTTATGAAGCTAACATTTCCTCTCTTAGCGAAAATCATTCCTTACAACATACTGCCAGCGGGACGGAAGAATTACAACACATATCAAGTGAAGAATAACCCTAGCTAAGACAGCTTTCACTGTGACAAGATAACTGCTGTGATTTAGAATATAGGACTACAAGCGAGGAAAAGCACATGAATACATGCATGTGTAGCGTGTCATTCTGTGGTTTGGAAATTCGGACGAACGGCAAAGCACAACTAACACCATAAAGAATAAAAGAACCAGAAGAATTGGACACACTCTGAGGCACAATGGGTTGATGAAGAACATGATTGAAGGTAAAATAGAGGGAAAAGTCCCCAGTGGAAGACCCAGGATTAAGTTCATGGACCAATGAAGAGAAAAGTGTGTCGGAAAAGCTATGAGGAATAAGGATAGGGTGGAAGGCTCCAGTTAATCAATCTTAGAATTGAACGAATAATGGATAGACTACCAAAGAGATTCCTTCCAGCATTTATTTGCCTTCGAATCTCTTAATTTTTCCGCCGATCTTGCCCAAAATTCAGCTTAGGTGATCAAATAGGTACTCAATTATATATTTTTACCTTTACTATGCAATCATCTCATTAAGAAACCTGTGTCCAATAAATAAAACTTTATAATCGGGGCACAATACCGAGGGAATTAGTAGACTGGTTGAGGTTTACGAAATCTTGAGACTATAAAGTACCCACTAAGTATAATATGAAGGTATTGGGAGCATAAGGAGTGCGCAGCAATCAAATGTATACTGAGAGTGTCAAAATAAGTGTGTGAATATTTTACAACATTATCATGTAGATGTTGTACGGATTTTTCAGTATTATCCCTCTATAAACATAATCTCTACGGAATTGCAGCGTAAATTTTTGAGACATATTGTTATACACTATGATACTGATGCGTGGTTTGTTATAGTCATTGGTTTTATGAGGTAAACCAGGTCCATTCATTTACAGTGTGTGGTTGGCTACATCATTTCTTGCTATTGTATTCGTCCTCCAAGTCAAGGCACAAAAAGTTGCCAATTGTTAGAATGGCGCATGGTTTTCACGAGTAAAAGCTTAAATCCCTTATGGCAGTTTGAGCGAAATATCATTTCACCGAGAAATCAGTTGATTTGGTCTGGTATTTATGAAATACGTCTTGCCCTTCTAAAGATACAGAAATATCGGCCGTTGACCGAACTCCTGGCCGAAATTTTTATCGAAAAATACAAGCCCTTTTACATGTGAAATGCTACGTCTACGCACTCCAGAGACTATATTTGAAAAATTATGAGTTTTTAACACAGAGCTTGTCAAATAATTTAAATTCTGTAGTTCTAATATTTTCTTGACTGTTTTCGAAGATAACTCATGTCATCACCGCGGCAACGTTTTTAGAAACGTAAAAAAAACCTTTCATTGTGAAGGAGTTTTAAATGTACCGCATGAAGAATTGAGTCAAATTAGGGATTCATACAGGTATTTTAATTTAATTACATAGAATTTCAATCATATAAAAGTTGCACCATTGCACTATATATAATGCAATGTTGAATTCTTGCTTCAGCAGCTGCTGAAATAAAGGGGCATAAATCGGATATGGTCTCCGATATGACTAGCGAAATATCTCGCCCAAACTACGTTAAAAAGTGCAGCATGTTTCAAATGAATATCGGGTTTAAAAGTCTTTGTAGAAGCAACTGTAGCTTGTGTTTCTTATCTTGATGCACTAAAAAAAAGCTCTTTCCTCAACTGCAAGATGATGACCCAGCAAACTACATTTGGCAACAAGATGGTACGCCGCCTCACTGGCGTAACTCAGTATGCGATTGGTTAAAAGACGTTGTACCCAGCCACTGGATTAGTCGCCAGGGGCCGGATGACAGGGCTTGTTTCGCATTGCCTCCACGTTCACCCGATCTGAAGCCATGCGATTTTTCTCTTTCGTTGTTCATAAAGAATCACGTGTATGTACCTCCGCTACCAGCTGACCTACCCGACTTAAGAAAAACTGGAATGAATCCGTTGTCGCGTCAATTACTCCAGACACACTGATCAATGTATGGGAAGAACTGGCCTATCAACCAATTGTGTACCGTTCTTACATTGAACACTTCTGCGTAAAAGAAAAACTGATTGAGGTGCTCTTTCATTTGATGCATCATTCATACTTGTAATTTAAATGGTATAAATACTACAGAGCCTTAAAACCCCAATATTAATTTTTTAACACCCGGTACTTGAAACACGGAGACCCATGCGAGTTATCTACCGTGAAATAAGAGAAGACCGGACTTAGAAGTTCTGTCATCTGACCTTAACAAGTCTCTTTTGTGGTGCCAGGAGTGGGGGTTAGAATTCCATATCAACAAATGCACCTCAGTTCACTACCTGCAAAAGTCGTCAAACAAATGCCATACCTACATCTTGGGTGGAGTAAACATAAAATCTTCAGATACATTAAAATATCTTGGAATTACTTTTAATTTTGACATATCGTGGGGAACACACATACAAATCATATGCGGCACAGTATTAAAGAAACTAGGTTTTGTAAAGCGTATGATAGGAAGGTCCTCGGATGAAAAAGTAAAAGAGAGATGCTGCTTCGCTCAAGTTAGGCCATACCTTGAATACGCTGCGAGCTTTTGGGACCCTGGTCATAAAGATTTAAACAAAACAATTAATAAAATACAAAGGAAAGCAGCGCGCTTCGTTAAAAACTGCCACAAGCGTACATATCCTGCCTCACAATTTTTAAAGGGATTATGGTGGGAGCCCCTAGATACTCTGAGGCTACACGCTAGGCTTATCTTACTTGTGAAATTCAGAACTGACATTTTTCAGAGCTACACACAGAATATTATCGTGACGCCTCACCACATCTCTAGGTCTGATAGATGCGATAAAAACAAGAGAGGTACACTGCCGAACAGATGGGTACAAAATCTCATTCTTGTCTCGCACAATAGGCGACCACAATAGAAACTGAGCTCCTATGAATACGAGCTCCTCTCGTACACTTCTATAATGCTATTCTCCATTTCTCCTCCCAAAAACTTACACATTTACACGAACGTTGACCTAATACCCCCTGCCACATGCCCACGCGGCAGCTCGCAAGGTATTTTGTAGATATAGATGTAGATGTACTTGGGTAATAGCGATAACATTCTAATAGGTTTGCAATGAAACATCCTAGTCACAATTTACGATGATGCCTAAGCGGGAATTCTTGCTTTTTCAGGGGTCGTGCGTGGCTGGCAGAGTAAGGAGAACGTAGATTTGGATGATGGAGGAAACCAGCGGCAATGAGAAGAGATGGCGAAAGAGTTGGGGGAGAGGTTTAACTGGAAGTGGGGACAAGAGGGAAAGCTTGAAGCCGTGGAGAAGGAGTTAAGGGGGGGGGAGGAAGGGGAAGAAATCCAAAGTGTCAGCTCTGCGCTTTATCATTCCGTGAAATGTGCGACGAACAGCCGAGGGTGGAGATGAAAAAAATGAGGATCGCGGGGCGGTGCGGGAGAGTGAGGGGAAGGAATGGGTTGAAATAAAGCGTATTTTCTCTTGCCACTCACAACCCCAACCCATCTCTCCCCTGAATGCGAAGCCTTGAAAAAAAAAACTACCCGACCCAAAGCCATCGAAATACTAACCCTGGCTGGAAAAAACGATGGCTGAAAAGATGAAACTCCCTCCCCGTGCGTACGAAAATGCAAGAAGGGGAAGGGAAAATTCAATACATATTAGAGTATTTGCAGGATGGAGAAAATTAAATTCTAGGATTGAGAGGCAGCTCTAGAACCTTGGTTACAAAGGCACTTTAAAAGATGTTCATTAGTCAATGCTGCATCAGGAATTGCTCCCTACCTTTTATATCACTCAGCAAATTGAGTATTAAAGCCGAGTTGTACCTTGTGACTTTTTTCATCCCCTTAACGCTGCAAAGTTCACATTTCCGTAAATTAAATAAACCCTTAATAGGGTGTCACGCCTGGGGGATTCAATACCGCAACCTAAGTCCTCCAAAGAAAACGTGACGGTCACCAATCACAGGTCACAAACGCGATCATAATATCGTCACAAAGCGGGATGTAATTTGTGTAAGTAATTGGGTATTCACCGGGCACACTAATCTAAATAATAAGGGGAAAGAAATCCTCGATTTTAAATTGGAATCGAAAATAAAATCGACCATCAGATTCTCGAGAATAGGCGCCACGCGACGAAACAGTCTCCTACGGGATCATGGGAGTATTTCCAACTGGTTTTCAGATGCTGCAAGTTACTGAATTCAAAACAAGTTCAATGATTCTCTCGAAAAAATACCAAAGAAGTAAATAAATGAATGTGGGCACATACGGGTATCATTTAAGATTCGAACCCTCGACCAAAGATTTATTTCGAAGATAAAAACGTATCACTCGCCGAAAAAAAATGTATCCCACTCGGAGAGAGAGAGAGAGTTTTATAACTTGGGAAGAAGTCACATAGAAAAGAAGTAGTCTAGTTTCCGTGGAAATACGCATAAGAAAAGCTTCTTTTCAAATGCGCCCGTTTGAACGGAGCAACAGAACCTAGGACTGCATTTGATTGCTCACTCGTGAACTCGATTGCAGAGTGAACATAACGGCAATCGCCTGAGCCCTCTCCTCATGGCATGAAGAATTTATTCCCCACTCTCACATGCGTAAGATATCCGCCACTTACGGACACGGGGAAAATCGTCGCGCTGGATTACACTCGGAGAGATGAGTCGAAGAAAAATTCCAAAGACTTCCTAAGGAGTTAAAAAAATTGCCCGAGCTCCTCTTTACACTTACACATTCAAGATTCCAATGTGCCGGTAAACAAAATATGATTATAAAAACCTTATTTTATAAAAACTATGGTACTCTTTTCCTTTACAAAAACGTTTCTAAAAACTATAATGGATTACTATTCGTAGTTGTTTCCGCGGCGTCGATCAAATAATTTCAGGAGTTTTCCGGTTTTTTCGTCTAACGTAAGTACACTAATAGGAAAAAAAAATTTTCCCTTTAGCGTACCCAGCATTTTCACCGCCCCCCTGTTATTGTATAGCCAGTGGTCTTCACCATCTAGTTAACTTAAAGAGGGGATGAAAGATGGATAATCTTTTCCTTTTATTATGTTTGCACGATATTAACTCACTTTCAATGATAAACAACTATAGACCTACGTGTGTGTATCGTCAGGGACATAAGCATAAACTTTTTTCCGAAAAAATACGTGAAACCTTGAAGAGCCTTGTGAAATACTGACGGAAAGGTTAAACGACCTGTAATATTGCATTACCTATCTTCTCCCGAGGAAAAAGTATTTATACTGCTATAGGTCGATATACAGTATGCATGCTGCAATATTTACGTAGAATAGCACTGCTGAAGGATTTCTTGCATTAAATGCAACTTTTTCCATGGATTCTCCCTTAATATTAATTTCAACACCAAAAGCTAATAATTGGTCACACAGTATAAATACACGGCTTCATACTACGATGGGAATAGGTCCCTCGAATCGAGTTACACAGTGTGCCTCAATGGTTAAATGATATAATTATTGAATGTTGTAAATACAGGATTGCTCGAAAATCGTAGTACGCACTTGATCAAATCTTTCTTTGGCTTGGGGATGATTCGTCTGTAATTGACCGTTTAAAGCACTTTAAAAAGTAACTCAATTTAGCGATTTATGACGATGAAATTCCGCAAGCATGAAATGCCCATCATTAGCAAATTCCTAAAGATTTAAGAATATTTGACCTCAAAGTGAGCCAGTGGAAATATTAATGTGTTAATTTGAGTAAATACAAATCATTTTCTCATTGCATGGAGCTATTGCGCCTTCAAACACAATAACAACAAATTCAATGGGTTCACTGCTAGTAAATACAAAATATTTAGGCATGCCATGAACACGGGGGTGAAATACAATGACATTCCCATGAGAAAAAATCGGCTTGGAATGGAAATCGAAACATGGATCTTTGGCTTTCCGGGCCAATGCGCAGATCACTACGCCACCCAGACTTACTAATCCCCTTGGTAATTTAGAAGGATATGCATGTACTAGTTGTCAGGTCCTTGTAGTCCATCAAAAAAGGTAACGCAAAAGACAATGGACTCCAAGAAAGCCACAGTATGAGGACTGTGTCCAACACCAGCGCTAAAGCCGCGCTTTGCTCTGTATACAAAGTATTCACGCCTGCCGGGAATTTGGTGGTGAAATAGGAAAAATTCCCCGCCCAAGCCGATTTATTCTAATGGAAATTTCATTGTACTACTTACACACAACAAGAAAAAACCGTGAATGCTTCTTAAGTATCTCGATAACACTAACATAATATTGATGATTGACTCGTTGACAGTAATATGACACTAACAAGTCTTGGGACCCTGGTCAAATAGATTTAACCAAAAAAATAATAAAATACAGAGGAAAGTAGCGCGCTTTGTTAAAAACTGCTACGTGCGTACATATTTACGTCTCACCACTTTTAGAGGGATTAAGGTGGGAGCCCGTTGAGACTCGGAGGCTATACGCCAGGCTTAGGTTGCTTGATAAATTCAGAACTGATATTTTTCAAAGCGACATAGAGAATATTATCATGACGCCTCACTACATTTCTAGGTCTGACAGATGCGATAAAATTACAGAGATACACTGCCGAACAGATAGGTACAAAAACTCGTTCTTTCCACGCACAAGAAGCGATCACAATAAAAACTGAGCTCCACTGAATACACTCCTATAATATATATCACTATTCCATCTCCCAAAAACTTACACCACTACACGGCTGGTGACCTAACACCCCCTGCCATACGCCCATACGGCGGTTCGCGGGGTCAATGTAGATTTAGAATATAGATGGGAGGGATTTTTTTCTTCAAGTGATGCAGGTTTAAAAAAAATCTTGTTTGAATCTTTTGCGTCGGAAGCTCCTTAAACAGAAACTTAAATCCCGAATCGAGGTAACCATCTTATTTCATACCATACCACATTTTTTAAGGTTACAGGCGTCACTTGGTGGAAATTACTTACTTCAAACAAGATTAAGAAGTAAAATACCTGCTTGATTGCTCACCCGACAAGAAAAACGCCTTGAAAATGGTGCACACAAGCTCCGAAACCAAGGTCGGTTTTAAAAAATAAATATGAGGAATTAACTATCTTACTTGTTTACCATGTTTTATCATATTCTACAACTTTCATAAAGCGTGAAACGAGATGAAGTTACTTCTTTCATTACAGAGAGTATGACCGATTACCACCGAGTAACGCCGGAGTTAGTGTCTTATACCCGAGACGAGGTATAAATCCCAGAGTAGATCAATCCTAGATAGCGCCCTTTGGTGAAAAACAAGAGAAGCTGGGGGAGAAGCTACTTTTCAAAAAGCGGGATCGGTCATCACACTCTACCCAACACATCTCTGGCCGGATCCAATTTGCGTAAGAAAACGTTTAGCCGGTTATTGACCGCATTTTGGCACGTTTTAGAGTGACGCAATGCCAAATAGTTATCGATGATTCTACATGTAAGAAATATCTTTAATCGCCCATTTCTCAAAGGTATTTGAACGTATTCAGAATTGGAGGTTAACAATGAAGTTGAATTATATTCATGAAAATCCGCGTAACAACGAATCAGGCGCTAGTTTGATAACGCTGAAATGCCATTCAACACAACAAAAATAATAGAATCATGTCACACAGTAAATCTTCGCTTTTATTCGAAAACGAAGAAAGTATTTAGTAAGACAGTACTTCGTTGGCCTTATAATTACTAGAGGATACGTTTTCTGCCATTGTGACGGGCACAGAAAATAATGACATTTGAATCTTTTTTGCGTCGGAAGCTCCTTAAACAGAAACTTAAATCCCGGGACGAAGTATACATCCGCGAGGACATCAATCCCAGACAGGGCCCCCTTGACGGAAAACAAGGGATGCAAAAAATAAGGGAATAAAAAGAGGGAAGAATGTGGAAGGGTGCGGAATGAGAAGGCGAGATCTGTCTGGCGGGAAAGAGAAAAATCGGCGCCCAAAGTCTCGTCACACACGCACAAACCAACTCACGCACGGGCAAACAGAGCGATTGTGAAGGCTTTGTGGGATGGGAGGGGGTAGGGTGGGAAGAGAGGAACTGGCAGGGTTAGAGAGGGATATTCCTGGAAAGAAGAAATGCAATGGGAAAGATTAATACGGAACCTCCATTAGCTAATCCACACGTCACGATGCGCAGAGGAATGGAAGGGTAGTAAGAAGAGAAAGGCTTGGAAGGGTTGGAAAAAGCGGTTGCGGGGATGAGAAATATTTCCGTGGAGGAAAGGGAAAGAGGTTTTCTGTGAGCGTTGCGAGATGCTAAAGATTTTGCAGAGGGAGAAGAGGGATATGAGTGCGGGGGGAGTCATGAGATGGAAATATTCAGACAAAGAGGGTCACACAGTATGCATTCACTTTCAGCCAATATCACTGAGCAAGTCCGGAATGACTGGTTCAAACATCTCTTAACTTGGAGCCCCCTACCTAAAGCATGGGTGTACTGACCTAAAAGACTTTTGGGTGGCTGCCGCGTGTTGCTAGGTGAAAACCTGTACCCCATCCGTCATAGATCTACACGGCCATGCATACGCTAATAAGCTGTCCATCCGGTTGAGCTGCAGAATGAATTTACCAGCAGAATAACTAAAATTTAGTGCAATTCCTCCAAAAAACGGTCAAAAAACAGTGATTTCTCCAGAAATCTTAAACCTTAACCAGGTACGTACTTTTCTTGTCACATAACCAGTGACGTGCGGTCTGGGAGGCTGCAGTTTATTAAACAGGCGGGAGATTAATTAAAGGAGAATACAAACTAGGAGATCTTTATTCTTATACTTGTACCATTGCATTGGTTTATCTATTGAACCTTTTTCGCAATCATATTCACCAACGTAGCAAATAGTGATTTTCTAATTTAGAGGCGTGAGATCTCACAGACCGCTCATTAAATTCAAACGCCATTTTACAGTAGTACAGGATATATTCATAACATTTTTAGGATGCTACATTCTAGTTAGAGAAAATTATGAAGATAACAACAATTACAGACGTTTTGTAAATAGCTCTTGGAAAATATTCATAATTTAAAAATGTCAGCGGTCTGTCAGACCACACGTCACCGGTTAAGGGTTTATATGAGCATGAAAAAAGACGAGAACGGGAAATCACTACATTAGCCTCCATAAATAGCGGCAGGCCTGCATTCAACCTCCATATGACATGATGGAATTTCTCCCGGTAAAATAGTTCCCCATTAGGACCTCCGGGTGGGGACTAAATGCTTAAAAAGAGCTGAAAGCTAAAAAAAAAAGAGTTAAAAGACTTTTTGGGTGACTGCCGCGTGTTGCTGGGTGGAAGCTTGCACCACTATCCGTCAAAGCTCTACACCGTCAAGCATGACCCAATCCAACGGTCCATCTGGTTGAGCTACAAGACGAATTTCCCTTAGCAGAATGACTAAAAGTTTGAGGAATTCCTCCATAAAACAGTCCAGAAAACAGAGTTTTCCCGAAATTTTAATTTGTGAATGAAATAGGACGGGGAACGGGAAACCCCCACATTAGCTTCCATAAAAGGTACCTATACTTAAAGAAAAAAATTTTGCACTTTACCACAGAATATTATTTTGGATGCTATGACGCGTTTCACCGACTTGCAGCATCATTTACGTAGCAGTTGATGCCGCAAGTCCGTGAAACTCACCGTACTATACAAAATAAATACGGCGAAAAAGTTCAAAACTGTATTCTTTAAGTATGGGTACTACAAACTTCCACAAAGTAAAGCCTGAATCTGTAGAGTAGCCATAAGAGGTCGCAACCCTTTATTTAACATCTATATGACATGACGGCTCTCCTCATGGTGAAATAGTTCCTCAATATGATCTCAATATGATTGTATATGAGGCAAAAAGCTGCATTAAAAATAAATGAGGATATGACAGACTGGGTGGATCTTGGTAGAGGAGTAAGGCAGGGATGCTGTCTGTCGCCAACCTTGTTCAATATATATGTTTGGGACATGATCCATTAATCTTTTGATGGGATAGAGGAAGGAGTCAGTATTGGAGGTAGGAAGATAAAAAGTATAAGATTCGCAGATGACATGGTAATATTAGCAGATGATATGCAATCACTTCAAAGGTTGATTAAGGTTTTGGAAGAAGGGATGAAGGAATATGGGATGAAGATAAATCAAAGGAAAGACAAAGGTGATGCCAGTAAACTGTGAAAATTATACGAGTGTGAAAATAAATGAAGGTGTAATAGAAAAAGTGAAAAGCTACCGGTACCTGGGAACGATGTTGACAGACGACTGGAGAAGTATTGCAGAAATAAAAGCAAGGATAGCAATGGCAAAAGAGGCCTTCAGACAGAAGAAAAACTTGCTATGCAATAAAAGCCTGGAACTGGAGATGAGAAAGATGCTAGCTAAACGTTATTCATGGAGCGTTTTCATGTATGAATATGAAGCGTGGACATTAGGTAAGAGGGAAAGGAATAGAATAGAAGCTTATGAAATGTGGGTGTGGAGAAGGATGGAAAAAGTAATATGGGTAGATAAGATGAGAAATGAAGAGGTTTTGAGCAAAGTAAAAGAAGGAAGATCGCTCCTAAAGGAAATTAGGAAAAGGAAAGGAAACTGGCTGGGCCATGTGATGAGAGGGAAAAGTATTATTACTGTGGCTCTGGAAGGTTCAATTGAAGGAAAGAAAAAGAGAGGAAGGAGAAGAATTAAATTGGTGGATCAGGTGAAGAACATCAGCTACGATGAAACAAAGAAGGACAGAAGCGGATGGAGACGACAGTGGTGTACGGGACCTGTCAGCAGACAGAACACCAGATGATGATGATGATCTCGGGGTATGGACTAGGGGGAGGTGTAGATCAGGGAGAATATACCGACAAATGAAAACGAAAAAAGACAGAGGCAACTTATCGGAAAACGCGGTCCCGCAAAATGAAGACGTTACCACCCAGAAGGAAGAATTCCTCACAAAAAATAAGTAGGCTAAGAAAAGAACCCGAATTTTTAGTCAAAACTTGAAGAAATTCTTACCCGCAATTTCATCGCGAAAAACTCAAGGGGGTCAAATTGGAAGAGTCCTCTCATCTCATGATTCAAAAAAATTTTATTGGTTCACGATTTATTTTAACAATTAGAGAGTAAAATCAGTTTTTCCGATGTACTCGGAAAACAATGCATCGTAGAGAAAAGTGATGCACAAAAGAACCGTAGGAAATAAAATTATCTGCTAAATGAGATTTGTTTCACTAAAATCGTTTTATAAAAAAAGTTATTGCAAACAAACACGAAAAATAGCTATTTTAAAAAATGTTTATAGTATTAACTATTTTTGTTGAAATCGTATGAGACCTATAAAAAAGTAAGGTTATTGCCATACTTTAAAAGTGCGCTAAAGTTCCACCCTGCAGATGCAATAGTTTTTGCACAACTTCATTTATTTATCCCAAAAATCTGAAAAGATATTAACTGTAACTTCTCTAGTGGTATCAATTTCCAACTCAGGATGAATTAGAAACAGGAATTTTAATCTTGTAGACTTAATCAAACAGTCTATTTAACAAAATGTTGACCTTTTGAAAAATAATTGTCGCAAATATTACATTTAAAAAGCCCACTACCGACCATGCATTGGATGAAGCAACGTATAAACGAAGCAGTATTTGCCCTCGAGGCTTACTTTTCTAATGGTCGCTCAATCGTTGCCATGCAGCGAGCATTCCGCGCACTCATCAATATTGCTGCCCAAGCTCGTGTCTCAGGTCAGCAGTCAATTGTTACGTGGGGAATGCTTTAATATTGCATTTTTTTAAATGTAATATTTGCGAAAATCTGCGAGGCAGAACAGTCGAGGCGGTCATATCTGTGGGATGGGTTACGGACTTCTGATAACGTAGTTCTAGATTCGAATTCCAGTGCGGGCGATTAAATCTCAATCTCTGCTAATTGTATGTGTAATATGTATAAGACTTATAGCTAGGGTGATCTCATTTTGCCTTTCCATCACAGAGACATGCAGACATTTGAGGATAGCAAAAAAACACAATTATTATTAATTTTAGAAATTAATTCCATTCCAATTCCTGTACAACTTTCAATCGCTTCATTAAAATTGTAAATAGCACCTGCATCGACTATTTCATCGCCAAACTCTAATCGGAACTCTACCGTAGTAGGGTGGCTGAGCACTTCTTTTCCCTCGACGGGATACTCTTCTAGATGCCAGAGAAAGGATAAAAAAATATGCGGCTTAATAATGTTTCTATGTAAGGGGTTTTCACCTTCAATTAACTTCAGTCAAATTTTACCTTCAATCAAACATTATTAGTCAGCCTAGGACCATCAAGGATACGTGATATAATTCGAATAAAATATTTTTGATTTCGATATGTGTCATCGTAACTTAATCACTGCAAAATTGGCAGAGAATCGGGCAGCGGACCTTAACGAGGACATACAGGGACGTAGCGGTTTCAACCGGAACAAATTTGTAAACCGGCAAGAGCAACAGCGCGGAAAATTTATACAGGACATTACCCAGCCAAATAGAATGTATAGTAAGTTCATTTATCGCGCATGGCTACGGTAAAGTGCAGACCCCTCAATCAAGGGTAATGCTAGCACCAGGTTTCCTTGCATACTTCTCCCATTTTCAAAATTATCTTCCTCGGTCTTTATCTTTTATCCTTGATGAAGGAAAAAAAACCTCAGCAGTTAGTCATCTCGCCTGACAGCCAGAAAACAAGTGAGATAGCGGGACATGCCCACTTCCTCAACAGAATTTTAATAACTCTAGTAGAACAAAGTGCTGCAAGCAACTGGCGCAAAATTACTTGTCCAAATCAAAACCAAGTTTTTCAACTAAACGATCCAAAATTACGCACAACTATTATACTACCCCCCTGCTACACAGAAACTCATTTCTTTTCCTCGCAATGAGATCTTCTGAGCCCTTTCCTTTCACTCGCGGACTCCTCCTTACAAATATAGAATTTCAACTTGGCCCTCTTCCGGGAGATCCACAAGGGAGTTGTCTGGTGGAGCAAAAATGTGTCTGAGGGGCGGGGGGGAGGATGGGGAGGGCAAAGGAATCATATGAAGTGCCGTCTCGGTCGGTCGGTCGAGAGAGAGACAGAGGGATGAGGGGTAGAACTTGAAGAGGCTGGGCGTATTTCCTCTCCAGCAAACCTCCACCGAACAAATTTCCTCACCCCACGAAAAGACCGATGCTTGGGCGCTGGTGAGGGGGAGGAGGGCAAAGTGAAGTGTTTGGCGTGTAGTCGGTCGGTGGAGTGGACAACCGTAGCAGCGGAGGAGTGTTATGGTGGGTGGATAGGGGAGGGGCTCACAGCAAGCCGGCGGGTGTGGGATAAAGCACATCCATCATCTTCGTATGGAGGGAAAAGAAATGATCGACGACTCCTTCTCTCTCATCCCGCCTTCCTTTTTTTTCCTCTCAAGTCTCTTTCCCAACCTCCCCGCTCCCTTACTTACAAACGCAGCCGTCTACACAAACTGTTTTCCTCTCCCTCTTGACCCCCCCTCTGCAAATCCTTCCCTTCCCCGCTACTTCTCTCTCCTCTCTTTTTTCCCTTCTCCCTTTTCAATATTTTGATTCTGATCCCATTTGTTCTTAGTTCCCACTCGCTCACTTTCTTGCCTGCGACTATACTTCATGTTCTCATTACCAGTTCTTCTCTACGCCCCTACTGATCTTTTTCGTTTAGCTTCATGCGGCACAGCATAAAAGAAACTAGGTTTTGTTAAGTGTATAATAGGAAGGTTCTTGGATGAATATGTAAATGAGAGATGCTACTTTGCTCTGATTAGGACTCGAATACACGGCGAGTATTTGGGACCCTGGTCCTAAAGAATTTACCAAAAAACTAATGAAATACAATGAAAAGCTGCACGCATCTTTAAAAACTGCTACAAACTAGGTTTTGTTAAGTATATAATAGTTAGGTCCTCAGATAAAAAAAAGTAAAAGGGAGATGCTACTAGCTAGGCTCTACCGATTTTATTGATGGTCTTTCCCGATAGAAAATGTCCATGAGGTAACGGAATAATTGGTGGTTATTAATGTCCGATTTTGCTATCTCTAGGGGTAGAGCTGTGCGAATGCTTCAAAATCGATTCGAATCGACTCGAATCGGGCTTAATTCGATTCGATTTGCCTGCGAATCGGGATGCTTCGAAACCAAATGATTTAAAATATTCGAATCTGATAGATTCGTCTTCGAATCGTTGCATGCATTCAAACATGGCGTCCAATCTAAAAATGGTGCGCCGTCCGTTTAGACGATGTTTTCCTCATGCGAAACGAAAATTTAAACGACCACATGTCATTATCTGCTATTCTTTGTGCCACGATTGATATATTAGCTAATGTAAGGCCCTGAAATATTGTAAAACTCTTGATTACTTTAACTGCGCAAAAGCTTTTGCATTTTATTTAGAATTCGAATTCAATTCGCAAACTAATTTTTTAGGGTGATTCGATTCGCTACTGAAATTAAAGAAAGAGTTCGTTTCGATTCGATTCGAAATATATTTTGGGAGATTCGATTTGGTTCGATTCGCAATGAAAATCCCTGATTTGCACTGCATTATCTAGGAGCAAATTTGAATCAAAATCAGGGAAGGTCCTCGGATGAAAAACTGAGCTCCACTAAATACACACTAACAATACACTTCACCATTTCATCTCTAAAAATCTTATCCCTTACATCTCTATACGGCTGGTACCCTAGCACTCCCTTTTTTTGAAAATTTTACTACTTCAGGCTTAACGGTGTAGTATCCATCAATAAAGAGTCATAAGCTCTTACTATGTAAGGGCTTATGGTTCCCCGGAATAATTATTGCATCAAAGAAAATAAAATATCTAACGTAGAATCTATTAAATACTTAGGTGCCACCATCACTGAAGACATGTCATGGGAGAAATACGTCAGGGAAATAGCTAGTGTAGCAAACCGTAGATTAGGATTCGTAAAAAGGGTTCAAGGCAAATACGATGAGAGAGTAAGAGAAAGAAGCTATTTACACTTGTCAGGCCTCATTTAGAATATGCCGCTAGTATATGGGATCCGTACGAGGAAGGGATGATAAAAGAATTAGAGCGCGTGCAAAGGAGATCCGCTAGGTTTGTTAAAGGGCGTTATGATATTTGTATAAGTGTTACGAGTTTAATAAAAGAACTAGGATGAGAATTACTATCAGAACGCAGGATAAAATTTAGGTTAAACCTTTTAAGTAAATTCGAAACCGATTTGTTCACAGATGACGTTAGATATATATTAAGAACCCCTGCGTATTATGCTAGGTTTGATCATATTAACAAGTTTAGAGAAATAGATTGTCGTACCGATAGATTTATAATGTTATTTTTCCCGCGTACTATAAGAGAGAACAATAGGCAACGTAGCCAAGGGATAGGTATGTGAAATATAGTAAGAGTAGTCAGTAGTGCATGATGCATGTAATAACAACCAAAGATCCCTTTCTTATTATTTAGATACTAACTATGTGACCCTATCTAGCATGCCTTCATATCCTAGTTGCATATCCTAGTT
This sequence comes from Ceriagrion tenellum, assembly GCA_963169105.1. Lineage (NCBI taxonomy): Eukaryota > Metazoa > Arthropoda > Insecta > Odonata > Coenagrionidae > Ceriagrion > Ceriagrion tenellum. Next base: position 89,365,003 of record OY720643.1, read on the forward strand.
GCATGTCAATAGTGCATGTTTGGTGATCTTCACCCCCTGCCACACACCCTCGTGGTGGCTCGCAGGGTAGTACGTAGATGTAGATGTATGTACATTGTTTTTAATTAATACACAAGTTTCAACACGTTTCCCGTAGATTTTATAGTATTATTCACGGAAGGATGAGGCTAGGTGTCCATGCCTAAGTTTTTGTAAAAAAAAAACAAATTTTAAATTTTTTTATGAAATCTAAAAAATTTTCCTCCATTACAAGAGCAATCATCTTTAAATTGAGTTTCCATAAAAACTCATTCTAAACGTTTGACCAAATAATAGTGATACTAACAATAAGTGACCCCTTAATGCTAATTTTACCCTTCCCCACCACTATTCTTTCCTTTCTTTTTTTTCCTGCTCCAATTTCAATATTTGATTCTGATCCCATTCGTTCTCCGTTCCCACTCACTCAACTTTCTTGCCTGCGTTTTTACTTTATGCTCTCATTACCAGTTCTTCCCTACGCCCCTACTGATCTTTTTCGTTTGGCTTAATGCGGCACAGCATAAAAGAAACTAGGTTTTGTTAAGTGTATAATAGGAAGCTTCTAGGATGAAGACGTAAATGAGAGATGCTACTTTGCTCTGATTAGGCCTCGAATACACGGCGACTATTTGGGACCCTGGTCATAAAGATTTTACCAAAAAATTGATAAAATACAATGAAAATCTGCACGCATCTTTAAAAACTGCTACAAACAAAGATGTTGTGTTTCACAAATTTTGGAGGGATTAAGGAAGGAGCCCCTAGAGACTCTGACACTATGCAATAGGCTTAGTATGCTTGAGATATTCAGAATTGGTGTGTTTTAGAGCGAAACAGATAATATCATAAAAAGTCAAAGAAAGATGCTACTAGGTAAGTTCTACCGATTGCATTGATAGTCTTTCCCGACAGTAAATTCCATAATTAAATTGATTAATTGGTGGTTATTAATGTTCGATTTTGCTATCTCCCGTCGCAAACTTGAATCAAAATCAAGGAAGGTCCTCGGATGAAAAACTGAGCTCCACTAAATATACTCCCATAATACACGTCACCATTACATCTCATAAAATCCTTATCCCTCGCATCTCTACACGGCTGGTATCCTAACTCTCCCTGACACACACGGCTCGCAGAGTAGTATGTAGATGTAGGCGTAGAAGATTTCTCATCCTTGGTAATAGTAATTTTTTGAGATATTTACTGAGGCTCAACAAAGTAGTATCCATCAATAAAGAGTCATAAGTCCTTACTATGTATATTATTGTTACTTAATACGTCAGTTTTTACACGTCTCCTGTAGATTTTGTAGTATTATTCACAAATGGATGACGCTAGGTATCCATGCCTAAGTTTCTGTAAAAAAAAATGTTTAATGCTTTTATGAAATTTACATCACTTCCCTCCATTACAAGAGAAATCATCTTTAAAGTGAGTTTCCATGAAAACTCATTCTAAACGTTTCACAAACGAATATTGAATAAGCGACCCCTCAATGCCAATTTTCCCCTTCTAATTTTCTCTCCTCTCTGTTTTTTCTTTCTCCCTTTTCAATATTTTGACACTGATCCCATTTATTCTCTGTTCCTACTCATTCACTTTTTTTCCTGCGTCTTTTCTATATGCTTTCACTATCAGTTCTTTCCTCTGCCCCTAATGATAATTTTCGTTTGACTGAAGATTTCTCATCCTTGGTTAAAGTAGTTTTTGTGTTCCATTTCTTCGGATTTTTCCCGCGTTTATTCATTTTTATGGACAACAGTTTTGCTTGCGTTATAGTTAGCGTCGTCAGGTCCTGAATTCAGGAACTGATGCAAAAACTCAATTATGAACCGATACGATAAGCTTAACAGATTTCAGGACCTGACGACACTAACTGTACCGCTAGCGACATTGTTGTCCATAAACATGAATCAACGCGGGAATAACCCGAATAAACGGTACTAATCAAATAACCGCGGAAGCCTCCGTACCCTTAGTAATTTTTCTTTGAATTCTATTAGATCAGGCTTATGGTAGTTAGAGCAAAATATCATCTCACCAAGAAATCAACTATTTCAGTCTCATTTTAATGAAAAATATCTGACCATTCCAAATTTACCAAAGTATCAATCAATCAAAGTTACCAATGCTCTGGTTAGGCCACACCTCGAATATGCGGCGAAAAATGCCAAATGCCATTTTAGCCAAAAAAATGAATGAAATATAAATAAAAGCTGCAGACTTCGTTAAAAACTGCTACAAACGAACATGTAGTGTTTCGTAAATTTTTAGAGGGATTAAGGGGGATACGCCTAGAGGCTCTAAGACTACACGCTAGGCTTAGCTTGCTTGTGAAATTCAGAACTGGTATGTCATAGAGCGACACAGAGAATATCATCATGACACCTCACCAGATATCTCGGTCAGACAGAAGCGATAAAATAAGTGAGATATATTGCCAAACAGATAGGTACAAAAACTCGTAGCATTTTTAGAGTGTTATTTTTTCAACGTATTTTGCGTCGTCGATTCCTAGTATAGTCTTGTAAATATCCTCAATAGCTGGTGAAGTAAGGCATTCAGCAATTGTATGCCTCATACTATCAATATCATAACTCAGAACGTTTTTCTATAGCTCAGACAGACGCAAACGTATTTTGTGTACAGAATGTGCTGAGTTGGGAGGTTTTGGTGGTTGAGTAATTGGCATAATTATTCATTCAACAAATCCTTCGATCATTCTAGAACTGTGAGGATCAGACAAGGTGTCGATGCACATGAAATTAAATTACAGGTAATTCATTTTCATATAATTAATTTGAATTAAATTTTGACGCAGTGTCATCTACGGAATAACAAAATTTTCCCTTAAATTATCGCCGCATTTGACTATCAGCACGAAAAATAAGGCAAGGATATTCCTATATTCTATCGTTACTTAAAATTTCTGAATTATTTTCTTCTTATGAAGTATTTTCCTCGTAAATGGAATTTATATTAGATGGAAAATACATATTCCACGTGATTTTCACGTATTCGTATACCTCAATTATTCCCAGCGCCAGGTGATTTCATGCTTTATTTGCGTGTTAAGAAGCGGAGAAAGGTAGAATTTTATTGCTCATACCTGAAAAGAGGACATATATTTCTACAAGTAGACAAAAATTGAATTAAGCGGAATCAAAACATTTTCTGTGAAATGAGTATGGTGCATTTTTTCAACCACCTTAAGCTCTCAGTTATGGCCAGTACTGCCAATCAACTTGAATGAACTTTTTTGAAAATGTTTTGTAAAATAATATGATTTTCAGCTGATTTAAAAATAATCAATTATTTTCCAAAAACGTTTGCTTTAAATCGCAATCCCTTTCAGCTTCACATAAATGTCTGCGGATATGGGTGAAATCTTACGAACTAATTCTTAGACTATATTGAACAACTTATAACTTTGAAATTTGACACAATGAGGAATTAAACTAACAATGCAATTTTATGATAAAGTTTCACATTTTTATCTTTTACTTGGCAAAAGTTACTTCCTTAAGGCAAATACGATGACAGTAATGGTACGTTGTCATTGCTATACAATATGCATGCAGTGCAAAGCAAGCCGAGTGGTCAGTGATAAAGGGGCATTTTGAATAAATGCGTTCTTCCTAAAAAAATTCCAAATCTGCACCATTCCTTATATTTCTGCCTCTTATTGCCGTAGACATTGAGGCAAAAGTAGAGGGCTCTTGCTATTGTTGACAGATGGAACACGCGCGTGGCTTGTCCACCATCTTTGTTAACCCTGATTATCCAGTTTCGCTCACGGGATAACGCGCTAGTTTTGTAATTTAAGGGTGTATTACTTCGACAACTTACTAGAAATCAGCATGTCCTTCCTTCTTTAATACGCATTCCCCATACATATCATTTTTTAAGTTTTCTAAATTAATGTTAATTCGCATCCCCTGTAAAAACTACGAAAGGTTCGAGCAGAACCCTTGGCAGTAGGTAAAAATATAAGTTTAAAGAGTTACTGGCCTTAATTTTCAAACAGTTGGTCTATATTCTTGCATAAAATACGCTAACTTGTTCAATCCGTCGTTCAATCCAACTGAAAGTAAGGAAATAGAAAAGTTTGACTATATGATTGTTGTTTCGGTATTTAGCTACAATTTGATGACTTAATTCTCTCTCTATCAACTTCAATGGCCGTAGAAAATGTGAAACGTTTAGATTGGTGTTAACCCTAATATCACTCCTCCTTTAATTCTTCGAGACTAACGATGGACGGCTCTTTGAAAACGTAGATTGATTAAAGGTAACATACAAATTGAATCCATGGAGGTAAGAAAAAAATAAAAATTGTAGTTTCCACACTGAGTTAAATGAAAGCCAACCATGGTTTCGATACTTGATGTCACTATAAATAACAATTATTACTTTATTCTTTCATAATAGATTCATTTATAGGGTTACTTTAAATCTAAATAAGTTTTATAAAGATCCGTCCATCGTTAGTTATTGTTTTATTCCCACAAAGTTACACCTGAAGCTCTTTAATACGATATAAGTAAAATTCGATTCTCTATCGTTACACTTTCCGTTAATTTTTGAAACAATTTTAAGTAACCTCTCTTAAATAATCAGAATCTCATAATCGGGCAAAAATGTTTTCATATTGTAAATGTATCCAACTCACTTCGAGGAAATATTTTATTACTTAAAGATTCAATGCATTTCACCATGGTAACAAACTATTTGGCAGTACGTAGCTGGGGAAACAAATGGAAGATAATTAATCAAATAACTGGCACATCCCACGATAGATCTATGATTAATGAATGACTTCGAATGCAGAGAACTCGGAATATTCAAACGCAATGTAGCTTACATGAAAACCCACTTCGGAGAGTTGATTAGTGGTAATGAATCATATTAGCCGGTGCGGCATCCAGATTGATTGCATATCACTCTATTTTTGTAGTTATATTTGGTGTTTTGAGGCTTCACTGGAGATATTATTAGGAAGGCGATTTTCACTTTGATGAGCTAAAAAATAGCTTACAATTTTGACGTGGGATATTTTTGGTAAAAATTCGGCAGGAAATTTTTTTCAAAAAATCTTTGCATTATTTTTAAAGATTATATCTCAGTATTGTGGAATTTAATTTGGCTCTGCTTTCCTATGAGGCTTTAGGCTAATTTTTTTTCAGGTGCTCAATACAATAATTTATGGTTTTTGTCTTTTTTTCCATTTTCTATCTGTTCTGCACAATTAAAAAAATCAAAATTTTATAAAATGAGAACTCATTAGTGGTAAGAACGTTTGAGGATATTACTCCACTTAAAACTAACGTCCCCGATATACTTTTCATGCTGACCATGTGAAAATTTGTTCCCTTTAAAGATATATTATCATCACAGTGTCATTGGCAATCTTCAGCAAATACTGAGTTAAAATTCGCATTGAAAACTAACTATTAGCATATTAATTGCTGAGAAAGCAAATCCGGGTCCCAAGGTGAGTAGTAATTGATACAGAAAGCTATTTTTGAAGCTTTTCACAGTTAGAGAACTGAGTAAACACTGGTAAAACATTTCCCAAGTAATCCTTTCACTTGCAATCTTCCGCTTTAGACTGAAACTACTTTCAATCCTCATTCTACTATAATGCGGGGCAGTAAACAAACCTTCGATTGACAGCGGAGATATCGCTTCTGCCGCATAAACTCCCCCTCTTTCGTTAAGTCCCATTATATATCTCTGTATATATTTTCTCCACTAACTTCTTAAGCCTTTACTTCTGCTTCCCTTCTGGTACAAACACATACTATACGTTTCAACTTCCTTCTAAAACCGACCTGTTTGCCAACTCCTCGGCTTCACTCCTCTCCCATGCCATTAAACTCTTTATTATTTGTGTTTACTACTCAAGGAAGAGAGAGAGAGAGGAGAGCTTAAGATCTCCCAGATCCCACAGAAACCTTCCCTGGAATCCACGAGTTCCCCCGTAGGAAACTCCTTTCCTTTCATCTCGGATCGCTCCTTTTTCGACTTCTTCTTCCTCCACCCATGGCACCATCGAGAATCCTCCCCCGCTAAGTTCTTCGGCGAATGAATACACATAAATTCACAGGGGCCTTCGATAAGCTCTTCACACTCCCTCCCTCCCGCCCGGGGAGCGTCTTGCATGCCCGGCAAAGTGAAATGTGCTGCGATGACTGCGGTAAGCATTATAGAAGCACAGAGAAAGGAGAGCATTTAAGGAAAGAAATCCTCTTCGAAGACTTCCTCTTCTTCTTTTCTTGCCTGGCCTTTTTACACACTAGTCTTTTCCTTTCGTCTGATAGGGAGGAAGAGAGTGAAAAATCCAATTTCTATTCATTAGTCCGCGGCCAAGCAAAATGGATACCGCTCCATTTTCTCCGCACCAAATTGCCGATCGAATCAACCGATGAATGTTTATTATTTTCTTCTCCCTTTGAATACAGAGGGTTGAGTCGTTTGGAAACCGTCACCCGCGATTGATGTATGACTTTCGCCTTTCATCTCCCCGCTAGAACCCATATCGTCCAGCTCAGAGCTCTACCAACTTAATCTTAATAATGTAGTACATGTGAAACTAATTTTGATCTTTAATAAGAAAACTATTTTATTCATGAGCTAGATTCATTTGCATTTTATACACAATGATTTGACTTAAATACTCATCTTCCTCGAACGCCAAGACCAATGTCACACTACAAAGGAATACAGCCGTCGTCAAATGTCGTAGATTAATAAATTTATTTTACTGAAAATACCTTACAGAATTGCAGTATTACATCAAGATATAAAATAGTTGTTTTAAGAGATGATTAGTAGTTAGAGTTGGTTGAATTAAACACGTGCGGACACGGTAAAATCGATACCGCTCCATCTTCTCCTTACCAAATTGTAGATAAAATCAACGGTGAATTTTAATTATTTACTTCAATCTCCGAATACAGAGGGTGGAGTCGGTTGGAAACCGTTACCTCCAATTGGTATATGTTTTTCGCCTTTCATTTCCACGTTAGAACCCATATCGTCCAGCTCGGAGCTCTACCAACTAAATCTTTTTTGAGCCACTTCTTGAGTAACATGTGAAACTAGATTTTAACGAATGAATTAACACCTGGATACGATTCAACACTTTCATTAAAGCAACACGACCTAGGTTTCGGCATATCATGCCATCATAAGGTACAAGCAATTGGGTGGCTTACACTTATATAGGTACCCGTAGGGGGAGGGTAGTAAAAGGGGTTTGCGGTGGCGTTGGGGAGGGGGGTTTGGGTCAAAAAAGTAAAAATCAAAAGAATAGAGGGGGGTGAAGAAATAGAGAACTATTAACGATAAAATGTTAAAGGATACAAGGTTGAGAGTTGTAGGGGTATGGTTATTATTAAAACTACTTTATTCAAAAGACAATTTCATCGACATTTTAGACATGATGATTATGATTCAAATTCTCAACTTTCTCAGATGCCGAAGCCAATGTCACGCTGCGAAGGAATACAACCGTCGTCAAATGTCGTAGTTTAAGAGAAATTTATTTAACTGAAAATACTTAAAGATACTTAAGGATATGGTTCTTACGATAAGGCTTACTTAAGGATAAAAGGTTGAAGGATACATGGTTGAGAGTCAAAGGGGTATGGCAGTGTGACGTAAAGGAGAGGAATTTATGGGCATTACAAAGTTTAGTGGGGTAATTAATAGCTTCGAACTGTTCTAAAAATTTTAATAGATTGTAATATCATAACCAGGTGTTTTTCAATCATTATGTAGTTCCGTTATGTAATGCCAGGGACAGTGTCTTATGTTCTAATTTTTAACTATTGTTAAAACTACTTTATTCAAGAGGTAATTTCATTGACATTTTAGACATCATGAATATGATTTAAATTCTCAACTTTCTCGAATGCGGAAGCCAATGTCACGCAACGGAGTCAAACTGCGTTCGAGCGTCGTACTTCAATAAAAATATACAGTTTTCGGAAAATACTTTACAGCATTGCAGTTTCACATCAATAGATATAATATGTAGAAAAGAAATGGCTTACTAAATTTGGCTAAAATAATTCTGGTCAGATGGAGTTGATAAAATTAAACTTAAGTCGCAATGCAATCATTTTCATTACTGTGAGCTTGTAAAATGATAAAACCATATTAATATTGCGTAGAAATCTTTCAGTTTCAGCCGCGGCGGTTGAAATTCGTGATAACAAATATTCGACTTTACCGGGCTTCGAACTCGAATCTCCCAATTGCCGGTCAGGTGTGTTATCCAGTTACACCATAACACACCAGAATGACAATTGGGAGATCTGGGTTCGAACCCCGGTCCAGTTAAATGATTTTTTTTCCATGGTGAATTTCAATCCTTGGTGTTATTGCACCTCTGCGAGCGGATTCGTACCATATCATTTGTAAATGCAATTGTTGGAAATTTGCCTCATTACATTCTCCTAAGCTTAGTTGTATGTTAACTGCAAGTTAACTTAAAGGCTATGTCATCATATGGTTTCAGTTTATCACATAATAAAAGCAAAGACTTCAAGCGTAACTTTATGAAACTGGAACACATCACTCAATTATTTTTTACGCTTAATGTATTTTTTGCAATTCTCTCCTTTCCAACCATAATTTACAAAATAGTAATTATATAGATCGACAATCAAAGATAATTGTAATGATTGTCGAAACTATTCCCGCAAAGTTTTTTTAGTGATTGGTTGTAATTTTTTTAATTTCGTTAAAAACAGGGGATGCTCTTTAGGCTAACTTATATTATTTTTCAAATTTCCAATATCGATCAAGTGAAATTAAATTATGAAACGCCATGATCGCGCGTAGCCTAATAGTTCATAATGTCTCAGAGAGGGATAGTTCCCTACTTATTAGCACATTTAATCAAATTTTGTAATTTACGTGGATGAGAGAAATCATTCAGACATCACTTATGCATATCATAGACTGATAGTGTCCACCGCTGAATCTTTGAAATATTCATAACACCAGCAGCTCGTGAATTGACCGTCTTCATTACTTATCTTAATTGTTTTTATCTTCAAGACTTATATAAAGCACGATGGCACATGACGTAACTTCTAAACTATAACCCAATAATACACATACTACATGTGACTCAGATGGGTAAATCAGATAATATTTTCCTTCAAAGAGATCTCTGCCTGATACACTACAGGTAACGTTTCTTAACTCATAATCGATAGTCATTTGCTATAATATTCACAAAATAGATAAACTTCTTTGCAAATATCAAAACTCCCCAATAACAGATAATCTTTAATGTATATTAGGAGAGATGAGGAAAGTTACAGGTTCTATACTAGAGTGAAACGCAGAAAAGTAAAATAATTGAAAAGTTTTAAGAACTTGGATATGTTTTCCATCCATTTATCTCAAACTAAAAGGGGCTGAATGATTACAAGTGGACTCAAAAAATGTCTTTGGATAAGATCCAACTTTCATCAGGCTAATAACCAACCGTCAATTTGAAAAGTTGGGAAGGATAATCCGTAGGTGGGGTTTATTGAGCCGTAAGCCGAATTCAAAGACTCGACAATTCTGCAGAAGAAATTAAGGCGGATGAGCACTCAGAGAGAGAGAAAAGTAAAGATAAAATATCAAATACATGGAAATAGCAATTTTTTCGAACCATAAATAATTCAAGTATTAGTAAAAACAAGTTGTGTAACTTAGTTTTAATCACTCAAATATTCAACAAAAAAGAAATTTTGGCAATGTGAGCCTTTCCATAATCCACGTAGACTAAAATAGGACACTTTTTTACTCCCCCCCCCCCCTCCGCCTCCCTGTTATCCACGTTGACTTATATTTTTGCGGAAAAAGCTGTGAAACGTGCTATTAATTGATTTTCATGAACTATCTGTAATTTAAGGTTGATTATTAGGAAAGGTAAGTAAAAGAATAACTACTCTTGTAGCTATCATAATCTCAACCATTGTCTACGTAGATATCCCTCCAACTCCCCACCCCCCAACGTTGACCTTCGTTGACAATCCTCGTTCCCCACCACCCCCGTTTGATGTCTACGTGGATTATGGACAGTCAGAAGCTAGATTTTATGCGTGATACGTATGAAATCAACATTTTTTCAACTTCCAATTTGTATTTTTTAAACATTTGACGGACTCTATAATAGTTTATGTCTTCATTGTGGCTTCAAACGATTGTGCATCATATGATCTATGATACACAATCTAGTCTAGTATACCATATATTTAAAATACACGCCACCACGCTCTAAAACGGTTAGTAGATATCTAAAATAGCTTCAAACCCAGAACATTCAGCATACGGCAGCTGAACCCTACCGCCACCAAAGCCCTCCAATAGCCGATAATTACTAAAGTGAGGCTGCGATGGTATTTCAAAAACAAGTATTGTGTTTATTAATTCTTAACAGGGTATATCAATCCAATATCGTTCTAAATTATATCACATCATGAAAAACCTAAAAAATAAAATAAATCACATAAAATCATGATATTCTATTAAATATTTCCATCTAGGATCTCGAGGGTAAAAGCCTATAAACTAATGCTATTTGACATTTTTCAAAGCCTCTTTAAAAGACATTCTTAAGCATTGCTATTTAGCCACGAATTAGTTAGGACCACGGTTAGTCAGTATTTATTGCGTATAGTTGCAGTGTTCTGGACTCCGACGTATCCTTGAAATTTAGCCAGACGCCCTTAAAGAGTTCATTCTCCATGCGCTCTACGCTGTGGGAGTTAAAATTTGGAGGCTTCGCACCGCTCCCAGTAGAAAAACTCTCAAAGCCCATTGAGCCACCCTCGCTCCTTCGTTCCTTCTTACAAGCATTACTGGACAAAACGACTGCCTCGACTGGCTTTCAGCTTGTAGCCCTCTTAGCGTACGTGTAACGATCCCTTATTTGACTCCTCCATTTAACTGACCGTCTAGCGGTGCCAACTGCGAATCCTCCCTCCAGATGGCAGGGATAATTGGGCTGCCGGTGACTTGAAATGGATTCTTGTGACTCTCAACTGCTGAAGACCAGCACGCCGTGCTGTGAGGGGATTGTGTATAATTGTAGTAAGATAGCACAAGTCGGAAAAATCAGGACGAACAAGGACAATTGTGGAATTGAACGCGCCGACAAATGCATTGATTGTAGGTGAAATATTTTGTTGTCTCCATAGAAAGAGCGTAAGATTTAAATGAGAATGGATTGATGCACATGGATACCAAACACAAAAGGGTCATTTAACCGCATTTCCGCATTTAAACAAACAATTGTCTCTTTAAGAATAAGCTTTAAGGTGAGGAATACATCGTACCTTTGAGATGAAAATAAGACGAGATATAAGTAAAAATATGATTATGGGCACGCATTTTTTTTGCAAAAAGTTGAAATAATTTTAATGCGCATAACTCACGCAAAAACATTTTTCTCTCAACTTGGTTTGAGATTACTTCGTTTGAGATCACATGCTACCCATATACAAAGTTGGAGCAAACTCTGAGGCCCCAGGGGAACATTTGTTTGTTGAATTGAGGTGGAATTACTCGTAATAATGAAGGTTTTGCTCTATCTTCAATATTATGAATAAGGTGTTGTATTTGAAATTATGGTAGAAAAAAGAAAAAATATAATCCCTTCACGAACATTCATTTTAATGTTCTATTTCGAACTCATTTCATGTACGATTTTCCACTCATTCAACACAGGTAAAGAGGTCAAAATCCAATCGAAGAACTATTAAACATAAGCACCTTTAGAGGTATTTTAATAATAATGATTATAGCATGACCAGAGAGAAACGAATTAGAACTGACAGCTAACAACTCTATTTGGATGTGGTCACCGCTGAAATAAAACAAAACCTTATCGTTAACCGTTCCTAAGCTCTATCGACAAGAGTACGCAGTCAAACTGAAATTTGTAATAAAAAATGTCACCGAGAATTTAAACCCCTATGTAAGCAGGGCTGGACCGTTATAAAAATAATATTGTAATGAAATTTAATTAAAGAATTGCTCAGAAATAATTAAACACGAGGTGCAGTTTTCGCATGGACCCGTTTACAAGTGGCTCAAAAATAATTTTTCAAGGCGATATTAGTAACTTAAGAGTGCGTGATATTTACTCCCAATACGCAATGAAATGTGACGTCACTACTGAATCCATTAAGAGTCGTATGACTAGTATACCTCAACGTGGATTGCAACACGGACTGAGTATCGAGGCGTAACGGACTTCAGCCCTCGGTAAGATTTAAGAAGAAGGGTCAAATTCAAGCAACAGCAACATTAAGTAACAGTGGAGAGTTGTGTTGTATAACCGTCAAAGACACGCAAGAGAATGGTGTCTTCATTTAAAGAGAAATTCAAGTAACAGTAACAGTAAGTAACAGTGGAGAGTTGTATAGTAAAACCGTCAAAGACACGCAAGAGACTGGTGTCTTTATTTAAAGAGAAATTCAAGTAACAGTAAAATTAAGTAACAGTGGAGAGTTGTATAGTATAACCGTCAAAGACACGCAAGAGACAGGTGTCTTCATTTAAAGAGAACCTTTTTAGAATGAGGGTAATGGGACCCTTTAGATCCCGTCCACATTACTTTCAGTTCTACCTTTTTTCTTTCGCAATCCACTCCTTCCCGTTGGGCTTGCGTTTAAAGCCCTCTTCTTACACTTTCCTGAAGTATTGAATGCCTTTCTCTTCCTCATACTGAATCCCTTTGACTCAATTCCTCCTTAGCGTCACCTATTGTTTCCATCACTACGTCTTGCCTCTGTGTTTTCCTTAATCCCATTCCGTGTTCTCCTTTCCCACCTCATCATCTGTCTCAGGTTATTCGTCCTCCTTTTCATCAACCCTCCATCTACCTTCCAGCCTTACTTACAACCAATCGGGTTCATGCCTTAAATTTGTTCATTGCATTTGAGCAGATGGTATGACAGGAAATATTTTGAATTATTAAAAATATTTATTCCACATGTACATGAGTAAGTCCGAAGACTTTTAATTGTTATTCAGATGATTGTATTTCAAAAGTTCGTAAATATTAGGAAAAGTAACTTGATATCGTGGTTCTTACTTAATGTTATACTCAAAGAGGAAAATCTTAATGGGGAATTCCCGCTCTTTACCAAAAGTATTTTTATGGACCATGAAGTCAGGTTTCTGCCAGGTAATTTTTATAAAATTTACATAGCAACTATTTCCACCCAGAAACATTTGTGTTTGCGATCGCGATGATTTTATGGTATTTTACTCATATGGTATTCTAAAGTACTCATGCAAAATATTTTGGTGATAATGACTTTGAAAGACGCAGTGTTGGCAAGTTGATTGCGATTAAGTTCGCGGTTCCTCCACAAGAGCGTCATACACTCGGCGCGTCAGGTGTAGCCATATGGCTAAGGTGAGCGGAATTGAGTTAATCCATAAAACGATAGTATGCTAACAGATTAACATCTGGTTTTAGAGGTCGTCTAAGTTTTAAGGATTCGTTCAGACGATATTGTAAACTACTGTCTTTGTTGATAATGACATACTATCCTCTTAACGAGTAATCACAAAGTTACACATTTTCGAAGAGAAAGTGTAAGAACTTGGGACTTCGGCAAGTTCCAACTACAAGACATCAGTTAGTCCCATAAAGTTAAGTTTTCAAATATAGTTTTCAAAATATATGACTTAAGAGAACCCAAAAGTCATAAGAATTCCTCAAAGTGAATGCACGTATTTTGAAGTAGCTGGTTAAAAAGTCGTATCATGAAAATGTCGTCATAAAGCTAGACATTCACAAAGAGAATGTAATGAGAGCTCTCCATTTTTGCAGTCGCCAAACGTTTGGTGAAAAAGTTACTCATATAATTTCCTTATCGTGATAAACAAATCAAAGGAAATTACTGGAATTTTTTCCTCACTCCATCCACGAAAAAACTTTCTTCGTGCGATCGTATGTAAATCGTACAAAAAAGCCCTCAAACTGTATGAAAAAGTGAAGGAAGGGATAGTTACGAAGGACGAACGATGGAAAGGGGAAAAAAGACCAAGCCATAAAGAGGAATTTGCAGTTGTTCCATTTTACGAGGCCAGATTGAAAAAAGGGACATTTTCCTTTTAAATGCCCATACTAAAACCTACACTCGACACAAACACGTTTAAGTTATTTTTGGGGGGGACGAAAAATATATATTTATGCGCGGGAGGGCAATTTCCTTACGAAGGGAAAATTCCTCCCCGGACTGTTATGGACGGAAGTAGTTTTGCGTTTAATGTCCAGTGAATCATTTTCTGTTCATGTTCCGTTCTCTTACCGAACCCGAAAGGATGTAAACTATTTTGGGAAGGACTCCGGGCATAAGTGAATAGTAGTCCACGAAGAAAAAAAAGGAGTGGAAGCGAGATTAAGCCCGCCATAAAGCACTTCCCATACCCACTCTCCCTCGTATCCCTCCCGCCGAACCCCAGGAGCAGAAACTGCGGGAGTTCGCGTATAAAAACTCACCAGTGGTGGATCCCTTGGTAATCTGAACGGTTTCTAAGTCCCGAAGTATGGGAAGGAGAGGATGAGGTGGGACAATCGAGAGATATACGACCGAAAATCACCAAAGTAGCAGAGGAAGATAGGGGAAGATGGCGCTGGGGAAAGGAAATTCGTATGCGTTCGAGGGGAGAGTGGTTATAATGGTTTTCTGGAAGGGGCGGGGGAGAAGGAAGGCAACGTCCATTGTGTTATCCATTCACTCGCGAGAACACTCTGTCGATCCATACCACACCCTTGTACCCCTGGTTTCCCCCGCTTCTCTCGTTAAGGTCTTTTCAAAACCCCCCTCCACGTACCCCTGGGACTTACTCGACTACTCTCAGGATAGCCCTTTTCCCTCTCAGTCGCCTCTCAATGACCATTATCACCACATATCCCCACCAAACACCAATGCTTCGCTAAGTCCCGCGTGAAAAGTTCTACATACTGCTAGAATCTCCACTACATTCCACCAGACACGCTGCTCCTTTCAGCAGCTTTACGATAGCCAGAGGTTTTGAAGTAGACGAAGAGGGGGCTTGCTATGCCGGCCAATGCTAGCCGCTGAAGAAATTCCATCCTCATTTTCCAGTATTGCTTGCGAACTAATGCACCTATTTGGCAATTTGACTATGTTTTCCATCAACATCTTACAAGATATCAGATTGCATTAACATCTCTAATACATAATTTTCTCACATATTTTTGTTCATTTATATATTTTCATACGAGTAAATAAAATAAACAATATTATAGGCAACCTAAAAACATATACTGTGGAAACCGCATTATTTCATCAACATCTGTATACTACCCTGCGAGCCGCCGCATGAGCGTGTGTCAGGACGTGTTAGGTCACCAGCCGTGTATATATGTAAGGTGTTGGTAGGTGAAATGGTGACGTATATTATGGGAGTGTATTTATTCACATATTACGGTAGATCAGAGATCATGATAATAAAGTTAAAGGAAATAGATTGCAGAATAGACTGGTTTAAAATATTTTATTCCCTGCAATCGATAAGAGGCCATAATGACTGCCAATGAGACTGTGAATAAAATTAGTGGTCCGGTAGTGTGGATGATAAATCGATTTGCTCCCTAATTCATGTTTCTTAGTTACAAATGAATTACAAACATCTGTGCCTGGAACCCTAGTAATCGCGGCGTATTTGAAATGAGACCCAATGGGAGGAATGACTTCTAGAATGAATTATTAGCATTCTAGGATACTGACTAGGTTAAACAGGTTGTTTCAGTAGTGCTAAGTACCTTAACATGAATTGTAGATACTCACTTAGCATGCAATCTCCGGAATGATTTACTCCTGCGTGTCTTACTATATTGTAGTGCTATTTATTTGTCGCAAAAATAATACTAACCAGTAGTTATATCTTGAGTAGTGTACCGAATGGTATCATGTTCTTCTATGTATCACTCCCCTGATTTCTGGTCTGACTGCGTACCGTTGTCCTGACTGTTGTTGGCCGGCGCCTGGCATCCGGGGGAACGTGCGCGGTTCTGATTTGAACTGGGATGAGTGCTGCATGTCTGGTGTGGAATCACTCCGTGCCACACACCCTAGTGGTGGCTTGCACGGTATTTCGTAGATGTAGAGGTAGATGAACTCCGCACTAAAAATTGATATTCGTCCCATCAATTCGCTCCTAACTATTGCCCATCATCGCATTGCCTCCCTCATAAATTCAACTCCTCAATGCGTTTCTTTCTCCCTGGGAATTCCTGTCCAGCCTCGACGTCATGCTGTATCTGATAGACATTTTTAAGCCGTATGGTAAACGGACAACTTCGCACCTGTCAACTTCTCCCTATATTTCCAATCTGTTTCGCTTCTCTCGTCCCACACGATACCTCAATCGCCTACACATCCCGAAATTCCGTCTTTCCCTTTAAAATCTTTCCATTTTTAACCAAATCCCCTCTGCATTTAACCGTCGTCCATTTATCACTCCCTTGACTTCCTTTCCTTACTCAATAAATTTATATCCATAAAACATTGCGTGCTGGAATTTAAATTGAAGGTCTTCTCAGAAAAACATGAACAGTTTACACACTCTCCTGGATTGTGAAATAATACTCTTTAATCTAGGTTAATGAATGATTTAACACTTTCCCGGCGAATTAAATTAGTGTACATTTCTCGGGCTCGCCATCGGGTAAGATAGTCATAGGCAGCCGACGTTTCGGGTTCCGACTCGTAACTCATTCTCAAGGCTACTGATGCGAGCTTGAAAAGACTGTTTACTTGGGCGCTAGGCGGGGCGGGATTGGTCGAGCCCTGATTGTTGTGGTGTATAGGAGTGACAACATATAAGGATTTGAAAGGAACAGCAATGGAGAGAGACATATGACTGCAACAAAGCAATACCAATGCGTCTAGCTGCTATTCATTAACGATATTCCATTGACGTTCTAGTACGTCCATCGTCCTTCTCAGAAAATAAGAGGGACGTACAGCTACGTACAGTCCACAGCACTCAAAGTGTTAAAGCAAGGAGGGGCTCGACCAATCCCGCCCCGCCTAGAGCCCAAGTAAACAGTCTTTTCAAGCTCGCATCAGTAGCCTTGAGAATGGGTAACGAGTCGGAACCCGAAACGTCGGCTGCCTATGACTATCTTACCCGGTGGCGAGCCCGAGAAATGTACACTAGGTTAATGAACTTTCATTTACTATTTAAATGTATACTGGCACTTTTGGTCATATGCATGTGTACCAGAAAAACTGCAGCCATGCCATTACGTCCAGTTAACTTGCAATTATGATATTCCATGGACGTTTTAGTATGTCCATCATCCTTCTTAGAAAATATATGAGGACGTACCATTACGTCCATAGCACTGACAGTGTTAATCAAACGTTGAGGAATATTATGAAAGGGATGGAGAAAAGGCAAATTAAATTTAATGGACATTTTTCGCATTATAATAACTTCCTGGGAAGAATAATGGAGGGAAAGATACTAGAAAAATAAGGAAAAGAAAGTACAAGAAAGAAGTTCATGGATGACATAAAAGGTACTATAGGAGTGACAACATATAAGGATTTGAAAGGAACAGCAATGGAGAGAGACATATGGCTGCAACGACAAGGCTCGGCCTTCAGAAGATGGCTTTGCTTTAACACTTTGAGTGCTGTGGACCTAGCTGTACGTCCCTCTTATTTTCTGAGAAGGACGATGGACGTACTAAAACGTCCATGAAATATCGTTAATGAATAGCAGCTAGACGCATTGGTATTGTTGCAGTCTTTCTGGTAGACAGATACGATCACAGAGTGCCAAAATAAATTTTAATAGTAAATAAGAGTTGATTAACCTAGATTTACGAGTCTTCTTTTAAAATCCAGGAACGTTTGTGAAAACCTCAGGTGTTTTGAGAGGACCTTCTATTTAAAGCCCAGCATGCAAGCTGTTAACTTTGTAGTGTTAATTTTTATTTGATTTCACTCTTATTTTTATATTTTTCCGTAGTTTCTTTTTTATATTTTGGTACTTTATTAAAACGGCCAAGTTTATTAGCTATGGTGAACTTTTCGTTTATTTGGAGTAATAAAACATAAATTAATAGCAATTTCCTTCCAAATTTTCAGCCGTAAACACACATGCAACGTATTTGCAACCTAACTGGGACAATCTTATTGCATTAATATAAGGATAAAAGTATCTTCCATAACTTTCATTGTCGCAGCGATAACCATTCCAAGAAAGTGGAGCATGAAGTTTTGGCTGCGGAAGTTATCCCTCGGTAAATAAGTGTTTTTAAGTTCCCCTCTACCTTGAGACTCGCAAGCTTAAGAGGCATCGCGAAGGAATAAACCCTTAAATTCTGCGAAAGTCATAAACGCGGGGGAGATAGCGTTTTTATTGGAGAAACGGTCCAAAGGAAATTAAGATGGCGTCTCGATAGCAGATTGGTTTGAAATAATACCTGATGGGCATAAAATTCGCCTCCGCAGGCCTTGATCGGGGAAAAGGAATTCCACTCATGTATGACGAAGCATGACTGCTCTTCCTTTTTCCCTGAGAAGCTGACTTTTAAAGGTCATTTCACGTTCAGCAAAGAACATTTTTACGATCCGAGGGCACTTCGATTTTCCAAACGTCAGTTTCATTGCCGCGCAGGGTAGAACGCATTTCGGCGAGCAGAGTTTAAAAGCACAAGTATAAAGTTCCTTTAAAACGACACATGCCTGAAGTTTTATGCAGAGGTTTTAAAGAGTAAATCCAGCCCGACATTTTTGACGGACGAGAAACGGAAAATAGGGCGGGACATCGTGAAAGGGAGATAAATCAACAAAATGCAGGACTTTATTAGGCATAATAGACGAGATTAAGACCACGCTAGCGAAAACTGAGAATTCGGATTCTCGCGCTGTCTTTATGCCAGAATGAATGGTATACTTAGCGTCAAACTAACTTTAACTAGAGCGATACCGAACGGAAACAATCAATATCATGGTACTTCGTCCGATGGGCTAGTACCCTCCGTATCAAAGGCATCCATATGACGAGTGAGAAAACGACTACCTACTTATGATTAAGTATAATTAAAACTGAAATATATATTAAGTTTTTACATCAATACCTCGTGTTGCAAGTGCTTTTCCCTTCAGCTCGCTGAAGAGGGCCACCTTGTGGCCGAAATACGCGTATCCGACGCTCACCCTCGTTTGTCTTTGTGTTTATATTTTGACCACGCTCTTTTTGAGCGATTTCTCCCATAAGTTGGGCCCGTTTGTGTGTGTGAGTGAGTGATTTGAGTGCTTGTGAGTGTGATTGTGGTAATGACCAGGCATCCTTAGTAGGGTCACATTAGCCCTATGAAGGATCTCAGGTTATAACCCAGGCATCCTTATCAGGGTCCCATTAGCCCTCGAAAAGGATCCCAACTGGGTTGAGTGTGTGTGTGTCTGTGGTGGTCACTGGCGAGGAAGTAACATTCCCGTAAACCATCACAGGAGGGTATTCTGGTTGAGAGGCTGTGGTTGGTCCCTGCTGGGGAATCCCCTTTCCCGCAAACCAACACAGCAAGTGTTGTGTGGTTGCATGTTTGACGAGTGGTGCCATTTTTATGGCTATTTGAGAAACTTTTAATTTTGATATCTTGAGAGGCCGTAGAGCTCAACTTCCTTTGATTTAACTTATTGTAAAGGGTCAGTAAATTTAATATATAATAAGTATGTTGTATTTTCAATTGCATTTGTAGTTCAATTGCCTTATTTTTATTTTTGTAAGTTCTTAAGCCAGCAGAGTGGTAATATTTCTTTTTTTTCCGCACCTATCTTGTTTGTATATTTTTCATATTTTGTTAATCATGGTTTGAGGTGTTCTTTTCCCCATTAATGATTTTGAAATTAGCCTAAAAACAGGCTCAATGCCTTATAGGCTACATTACTTCCTTAATTCAGAAAAAAATATTTGTAATGAAACATGTTAGGAAGAATAAACATTATTATTATTATTAACGATCGCTGTACACTCGAAACTCAGGTCGACAATAAACATTTAAACGGTGGAATATACTAAGGTTTTTTGTCACATCTATGACTATGCTCCACAAACTTACGCCTTATCCATTAATATTATAATTAAAACCTTTGATATTATAAAATAGTAAAAAATGTGAAAATATGAATATTTCTCTGCAAAATTTTTAGTTGATAAATGAACATTTCTTCCTGTATCGTTACAAATAGAAGTAAAGTATATTAAAACTCTCATAAACAGTTATGTATTTTTTTGAAATATTTTAAAACTAACAAAATTAAGTTCGATTGTAAGAAATTCGGCTCATTAGGCATTGGTCTCTCACTTGGTTTGGCTATTGGTAAACGACGTGACTCCAGAGGCAAGAGCCAGTTTCGGTATTTTCGGCAATAAAGGGTTTAAAAAAATAAATCTAACATTCGCTGGCTAGTCTTATCGTGTGGGACAGTCGATAAAATAACGGGAGAACGCTAAATAAAATTTATAAGGAGTTCTGCATTTGATTAAGAGTATACGCTCTTATAAAACCTCGTTTTCTGTGTAGCATGAGGTCGGAGTTGCGGTGTAACGAAGGGCAGTAAATAATCAACATATAGTCCTCAGCAGTTAAACTACTGCACATCTAGGTGTCTGTAAATTTGCGATTATTATTTTATATAACATCTAACTGAAATTTTTCTCGTCTTTATGAATAGCTTCTCACGTGGCTTTAGTAGCAAAGTCTATTGGCAGCGCTCTCTATGAGGTCCATGGAATAAACTGAATGTGGTCCACTATATTTGCAGGGGTTGTGGATATATGTTTCTTATAAAGAACGCTAATTCACTACTCTGTTATCAAAATCGCCACTGCGTGGCGCTGTGCCCTACTGCCGCTGTCTTAGTAATATGTGGCACAAGAAGACTCGATTACTTGCTCACGAGTTGTCACTCATGCATGTATCTGAATCTACTTGTATCATTATACATACTGATCACTACCTCACGTGTACTTCATTCTAGATCCACGTAACCCTTTACAATAATCGTATTTACCAAAGTATTGATCGACAATGGGTGCTGATTATTTCATGCGGTAGCGAAAAATAACACACAACCGATTACTTAAGTAAAGACATTGTATACCGCCATCAGCACGCAAAAAATAAAGACCACTGATGATAGGTGTATGAGAAACAACTGACCACTATGGGGTTTTCTAAATGATTCCGGACTTTTTCTTCGCCATTTCTTCGTCTTATCGAGCTTTATGCATTTTTTATTTTCTTGATAAGTCGACGAAGATCGGCTCGATCGTGGATGTTTTCTATGAAAAAAATGATATCGTATTTCGCTTAGTCTAGTCTAATATAAATGACAAAAATTTCGCAATGACGTGATTCCGATAAAAAGAAAAAGTTTACATAAATGAATGGCAACTAGGCTTGACTACGCGAAAACAAAGTTGACACAAAAAAAGAGTTTTCAGTTGGAGTGAAAATAGTACGGTCCAGTCAATATCGCCATTTTTGAGGGCTTGCTTAAAACGAGGTATGTTTAGCACGAACCATAGTCAGCTAGTAGATTACGTTGTAAACGACTTGCATTAACCATTAGCATTTGGTCCGTGTAGTGAGTGGACTGCTTTCTCTGGTCTGGTCTGGATTTGAATCGCTAGAAGTAGAGATTTTTCAAAGGAATTTTGGTTTTTTGGAATTTTGGTTGAATTTTTTATACAATCCATGTTAAATAACCTATCCGTCGAATGGTACATTGAACTGTGGTTCACAAGGCGTATTTTGTTATGATTAGACTAATAGCGGCACCGGATATCTCCTTTCAATTGCATAGTACTCCAAAAAATGTTATCAATACAAGCCAATCGGTCCTTTATGGTGCAAATGACAGTACTGCTCGGTCGCCTTCCCTAAATAAAAACAGGATTGGATCTTTGAGGTGGCGACCGACTGCTAAGGTCATTTGCGCCATAGTGGATGGGTAAGAAAAGAAGGGTGGATAGAAACCCGGCGTCGGCATTAGCCTGCTCTTAACGATTTGCACCAAACGGTTTAACGTCTCATCCGACAGACGGAGTAGGTATTGTACTTTAAGTGCGTTCCACAAGACACTCAAGTAGAGAACGGGTTTCCACTGAATAACATCCACCTCTGCAGGGATTTGAACCCTGGCCACCCGTATAGTTAGCCAGTACTCTAGCCACCACACCGATCTGATTCCCCTAATGAACATCTAACCAACAAGTATCAGCAATCGTCGTCCATTCAAAAGAAGAAAGTCCTTGCGGACACCAATCTGCCATGCTAAGCGATAAGAAAGTAACTGCATGATTGTTGGTTCTGATTTACTGAATGATAAGTTTTTATCTTCAACTCTTACAATTAGATTTTTCATCTAGTCCATCTTCAAAGAGAAGACATACATACATTACATTATACACAAGAAGAGATTAGTTGATGCTCGGATTGTTAGTGCGGGAAATAAGGAGTGAAGAAAAATCATTAGGAAACAAAGGCAATGAGATTCTCTGGGATAAAGATATGCAGGATAAAGAATTATCTATATCTTCAATGGTTTGCGAGCTAACTTTGTGGAATTTTAAATTCATATTGAGATGAAATAAATACAATTTGTATAATCCATACAAAACTTTAATGGTATGAGCCCGACCGGTTTCAACACTTTTGTGTCATTCTCAAGGGACTATACAATTCGTTTTTTGGTGAGCATGTTTTTATATTTTAGCAGTGTGGTTTCGATTTGTTAAATGACTTGGTACCTTTACATCATTCTCCCCTCTATTAAGTTCCTGCCCCTTCCCCCCCCCCCCCCTTCCAGAAAATATTTGGTTACGTCCACCTCCAGCCCGATGCTTCACCCTTAACCTTCACCTTTAGTAATACTTTCCTCAACCCATATCCCCCCTCTTCCGACATAAAATTTAAATACGTGCTTGCCAACAAACGAATTGTATAGTCCCCTGAGAATGGCAAGAAAGTGATAAAACTGTTCGGGCCCATACCATAAAAGCATTGTGTGGATAATACAAACTATTATCTGGCCCTAGAAAACTAACAATTATACTATAGATAAGGTGAAAGCGGAACGTGATATCAGGTACACCACTGCAGATGTGGAGTTTCTGTTTAGTTTTTTGAAATCCATGACTTTGAGAATAACAAAATCAACTCTAACCTCAAAATGCGTAATTTTGTCGGTTACGTTATTTTGGCTTAGCAGGACATATTTTAAATCACATTTTCCGCTATAAAAAGCCGTCTTTTACCTCATATTTCGATGTGGCTATAGATTCCCTACGCGAGCAAAAATATTAGTAAGATACAATTTTTTATCGATTTACATTTAAAAATGCTACTTACGCTAATGAAAAAGCTAACCTATAGAAAACAATAATTTAGGTACAAATTATATAGATGCCACGACTATATTTAAATGACCACATTGGTGTAACCTTAGAAGTCGACTGCACCACCATTTCTATGGAACATCATCTACATACTACCATGCGAACCGCCACATGGGCGTGTGGCAGGGTGTGGTAGACCACCAGCCGTATAACAGCGTAAAGATGAAAGATTTTGGGAGGTGTAATGGTGACATGTATTATGGGAGTGTATTTAGAGGATCTCAGTTTTTGTTGTGGTCGCTTATTGTGCGCGGAAAGAACGAGTTTTTGTACCTGTCAGTTCGACAGTGTATCTCTCTTATTTTATCGCATCTTTCAGACCTAGAGATGTAGTGAGGCTTATTGATAATATTATCTGTGTCGCTCTGAAACACAACCGTTCTGTATTTCAATTGGTATCTGAATCTGAACCACCGCATTTTGAATTCAATTATGCCAGTAAGTCGCCAGTAACTGAATGAATTGGAGGCAAGATTCCCATATGTTATCTTTATTCAATTTAGTTCGCAGGTTTCCGCGGCGTTGATCAAGTGATTTTAACATTGTTCGGGTCGCATCCGCGTCAGTTGTTATTTAGCACAACAGTTTCACCTTCATATAAAAACGTATCAGGCTCAATCTTGTGGAAGCGATATATATCCATTTCAAAATGAATATTAATTGTAACTTTCCACACAGAATTTTTAATCTTTGCCGACCATGGTTTCACCTAGTGCCATTATTGCTGATTGTGCGCGGAAAGAACGAGTTTTTGTACCTGTCAGTTCGACAGTGTATCTCTCTTATTTTATCGCATCTGTCAGACCTAGAGATGTAGTGAGGCACAATGATAATATTCTCTGTGTCGCTCTAAAACACAACCGATCTGTATTTCAACTGGTGTCTGAATTTGAACTTGATAATGGCACTAGGTGCTGAAGCCATGGTCGGCAAAGATTAAAAATTCTGTGTGGAAAGTTACAATTGTTTTTTATTTTGAAATGGAGTTTCACCTTCCCGAGGACGCCAGGAGGATAGCTGGCGAAACTGTTGTGCTAAATGACAACTGTCGCGGATGCAACCCGAACAATGTTGAAATCATTTATTCAATTTATTAAGAGTTTTTGCTTCTTATGAACAGAGGAAATTTAGGTAGTTTCAACGAAATATTATTTCACCTAAATTCAATGAATTTGGTCTGACTCTAAAGGAAAATATCTAACCCTTCCAAACATACCAAAATACCAGCCCTTTACCTGACTGCTTTCGATATTTTTGACGTAAATTACAAGAAAATGTACTTCCGAAATGGAACGTATATGCCCTTCAAAGGGATCAAATTGAAAACGCCGAGGAATTTATCATACCTTGGTCTCGCCAGAAAATTAACAGCGTGCAGTTAGTGCGTTTTCTAAAATATTTTTTAAATAAATCATATTGTAACGTCAGTAATGTTTTCACGGTCGTAAATAACCTTCCGTAGTGAGTTTAAGGGTACCGCGTGAAGAAAATGAGTCAGGTTAAAGACTTATGTATAGATATTTTTTTTAATTTCTTAGAAGGTCAATCGTATAAAAGTCTATTATTGCACCATTAATGATGCAGTATTTAATTCACGCTTCCCTCAGCTGCTGAAATTAATACGCACAATTTGAATATGGTCTCCATTTTGACTAGGGAACTATTTCGTTCACACTACCTTAAAAGCTCATGTAATCATTCATTTTTAAATTGACATTTTCCTGCCATAATCAAGGTGATTTCCATAAATCTCATGTCCAAACCTCAAAGTTTAAGATTATATTACTGTTAAATCAGCCGAGAAACCCCAATCAGATTTCATCTCAGTTTATGAAACGCACTTTAAGGATGTTATACTTCAGGTTTCAGAATTTCTGAAATAAGTAACTCTGAGGTGATATACACTTTAAGGTAGTTTGAGCGAAATATTATTTTACCTATAAATCAATGAATTTGGTCTCATTTTAAAGAAAAATATCTCACCCATCCATTGACATGAAAAATTCAACCCCTTATTACATTACTTTCCGAGATATTTGCCAGAAAATACCAGCCCTTTTACTTGGGAAATGGTACGTGTATGGACTCCAGGGAGACCTTATATTAAAAACGAGGCATTTTATACACTTAGATCTCGTCAAAATAATCAACAGTGTGCAGTTTGCGTGTTTTCTCAATTAATTTTGAAAATTAATCCTATTGTCATTGCAGTAAATTCTTCGGGATCACAATAAACCTTCCGTTTTGATGGAGTTTCACACGTACCGCGTGAAAAAATGAGTCAAGTTAAAGACTTATTTAGACATTTTCATTTGATTATACATCATTTCATTGATCATACATACAATTTTTGTCATGTAAATCTAATTTATTGCACCATTAATAATGCGATATTCAAATCGTGTGTCTCACAGTTGGTGAAATTAAAACGTATATATCGAATATGGTCTCTATTATGGTTGGGGATCTATATCGCTCGCTCTACTTTAAGATTATATTATTGTTAAACCAGCGGAGACACCCCATTGAGATTTCATCTCACTTTATAAAACGCACTTCAAGGATGTGATATTTCAGTTTTGAGAATTTCTGGAATATGTAACCCTGAGGTGATATACACTTTAAGTAAATATGACGTTAATTTTTTTCCAATAAATTACTCTCAATCAACAAATTCAACACTCGCGGTATCACTCATGCTGACGCCCAGCCCGGTAGAAGAGTTAAAGAGTAAAATTCCAAAAGACAGATGCTTAAGTCTTCCATTAAACTCCACGCGTTACTCAACCCACGCCTCTCTCTCCTCAGATGCTCTTCTCGGGAAAAGGCGCCTTCGCATCGGATCGAGGAGGCCGTAAAGACGAAAGACGTCAAGGAACTTCGGGAGGATAAAAAAATAAACAACTAGAACCCTTAAATCTTGCTTCCTCTTCGACTTCTCCTCCGGCCGAGGAGTGACTCTCCGTGACACCTGCCCAGAAATTGGAGTTGTCATCCGAAAGGAGAGATCTATCTATCATTTTCCAACGGTCCTCGGGAGTTTTCGAGGTCCGAACACGTCCTTTTCCTAGACGGGAGCCATCATCAATCTGAAACCGTGTGTGCACGCTTGGGCGAGACTCGGCGAGACTGACCGGTCCCGGATCGTCGTAGAACGACAACGGCCGAGGTTTACACGTCTGGATAGGGAGTCGATGGCGTCAACCCCTTAACCGGAGCCATGCTAGGAACGATCTAGGAGAGATTAATGGATTAAAAAGTCCGTTTCCTCGTGCAAAAGTGTGTTCCGTGAAGGTAAAAGCGCCTTATGCATGGAAAAGCGATTCAATGGTACAGAAAGACGTCAGGAAACATCTCTTGTACCTCATCTTGAATACTCGCAGCATCCATTAGCGTACGAACGACATCTTCTGCTCCCGTAGGGGTACCGGAAGTGAATCCAAATCAGAAAAGGTTTTGGTGTGCGATATCGACCGGGTGACAAGGTGATATTTGAAGCGTATTTTCCGTTATATTTCATAATTCGTTAAGTATCTATTTAAAAGATATTTCAATTTGGCTATCGAATAATTTATATAAATTTTATCTAGTGATTATGACTGAACGGTTATGATGATTACTTCAAGAAATTGAGTCAACGACATCATATTGTTTTAGAAGCACCCCGAAAAATTATTCTGG
Organism: Ceriagrion tenellum; assembly: GCA_963169105.1. Taxonomy (NCBI): domain Eukaryota; kingdom Metazoa; phylum Arthropoda; class Insecta; order Odonata; family Coenagrionidae; genus Ceriagrion; species Ceriagrion tenellum. The sequence goes on from OY720643.1 coordinate 89,392,183, forward strand.
AGGACTTTTGCAACCGTCCTATTCTTGCAACAAGATGCAACAAATAAAATCCCGACAACCGATTACTTCCTTTTCATTTAATATATATCACTAGACTGCCATAGTAAAAAAAATCGAAGGATTAACTAAAGAGTGTCAGAATTATTCAAATCCTCGCGCGGTGGAAACGCAAATGAAAAATTTGTGGCACTGCAGCTAATAAACTAGGATGTACTAATCAAACAGAAATCAGATCGGAGGGGATAAATAAGCAGACAAGATAAATATTCTGCTCTGGTTAAGGTACATCCAGACTATGACTCGAGTATTTGTTACCCTGAGCCAAGAGATATGAAGAAGAGCAGAGAGAAAACATGACCAAGGAACGAAGAAAGGGGGCGTTTTCGTCGTAAATCTCTAAGAATTATGAGATAATGCCTAAAAGCTTATGGAGAGACTAGGCTATATTGTTGCAAGAACCATTTAGGCTACACGCTAGGCTTTCATTACATAAATAGTTCTGATCAATTGGTAGTTTCAGGCGTAACTTTGTGGAATTTGTTAAAATTATTATGATGACTCGTAACTTTGTCATTCCACATATCTTTATTTGAAACGTCCTGGGTTTAGACGTTCAACGTCATATTCATGTCTGAAGACCAGAAGATGACGTTTAACATCAAAACCATGGTCGTTCCAAATAAAAATATGTGGAATCACAAAGTGACGAATTATCATTATAGTGCTGATCAGTAGAATTTATTTGTAAAAATAATTTACCAACTTATTTTAATAAAGGACACTGTTTATAACATAATTCGGTGTAACTCCATCATAATAAATGAAAAACAAGAATCAAGTACTTGTTTTTCAATCATAATAATTTCAAACCTGAGTCAGATCTATAGGACCAGTATAAACCAAAATACGTGAGAGATAAACCGTGGAACTGATAGATGCAATACTTCCTTCTCACCATACACAATTTAAGATATTGTCATCCGTGAGAGATGCAGAGGCATCTCGTAAATATGTAATTCAATTTCGTCCTTTTTCCCTTATCTATTATTTTGCCATCCTTAAAATGAGAGGAGGAGGAAACTGAAATGGTAATTTACCATCCGTAACTCGTTCCCACGGTAGCTCGCAGAGTTGTTTGTTGATGTAAATCACTCACCAGCCGGCCTTTGCGCGTGCTTATGGCTTTTCTGTCTATACAGGCAGTCGTGTTCTAGAACCGTTACGAGAGAGATTGATGGATCACCTGAGTGTCCTTTACACATTGAAGAATGGTGCCCTGTGTAGATAAAAGTGATTCAACTATGAAATTGACTCTTTGGAATAGATAATCGTCTGTAAATATCTCCGGTTCCGCGTTTCGGACGCTCAAAATAAACTTTAGGTGGTTGGAGATATTTTTTTATGCACAGTTTTGGGTAAAACTTCGCAACCGTGTACTTATCAGCAGTCCATTATAAGCAAGACCGCCAAAGAATAGTCATCGTAAGAAACATCTCATCCATGAAACAACCTACACATCTCAATCGTAACCATCTGGAATGCATTGCATAACAACCGCGGTGAAATATTCCTCAACTCCATTGTGTCAATACATTGATATTTTTATATTAATTAACATAGCCCTTAACTGCTATCGTCGGGTCTTTTTTGACCCGATGATAAGACGACAGGTGGAAATGAAGTTTTAATTTGTTTTTTTTTTGTTTTCGTAAAACGGCCGCTTGCAGCAACCTTGGGTACCATATAATCCTAGAGGAGAGGGGGAGCAGGCCAGTTGAACTTGAAAAAGTGCAGGTGGCGTTTGTTGTTTACGAGCAATTCGGAATTCGGGTCAAAAAAGACCCGTGGAGAGTGTGAAGGTGGCTAGAAACCACGATAGTAGTTAAAGGATATCATTACGGCGTAAAATGAAGACTTTAAATACGTAAGTCTTGTTGTTCAAAGCAAACGTAAGATTTTTGTTATGAGGCATCCAGATTATGAACAAAATGGCTTTTGGTCCATTTCACGGAGCAAACACCTTGAGGGGGGAGCATAATTTTGGAAAACATTACTGTGAATTTCACAAAGAAACTATGAATGTGATTAAGAGAAGGTGATTTGAGGCGAATGCGGGGTCCTGGTGGGAAATAAGCTCGGTCTAATTATAATAAAGTAAATAAAGCCCGGTGGAGATAAAATTATTGCGACAGCAAGAAACGTGAATAATTATTTCCACCTGAAAAACAGATTAACTCAACTTATGTGTGGTCCAAGAATTCTTTACAACTTACTTGAATAAGCTATTAAAATGTTCACTCAATATCTCACAATTAGTCCTCAAGCATCCTTAATTATAGAAAACACGTCCTTTATGCAATTAAACCTGCCGGAAGTATATTTTATGCAGCATAATATTTACACAAGCAATACCCGCCAAAGAAACATCATTGCAAAATTCTATTGAAGCATTCCATCCATGATACATCTGTACATCTCTCTCTTTCGTAACCATCTGGAACAAAAATATTCCAACTCCATTTCGTCAATATGGTGATATTTTTATATTAATTTACATAAGTTTACGGCGTAACATTAACTTTTTCCAAAATGTGAGTAGTTTGAACCACATAAAAGACATGTTTTATCTTAAGGTATCTGTTATATGAAAAATAATGGCATTGAGTCCATTTCACCGAAAACACACCTTGAGGGGAGAGTTTAATTTTCAAAAACACTGCTAAGAACTTCACAAAGATACTATAAATGTGATGAAGAGGAGGTTATTTGAGGGGAATACAGGTAACTGGCGGGAAATTGGCCCAACGTAAGAAGCAGCTCACGGAGTTGTCCCAATATTACGTAGAAATATTTAATTCGCGAAGTGCATCAAGAGAAAAGGAAATCCATAAGCTTCATTATATACTTCTAAGAGCAAACAGAAGTGACACACAGCTGACGAAAGGGCTAGATGGAAAGCCGTTAGAGATTTGAAGACAACACCCTAAGCTATAAACATTCAAACAGGGCGAATTTCATTTCAACTGTGTGGATATACTACAGACCCCGAGCTATATACCTAGAGCTGTCAGAATCAAAAAAAACACGAGAGATACTCAAGCAAACTATTATGTACAAAAATATTCTTATTTCCATGCCTCTCAAGAAAATTTAGGAAAAAACGGCTCGAAAATAACTTATATACATCGTCAACATACAATTCACCACTATCCTCCCTCTCCCTTCATTTCTCAAGTCCTCTCCTTTCATGGCTGGTGTCCTATCAGCCACTGGCACTCGCTCCTGCGGCGGCTCGTAAAGTGATATGCAGATAGTATTTTCCTCGGCTAGGCTTACGAATAGTTGAGAAAATTATATTAGAGTTCAAAGGCAAAGGATTATTAGATGACTTATATTTCATGGCGTTCGCTACAATTACCGCTACTGAAAGTAACTTCGTTGAAAATGGTCCATTATCGACAAATTTTGTTTAGAATTAAATGATTAGATAAAAGGTCAATGCGCTTTTGATGGTAAAAAGTGAACAAATATCTAAAAATTCTACTTATTCGCTCGCATTGACCATGGACTAGCTGGAGAGCAGGAATGGAATAAATATAGAAATGGAAGAGAAGGCGGAAAAATATTGCAACACATAAGCTTCCCAGTGGAAGAAGAGGTGTGGGTCTAGCAAGGAAAATAAAATAGGACAATGTCAAGTTGGAATTAATCAACGATATCCTGTGGTAAATGGGTTACAGCCTAGGAAGAAAGTTGTAAGTAGTTTAATATCTCTGTTTTGGTGGATATTTCATCCGATCCAAAAAACTCTTCAAAAGGTTCTTGGTGCATTAGTACACTTCGCCACGCAATTGAACTTATGCGATCTCTCGAAGCCTTGGAAATTACCCTAAACCACTCAAGTCACCAAGCATTGGGGACAAGGGTACCAACTCATCCGAAAACCGCAAAGATTACTTCTCTGCCTGGGAGAGACCTCATGATGGCATAACTTGATGCAAGAGCGAGGAAATAAACACATTCATGACGCTGGAAGGATGTGTCAGAATCACTCTTTGGACTCGGAACTAAGTTATTTCACCGCACTCATTCCATCGGCGTGTTAGTATCCTTGAGATCGCGAATCTCCATCCCAGAGCTTAGAGTTGACTTCCTCTGCAGCCATTCGCAGGGCCGCCGACTGACAGAGAAACCTGCAGAGCTACACTGAAGAACTAGAAATCCATTGTGACGTTTCAAACTTTCTAAGCCATCGTGAAAGGCGCGTCACGGGATGAAACGAGCCCCAAAGATCGACACGATGGAACTCCCCGATCGGCCAAAGAATGCGCCATTTCCCAGAGGAAAAAATATGAAGATCGCAAGTGCACAGCAAGTACACTCTGAATCTTGGTCTATGGCAATTCGACTCTCTTTATGCTCGTTCATACTTCCTTCGTCCCAATAGTTTGCTTACTTTTCATGAAGCCTAACGGACGCGTCGTGTGAGTGATTGAGTTCGAAGCCACCTACTGTGTGAGTACCTGCCGGAGAAAAAAATTTAAATCGAAAGAAATAGTCCCACTTTTGCGAGAGTGACCTACTACATCAACAGAGGGGTGAAATCATTGCCCCCGCTTCGAATTCTGGCGCAAAACTGCGTGCTATATGGAGTTCTTTAAGTTAAAAGGAGTCCCAAAAGTGAATAACGTGTGCAAGAATAGCTATCCAATCGCCCACAGCAATATTTGTCCGCCTTGGTGGTCTAATTGTAATATATATACATACACATAATCGTTGGTTCATTCACTCAGACCGCTCATCGGCAAATACACACATATAAATGTTTATACAAAAAGGTAGAAATTTGGAACTGGTGTATTTCAGAACGACACAGAGGATCTTATCATGACGTCTCACTACATCTCTAGGTCTGATGGAAGCGATAAAATAAGAGATGTACTTGATGATTTTTGCTATGATATTTTTTTCTCAGAAGACGGACAAGAGTGTATTTTAAAATATTCCCTAATGACATTAATTGGTTTGCAAGAAAATTGAATTTATATCTTCACAATAGAACAAAAGTATAGTAGGTATAATGACAATCAACACCCACAATTGGCCCCGGACATTTTCCCTTTTTTCTTTCCTGTATGGGCTCAGTGCTACACCGGTTAAGTTTGAACCCTGGGCAAGGTAATAAATCACGATTTTGTTCAAACAAACGAAGTACTTTTTACTGATAAGTACAGTACCGACTTTCAGTACGTTAATTCACGATAAACAAACAAAATTTTGAATTTTATGAGATTTGGAATGAATCACATCTTAATTCCGAAAAAATAACTTCCTCCTAAATAATCGTTGCTTATTAAGGATGTCAAATACCTCTGAACATACCAGTATTCTGTTCAAGAAAATCGCAAAATATGATCACCACTTCATCAGACAGATGGGAATGACAATATTTACATTAAAATTTAGTATATGCACGTATGAATATGTGAAAAGTATAGCAAAGAACTTCATTTTGTTGTACTTCTGCAGTGAGACTACAACATTATTCAGTCATATTTATAAGTATTTATTTCATGAATAAACTTGTGAACAAAAAAGTTTTAGGAAAATTTACCGATACCAAGGTTACCTAAGCTCCGAAAATTATGAGGCCCATAGGTGAAATAATATATTTTTAATTACTTTCAAATACAAGCTTCTTAATTAATGAATCCAGCGGGTGCTATGAAGTGCTAACATAGTATGATATTATTGTTGATTTTTGAACGCTTAATACAACCTGATGGGGTCATTTTAATGTTTGCCCCCGAAAAAAACTGGAAGCGGTATTAAATACGGATCACAATGCTTTTCAGCACGGATGCAAAATGGTATTAGCGGGAGTCATCCAGTGCTTTGAAGGCGAGCCGTGTTTTCTTTTCACGGATGAGAGATCCCCTTGGTGTGACCGCGGCGTGAAATGCGATTCGTCCTCTAAGCGCATCGCGCTTTTGACTCGGACTGGATGGAATTACTGCACTCGATGAAGAAGCGTAGGACCGTTCTGGCGAGTCCTCTATAACGACTACCAGTTCGTGGCATTTAATTGGCTCTGAATAATAAATAATTCAATCGACATCCAAACCGTCAATGCTCTCCAGACTTAATTCTGATGTTCATTGATTCATAATATTTGGAGGTAGTAAACATATCTTGGTTTAAGGAAAAAAAAGGGAAGTGTCCCAAGAGAAGACCAAAGGATAGATTCATAGGAAAAATAAAGAAAAGGGTACATAAGAAAAACGACCACGAATTTAGGGAACTAGTATTAGCGAAGTATAAAATCCTACATCTGTCATTTTACAGAATAAAACGAAACGAAATTGCATCTCACACTATTACCTTCGTCACTATTTCCAGTAAACACTATTTGATTTAAAGTTAAATTAAGGGATTTCTTTTCACAAATTAAAATTGCACCAATATTGCTCCGTTAGGCGAAAGCAGTACGAATCTATTTAAAGGAAAATTTGTGATTAGCATAGTTACTTGAGTACACTGTCCTGCAAAGGTTTCCTTGCCGCCATCCTGTATTTCTTTTTGGGATGACTTTTACTTCCTGAATCAGGATCCAACGATAATTTTCCCACATCACATCTCATTAAAAAATCTTATATTACGTTTTTTCATCACATGCACTAATGCACTTCTAACGTTGCTAGGAATTTTATCAGTTTTTGAACATTATGCAATGATTGGACAGTTTAAATTCGCAGGTCAGTGTTATCTATTCCAGTGAGTCGACAATGACAAAGCTGAACAAAATGTTACTCATTGCGCAGGTATTCCTGAACTTCCCAAATTATAATCCACGAAGATGGCATTAGATTTTGGTCACCTCTTTATATAGCAAACTGAATAAATTTTCATCATCTTTTCATTTATGAATACCTAGTTTCGTAACATGTAACCGTAAATTTTTTCAGCACAAATACATAATATCGGTACTTTTTGAATTCACACTCTGTCAATAACAATTGGTAACGAATTTAAAGACATTGTGTAGAATTTTAAAAATGATCCCACAGAATTCCAGAACTGATCGTTTATTTTATTGATCCCATGGATATTTCATAGCATGAGTGCATGCAGAATTAAACTGCCGCTTAGCAATTCATGAACCGCCTCACCGAACGAAATCTACAATTTTCCCTTAGCACCTCTTCTTTATTGTATCGTTGAATGCTATGAATGAACAGCACCAGGTCAATTGCGACTATTAATAAGTAATGGTTAATTTCAAAGTCCCAGAATTGGGCCTCCTACGAATTTGCCGATACACATGGAACACCAATTCCGAGGTAGGTGACATTTGAAGAGTACGTCAAGTTATCACTACGTCGGAGGTTAAATTTGGGGACACCTTAAGGTGTTTCATTTAGTCTTGGCACATTTCAACGCCGAATTTCCCTTCATTCCCTCTCTATTGCACAATTATTCCAGTCCTAATCAACTGATCTATCATTCCGATCTCACCAGTTTTCGGTGGCCTATGCGAAAAATCAAAAATTTAGTTTTCCTTCATTTTTATTGCCTATTTTCGCCACTTCTTTCGTATGATAGTAAGATGCAAGCGTAATAATATGGTATCGATTCCCCTGAAATTACGAAATTACATAGATATCGATATTAGACGGGAAAATTTTAAAGTTTTAGCTCCAGAGGTACCAGGCAAAGGTCAATTGGACTCTACAGAAAAAATTCGTTTTATAATGGAAAATAGACAGTTTTTTTATGAATTAATATTCTAAGTGTTTAGAAAATATCTTTCATTTATTATTTCAGATTATTTTGCAAGAATAGTGTGTATCAACGTACTTTAATTTGCCCATTCAACATATAGGATGTATGAGAACTTGGACATGGGAATACTTCTATGCATACGAGCTTCCTATGTAAATTCATACTTTGAGTGTTTATTAGCAATCATCAAGCAGTAAGTACAAAAATCTAATAACATTAGACAGAAATAATTCAACTGAAGACAAAAACACTACACTTCATAAAGATAAAACTGGAATAAAACAGGGAAGACATACCTTGGGGTTAAAATGATCCCTCTAGTATAAATAGATCGACGGTAATGTGAGTAAAAAACTATTGCTTTAATGAAGAATGAAGTTCATGGTTTACATAATATTATCCAGCTGAAAAATTAAACAAAAGAAATATGCAATAGCTAGGACAATTTAATAAGATGAAATGATGGTCAGAATTTAATAGGGATCAAATTGACCCCTCCAGTACTTCTAGCGTTATGAAACAAGCTTAAATATTCCATTGGGCCCGTTTTAAGATACTCAAGTTTGGGTCACTCTTAGGCCAGCTGTTATGTCTGGTAATAGTTAACTGCAAATGATGTACCTTTTCCGTTTAACCGCACTTATTTCCTGTTTCTAGATAACATCAGGTATTCGGTAATTGATGTGAGCGCTGTCGAAGGGAAAACGTTTTAAGTTAAGTTTTCATACCGATAAACTATTTATCCAGAGGTTACGATACCGGACTTAAATGAGCCTCCCCAAGTTCCCCACTTTGAATGTCGGTAGATATGAGTTGTCGCCCGGTAATGTATGTAGCACCTTCTCAAATGCTTCATCTATAATTGTATTTTAGGAACCCTACGTCTTACCGCCATTAAAACGCGTGAGAATACAATAAGAGATGAAGGAAGCCGCCCTCTTTTGAGAGGTCATTCCGGCTGTGGATGAGCCACCGCGTCAAAATTTCCCACCCGTGGGATACCCCGCGTTTTCTCATTCAACCACAGTCGCTCATTTGCCTCCTATCAATGCTTAATTCTGAAACGGTGTGAAACGCCGGGCGGACCCATTACTTCGGAAACCACCTGCTGTGTGTTTACGACGCTCAGGATGCCGGTTCCCCGGTTACACTCGGGGCATTGTGGGAAGGGTGTGGGCTGGGCTGTGGGTCCTTTCTGTTACGCTCGGTCCATCGTCGGCAGCCGCGCTTTATGACACTCCCCGCCTTGATCTTGTCTCCTCATACAGTCCCGCATCGGTTCTTAATGGCCTCACAGCCGCCCTTCAACGCTCCGTAAGTCTTCCTTCCCGACACGTACCGAAGATAAAGATGGCTCATCACTTTTTTATTATTTCTCCTCTACTCCGATCCTGCCCGAGAAAGCGATGAAAGGCATGTGTGAAATATATATTTTTCCCTTGAACATCGAAGGTGCTAAAATTTTTAGGAACACGTAATGTGCGTATGCGTGTATGTTATACAGCGAAAGTACGAAGTATGAACCGATTTATACTGGTCCGCTAAAAGAAATGACCCAGAAAGTCATTCTATGGTAGCGTTGTCCAAAACTGAGAGCTCCATATTTTAACCTCGTAATTTTTTTAGAGGCGATCATCGTGGTTATAAATTTTTTTCTTAGATGAAGGCATTCTTCGCATGAATTTTGAAAATGGCTTCGCATTTGCTATTGCGTGAGGTGTCTTTCCTCGCCAGTGTTGTCTTTGCGGAATGCCAAATATGACACGCAATATCGACGTTTTATGATTTGCCAGCTCTAAAATATAATATCCTTGTCATTGTCGGCAAAATACTGTTTGGCCCTCTTCTAGATTAGTAACGCAGTCAATGAGGAACGCTTTACGCCGTGTGAAAAACATAAAATTCTTAAGCACAGGAGACTCGGAAGCTACTCGCTAGGCTAAGGATGCTTGAGAAATTCAAAACTGATATTTTTCAGAGCGACATAGAGAATAGTATCATGACTTCTCACAACATCTCTAGGTCTGACAGATGCGATAAAATAAGAGAGATACACTGCCAAAAAGATAGGGGTAAAAACTAGTTCCTTTCGCGCACAATAAGTGGCCACAATAAAAAATTGAGCTCCACTAAATGCACTCCTGTAATACATGTCACCATTTCATCTCCCAAAAGCTTTCACGTTTACACGGCTGGTGACGTAACACCCCCAGCCACACGCCCATGCGGCGGCTCGCATGTATGCTTTATATGGTATCTTTTATTTGGCAAACAGCAAAGGTGTTTGATCTTTGAGGGTGCCTAAAGCTTCGGAAAAAATGGAAAAGAAACATAATTGTGATGTAACTTAAAATTGTGGAAGAAATTTATAACCAATCAATGAATCAAAGAATTGGCGCCAGAATTTGGTTTAAAATTTGAGGAATATATGTGTACTTTAGATACTTCTTGTTTGGCATAGTATTCAATTTTATATCATCTTTCTCACTTATGCTCTGAATTAAAAAAGCTACTGTTGGCTATTAAGTCCTTTCCTCTCTATCTTTGATATATATATATATATATATATATATATATACATATATATATACATATATATATATATATATATATATATATATATATATATATATATATATATATATATATATATATATATATATATTTTTATAAAGTTCTTGCGAAGATTCCACGAACGTGGCAAACAATATAAATCTTCGTCACAGGGTGACACTAAACATAAAACATAAAAAAGCAAACTCACGAGTTTAAAATTTTCGGTGGGTCGCCCGCACCTTCGTCAGTGAATCACTGACGAAGGTGCGGGCGACCCACCGAAAATTTTAAACTCGTGAGTTTGCTTTTTTATGTTTTATGTTTAGTGTCACCCTGTGACGAAGATTTATATATATATATATATATATATATATATATATATATATATATATATATATATATATATATATATATATATATATATAACACGAGGATGGATATTACGCTTTAATACTTAAGCCATATTTTTCCCAAATCAGAGAGATGATTACCGACAACACTAGATACCGTATACTATAGCCTAAAATCGAGAAAAAACCAAAAAACAAATTATATGTTCAATGTACCACACCTCGAAAGTTCAATAGCCACGCCTCAAATACGCCGCGAGCATTTGGAACACTGGTCATGAAGATTTAACCAAAAAATTTATCAAATACAAAGAAATCCTGAACGTTTCTTTAAAACCTGTTACGAGAAAACATATAGCGTCTCACAACTTTTAAAACGATTAAGGTGGGAGCCACTGGAGACTCGGAGGATACACACCAAGCTTAGTTTATCTGAGGAATTCATAACTGGTGAGTTTAAGAGTGTCACAGAGAATATTATCATGACGTCTCTCTACATCTCTAGGTCTTACAGAAGCGATAAATTAAGAAAGATACATTGCGGGGCAGATAGGTACAAGAACTCGTTCTATTTGCGCACAGTAAGCAGCCACAAAAAAAACTGAGTTTCACTAAATACACTCCCATTATACACGTAACCATTTCACCTCCCAAAACCTTACATCTTTACACGGCTGGTGATCTATCATCACCTGCCACACGCCTATGCGGCGGCACGCAAGGTAGTAAATACATGTATCTAAAAGGCTTCCGTGACCTGATCCCAGTTTTCCCATCTTCCTTCTGGACACTTATCCCTTAGTTTCTTTTGCGAGCGTTTCTTCCCTCATTCTTTAAATGGTACGAATATAATTTTAAAATTTTTAAGATAGCTGGAGCGATAAAATAATGCATAGATTTGGGCAAAAATTTTCATATGCGTATTCTTAAGAAGTGCGTAAAGATGAAGACGAAAAAAAATTCAGACGCGTTGGATTCTCGGCAATTTAATACTATTATAACACGTTGCCTCAAAACATTAGGTATGATTTCTAATAATATGATAACATGTGTAGAGTTTTGTTGCTAATCATAAAAGGATTCATTTCATGTCATTTAAAAGGTTCCTAATAAATATCAAGGTATTACTCCGAATAAATAAATATTTATACACGGTTTTCGCTAAACTTGCGAATTTCGCGCCCCAAACCCAAGCAGGAACGATACTTTGATGGAGATGAACATTTCAAAATATAATTCTTGCGTCATTCATTTTACAACTCCACTTATGTAAAATGTGATCCAAAATTTTTTCCGACATTCTTGAAAAGCTATCAAAATGGGCACTCAACGTCTCACGATTCACTCTCTAACCACCTTTAATACGCAACGCTAACGACTCCACCCGAGACTTGAAATTTAACATTTTTTGCCTCTACATAGTGCTTCTAGCGTAGGTTATTGTCCTGAAGTATGGTTTTCAATAGGACCGGCCGCTTATGATAATTATTTAGTTTATATATACACCTGACGTACATTACGGATTATATTTCAAATCATTATAGGGATTGATCACATTAAATGTCTATCAATAACCACAAATCAACAAATATGTAAATCTCTAATACGCAATATGCTGTTGGTGTTCCTCATGACGTTATACAGTTACTGTACAAATAAACTAGAACCTATCATATTCACGGTCCTACCATATTCATAGTCCTACCATACACGTTTCATTAGAAAAGATTCAACCTGAAGACGCCTTCAGGATAGAAGGACACTGCGCGATAAAGAAACTATCTGATCGGACTTTGATACCCATGTTTAAGATATTTTTGTAAAGGTTATTACTGCTGCCATGATTATATTAAAATTTAAAATAGATAAATGGCACGTGTTGATGGAGGCTTGAAATTTTACTGTAGATGAGAAGCAATATATTTGGTCCACAGAGACGATGAGGCGCGCGATAAAGGGCAGAGATATTTCAAGACTAATTAATCTGAAAAAAAATATAGCTTCTTAGAAGAATAATGCATCACAGGACATTTGACTGATAAATATTTACTTAACCTTACAGTTATTCTATCAATCGAGAAGCTCTAAAAACGCTACTGAACATGCTCCACATTGGAGAATATATTTTGAATGCCTATAATACCTCGCTGCTCTGCTGCTGCGAAATATCCTCGAGGTGGTGTGCAATTAACACTTTTGAGAAATGTATAATAATTTAATATTTCCTTGAAGGTACTATGGCTCTTGAATAATATATAAGTGCAGCATCAAATTATTGAATATTGATAATGTTGTCTTGGGACTGAAGTGGTGTAAATTCCTTGTGTCGACATAAGAGCACTTTGCAGTTTTGCAATGTGATAAATATTATTTGCGAGAGATGTTTCGATGTTTTGATGGTGGCATTAAAAAGGTATTCATCATAATTGAAAATGAAAATATTTTTTATTTTTTTTCTAAAGCAGAACGCAGGTATTAAGTACTAGTTTACATATACATCAACATACTGCCCTGCTAGCCGCCGCATGGTTGTGTGACACGAAGTTAGGACACCAGCCATGTAGTGATGTAAGGGGTAAGGTTTTGGGAGTTGAATGACGTGTATTATGGGAGTGTATTTAGAGGAGCTCAGTTTTTACTTTGGCTGCTTATTGTGCGCGGAAAGAACGATTTTTTGTACCTACCTGAAGTAGATAACGTAACATATATTTTATAAATCTCATAAATGGAAGGCATGCCATTTAAAGTCACACCTCACACGAAACGATATAGTGCCGAGTATGATCTCTCAATAGCCAAGTATAACGGAGAGGGGTAGATAGTGGATAGGATTTAGCTCTTTTCCTCTTATAGTTCCTACTTTTAATCCCCATGGAAGATATCACACTATACAAGCCATCCTTAGTGATTTTAATAAAAGTAGAAACGCCAGTCGCATGTAACGGAACCAGTGTATGGGAAAAAACTCCATTTTTCTAGCGGAGATGACAGGTTAGCACAAAATTTCCATAAAAAAAAGAAAATATACAAGAATACTGAGGTAAGCGTGATAAATAAATCCCCCAATTCCAGACTATTCGCAGTACAAAGAAAGGGACAACGTTTTATGATTTGGTGCGCCTTTGTGACCGACAGCCTATGGAGAAGAAACGGATGAAATGAAGTATGACCATGTCCCGAAAGCACAACTAATCGAGAGTGAGAAGCGAGATATTGGGCGATAGAAGGAAAGGCATTTCCTCCCCTCTTCTTGGTTGCTTTTCCTCCTCCACCCCATGGACAAATTATTGAGTCTCTCTCATTTCACTGTAAAATGAACGACGAAGGATTGCTACGCAGTAGACCCGTCCCCCTTTTACTCGTCATGGTATTGACCGTAGGAAATGTTGGGCATTGCCACGGGGCAGACACAGAATGAACTTCAGCAAAGCAGTCAAGGCTTTTTTTTAATATTCGACGGCATGGAAAACTGTGACCAAAGAAACTTCCTGAACGTCGCTTTCTTCGTCATTTGACCTCGTCGTACCTAAAAAGCCGCTAGAATCAGATTCTCATGGCAAAAAACTTTAATCTTACAGTTTGACTCACCTTTGTCATTTCCGAGAAACGCGTACATACACACTCTCGACAGCTGTTTAAATTAATACGCGAGGTTGAAGCCCACGTCGCTATATCCTTACGACAATGACTTGGGGCACCAAGAAGCATCGAGGAAATATTTCTAGGAAAATCTACGTAATGAAATCGATGAACATATTAAACAAAAATCGAATCTATGACTGTCTTTACTGGACAAAAATGACAAAGTAGTCACCAAAAATATCGAAAGAGCAATCTTATTAAACCACTACTTCGAAAATGTATACACTAAGGTTGACAGTAAGAATGCCTAATCGAAATCTGCTCTTGGTTGCTAAAAATGTAAACATTCTTTAAAGTACCGAACGTTTGCCTCATGTCTCCAAATACGAGGGTGATAATTTTCTCCTATGGGGATGGGCAATCCTACTTACTACTACTCAGTCATTCCTAATATAAATGAGCCTATGTAAAATGAACGACGAAGGATTGCTATACGGTAGTCCTACTTATCTGCGTCGCCGCACTGACCATAGGACACATTGGATATCACAATTTGGAATCGCATTTACTTCAGGCATATCGGGGGGAGTACGCATACCAAACGTATGCTGCCAGCAATAAAAAAACTAGGATTTATCAGGAGCATAATAGGAAATTGGCAAAATGATTCTGCATGTTGGAATAACTAAGCAACTGCGTTCGATTAAAAGTAACAAGTTCACAGGTCAAGAAGGAAAACATGCACGCGTGCTCAAGGAGTTCGCGCCACAGATTGCACCAATTTACCAAATTACTACACAAAGGCAAGGTTCTCCAAGACTGGAAAATACCCAACACCAAAACCAATTTTTAAATAAGGAAGCAAGCATGATCCATGAAATAACTGTCCAATATCATTTATATTGCTTTTTTGCAAGATTATCGAACTCCTCGTTTTTAGCATTATGACCTTCCTACGCAATTAAAACTTCTTAAATGGCAGTCAACACGGATTCAGGATAGGTAGATTCTACAAAACACAGCTCGCGCTATTGATTCATGGCATCCTAAATCAGCTGAATCGAAAAAGCAGGTTGACAAGCTTTTCCCTGATTTAGATAAAGTATTCGACAAGATTTCACAAAAAACTGGAACAAAAATTGCATTTCTGCGGAATCAACAATGATAGTTATGCAGCTACGGGACTCCCTCAGTTATCGTAAACAGAAAATTGTTATTGATGGTAGTAGCTCTAATATGGTTAAAGTCACATCGGTTTTACAATAAAACGTTTCGCCTCCCTTGTACTCAATATTTATATAAATGATCAAAGTTCACGAATTCGCGATAAACTACGATTATTAAGAGACGATGCAGTCATCTACCGCTAAATTAGCGAAGAATTATTTTCAGAAGTTCATCATCGTACCTGAAACACGCTCATTTGAGGTGCCAGGAGTGGGGGCTAAAACAAAATCTTAGTAAATGCTCTACAATACACTTCTTGCAGAAGTTGTCGCACGAACGCCATATTTACACTGTGGGTGAAGAAAATATCAAGTCTGTAGACGTACTCATACACCTTGGAATCACATTTACATCAGACATATCGTGGAGAACACGCATACAAAACATAAAAGGCACTGTATTAAATAAACTAGGATTTATCAGGAGTCCTCGGATAGAAATAAAACGAGATATGCTAACTTCGCTCTGGTTCGGTCACCCCTTGAATGCGCCGCGAGAATTTGGGACCATGAACGGAAAGACTTACTAAAAGAAAATTACTAAAATACCAAGGAAAGCTGTGTGTATCGTTAAAAATGTCTACAAGTAAAAACACTGTGTCTTAGCTTTCACAGACTTTAGGTTGGGAGCCGCTATACACTCGGTAGCTTCACGATATGCTAAGTTTACTCGAGAAATTCATAACAGGTGTGTTTCAGAGTGACACTTAGGACAACACTCTGACGCCACACTACAGCACATGGTCCGAAAAAAGCGGCATAATACGAGATATACATTGCCGAATATGAAAAATAATTTGTTGTTTACACGCACATTTAGTGACCACAATAAACACCGCGCTTCACTCGTAACACTCCCTGAATTCACATCACCATTTCACTACGCAAAACCTTCCTTTACACCTTTACACGCCAGGTGCTCTTAAACCTCTTGCCGCACACCCATGCAGCGGCTCGCAGTAGATGTAGATGAATGTTCACTCACCGCATCGGTGTAGACCTGCATGTCTTCTGCCAAGAAGCTTTCGGTTAAGGATCCTGGGAGAGGTTCCGTGGCTTTTCCAAAATCTCTCATCTGCACCCCTTCTGGTAACACACCTCGGAAGATAGTCTTCTGGGACAAGAACGGACGCGAGAAGTTCATTCGGTAGGGACGCACTTGCTACTGGCTTACTCGAACACGAAAACTTGCCGGGAGCGCGTCATGTACCTGGTATCACGTGGTTTACCGAGGTTGGGTCGTGGAGTCTAGCATTTACACTCGTTCCAATGCCTCAGCGGGACGTCCGACTCCTCTCGGATCTCAGTGCCTTCCCCAAGTCTGTTTACATCAACCCACGTGTTGTCCTCTTTTGGCTATGAGCAAACATCGCGCAGTCAAACACGATTTATCGGGCCCCCGTGGCATCACGCCGGCCTCGGTGGCGGCGGGGTAAAGTCCTCGGATAAAAATCCTCGCCTGCCAAACCGAAGGTCGCGGGTTCGAGTCCCGCCTGGGTAGGATATTTACACCTCCCTGGGCACGGTTGTGTGTGTTCGTCCATATATTAAATACGTAGTAATTGGCTTCGGCTGTTACGTATAAAGAAATTATTATTATTATTATTATCACGGTGAAATCCTCGCCAGATAATCCAAGCGTCGCGAATCTACATTACATCTACTTATTAACCTGCAAGCCACCACAAGGGTGTTTGGCAGGGTGTGACTTATCACCAACATGAAACAGTGAAGAAATTCACTTTCACCAAAATGCAACACACTCTGGGTAGGCTACAAATGATACAGAAACAACTAAAGTAATCTATAATATAACTATGAAAACGTGCTTGCATTACTCGGCAGATTTCGAAACATGCATTAAAGGGTATATGAATAAGTCAGCCACAATACCTATCAACTAACCTACTTTAAAGTCTTAACCCAGACATTGCGATCTCTTATTTTCCTGCTAGTTTTTCGACTTATTAACCTGCAAGCCACCACAAGGGTGTTAGGCAGGGGGTGACTTATCACCAACATGAACTACAGTGAAGAAATTTACTTTCACCAACAAGCACCACGCTATCGGTATACTAAAATGCAACAGAAACTACGAAAATAACCCATAATGTAGCTAAACGACATTTTAAACCTTTTATGCTCTACAATCTATTCCCCCGATGTTTTTCTTATGATTTGATCCACCGTAGTATGTTGGAGTTCGTATGATATTGAAAACTTCGTCTGAAAATAAATCGCTTTTAAATTTACATAAAGTATTGAGACTAATTTAAATTGACGGTCTGAAAGCGATAACCGTCTGAATTCGAGTCCCACCAAGCTAAATTTTCCACTAATCACGTCATGGGTGTTGGTCTTCGTCTTTGTTGTAATTTCACCCAATGTAAAAGGCCTCTCCGAAACAGTTTGTGTTGTGGTGATAATAAATAAATAACAATAAATAAAAAAATATGCCTCACATTCTGGAGGCTGTATGTAGTTGGCAGCTTATATTTTGTCTTCAGTTTTAAACTCACGGCAACATTCCTGGCACGGGAAGTGGTATATTTCCCCGCGTGAGCAGTTTCCAAATTGCATGCCATCTTCGGGCATATGGTTGCCTCCTCTGGGTTATATGGCGATCGAAGAGTGAATTTTATTCAGCTATCTAGCAGGAAAGTTGAGCGCTTTTCGCAGGCTTGTGATTGTGGTGGTCACGGAGAAAAGAGGCCTTTAACTTATTAAGCACAGCCGTCGCGAAATTAATGAGAAAGTCCCCACGACAGTGGCATTACAGTGCAATGGGTGAAGCAACGACTAAATTTACGAATGGAAATTTTGATAAGCTCTAGTACTGCGCAATACAATAAGCTTTCTTAAACAATTTGCGCAGTCCATCTTACAGATTTCATACCGCATATTTTTTCTCTTTACGCTCCGTATTTAAAGCTCCCGAGCCCATAGCTTCCATTTTCCCGCCATTTGTTGGGCTTTTAGTGATATCTTCTGTAATTTCGACCATCAATTGTTTAAAAGTAGGCATTTAAAACTTCACGAAGAGCATAATTGCCACAAAAATTATATCGGCCTGGACCGGGAATTGAACCACGGACCATTAGTTAGCCGGACCAATGCTCAGGCCACTTCGTTCAGACTAGAACACGGTCATATACGACCCAGCACGGCATGACGGGTGGTTCACGATACGATCGCTTCCTTGAAGCCCTCATTTCCCAAAAGTTGTCATCTTACATGGACCGCACGATCTAGTCCCCTTATGTCCACCGCGATTAAGAAGATCAGATCATGAGAATAAAATATGGGAAGTAGAGAGTAGAACAGAAAGATTTAAAATGCGGTTTTTCCTGCGATCGATAAGAGACCATAATGGCTGAGTTTAGACTTTGAAGTAGGTTATCTGAGTGGTAGTGTAGCTGATTTATTCATAAGTCCCCAAAAGCATGTTTCTAAATTCGCCGAGAAGTACTAATACCTTGTTTTGTATGTTAATTGTATGACTCTTGTGTGACGTTTTTATAATTAGATTATGGATTATTTTAGTAGTTTCTGTAGCATTTGTAGTATACCGATAGTATTGTGCTCTTTGGTGAAAGTAAATTTTTTCATTGCAGGTCATGTTGGTGATTCGTCAGCCTCTGCCAAACATCCTTGTGGTGGCTCGCAGGGTGATAAGTAGATGAAGTGTAGAAATTGCTACAACAAGTAGGAAGCCAGGGTAGCGTAATGGTCTACGCAAAGTCCCTGCAAACCAAAGGTCCGTAGTTTGATTCCCGGTTCCGGGGGGATACATTTTTCGTTGCTATTATATCGTTTTTCAAATAAAGACTCGTATACGGTCATATGAAGAGGATAACTTCAAAACAGAAAATTTCAGCTTAGGTCCGACTAAGCAGCGAGTATTACAGACAGCCATTAATATTTGCGAGCGATTTTTTGACTGAGCAAAAAAAAAACGAAATAATGCAAAGATACATGGTAAACGAGTATTTTTCCCGTTAAGTAGCAAGATAATAACAATGATGAAATGAATTGACCTTATTCAAATTCATCTACATCTACGTACTGCCCTTCGGGCCACCGCATGTGCGAGGGGCAGGGGGTGTTAAGTCATCAGCCGGGTAAAGATGTAAGGTTTAGGGAGGTGAAATGGTGACGTGAATTATGGGAGTGTATTTAGAGGAGCTCAATTTTATTGTGGTTGCTTGTTGTGCGCGGAAAGAACGAGGTTTTGTACCTATCTGTTCGGCAGTGATTCTCTCTTATGCTATCGCTTCTGTAAGACCTAGAGATGTAGTGAGGCGTCATAATGATATTTTCTGAGTCGCTCTGAAACACACCAGTTCTGAATATCTCAAGTAATCTAAGCCTAGCGTGTAGCCTCCGAGCCTCTAGGCCACTTCAATCCCTCAAAAAGTTGAGAAACACTATCAGCCGTATTCATAGATTCCTTAGGGAGCTACTATCGGCTTAGTAGCTCACCAACTAGTCGCCAACTAATAAAATCGTATTCATAGACTGCTACTAAGCTCAGCAGCGCCAAGTGAGCCACTATTTTAGCAGCTGATTCTTAAACATTCTCTCGCCTTGTTTAGAGGCGCTACTAACTATGGCGGTCTGACACAAGTGGCTCACCCCCAGTGATAACCGGAAGCCATAATGGAGATTTTAGGCGAAAATACCAAAGATACTGGTGGAATTGTTTTTCTCAAGGCTGGCGGATGCGACGTGTAGTACTGGATCAAACTGAGCATTTTTATTATTTGTTCTCAGTCTACGACACCGTTTTGTGGTACTCCGTAGGGCTTCATGAGTGTTTTATTCAACGAAAAAAGAAGAGTTAGTGAGATGATTACTGAGGTTTCCAGCGTCGTAAGGTGGTTGTTATCTCTTCTTCATCTCGTTTCGTCCGTGGTACGCCTCACAGCTTTATTAAGTGCATAAATCATTGTTGGTGTATTGATTGTTTTTGACAGAAACAATTGCATTTTTTTTATTCTTCTGGCTTTAGTACTATTTATTTGTGATTTTAGATGTTTACTTTACGAGAATACAGCCCATTTTAAAGAATGTGTCCAGGAGGAAGCCTTGTCAACAATTTACAAGTGCATATTAGTTTTCGTGACTACTGCATCAAGTGAGGTGCTTCAGAGTAATTAACTCGAGCATATTACGGTAGTGTTGTCGTAGAAATATGTCTTACATTGATATAAAGACGTACAATTGCTATCTTAATGAATTATAATGATTTCGTACAGGTAATAATTGTAATTGTGAGTCTGTTTATGTCATAGCGCTGGTCTGTTTACATTCTGCCATAAATTTCTATTTCGTTTCTTTTTCGTTTTGGTAGCAGAACGTTGTAATAGCTCACACAGTGATAGAAACTTCTTCTAGTGATTCAATAGTTTATCACATCATATTTGATGTTTTATCATCTAAGTGGATGAGTGAAATCAGTCTCGTTTTATTTAATGCTCAGAAAAGATTCATGAATGGACAAATAGGTATTCATATTAAATAGTGACAATGTCCGCTGTACCGTGTGCATGTTCGTTTTTCGTTTACAAAATGATTGTTACTGTGTGAATGTGAGTACTGTTACATTTTCTATGTAAATACCAGTTATTATCCATTAAATAAAGAAAAAAATTTCTATTTTGAGTGTTTTTATATTGATGGAACGGTGAATACCTCAAGAAAGTCCTGTGTTTGTTTGAATATAGCTGATACCTTAATTTGGTGCGATTGGATAGACTTAGTTCAAATTTGATGTGGTGAAGCTCCAGTGTGTCCAAATGATTTTATGAACGATCTGTGCAAGTTATTGGTGTATTACTACGCGTGGCCAAAAATAAAGTTTATTACAAGCATTTATTCCCGATTTTTCTATACAATAACAATCAAATTTTATGGAAGATTTGTCGGAATTATGATGGTAATGCTAAAATATGGGGAAATTAGAGTATTTAACGATGATCTCATTATAGCAATATTGATGAATGACATACGAATTCACGGGCAATGAAGCCAGTGGCAGTGTTGCCAAGCGTTGTTTCATTGTTTTTAGGGCAGTTGCTACCGGCAATTATGTACTCCGCTGCGATAGTGGCGATAGTAGCATACTAGGTGAGTAGCTCCTAGTAGCTCCCTGGAAAGTATCTATAAATATCTTTTTTTAGTATGTAACTGAGTGCTCTTAGTAGCTGACTAAGTCGCCTTCTAGCGCCGTTTAGCTGAAATCTATGAATATGGCCATATATGTTCGCTCGTAGCAATTTTTAATGAAGCGTGCTGCTTGTCTTTGTATTTTATTAAGTTTTTTGGTTAATCATTATGACCAGGGTCCCAAATGCTCACGGCGTATTTGAGGTGTGGCCTATCCAGAGCTAAGTAGCATCTCTCTATCATTTTTTCACCCGAGGACCTTCCTATTACACGCTTAGTAAAACCTGGTTTCTTTAATGCTATACCGCTTATGTTTTGTATGTGTGTTCCTCACGATATATCAGAAGTTAAGGTAATTCCAAGATATTTTATTGTATCAGAAGATTTTATGTTTACTTCTCGCACAATATAGGTATGGCATTTGTGTGATGTCTTCGCAGGAAGTGAACTCTCGTGTGTATTTCCTGATATTTAATTCTAACCCCCACTCCTGGCACCACGAATGAACGTTGTTCAGGTCCGATGACAGAACTTCTAAGTCCGCGTCTTAATTATCATTGATCATTTATTTTCCCCAAAATTTGGAAAAGATTTTGACGCATCTATCACCAAAATTCAATTAACAACAACAATCCTCAGATGACACCCCACTCATCGCGAACAAATCAAGTGATTAAAACATGACAGGCATAAAGATTCGCTTTGAACTCCCTGCCGCTTATCGGGCCACACGGGGCAGGACACTTCGACGGCACTAAAGTTTGTATCCCAGTATTGATTCCCCACCCAGTGGGGGGAAAAGCAAAAACGATTGATTGTATACTGATAAAGAGGTAGAGCGGAAACGGCCGGAAAAAATTCGGCTTTAGAATGGATACGTACTTGATGAGAAGAAGAAAGGGAATGACTTATGTTAAAGAACTCAGCAAGTTAGCCACCGGCCTCGCAGTCGTTTATCTACAAAACTGCATTATTTCTGAGATGGTTGTGTTGGAATATAAAATTTGAATTTTTAAAATATTTTATCATGGTATCAATTCACATTCCAAAAGCAATAAAAGCTGTGGAGAAATTATTTTTATACCAGTGGAGAATTTTCACAGGTAAACTTCCTTTGTAGAAATCACTGAGGTTTATGGAGAGGGCTCTCACTATGCTCGCCAATCCTATAAGCTGAAGCCAGTCTGGATCTTCGCTGACCCATATTTTCCTATAGCGTTATTGGACTAATGCACTAATTTTTGCAATTTTACTATATTTTCCATCGGTAACTTACCAGAAATCAGCATGCATTTGCTTCATTCATATGTGGTAAGGGAATACTAATTTTATACTCATAGTGGGAGCAGCAATTCCACATACTTTCAATGCTATGTCCCCTTTTCTCTCGTTCTTTATCACATCTCACCTATTGTTATCAGTGACTCAAATACATCATACCCGCGGCAATTACCCTTCTCTTGTCGAGATACTGGAATACCAAAGTCCAACCGTTTCATAAATACCACCCTATTGTATACCGCCTTTTTACTTCCTAATTCAAACATTCTTTTCGTGATATGCCCAACGTGGTAGGTCTGGCTTCCTTCCAGCATTTTCCACCCAGTTAATTTCTTAATCCGACATCACATTGTTCTCAAGATTCAATTAATATTGAAAGTATTTACTCAGGTTAAAGAGTATCGCAGTTATTTTATTAGTTCTTTAACGCCTGGAAAGTCAAAAATAGAATCATATTATAGAAAATACAGAATGAGTATTCTCATATATAATATCTACTTACCACATGGTAAATACAACTATGAAACTTGTCATCATTGCTACCGGTACGCCTAAAAGAACTCTAGAATGAGAGTATTTATTGACAGAGGAAATATGATAATGCCCACTGTTCATTTAGCAATGTAACTTCACTGATATTTTTGTAATATAAAATATATGATTGATAGAATGTTGAAATACGTTAGAAAAAATTAATGTTTCTCAGTATATAATGACGTCTGTCTTATTGATATTCACAAACATTTCTTCTGTTGCCATTCAGCACGGACAGTGCCTAAAAATCTTTCTTCCTTTTAATTTCCTAACGTGGCAAATTTAAAAAAAAAAATCAGGAGAGCTAAAATTAGAAAACTCTCGATTTTTACCGAAAATGCCCTCTTAAAAGCAGTAGACTGGCAGATCATATATCAAAAAGGTTTCTCCAAATGGTGACTCAGACTCAATAAAATTAAAGATCTTTCAAGAAAGGCGCTAAGCTTTTTTGGAAAAATGCTTTTCGGCACCGATTTTAAGGGATTTACCATGAGGTTCGTAAAATTGAGTGAAAAGGGAGTCTTTCAAAGCGGTTTTCGCGACCGACGCGACGGCCCGGAGCTTTCAAAAGACTTCCCTAATATTCCGCGGCAGGGACAAGCAGTAAAAAGCTTTTACGTTTCCGAGGTGGGATTTCACGGTCTCAGCTCCCTGCTCCCACTGTAGCGGGTGTTTCCTAGCGACGAATACGCGGAAGACGCAAACAAATTGACGTTTGGGTCCGAAATAGTGTTTGCAGTCCGACCTGGGTCGCAGGGGAAGAATAGCGGGCGTCGGCTGGTGCGGGGACCGCATGAGGTGTGGTCCCCTTTGACCGGCCCCTCCCATTTTACGAAGCAGTCAACGAAGACAAACACGGCTCCGGACTCCCTTTCCGCCCGGTAATTTCTCGCCCGGCCCTCACGGATTTTTAACGTTTGACGATGTGCGTGACCGCACACTGAAATCTTCGACTTTCATTTGTTTCCACTCTTCACCTTCAATGGCGTAAACAGGTAAGAAAGCACGCGTTGGAAGGCAGGGTAAATTCTCGAAGCGTCGAGTGTAATGAAGATAGAACGCAGGCATTTCGGCAAACTAAGATATTTAACAGCATACAGCGAAAGCGCATGATCACGCGTTCCCGGTGCCTATGTGAGCCAACGCAGCAGACGTTGCAACGTCCTCTGCGGCGATATCGTAAGTAGAGGCTTATATACATGACCAGGCATCATATAGTCCTTCACCATTAGACATCCAAGGTGTACGAACACTTCAGTAAACAAACGGATAGGTATTCATCCGCTCGTTATTACACATGGAACTCCATTTAACTTAAAGAACTCCTTCCAACACGCGCGCTAAAGATACAGCGAGACTTGGTGGCACTCACCAGCGTAGAATAAAGGCGTGTTCACATAATACGAGTACACGGACAAGTACGTGGCTGTGTTAAAGCGTGAAAGAATGCTACAAATTAAAACAGGGGCTATTTTAAGGCCATTTTTTCATGCATTTGTGCATTATGGGTTTTAATAGAGGTAATTTAAGTGGTGAATTTGTTAATGAATCTACTAGCGCGAATACATGCGTCGAGTAAGCACGGCTCAAGATATCATACTGGGGTGTATAAAGCGTAGATGAGCCTGTGAAGACGCTGAACAACCCTGGGAGGCTTTTCTGTATGACCTCGGAATGGTCTCGTTTCGTCAATGATGAAATTTTGACTTCATCGCCAAGAAAATTTCCATTAGGACTACTTACAATATGAGGCTTGTCCGTGGCTTAGAGGTCACATCCTCCGACTTTCCGAAGTTTGATCGTTTCGAGTCTTAACTGATTTAGACTCCTTGAGGGAACTCTAGAGGGACAAGTTGCCCCGGTGTCCTCATTACTTGTATATCCTCCTCTCTTTTGCCTCAACCCCTTCAGAAACGAGTGCCACTCATATCGCTACACCCATATGCATAATGTTTTGCTTATGGAGCCGTGAGGTTAATTTTCCAAAACAAGTTATAATTGTTTAATGTGAATATTTATAAATTATATCATGATCTCGTTCATCTATCGCATGCTATTCCACCACTTAGTATTTTCTATGCAATAGTTTTTACAATAGGTCCGGATGTGGCAACTTAACAATATTGAATCGACGAGTTCATTTGATAATACTACTATTTTCTCATACGATGGTAATTATGGCACTCATGAAAAGAGATTGAGAGCAAGCCTCTTGTTTTGATGCAAGACAGTGAAAGTCAAGAAATACTCTCATTCTTTTCTTGAGTAGTGTACTATTAAAATCACTATTATGGTCCAGAAATTGTGCTGGTACAAAATTCTGCTTTACTGCACCACTTTTATTTCATATCATCACGTGAGAAATTGAGTTTAACCAGATGGGACCTTACCCGCTTTCCCAATACACCACATGCAATTCACCATCCAAACTCCTCTCATTAACCATGCCCTCAGCCTCTTTTTATTCTCCTCAATCAGCCACCTGTTCAAACCCGATAATCCGATCACTCAATTCCGCTTCCTTTCCGTTTACTTCACTTTTTCTATTCCCCAACTTCAATTTAAACCCCTGAACCCAATTTTAAACCAATTTCCTATATAGTAGCTTTGTTTACACAACATAAGGCTACAATCCAACATAAAAGCATTTTATATCCAGTCCCACAGAAAGTTCTTTTACCATCATTGGTCGTTCAATCCCATGATTGGTTGACTATAGCCCTCCACCCTTCCCTATCTAATGCTAGGTCCCTTACCTCATGGTATCTCTTCTTACGTACTTTTCTCCTTATTTGGTCCATAAAGTTATCAGTCGGCTCTTCCTCTCGGGACTTCTCCATAAGTCGGTTCTTCCTCTCGGGACTTTTCCTTCTATTTTACCTTAAATTACGTTCTTTACAAACCCAATGTGCCTCAGGGTGGGTCTAATCCATCTGGTACCTCATTTCAGTACACTTCACCATTTCTTATATTCTCCGTCAATTTTATCTTCAGCATCCTCCTCCAGCACCAGATTTTGAGAGCTTCTAGTCTTTTCTGGTCTGCTTTTCGAATTTTCCATGCTTCCGATCGATAGAATACTCCACACAAATGTTTTACACTGTAGTTCCTGGTTTGTAGTTCTATGTTCTTTGAGCACTGCATTTTTCCTTTTCCCATGAACATCTTCTTAGCTTGAGCTATTCTCCGCTTGATGTCCTTTGTACTTCATCCGTGTCACGTGATTGTACTTCCGAGACAGGTGAAGGAATCCGAATTCTCTTCTTTCTCTCCTCTTAGGGTGACTTTTGCATTCAGATTTTCTCTTCTGTAAACTCGGATTTAAGACTTTGTCTTGTTTTCAAATTTTTTCTTGGAGAAAATTGTCCATTTCGTATAATATCCTTAAAAGATCAGAATTTCTAGCTATGACTGCGATATTATCTATGAAGTGGAGCATGTTTATATCTTCTCCGTTTATCTTTATTCCGCTCAGTCCAATTTCTTGTGCTTCTGTAATGGCCTCCTCCAAGTACATGTTGAATATTGCTGATGAGAGGCTGCATCCTTGTCTTACTCCTTCGTTAATTTTAGCCTCTTTATTAAACTTAACGCTTACGGCTTAAATGACGACGTAATTTCCTGGATGAGAGAATTCCTAGATGATCGTGTACAGAGGGTTTTATGAGACAGCGTTATCTCTAATGAGTTTGAAGCCACTTTGGGTGTCCCTCTGAAGAATGTCAAAAGTCCTCTTCCATTACTTTTGGGTATTTAAGATATTGGGGGAATAGTGGACAGCAAGCTTCGACTATTTGAAAATGAAGCTGTCAATAACTGAGACACCCTTAGCAATAATGATAAGGAAGCGCTAACGAAGGATCACAAGGCAATAAAAACGTGGTGCAATACGTGGCAGATAGAATTAAATTTGAAAAAACTGTGTCGCAGATGATGGTTTAGGTTAAAGAGCTAAAAACAGAGGGCAGGACTGTCCTATTATAACATTAATAACTTTCACGTTGTCACCCACTTCAATAAGTCAATTGATAAATATTATTTGAAACACTATTGAAGAGTAGAGAGCAAAATGGCAGAGCATTTAATCAATATCTATAGCAGAGAAGAAGCCTATTGACCCAGGAGAATGATCGATTTTTACGCCAATGTTTAAGTGTGAACTTTTTCTTTCGATTAAGCCTTGATGATTTGATAAAAGATGTAAGTACAAATTCACACACCGTGGATAAGAAAAACCAATCACAATTTAGTTCTCCCGGAAACTTTCTTTGCAAACGATGACGGAGTTTCCTCACATATAAAACCAACTTAACTCCTCGCCGTATGCGCAGTACCTTGCATGGAAATCCGACTTGAATGTAACCACAGGAAAAAAACTGTGGATATATGTGCAAAAGTACATATGTATATGCGTATGTGTGCACATTGAGCTGGAAACGAACAAATATTGCTGGGCGATCTTTCAGAGCCTTTGGAACGTTAGGGTAATACCCTTAACGACGCATTGAAAACCCGGTGATCTCGTTGCCACGGAAAGCAGTCATTCTTTCCATCTACAGCTAAGCCGAGACCGAAAAACGAGTGGCGGTGAGTTAAAGGTGAAAACATTAAGGCCCATCTCACCCAGGCTACCGACATCCATGGCATCGATGGAGACTCGGGCCAGGGAAAGGGAGAAATCGAGGCGAAATAATAAAAAAAACCGCGAGTTTTTCCGACCAAAGTACCAAATTACCAATTCTAAATCCACCAACCGGTCTTAAAAAAAATAGCCGAATAAAAATAACACGCCACGTAAAAGGGCATTCTGGAGGGATAAAGGGAATGATGTGGAAACACGAGGAGAAGGGAATACATGGGAGAGTTTTCTGAATAACTCTTCCTTCGCCCTTTCTTTTTTTTTATTTCCACCAATGACCGCCGATTGAAGCGAGGGAACCCTGGGCAGATATACCGCTCAGTCTGAAAATGGATTACCGGTAACCTCGCTTCAACGTATATCGTTTCTTTCTCCTCCCGAACGCCACACATAAAGCGTTGCCGAATTCCACCCATCGTACATTTTCCTGTCCCTTTTCCCATTCTTTTATTCCTCTCTCTCCCGGTGTCGATTCAAACCAGAACTTTGATTGAAAACGACATTGCGAGTCTACAATTGACGCGAAATGACGAGGCGGTAACGGACGATGGGTTTCAGTTTACCGTCAATTTCCCGTTTGGTAATACGGTGTTGCGATTGACTGTTATGTCAGTGCCAATTGCTGATCATTTTTTTCAAAGAGAGTTGTAAACGGCTGCTAAGCAACATCTTATTTTCATTTTTACTTTGATGTTGATGAATAGGATAAATTCATCAGCTTAACTGTAGCCTAAAACACGAAACAACAATTATATCAGTTGCTCCAGTTCTTTCCTTACTTTCGTTCAAATAGCTCAACGGAATGAATGAATCAGCGGATATACATATATACATACCAACCACGCCGTTCCCTTCCGGGGTAAGCACAGTCACAAAGTTTCACTCATAAATACATATCTGTACACCTGACTCTGCTTCAATAATTTCCTCCATGCTGACCTATCCTTGCAAACCTCGTTTGCCTCATTTGTCCCCATACAGTGCTTCATACACGCCCTCTGTTTTTAAGACTCCTTATATTCCTCCTCCTAAGAATTTCCTCAACCACAACTTTCTCGGCCTACTACTATCTCTCACACCTTGCATTTCACTCATATATCTGTTTCGTCATTCGACTCTCATCCATTCTCTCAACATGGCCAAACCAACGAAGCACACTCCTGTCATATATGTCCATTACTGAAACAATAATTTCTCAGATCATTTTGGAAACATACAATTCTTCAATCGGATTTAAATTTTAATTATAGACATATATGCTGCTTATGGTAATAATTAAATAGTTTTTCCTTTAATACAGTCGGAGAAGAAGAATTTGTTATTGATAATGGCAATGAATTCCAGAGATTAGAACCTGAGGGACCATATACATAGGGAGTGTAGAGAGTAAGAGTATATGAAATGATATAGAGAGTAACGAGATACTTTAATAGCCCATATAGACATTAGAAAGTAAGAATTCCATATCAAAATAGACTCTACAAATAATTTAAATCTGAGTTGTTAAGCGCGGTAACCGTAGTACTGAACCCGACTTATGCCTGCACCATTCAAAGATTATTCAAATTTGATCCACTTAGTAAAAAATGCGCCTCCTATCATGATTTTCGGATTATTTATCATCGTCATTGTAATTACAGTGGGTTCTACAAACAAAATTACGACCACATTGTGTTATTGTAACCCCAATGGCTTAATATCATTAGGGCATTGTCATTTGTACTGATAATATTTAAGTTCACTTCTGCCATGCAAGACGCACTGGATTTTCAAGATTAGAGCTTGAGATTGAATTGGAACTTAGGATTGATGTGTACAGTATGGCCAAGGGTGTACATACAATATACGTGCTTGAAGAGTTTCTAAACTGATGTGAGTCTTATTTCTGTGCTACAAGACCAAAGAAAACTAGAAATCCAGAACTCAAGTAGCAGAAGTATTTAAGGAATGTAGTGAAGTATTTATGTAGCAGAAGTATTTTTGGAATCACTCTCTGCAAAGTGTGAAGAGAACGAAATGGTGGGATTAGTGTTACAGTTGAGCTGTAGATGCCACTTTTGGCACTTTTGAAAAACTTTTCATTACATCAAAATGAACAGGAGACAAAAAACTGTGATAAGCGTAATTTTAACCTAAGTTTCGAAAACTCACGTGTCGCATAAGTCAGTCCCGCCTACTCTTCGCCTAAGGCTTGATTAGTACATTCGTCGCTCAGTTTTTCAAATCAGATAAGTTCGAAGAAACAATCCGCACTAGGTGAGTTTCTCACAGAGGTTTTCCTTAAAATAAAAAAAAATTATCTTAAAAAATTTTCCTTCTTCCATTTCATCACTTTTTCACTATTTTTAAAGATACATCGTCTTTTTTTGGCCTCCAATCCATTCCTTGTTAAATATCTAATATTACCCGCAGATTTTACATAATCGTGAAAATATCGTATTTTATATCTGAACCTAAGATCAACAATTAACTGTGGTACTTATTATACTGTAGAGCTCTTTTATTCCAGGTTTGGAACTCATTCTAACGATTTTGTCGCTGTGATTATGTAGCATTCGTGAACAAATCCCTTGCAAAGGAAACTTAACGCTGGGGTCACGTTAACAGTTGCAGAATGTGATAGAACTAGAATTCAAATATCCCCCCCCCCCACCTTATCCAAGCATCCGCTCCAACCAATCGGAAGTATTTCCGCTTCCAACTTCCTCCAATTTCCAAAAAAGCCCTTTTGCCGCACGCGCCACGCGTACCAACTTCTCCGCGTCAAAGCCACAGCCACACGCAGCGCCCGTCTGTAGAGCAGCCATCCATGCCGAGCACGTGAGGGCAAATACCGTCAGATCGGACGCAAAAACCTC
The DNA here is from genome assembly GCA_963169105.1 of Ceriagrion tenellum. NCBI lineage: Eukaryota > Metazoa > Arthropoda > Insecta > Odonata > Coenagrionidae > Ceriagrion > Ceriagrion tenellum. The sequence continues at coordinate 89,423,159 of OY720643.1, forward strand.
GAAGTAAGTCACCCGTCTCGTTCAAAACGTCTGGAAACAATTGAGCGTATAGCTGACGTCCACGTGGGGAAAAGAGAGCGTGCGAAATACACTTCAATGGAGTGTAAAAGCGAAGAGAAAATACGCGAAAGATTGAGAGAAAGTGAAAAAAGAGCACTACGGATCGGAGATGAGTCACTAGACAGGAGGGCTCGTTCTCTACTCAAATGGATCACCAATAAAAAAAGCAGTAATCAAATATTGCCGACTGCGTTGATACTTTGAATATTTTTCAAATTGAGAACTGAAATATGTGAGAATGTAGAAAGTACATGTTCCAAAACTTAATAATGAAGTTTTTATAAGGTCTTACTTGTATTGCGCAACCACAATGTTTAATCGCCTACCATTCCACGTTGCCTCTGCAAAACATGTTAAATTGTTTCTACAAGACTTAAAAACATGGTTATTTTCTATAGACATAATATTGAAAAATATTTCTAAATATTGAACTACAAAGTAAAGTGAATTATGTATAATTTTCTTGTATGTTAATACTCTGGTTCATGACCATTGGTTATTAATGTTTCTTTTTCTTTTGCTGTTTGCCTTCCCGTTGCTTTGTTCTTGTAATGAACACATGATTTAAAAAAACTGTTTCTTGAATTAATAAAAATTAATGTTGTCATGTTCTGTTTTCGGCCGCACCAGCCAGCTGTTTTCTTTTTCCTTTCTCGTTAAGATAACTTTATATGATGGAAACTCCAACACTGGTTGTTTACCACAGGGGTGCCTATATTCCACCAAATGTAAATATATTGTCAAAGTTATTTGTTGTAAACTTTAGTGGAATATATATTATCTATATATCTGCTAGATTTACCTGGAAAAAAGATCTACATACAGTACCCACTAGGAATCATCCCGTAGACCACATCCCTCAACATAGCACACTTCACGTCACTAAATCCTTCACCGTAACCGCTTCTAGAGTATGGAACTCTCTACCATCGAAAGTTAGCAATATTAAACCCATCCATGCTTTCAAGTTCAAGGTGTATGATATCCTAATAAATAATCCTAAAATGTTGTCTGTCTAAAATTGAAAGGAAGTAAAATTAAACAAATGTTAATTTGGATGCCTTATACATATTGAAGAAGAATTAATCTATTTAAAAAAATGAATGTATTCAACTTTATGCTAGTAATTATTTCTGTTATTATTAATTACCTTTTTCCTCACGGTTTATATGCTTAATCATGTATTTAAATGTTATCCTAGTAGTGCTCTCTGCAGTAATATGTACGGCTGTATTACGAATTCCAAGCTTACAATGAGTTTTTTTTATTTTTTGTTTTTCCTGTCATCATTGTATAATTAATTCGATTTTGTATATTGAGTTTCATCACTGTATTATTAATCTAATTTTTGAATTTCAAAATTGTATTAATTTGAAAAATTGTACTTCATTATCCCAGGGGCTAAGAGTAGCCTACGATAATAAACGTTGTTATTATTATGTCCATCGTTAAAAAGTGGCTTGGGAAGGGGGAAGGGGTCACCTAAAGACTTACGGCAGATAACGAGGGGGAGGAAGGTGTATTCACTCGAAGTAGCGTAGCTGTCACAATGCTCCTGGTTACGTTTCTCACTCCTCAACTTCGCGTTGACAATACTAGAGAGTTGAATATGAGGAAGAGCGCGTCTTATTTCAACCTTAATTTGACTACTTCCAACCGATCTCTTAAAATAAACTCATTCAATAACTGATAAATTATTTTTGAATTGAAAGTTTCATTATTAGAGACAGCGTTACATGTCGGGGAGGGGATGGGAAAAATACTACGGTTGTCAACGAAGGGTGGGGAGGGGGTTAAAAAAAACACCAAAAACGGTAAAGTAGTTTATGACCGACTCCTTGATTACAATATGTATGATGTGAAGCTACATATCAACCAGTTTATCCTAATTATATAAATCGCTATGCAAATGTGACGAACTATTACGCAATTTAATTGATGAAAATTTCCTTAATAAAATTTTATGCGAAATAATACTTTGACGAAAGAGCAAAGATAAATGTGGAATCGCCATTTAAAAAGAATGGCGCAGATTGAAATTTTCAAGAGAAAAAAAATTTCACGGACCGGAAATCGTTGCACCTAGGGCTTTCCGAGCCAATGCGCAGTACATTACCCTACCGACGCTACGCTATGCTTTCTAATCCTCATTAGTGATTTAATACGACTTGCGTATCAGGCTCAAGTACCTTAACCAATGCAAAATGGAATATTCCTCACTTGCTAATCAGAGAAAATTATATGGAATAACATCGAAGTGTATACTCTAAATAATCCAGCAAGTCAGCCAACTTCTGGGCCAGTTAGGCTGATGAAGAAATATCTATTTTATTTTACGGATTTTTTTATTTACGGAAATTTTTTTTTCTTTTTTTGGAATTTTATTTTTTTACGAAATTTACGGAAACATTTCCTGTTACTGTCCACAAAATTTCACCATTGCTACTGGCAATATTGTCACTACAGCAAATTCATGAGAGCATGAGTGACAATATGTCAATAAGTGAACAATTAGCAAAAGTGTTTACGGGAAATTTATGACCCGAAAAAAATGTTTACCCCAGCAGCTGTGTAAAATGTCGTTCACAGATATTTTCCGATTCACTTAATTCCAAAGGTGCGTATTTAAACGCAAATACGAGAGCTGAATACACACTGGTCAGTTAAAATGACAGAACTGCACCCTTGAGGTAAGCAATTGCCCTCATTCAACTTGTAAATTTTCGTCCACGTGCAAGCAAGACGTGTGTCTGTGTTAATAGTTAAATAGAAAATTAAATGAAATAAAAAATAAATGGGTTAAATGACCGAGGAAAATCAGTAGTGAACACTAATTACGATAGAAGCGAATGCAAAACTGATTCAAATAACCACAAGAAATAAAAATAATAGACTCAATAAAAGCACCGACATTTGAATGGATGTTTTGAAAAATTAATAATGTTATTTAAATTTACTAAAAATTCGTACCCAATAAGGCGAGTTAATTTCAACATACAATGCAAAGAGGATCGTTAAAACCGAAAAAAGTTTTAATACTATTTAAAATTATTTCGTTCGGGTATATTTCGACCCAAAATTGCTATTTACATGCCAATATAATTTTGTTAAGCTAGAAATTTCTAGCCTTATTCACTCATTCTCTGCATTAGTCAAACTCCACAATGGACGCGGGACGATTGCCATCATCAATTAAGTATCTATTGAATAATTTTAATTATATATTATCTCTGGGTAAAAATCATACAGAATAATTTAAGAATGTAATTATTGTCGTGTCCCAATGTAATTTGAATTTATGCGCTCTCAAAAGCGGGGAATTGCTAGTGTCGGGCGTAACTTTATGGAATTTTTTATAATAATGATGATCACTTATCACTTAGTTTTTGCGTATGTTTAAATTTGAAATAAACTGGGTTTCAAAATTGAACGTACAAATTGCTAGTTTCGGGCGTAAATTTATTGAATTTGTGTATATAATGATGATACTTATAACTTAGTTTTTTTATATGTTTAAATTGGAAACAAACCGGGTTTCGACGTTCAACGTTCACCTGAAGATGATATTGAATGTCAAAACCAGGGTCGTTTCAAATAAAAACATGAGAAAAAATATTGTACAACGGCATTGTACGATGTTGTACGATAGGATTAAACACCATTTAGTGGATTGATGCAACACTTCAAGTGTGGATGAAAATGGCAGTGGTCCTGTGAACGTTTCTAGATGGCGAATGTTGAGAGATAAAGAACAGAATACCTCGTTAGCGTCGTATTCAAAATGCGATACAAAATGTAGGGTGGTTTATATATTCAGAGTAAAGCCATGTATAGCAATGTTTTCACTTATATGTTTAGGGTTTCATTATTACACTATCTTTAAACATGATATAAACGATCTCATGATGTTTAGTTAAGTTGTATCTTTTTACCTGAATCACGTAAACATCTACATATTACCTTGCTAGCCACGCCAAGTGTATTTAGCAGGAGGTGATTCATCAGCAACGTGCACTAAACTATAGGTAACCTACAAATACTACAGAAACAATTGATTTAATGTACAATCATAATGCAACTACGTAAACGATATATAAAAGAGTCACTCAGGGATTATGCGAAGCAAGACGTTAGTATAACGTGGCAGAGTAAGAAACAAGCATTCGGGAGAAAATCAACTAATCATCTACATTATCTGTGAAGTTACCAGAGAGTTAACACGGCTCAGCCGTTCAACAACGTTTTAAAGATGTAAATAACTTCACTGCCATAAAAATATTCCCCATACAAACCTCAACCAAGGTCTTCCCTAAAACTACGAGGCGGTCTACCGCTCCGGGCATCGCTGTCCCTTTCAGGAGCATCTGCCTTCCTTACAAGGAGCTCATCCATCTGCCGATTAAAGTCATAAAACATTTTTCCTCGGATCCCTGCTAAAGGAATACTACCTCTAGATGTACCTCCCCATCCTCCATGGAAATCATCCCCAGCTTTACAACAGGACTTCGAGCTTAGATCAAGGTTTCGTCCGAGATACATTTCATAAGCTAATCAAACATTCAGCTCAACGGACAGAGCCAATCGAACAAAAATTATATTTACACCAAGAAATAAAATTAGTCATGAAATGATAATTTTACTTGGCTGGGATTCGAACCCAAGTTACCTTACACCACCAAGCCATAGCTAGCTAACCTGGCTATCCACACCAGACCGGCAATTGGGAATTCTGGGTTTGAGTCCTATTTAAACCAAATGATCTGTATATGGAAGACTTCATTCCTTGGTCACATGCACCCGCGCGAGTGTCTTTGTGCAATGTCATTCATACATTCAATGATTGAAAAATAAAAATATTTAGCATAGCCATTGGCAACCAATGAAGTCCATACCATCGGGTGGCACCCGTAAATTTTTATGATGGTATGCTAGAAAATGATAGTTTCATTACTACCACATATTTTATAGCTATATGATTCATAAAATCTGATTTTCGATCATTTTAATTAATCTTTGAAATCATTTTATGATTAAAGTGAAAATGTACACTCAACAGCAGCAACAAAGGTCGTAACTACAAGCAACAGTATGACATATTATTATTGTTTGGAATGTATAAACAGGTTATGGACTCTGGGCTACGTACATTAATTGAGTATTTCACTAGCTGATTGGTTGGTTTTTGGTAATTATTCATCCTAACGTCCAAATTTCTGGGCTAATAACGCGTTCCCTAAGGCCAGGTATGTTTTAGGAAGGCACAGAAGGACAGATAGTGTAACGACAATAATGGTATCCCTAGGATTGAAATCAACTCGGATTGAGAAGTAAGGTGAAGATGTGATGTGGGGTGTACAATACAGTAAAAAAAATGAAAATGGCAGGGAGGAAGCATACACCTATGATTGAAAAACCCAATTACGTAGGGCAGAAGGACAACCAATTTACACTCAAATTCAGGAGACAAAAAACGAATATAATGAAAATCGTCTTCCTTAACCGAGAATTTAAATAGTGAAATGAATTACCTATGGAAGTCTTTAAGCCCTACCTCGGTCTGTAAATAAATTTTGAAAGGTATGTAAACTTTGCATTAGATAACTGGCTCGAGTATGTCTATATGTATATACATATTTATATCATTGCCCGTACAGTCCAATGGCCTTTGCTGAAGGCCAAGATGTCTCCGGTGGGATTTTCTTCAACCCTGTTGGGGTTCAAATATGGCGACCCAAGTTATCTCATGCAAGAATTTGAAATTTTATGGAATGAAGCGGCCGTAAATATTTGCGGTATATTCTCTAATATTTCGCGGTTCTTCGAGAAAAGATTGAAATGAGGAATAAATGTTGTTTTGTTTGGCTAAGTAGAAACACGGATATGATTTATTGCACTAAAACTCAATCTAATAATTTATGGTACCACCTAAACATATGGTCAACTTGTTACTAATATTTTATAATAAAAATAATTCTAATGAATAGGAAAGCAAATTTCACTGTGAACAATTGATCTCGCAAATCGAGACAAAAATATTTGCTGGGTAAAATGCCTTAAATGTCTGTCGAAATTCAAATTTCCAAGGCCGACTTTTCAAAAATATAAGATTCGGGGTAGGGACTTGTGTATATTTGGCCTCGAGGTGGGAAATTATGGAAGATCGACGAATGATGACCACTGAGAATCAGTAACATCATCAATATTTATCAGTTCTATTCCAATTCTACTTCATTGCTAGCGTATCTTCAAAATCACCCAATTTGTGGACGATTTATCGGCCACTAAGTGAATACAAAACTACCTATTTTGTCCTACGAAAACACCATACTTAACGCCTTTCATCTAAATTAGAGATCACTTAACGCAATAAGATGCTCTACACAAAAAATATTGAAAGGAACAAAGTGCCGGAGCCTTCAGCGCAACATTTCCGTCCCCGGCAAACCGTCATTCTTTTTATTCAGTAACCTCCCGGCCTAAACGACCACACTCAAGAGACAATTGTGCGCGGTAGGGAGAAGAAACGTCCGTTTCGGGGCATGAATAGACGAACAAGGTGAGTTTTAATGACGATACTTAGGCCCAAAATATCCGCCGTCCCCGGCAGCGGGGCGATACAAGTCGTAAATCAAGGGCCTATCCCAAGCGGTCGACCATTAACTAAAGAGCTTCGCCTATCCATCTTTGAATCAATTGACCCCCATCAACCCATTACCCACATCTCGGCATCTTTCTTCTTTCCTGTCTGTGTGTGCGTTTTACCGCCCGATATCCCCCTCTACTCCCCCCTACCTCGGCAATACAAGGGAGGACTTCTTAACATTTTTCTTCCGGTCTTTCGTTCTCCAATTTTTTTTGGTGGGCAACTTCTTGCATTCCTCGGCCGGAAAAAGAGGTTGAGGCTCCTCCAAAGGCTGAGTTAGGCGAACGTTGCTATAAAGCGTTCTTTTGTCTAAATTTCATCCATTGAGTATCCCCCATACCATACTGATTCTCGCAGGAGGAGACATCAAAGCAACACGGCACGCATTCCAGCGTATCAGTCGTATTAGTTCGCACCTGGAAAGAATTGGAACATCATTCGGCGGAATTGATTCTTCAGCATGAAGAATGCCGATGAGGTTAAAAAAAGCCGACACAAATCCAAGAACCTTGGTTTAACGCTCGACGGTATCAGAGCTTTCATCTTCACATCTAACCCTGCAAATTACCTCAAGATTTTGTGGTACGGGGTGCTTTTTCTACCAACAAGCTCTTCACGATGTTCTGCGAAAGTTGATGAAACTATGACTATTAACGGAGACGAAAAAATACACAAACTACCAGTTAGGAGGGGAAAATCAACCTGAATACACTACAAGCTATGCGTCACCAATGTTATATAAAAGATGAGTTTTTATGTAGTTTAGAAAAAACGTTACTACACCGAGATACAACAGTTTCACTGGTAGCTTACGGATTGTGTTCTCAGTACTATAAAGCACACAAAGGACACAAGCATAAACCATAATATCATTTAACTAGGTAGACTGTCTAGGGAAAGACCTAAATGCAGTCTAAATGAAGTCACTTACAGTATTCTGTTGATCACGAGAATCATTCTTCAGTTAATGACGCAATAATTATAGCATTGAACTGATAAACTCTAGTTTACTGAGTTGTGCAAAATAAATCTTGGTGCGTTAACTTACGCTCAAAATAGTTCTGCTTAGTGCGTAGAAAGTAGTGAGTATATGCTGAAAAGCTTAAATGACTATGTTCTGATGAACACGAGACTATGTTGTTGGATTACCTATGATGGGTGTCACATGAAGAACATATAAAACAAGAGCAAAATGTATATACCTCTTGAGTTTTCGGGTACCCGAATTCATTTTGTTCGACTTCAAAAGTGGAAATAAAATTTTTGTGGGCTGTTAACAGGTTATTACATATCTTTACTTATAATGAATTGTATTTTCTTATTCACTGAGAGGTATGGAAAGATGGGTGGGGAATCCACTGAGGGAGATCAAGCGGGCATCACGTCATCAAACTGAATCCTGACAGCCGAAATAACAACCATATGCTTAGCCTCGCTCTTTCTTTCCTATCCTACGGTTAGCACGATGAAATGGTCGAACTTACAAATGTAAAGCAAAAATATCAATCATTTCTTTGAAATTTAAGACAAGTAAATCTTTTAATAATATCGACTGCTAAGTGCTATGAATTCTATTCGATTTTACAATAGTTTTCATCGGGAATGCAGATTATTATTAATTTAAATAAATAAATAAAATATGTAAGAAGAATCAACATGAAGAAAGTACGTGCAAGCTGATATTTCTAGTAATTTAATGATAGAAAACATAGTAAAATATCAAATTAAGTGCATTAGCCCGAAAGCGCTCTAGGAAAATGAGGGTTATCCCTTAACTACTGTCGTGGTGTTTGACCACGTACACACTATCCTCGGGTCTTTTTTGACTAGATTTTTCAAATTGCTAGCAAACAACAACCGTCACCCACACTTCCTCAAGTTTAACTGGCCTGATCCCCGCCGTCATAAAAGACCCGACGATAGCAGTTGAGGGTTAATGAAGATGATGGACTGGCTTCAGATCCTAGTATTGGCCAGCATAGCAAGTGCCATCTTCATTAACTTCAATTGTATTAATAGAAATATGTGATTGTAATTTTGCACTATTGGAAGAAATATGTGTCCGTATGATATAGACTGTATTAATTATAGGCAGCATACAGCTTGCAAACTGTCTGGTACATGAACATCGGGATCCCTAACAATACCAGTGGACTTACTCGATCAAATTAAAAGAGCCATTGAAGTCATTGACAATGACATTTTGATATTTTTCTCCTACTTAAAATTAGTAAAAATACGGAAATGCACGCATAAATGCAAACGAAAAGTACTCACATTTGCATATGGCCGTCTTTCATTTGCAAAAAGGGGTGATATTCTGATGCGGAAATGCACGGCGTGGTGGCAATGGAATGGAAATGGAAATCCGACCTGGAAAAAACGGTAGAATGAATGAGGACAGGAATGACGTTTATTTCAACCTATCTATTTGGGTTTGTAGCAATATAAACACCCATCCTTAATTTATTGGATTACCTCAGAGATTATTCAAAAAGAGATATTTTTTCTCTAGGTGTTTTCATATTTGATTGCTTGAAAAAGAATGTAAGTTTCAGACACTAAAGTCTGAGAATAAAAAACTTAGGCGAGAAATGTCACGTCATCATAAAATGTTTAAATCAAACAAATGTAGGTCACCCATGACACGCTAATTATTGGATTGAACAGACGTCGTAATTCAACGAATTTTAGTTGGGTGAAAAATGATAACTCCTTAGTTCCGCGCTTAAGTTAAGTATGTTTTTTGTTACCAATTTTAATATCAATGGTGACTGTATGTCGTCTGCTATCTCTCTCTTATCTAAATGTTCGTAGTAAGCCCTTGATGTTTTCGACAGACACGCTCTTAATACACATAAGATTATTATCTATAGCAAGGAAAACCTGATGTCTTTCGATATAAAACTGGAAATACCTTATCTAGTAGCCAAAATCTCATTTCTACTAGTTACCCCACCTTGCGGGAATATTGATTCACAGTATTTATCGAAGCATAAGATCGGATTGACAAAGAATATTACTTTTTTTAATTTCCAAGGCCAAATATCCTACGCTTTTGCCCACACCCTGTGAACAGGACTCAAGAAAAAGTTCATGGAATAACGCTAATCACTTTTAAGTATCTTATAACAGATTGTAAATACGAGTGTTGGAAAATGTACGTAGAAATTTGAATGAACATTCACCCATCGTAACGAGTAAAAAAATAGGGTAGTGAAAATGTTGATAGTACAATGACACTATGTTTAAAAGCAGAAATGCTCCCTGGAGCAATACGTCAAAATTTTATACGCCTCTCTCTCACCAGTGCTGGAGTGCAATGGGTCGCCCGGGTTTCCTGATACCCTTAAATCAAAAATGTCCCGATCAAGTGCGGGCAAATGACGGTAAACATTTGCGTTAATGCATTGTTAATCATGCGGTGAACGCCAACCGTGCAATTTGATGAGCATGTAATGGGATTAAATGACCATAGGATTCTCATTTGCTCCGATGCTCTGGTATTCCTAACAAATCGACTTGTTTTACCTTTGATAATTGACTCCAATGTTCGGCATCCGAAGAATGTGAACCAGGAAACTCTGCGGACGAAGGAGACTGTGCAAAGCAGAATAAATCGGATATAAAGGTATGACCTTATCTGCTCTGATTAGGATATCAATAGAATATGAAAATAATTGGATTTGTTGTCATATCGCGTATTTTTCTTCACGTATAACCCGCCATTTTCCACATGTGACACCAGCAAAGATGTCTCCTTTTTTTCATTTCTCTTTCTCAGTGAAGAATATGATGAAATAACGCTTACATAAAGCTATTTGCACTTAAAAACATTTATTTCCGACCCCATGTGTAACAAGATATGTAAACTTTCCATAAAATACTTCCTTAGAACTCTTTTTCCAGAGTATTCGCACGTCTATTTCTGGGGTCTGGAAACAGTCTGTTCCAAAATACAGTGACTCTCTATTTTTCTATTAAAATGGCAACACACGACTCCAGACTCGATAGTGCAGGATTTGGTAATAAATGCGTAAAAGGCTAACAATAAGTATATAAAATCGAGAAAGTGACTCGAAAGTATTTTCTTTTATTTATAAGATATATTATTAGAGAATAATAGAAATATCAGCCGTAATATAGCTTAAAGTAAATTTTCTGGAAAATAAAAAGAGAAATAACCATACTGGATTCCTACAAATGTAAGTTACATAATCAAACGTGATGACATACTGTGACTAGCGCAAGCACTCCAGCACAGGGGTGACCCTTTATTGGGTCCTATTAGGACCAATATGTGCACGGCAGTCCCACAGATCACGACGACTTCATAATTTATGTGTGTTTGTAAGCAACGTAGCGAGGTGACTCGTTCCCATGGTGACACGCTTCTTGTTTAGGCAGCTAGCGGTAGGAAGCCTGAGTTTACACTTTTTTGGCCGCGCTTTGGTGTTTGAGCACGATATGCAGACACGTGTGAAATACCAATGTTAATAAAAAAGAAACGCAAGACATTTGAACAGACAAAGGCCGTTTAGATCTCACGCACTGACCTCTAAAATAAAAAATAAACCTCACTGATTTCCAGGGCATGCAATCAAAGTGGTACCAATTATGTCTCTGCCATGCAGCTATTCTCCCGAGATCTAGAATGAAAGAAATTTCGGCATTCGGAAGGTCTACTCTGCATCTGCATCTCCATTGAGGATTTTCTGCCAGTTGATGTGTTGTCTTTTCCATATTCCTAAGGCCAACAACATAATTTCTGGGTCTATTCACTTGTAGCAAAAATATGACTCACCATCATACCTCATTTAAAATCTCCATTCCTTAAACTTCCCTTTAGGTTTGTTTGAGCGAAATTTTCCTCGTCATAATAGAAATCAAATTATAACTTTACCTTTTCATTTCAGCAGCTCTGGAAAGCTAGAATTAAACACTACATTATTAATGGGGCAATAATCTACTTTCAAGTAACTGAAACTCCGAGTAATGAAATAAAAATATCGGTATAAGTATTTAAATTGACTCATTTTTTCGTGCGGTACGTTTAAAACTATTTCACAGCGGAAGGTTCTTTACGCTACTGAAAAATTACAGCGGTAACTATAAGATTTATATATTCAAAAATGGTTGAGACAACATAGAAAATACACACTGTTTTTACACATGCACAACATAGATTCTACACACAATTTTTTGACGAGATGCAGGTGTTAGACATTCCTCATTTTTAAAAAAATAAGATCTCTCTGAAGTTAAAAGAAAGATACTTTGAAATGGCCAGTCAGTTGTTTGTTCGTATAACGCGCTTCAACGCTTAAAGCGTCATCATCAGGTACAATGAAGATCTCTCTCTGGAGTGCAAATGCGTACCATTTCTCATGCAAAAGGTATTTTTTAGTATTTATACTGGTATGTTTTGGAAAACTAGGAGGGGTGGCCTAGAGGGACTCAAGGATCTACCCATGCAAATTACTTGGTACCACAACATTCGTCAATGCACTGATTGGAAATTCTGTCCATTTTCTCGAAATCCGCCTTTCAAATGTCTGCCGCTTCCGTAAATACATTACGGAAGTTTGGAATTCATTTACGTACCCACATGGTACACAGCGATTCAAAGTATGTCACTAGGATATGGTTACTACATTGAAAGGGATCAAACGCAAATCCCCACCTCAGGAGGTGTGTCTGAGAGTCTTCTGTGAATTTTATGTAAGGGATACCAAGAGGTTCCCAAACGTAGAAAAATTACTCCGTGTTGTAATTAGAGATTGTGATTAAAGAGTTTTCTCTCCCGAGAGAGGATATTCATTTCTTTCGGAGCACCCAAACCCAAGTCACAATGTGGTAATAGATATTTATAAAGTGCTGAAGTGATCTCAGAAGTTTTAACCTTTCCAAAGAAAATATGAGCATTCAGAAAATATATTCAACACGAAGATCAAACATCAAAAGAAAAATATAAAAACATTAAAATATTAAAATATAGGCTTTTGTGAAAGTAAAAATTAAGAATTCAGCTTTAAAAATTAATCATTAACTTAAATCCGATGCTTGATAAACATTAATACAAGGGACAGGAGCGGGAATATATTAGGTATCTACAGAAAAAGAGCCAAGTTTGTACTTTGCAAAGTAAATTAATAAGATTTGGTGTGAATATTTGCACCGGGTAGAGAGGTATAAGAAATTAAGCAGGCATACTTGCAAGGTAGGCTTTAAGTGCTGGTAGGTAGAAATTAGACGCACCGATGCCACACACTAGACTGCCAGCCGAATAACGTAATCATTCGAAAGAGATCTTCTCAGAAACCAACAAATTGACTACAGGATTCAAAATATGCATACGAGTATATGAAATAAATCAGACATTATAGGGGTTCATTTAGATTTGATTAGTAAACATTTTCATAAAAATTAGTTAATACCACAAATGAAAATACTGATCAACCACCTGGAAAACTATGCAACCTAAAATTTATAGAAGTACATGAAATTCCCTATAAATCACATTCAAGATATGCTGTAGAGTTTAATTTCTTTACGGCAACCTTCATAACACCAAATATTTTCGAACTACCAGCATGGGCTGTGCTTATGGTTAGTTGTTTTGAATAACAATAATTTTGGAATTAATCTAGGGAATAACAATATTATAATTTACATCGCTTATGGTGGTTTCTTTATTCGTGATAAAGATTTTGGGTTAAAATTTAATTGCTAACAGAACAATACCAAGCTTTTGTTTAAAGGACAGCTCTGAAGAAAACAGGCGAGTCAAATGTTTCGCAGGCTCCAAAATTATTTCTCCGGGCCTGCATCTGGCGTAGAAATGAACTGTAAATATTTCACTTACAAATATTTGTCACCAGTAATGCAAAATTCTCTCTGAAGACGTGTTTTGGAAACCAAATTGAATTACAATGAGTTATTAGTGAACCAAAAAGCGAGATCTTTGTCCATATTCTCCATTTTTTTGTGAATTTTTGAAACGTGCTCTCAGGGTGCTGAAAGACATATGAGGCCACTTTTAACTTAAAGATTGTTGTGTATTTAATTTTAGTTTTTATTCATATAATCTACATTTTTAATTTTGAAGCTTTTAATAATTTGAACACTAACTTAGTGGATTTAACGTCCTCAACTGGCCTTTATGAGATACTACTTATTGGATACATCGGAACAACGGTAAAAAATTCTGCTTTTAAATTATCTGGGTTGCAGGTTCTGGGTTGGCGGGATATCTCGGACGGTAAAACCTCAACTTGGAGGTTTTGTACTGTAACCCACAGAATTTGAAGGCAACATTTTAATAGGCAGAAATATCTCCAGAAATAATTGATGCAGAAATTTCTCCATGTAAGGGTTTTTAACTCTAGCTTTACCCTAGGTTTGACACTAGGCTCAACCATAAGCTTAATCCGTAATTTTAACCCAAAAAAGCAGATATTTCTAACATCAGACATCGTTCAAAAATTTACCGGCTTCCTACTTCGTCATTTGTACTCTTGCACTATGAGACATGAGGTTTCATACAGAGCCCTGCAAAACTACCTCTATATTCGCCCACATTCACTCGGCTGCTGGTAAAATCGAATGCACACACTTCAGTATAGAGTCAACCGAGTCTGGATATACTCGGCCGCTCGCGCGACTCGAGTCTGGGGTCAGCCGGCGAGTATAAACACACTCGATGACTGCTTGGATTGCCGCACAGGCTAGCCCGAGCGTAGTGACTCGGCTTCGCAAAGTTTCGTGTCACAATAAAGAGATGCATAGAGGTAGCGTTAGATTCAATAGAGTTGGAAAAGTCTTTCGATATTCAAGCTTTTTTTTTAAAAGTCAGCAACTCTCTTCCACATACCTGACGTTGCCGTAAAATTATATTGATAACAAATAAGACAACATCTTTGGTAAATGTGGTATATTTCCATAGTCATATTTAAGGTAGTCCGAGCGAGATAGTTCCCTAGTAAAAATAGAGACCATATTTTAATTTCACCAGCAGCATGACGCATGAATTAAATATTGCATTATCAATGGTGCAATAATTTAGTTTTATATGACAGAAATGGTAAGTAATAAAATGAAAATAACTAAATAAGTCTTTAACTTGACTCATTTTTTTCGCGCGGAGCGTTTGAAACTACTTCAAAGCGGAAGGTTTTACTTTATGATACCCAAGAATATATTGCGGTGACAGTATGATTAATGTTCAAAAATAGTCGAGAAAACATGCAAACTACACGCTGTTAGTTTTTTTACGACATTTATGTGTTCGAGATTGCTCATTTGTTAAATAATGTCTTTCTGGAATGCATACATGTACCATTTCCCATGTAAAAGGGCTGGTATTTGTTGGAAAATAACTCCGAAAGTGAAGGATGAAACTTTGGATGTCATTAGAAGGGTAAGATATTTTTCTTTAAAAGAGATCATATTCATTGATTTCTAGGGAAAATGATATTTCGCTCCAACTACCCCAACAGTAACTTTTGCAACACCACAGAGAAAAAAAAACACTTCCTCCGCCCCGCTTGTTTTCCCTAATATATAAGAGGGTTCCCGTTCTTTGATTGCACCTGATGAAAATACTAATGTGTTGAAACTCGGGACGTGTTTTTGTGTTTTATCTCTGCGGTAAAACAAAATTTACTATTAAATATTCTTTTGCTAATCCTCCTCATGGTGCAATTATCATCCTGGGAATACTTTTTTACAATTAAGAAAATATTGCACGGCAAGTTAAACAGCTTTAAAATCGTGCGTTTAACCAACTTGCTTTGCTGGGAGATCTTCATAGCGGCAAATAGTTGCCTACAGGGGATGAGACGGCGTTTTAACGTTCTATAATGGAATTGCGGTAATGTGCGAATAAGTTGGCGATATACACTCAAACAACTTTGTGAGATAATCTAATAATTAATGTGTAGACCTGAGCATCTAAAGTTGAGTTAGATAAAGTTGCAAAGCAGTTCTCGCTAAATGAAGGAAAATTTCGGCGTAGAGGATATAACTGCTCGGAAATTATTCATAGGGCATAGACTCATCGCATTATTTGGCATGATAAAAACGAAATTTGTCTCATCTTCCGTCCGCAATTTTATTAATAGTGTCTGGTGGAGTATGAATGTACTCGGCCGGCCGTCGCTAAGATTCGAGTTTCTTGGCCACTAAATCCCAATTACTCCACCAGGGTGCGGGCTCTCCACCTGCTTATCCGTCGAAAAGGTAGCTGAGGCAATTATTCAATACCAGCAAACCGATTATAGCTGAGTATGAAGGCCATTTTGCAGGACTCTAGTGTCATTATGCCATGGTAACGAACGTAAGAGCAAGAACCAATATACGTGCCATTTTTCCGATAATTCTGTATGCAGGGTTCCTCTGGAAAAGAAAAAAAATGATTCAGGGAAGAGGAAGTAATATGAAAAATGTACGGTTTAGACAGAGATGCATTGAGGTAGCGTTAACTTCAATAGAGTCGTAAGAGTCTTTCAATATTTAAGCCATTTTAAAAAAAACGACTATACTTCAACAATTTGACGCCATAGAGTGAGTTCCTGGATACACAGAGGTGGTATATGTCACTACAACAGGCGTTTAAACCTAATTTTACGAATACCATATTAGGTGTAAAGGCATTTACGGTTACGATATTTCACCACCATCCAGTGATGAAGTCATCTTTCGTAGGCGTGGTTATTTTACCCTAAAAAAGTGTTAATTTTTTCAACCATTTATCTAAATTCTTCCATAACTCCACCCCTTCAACCTTAATACCTAAATTACTAGTTTTCACCTATTTTGTGACCTCTTGATAGTATCAAGAAAAATATGTTATTTTTCCCATATGAGGGACTAGTATGCTTGTCTTTCTCTCTAACCAACGTGCCTATTTCTCAAATATTATATTTATCAGAGACAAAATCGCTCATAGCGGACCCTCACTGTCATAAGTAATCTTTAAAAATAGTAATAATTAGAAAATTCCCTTTTGGAAAAATCAACTTGTGTGCGGCTGGTTGTTTCTTTGGGGGAACGACTGAAAAATGAGGCAATTTGTATTCCGAAGGATATGTGGGAAAATTGGTATGGGTAGTATTACTAGGGAAATGATGGAAGGGTAGTAAGATACCAGCCGTTGACACTAGCTTACTTTTGAAAGATTCGGAGCATTTGAAAGAGCTACTTGCGTCATTGTAACAGTTTGACGTATCTCTGACGGACCAAAAAATTAACAAAATCCGGATGGTAAAACGTAATGTGGCTTCAAACAATAACCATTATTAAGTACTAATTATTTCCCGGAATTGCACTGGCGAATTAGCTAAAAAAAAAAACGTCTGAGCAATGAAAGACCTGATCCGGTGTGCTAGCCTGGGTAGTGTTAACCTTCAATTAGCGTGTTTTATTCGAGAAAACAGATCACTTAGCGCTAGCTTCTTTTTACCGCATTGTATGGGTGTTCATTGGAGTAGCGCATTGGGGGAAATCATTCCCAAATATCATTGATTTCTAGTGATAACATTCGACTACGTTAAAGCCCATTATGTCGGGGAAACGGATGCGGATTGCACTTTTTGCTTCAAATCGTCTTTTCGATACAAAAGCGTATCTCCGTATGGTAACATATAACGGCCGAACAGTTGGTACTGAAAGAACGAACATGTGCTGTGTTCGAAGGCGGACAAAAACATCGCAGACCGCAGCGCATGGCGCACCCCACTCCATCCCAATTTGGACGCCGATCGGGGAAAATTTCGATATTATTGGTGTGGAAACAAAGGAAAGGTGGCCGAGAGTGTCGGTGATCTTTGGGCGTGGGATATGAATATCAAGGGTCAACATACAAATATGGACCCTTCAATCCACAAACTGCGATTTCCGAATTAATCGGAATATGGTGTCCTGTTGGCATTATGAAGTCGCACAGGGAAAAATATATATGTGATCGCCTATATCTATTGACTTAACAAAGGCAACCGTTTCCTTTCTTTATCAGGGTGTTCCTACGATTAGGCAGACTTGTACGGCACATTATAATTTTTTTGGTGAGTCGTAAGTTGAGGAATGTCAGTAGAACTGAGTTTTGTGAATAATAGAAAATAGAAATTATACGCCGTTAGATACAATGCAACATATGAATATTCCGTAAAAATTTCTGTATATTTTCTTTCTCTTTTGGACGACGCTATTAACATATTTCAAACTCGACAGAATTCAGTATAGGTCATCAAAAACATTACACGTGTATTTAGGTTTAAATAACAGGCTTCTGGTTTTGGTTGGAGCATAAAGCCGATATTTTGTGATGAATGTCGCAACGTTGCTGAGGGAAACTTCTGTTGTTTAGCATATTTAACAAATTTCTCAGTGAACTACTTAAAAATTATGCATTTAATATATGCTTTTAAATGTTTTAATACCGTTGTTAACTATGCCCTTCCTTTTGCTCGTCGAAAAATCATGATATCAAATCCTGCAAGAATAGTATTGAAGGCTGGGTTCACAATAATTACTGGTTTTATCACGAGGAGAAAGCTTTGGTTTAACGTTCTGTACTATGAGATGCATACCCGAGGGAGTATTTACGTGAAATAAAAAAATATAGAAGGCAGCACTTAGGTCAAAATTAAGTTATTACAGTAAATATTATATGCCTTATGATAACAGTAGTTCGAAGTGCAGGTTCCTCCTATAAAGCCCTGTTGGTCAAGCACGGAGATCTACCTATTTTCTCGAGCGGAGCCCGAATGTAGACAGTTGACTTGTCTAGTGCCCACATTCTGAGCCTTCAGCGAAACTGCCGCAGTGATTTTCCAACTGCCTCCTCGTTTACTTAGTCTCACTCTCACCGACCTCTTCTTACTCTGTCATCATCATCATTGGTCGTTCAAGCCTAGGATTGGTTTACTGCAGCCCTCCATTCTTCCCTATCTAGTGTTAGTTCCTTAACCTCCTGGTATCTATTCCTACGTACTTTTCTCTTTATTTGGTCCACGGACTTTTTCCTTGGTCTTGTTCTAGGAGCTTTGCCATCTATTTTGCCTTCAACCACGCTCTTCACAAATCCATGGTGTCTCAGGATGTGTCCAATCCATCTTGTTTTTCCTTTCTCTATGGTGTTCTGCATGCTCTTTTTCTCTTCTACTCTTCTGTACACTTCATCCTTTCTTATTTTGTCCATTCATTTTATCTTCAGCATCCTTCTTCAGCACCAGGTTCCTATTCTTTTCTGGTTAGCTTTTCCAATGGTCCATGCTTCCGAACCGTAAAATACTCTTACTCTGTATATTATTAAATATTCATTTAAATAATTCAACCCATCGTCTGCAGCTATATCGGGATTTATTAATAGAACACTAGAAAAATGTGAGGAGAAAGCAAAGGAGCAATGTTATTTTTGTCTCGTTAGACCTCACTTTGAGTACACTGCTAGCATATATTGGAGCCTTACGAAGTAGAACTAGTTTCAGATATATATCGAATAGAGTGGAGATCAGCTAGATTTTTGAAAAATTGTTAAAATAAACCTAGCAGTGTTACTGATTTTTGAAGGAAAATGGGTAAAAACTTCTCTCTGAACAAAGAGGAAAATGTAGCTTTAGTCTTTTACGAAAGTTGGATCTTTACTATATTTCAACGGATGTGCAACATATTTTGCTATAACCGAACTATTATGCCAAAAATTATTACAGGCATAAGTTTAAGGAAAAAACTTCAAAATCCAGAGAATAATAAGACAATTTTTTCCACATACAATAAAGAAACATTACCTATATCTGGGAAATATTAATGCCACTAAATTTTAATCCACTGTAGGTAAAGTAAGTTTTGTACTTGTGCTTAATATCTAACCATCTTATAAATACCTCACCTCGCATGAAGTTTCCAAAAAAATTTAGCTTTTTGCATTTTATGGTACCTTACAGTACGATTTATTAATCGTATATATAATACTAACCATTAGTTGTATTATAACTAGTGCAGCATGATAGCGTGTTCGTCTACGTAATACTTTCCATGTTTCTGGTCGGACCGCGCATTGCTATCCACATTGCATTTGGCCTTCGACTAGCGGCCGGGGGAAAGTACGTGGTTCTGATTGGAGCCGGGATGAGTGCTGCATGCTTGGTGTACAATCTCCCCGTGCCACATACTCAAGAGATGGCTTGCATGGTATTTCGCAGATGTAGCTATATTTTACAAATATTCAAAGTAATTCCTCAAAAATTCCGTGGAATCGCATACATACCACAACCTTTTCCAAATTAGTTCTGAAATGTATTCCGTCATCTGCTTCATCCTTGCTTAACCCTTTTTAATGAATTCCTAGAGAATTGAATTGCCTTCAGAATAACTCCATTTTGTTAACCTAATTCGCACGCATTATTTAAACGCTATCATACGTAATGTGTTGGTAAAAACTTATTGGTAGGATGTTTCTGGATATGGTCATTTCTGTACGTAAATGTACGTATATTCAATTTAATTCGCTTATACACAAATATTAGTCTTGCCAAAATTCCGAAAGTCTACACGGATATAAAATTGCCGCCGAATATTTCCGAGAAATCTCTTGAATATCGAATATCGCAGAGGATAGATCGATATATCTTAGATCGTGACAGTAAATTAACGATGAATGAGATGGCCTGGTAAGAATGAAAAAGAATCTGAGTACGCAAGCTCAGAGTGACAAACGAACCAGTCGATACGGCACATTGAGCTGATAATGTTTTTTCAGTATCGGTTCTCGATGTTTTCGAGGCTCATTTTTCACCGTAACCAAGCACGCTATAAACAATAATATACTATACAGCTACGCGATGTTGATGAAAAATTATTGAAGAAATATGAGAGAATTTTTACAATATTACTTAAATATTTATGTAACATGAATGGTGAGGAATACGAAGGTGGCTCAATAAGTACCCGTGTTTATACACAAAAGACTATGAAAAGTTGTTGATATTATCGTGTACTGCCATTAGTACAGTAGTATCAATTCGTCTCACGCATGGGTAGTACTGCATTAGGAGAGCTTTGGATAAGTGTCATGACTTACCCAGGAAATCGACAGCCTGGGGGAGGGTTAGGGGAGGGCAGACCCCTGGGTAACGACTATGAATACCATTTCTGAGCGATGGGGTTCCCCCACACCTGGGGGACACCCAGGTAACAACTATGAATTCGGCCCTACGTTGGAAGCCACTAGAGACTCGGAGGCTGAGCGCTAGACTTAGTGTGCTTGAGAAATTCAGAATGTGTGTTTCAAGGCGACACAGAGAATATCATTTTGACGCCACACTACATCTCTGGGTATGACAGATGCAAAAAAATAAGAGAGAAGCATTGCTAAACAGAAAGGTACCAAAATTCGTTTTTTCCATGCGTTATAAGTGACTAATTAAAACTGGAGCTCAACTTGAAACACACCCATTATACACTTCGCCATTCCACCTCCATAAACCTCTATTATTACACCTTCACACGGCTTGTGTCCTAACACTTCCTGTCACACGTCCACATGGTGGCTGGCAGGATACTATGTAGATGCTAACGAACACTTCGTCTTTCATTCTTTTTCCATGCGTGCAAATCACAAGCCGTTTTTCTCTCTTCCTCAGAGTTGATAATAATTTAACTCTTAAGCGCCTTTTTGCCAATGCTCAACGCAATGTTTATGTCTTTGCTGCAAAATGCATCTCATTATTTTCATATGTTTTACAAATTTCTAAACGAAAAATTTCATAAAGATTATAATGGTAACACATAGTGAAACGACTTTACTTAAAAAAGTAATACGCATAATTTTTTCCATGAACACACTAATTGTACGCAGTTATGCACTACACATCCGTTTTATACAATAAGACATCGAGGAAACATGCATAAACAAAACAGAGAGAAAGGTCAAATATCCTTTTCCATCAAGCTCCAATACAAGGGGTGCGGTGCTATCGTATTGAAGGCTTTCGAATTTTGTATTGCACAATAGCTCTTGGTAAAATGAATAATATCTGACGTAATTTGGTGGAATGGACTCATGCTCTCATAAAGTAAAGGCAGCATTGCGAAATTACATTAAGTTTTCATCGCTAAGCGCAACCGTTTCAACCCGTTAGGGCATCATTAGGTTGTGATTAAAACTTATGCGGGCTTTATATAATTAAAGAGATATCAAGTTTATTTCATATTCTGGCAAAATAATGATATAAATTATAATTTAAACATGAAACAGGGGATTGGGTTGATGTGGTGGCTAGAGTACTGGCTAACCATACGGGCGGCCAGGGTTCAAATACCTGCAGAAGAGGATATTTTTCAGAGGAAACCCGGTCCCTACTTGCGTGTCTTGTAGAGGGCACTTCAAACTAATGGCGATATATCAACCCTTCCTCCATTACCTGTCCCCTATGGCAAAATGACCTTAGCTATCGGTTGCCTCCCCAAAAATCCAATCTAATTATGAAACACATGGCTGACATTACAGCAATGAGGACCAACCCTAAGTACAACTATGCTAAAGGAATACTTTTTCTGAATACTCTTAATCAATGAATACTCTTAAATAATCCTTTTACTATCCATCCCAGAGGACTTACTACTTTCTCGCGCCCAAAACAAAAATCTTTTCTGTCAATAACCATTAGTTGATTAACCTAGAAAAAAATCTTAATCGTGAGACAAAATACGAGAGAGAATGCATTACTTGACGGTATGGTAGATGATAGCGTGGGACACTTGGAAATCTTGAAAATTTCTCATTCATTCATGACGGCGAAAATATTCACAAAATTGTCTACGCAATGAGAGGAATGTGTCGAACATGAAAATTTTACGCGATTCCGTGGAAAACCCGAAAAACGCGGAACAAATGAACACAACCAGAGGCGGAAATGTCGACGAATCCGTTACACACCACCACATGGGAACACAAAGGGAACGAGAAAGCAAAGGGCTTGCTAAATCCGTTCCTCACCCCTTTTCCACTGTCCTGCCTGTTGTTTTTTCATTAATCCCATGAAATTAATCACGCTCATTTTGGCGTGCTAAGCTTGTTTTGAATGGTTAAGGCTCCAGACACGAAATGACACATTGTGCACAATGTTATTATCCTCACCCTTCTATTTTCCGGTTTCTTCCGGAGACATTTTAATTAGGCAGATTGTTTTTTTTCCCACGTAAATTCAAACTCCTAACTCGACCTCATCTATCAAATTGAATTAATGCTCCCCTCCTCTTGTGCAGCGAATGTGTTTCATTTAATATGACGACGCTTTGGCGCAGTCATCGTTGCTGAACTTTGTCGCATTCCGGATATGCACACAGGCAGGACCAGTAAAAAAGAAGTGCCGGTAGAACAGCATTGCAGTCCTACGTTTTTTTCAAAAGGAAGATGAATTTTTTTTTAAATCACGTCTGGCGTGGTGCTTAGTACACGAATCAATGCTCAAATTCCGGTAATATATCCCCGTATATCCTGAATTACGAAAATCCAAAAAACTTGGTAACCGGATTGCCCCGTAAGCACAAAAAAAACGAAATAATATTTTCACGAAAAGTATTTACCTTTTGGACACGCTACTTCCGCTAGACGTATGCAGATAAAATCCTCAGGTTTTACTTCATTTGTTTCAGATGACAAGTTTTTCCATTCATTAAGTGTAATTAATGACTAGCATCATTGATTCGCTAATTTAGTAAAACAATAAAACATTAGGTAAGAAAACATTGCCATTTGTGTCTAAATTGTCTTTTTCTTACGGTTTTATTACAATGCATTAATTTGATAGGAGTTTCAAGCTAATGAAATTAAGACAATATCAATATCTTCGCTCTGGTTAGGTCACACCTCGAATAAGCCGCGAGGATTTGGGACCCTGGTCAAATAGATTTTGCCAAAAAAATTAATAAAATACAAAGGAAAGCAGCGCGTTTCGTTAAAAACTGCTACGAGCGTACATTTAGTGTCTCACAACTTTTAGAGGGATTAAGGTGGGAGCCCCTAGAGACTCGGAGGCCACTCGCCAGGCTAAGGTTGCTAGAGAAATTCAGAACGGATGTGTTTCAGAGCGACACCGAGAATATTGTCATGGCGCCTCACATCATCTCTAGGTCTGACATAAGTGATTAAATAATAGAGATACATTGCCGAACAGATATGTACAAGAACTCGTTCTTTCTGCGCACGATAAGGGACCACAATAAAAACTGAGCTCCACTAAATGCACTCCCATAATACACGCCACCGTTACAGCTTCCAAAAAACTTACACCTTAACACGGCTGGTCACCTAACACCCCCTGTGCCCATGCGGTGGCTCTCGGGTAATTATGTAGAATAGATGACTTTTTTCCAAGCACGCAGTCTGCACTGATCTCACATTCTAGATTCACGACAAGTTTTCATACCCATTCAACGCGCACATTGACTAACAATTGGGCTGCGGAGAGCCACTTGGAAACTCATTGCCCCGACAACGGATAAAGGAGCTTTCTCACGTCGGAAGGATGAATTAACCTGCAGGCAGACGAGACGCGATACTCAATTACTAAGAGATGGAGAGCGGGGGACAGAGAGACGGTACGAGCATTCCTCGCCCTGAGAAAGATATTAACCGGCGGGAGAGCTGCTATTCTCCGCCCCAGAGTCGAGCAAACACTCGTGGAGCGAGGAAAGGAGAGATATGTGGGCGCGCGTCCACCTGGATGGAATCCCCTACTTGACGGAGGACGTCCGAGATGCAATTACGCCCCTCGCGATGACACGAGCACACGAAGGAGACGCAAGAGCACAGACACGATAGTCTCCGTGTCGAGCAAGCAAATCTACTTGACCGTTCAATCAATGCGAGATATGGCAGAAGCGATGAAATGCCGCCATAGTGCAGTGGAGTCTCTGGCGTCGAGGGGTTCACAATATGAGACACCGATGACCAATAACTTTACGGCTTGCCAAAGATAGCAGACGTGCCAATTGTAACTTGCAGATAGATGTTCTCATAAATGTGAAAGAGTTGATAAAAAATAATGTAGACAGATCTCCATTTACATCTACTTACTACCCTGCAAGACACCATAAGGGTGTTTAGCAGGGGGTGACTTTTCACCAACATAAACTACAGTGAAGAAATTTACTTTCACCAAAAAGCACCACACTACCGGTATGCTAAAAATGCTACTGAAACTACAAAAATAATCTTTAATGTAACTATGAAAACGTGACACAAGAGGCATGCAGGGAACCTGCAAAACACGGTGTAAGCACAGCTCGGCAGATTTAGAAACATGCATTACGGGGCATATTAATTAATCAGTTACGATACATGTCAACTAACCTACTTCAAAGTCTCAACGCACCCATTATGGTCTATTATCGATCGCAGTAAAAAAAACACTTCAAATCTTTTAGTTCTACAGTTTATTTCCCTTATTTTATTCTCATAATCTGATCCACCTGTAGTATGTTGGAGTTCGTAAGATATTGAAAACTTCGTCTGAAAATAAATCCAAGATGTTGCAAGAGGCTAGTAACACTAACAAGACTATAACAACGGCTTTTGGCGTAAGTTGCTCATATTCTCTGCACGCGTTCTAACTCATGACGATATAGATATCAGATAACTATAACACATGTAGGAAGCAATGGTGTGAGGGGAAAGGAAAGCCAAAAAAGCAATGATTGATAAATAAGAGGGGGAAAGGAAGGAAGGTAGGAAAACGGGGAAGTGCGAGGAAAACCATATTTCAAAGACTATATATTGTGTGCACTAAATTTGTCACCTGATGATGATATAAAAACATCAAAAACTACGTTGCCGTAAAATTTATTTCTGTGGATAATCGAAAAATTTTCATTTGTGAATTATGATTTAATTCCATTCTATATTGCAGGAACCTTCGCATTTTATATATGCCAAATATTATTTGCTGAAAGGTGTTCTCATATATATATGAGAAAGTTGTTGAAAAATTATGCAGACGGATATAGGGAGCAATGATGTGAGGGGAAGTGGGAGAACCAAAATACCCATGAATGAAGGGGTGAAAGAGACTTAAGAGGAGGTATGTTATTAGCCTCAATTCAATGAGAGCGTTGAAGAAATGCACGATGGAAACTGACGCTAACGTGTTACGTAAGAAGAGGGTTGCGAATAAATTGCAAATGCAGATTCAGTCCTACAGGCCTATCATCAAGGAATCGTTAAAAAATTCTACGTTAAATCTGCTATGAGCAAACATACAGTGTTTCACAACTTTTTACACGGATTAGAACATTCCGTGAATGAGCCTTTATTTAAAAAACTGCTACGAGCGAACATAACATTCAGTGGGATTAAAGTGGGAGTCCCTACAGACTCGAAGGCTACTCCCCAGACTTAGCGTGCTTGAGAAATTCAGGACTGGCGTGTTTCAAAGCGACACAGAGAATATTATCATGACGCCTAACTACATATCTAGGTCCAACAGAAGCGATAAAATAAAATATATACCTTGCCAAACCGATAGGTACAAAAACTCGATCTTTCCGCGCATAATTAGCAACCAAAATAAAAACTGAGCTCCACTAAATACACTCCCATAATACACGTCACCATTTCACCTCCCAAAACCTTATCCCGTACATCTTTACACGGCTGGTGTCCTAATACGCCTACGCCCCCGTAACACGCATATGCAGCGGCTCACAGGGTAGTATGTAGATGTAGATGAAACCTTATTTTGGCTGTGTATATTCTGAAACCAAACTGTGTCGGGTAGGTATAATAATAGTAGTAAACTAGATATGTATGATGCCAGAATAAATTAGTGGGCCAAAACGAACATTTACCACGTATATTCTTAATGACAAGCCACATCAAATGGTTCTACATGCACATATGAATATTAAAATTCAACTAATTGAGGAAAAGGAGGTGAACGTCGTAGTAAATATTTCAATGAGCCCTTTTTTCATATTTCATAAATACAAAATCATTTAAATTTCTGTGTTGACTGACTATCATTGTTTAAATTTCTACCAAAATGTGGTTTTCACAAATAAATCTCTATAACTAACCAAGCATATTCTTTAACTGCATTTACTGTTAGATTTTTTCTAGGAGCAGTGACGAGTTTCTATTGCACCATACATTTTTGGCGTAGAATATTTCCAAAAGCCTAATAAATATTCAGTTATAAATTTATTTCGGGCTAAACCACGGATCAGATCTTCCATCTCCACCTAACTATTTAGTTTTACGTGTATAATGTCTGCATACAACACCTTTGACTCCTCAGTACAACGCTGCTACCGGTATTCCACTAAAAAAATGGCAAAATATATAAACTATCTTGATTTTGTTCCATCTGCACTTAGTATTTTTAAAATTTATTCCTTAATTTAAAATTTTCCGACGTAAAATCCCTTAGCAACAGTATGATGATGAAAACAAAACAAAATGCAATAAATATACAATATTTTTAAAAATTAAGCTTTAGAACGTAAAGAAATAGTATTACCGTAGTGTTCAAACAACAACGGCGCGCTGTGACTTGAATATCACAGTACTATTTATTTCTACTTACAGAATTGCCATAGCTTTTGTCGAAACAATGGAAATTTTCGAGCAGTCAATCGAGCTCATTAATAAGACGATAAAAAGGATGTCCCATGAGTTAAGGGTTTTTTCGACACTTAAATCGTCACCTGTAAGGTGTATAAGCATGAAAATTTTATAGTAAAAGAGTGATTAGATTAGATGGGGTTTCTCTCGAAGAGAGCAGTTAGGAGAAAATGTGATTCACATCACTAAATTGGTAGTCAATACTTGTACGAATGCACCGATTCTGCAACACTGAGGAAAGTCCAAATTCAGCAGAATATATCGATATGCGCTGTTTCCACCGAAACCCTAAAGATTGTTCAGAAATAAAACGCAGAATCCCCCCCCAAAAACATTAAGTATTATTGCCGAAGTTATTAAAATTCTTGAACCCAGTGGCGGTGGGGCTAAGTCCTTGCTTGCCAGCTCGAGGGTCGGGGGTTCTAATCCCGCCTGGAAGCTTTCACCACTCAAGATATGGGTGTTGTTGTTCGTCTTCTGTTAATGTTTATCACCCGATGTAGAAGGCCATTGCAATGCTGTTTTCCGTATTGTTAAAATCAATAAATAAATAAGTAAAAATATCAACTTTTCAAGAACATCATATTTCCTTGGTATCATCAATTTATCAGTCACATGAAGGACATAAGATTCGATTACTTCAGTATAGTAAATCTAACTAAATTCAACTAGCTTAAAACTGCGCCATCAAATTGCAATACCGGGAAACAAGCTCTGCTTGGTGCACTCCAAGTATGATTAATTATAAAATACATGAAAATTTAATTCAATTTTATAACTTTTTTATACATTTCATCATACATAAAAAATATCAATCTCTTTATAATAGCATTAATTTGGTTTCTCGAATATAAATGATAGAGATTGTTCATTTTATAAAATGATGAATAATAAGAAATAAAATAAGTGAATAATTTAATAAAGCGTAGCGGCGGAGCTAAACAAAAGTAATTAAAAAAGCCATTTTTGACACAGATAGGGAAATTATAGCCCTTTCATTTTTGTCCATCGTAAAAACAGATTTTTTCCGGATTTGAGATCTCTACCAATAGGTTCCTCATATCGCAAGACCTTTAAATTTCAACATTCGAAAAGGCCAGATGATCAGCTCTCGGTTAAATTATTGCGTAGCACATATATACATGTGTAATTATGCATCGAAAATCCACAAAGTGTGGCTGATATGCCAGTAAACACAAAAAAATCACCCGAAGTATATATTTATAAATGTGAACAAATATATTCGACCTCAATTTATACGATAGTATAGGATTGTGAAAACTTATATTAAGGAAAAAAATTCCCTGAAAGGTGGTATATAGGAGCTTACTTGTTTGATATTTTGTATTGTAGAGAAAATACTCGGAGCGCCATTGCGTATCGCAGGTTCCCAGACATTGAATCTGACTTAATCTCATTATTGGGATCTGAGTCATTGGCACAGATTTCAATTCTGATGTCAATCATAACAAAGTTTCGTATAAAACAGCAAATTTATTTTTTTTTAATCATGGAAGACGTATTTATACTGCTTTAAACCAAATGCTTCTGACATATTATTGATATTTTAAAGTATTTTAATGAATTGACCCAGAGTTTCCCGCCTTGCGATGCTCGGTGCCAGATGCTTGGCATTCCCTAACTCCACTTAGTTTTCTATGTATCACATAAATTTGGTTGGATCGCATGCCATCGTGAAATACGAGTTTATAGAACAAAAACATGACAAATGCGCCTCACTAATTAATTGGATTTGATGTGTTCCATTGAAAATAAGTGCAATAAACAAAACAGTGTAATCATGATTGTTGCAGTAATGATTGCTAAAAAAAAAGACCGCTTAACATTTCCTACTTTCACTTTCGGTACAATAATGTGGATATAATCAGGTTTTCGTGTTAACATTTAAAAAAAGAATACAAAATTTACAAAGCAGCGAAAAATTACCATAAACTCCATATTCGAAGCGCCCTTTTGGCGGATAAAATAATTTTTTGCGACGGCCCACGCAACCTGCCGTTATTTCATTTAATAATCACTCCAGATAAAAAAATTCCCACATGCACTTGCCGTAAAAATGTACATTCCCGAAGTTCCATCTCCGTGATTTCCAAAAGCATTTTATCCAAAGTAGCAATGGATGATAAATTGAATGAAAGCCAGCAGCGAAGTGACAGATTTAACAAAAAAAATACCTCTAAAATTTACGCCTCCGCTTTCAATACAAAATCTGTTTAGAGTCAAGGGTGTCGTCGATCATTCCAAAAACTCTTCACCGCTAGGTACGTGATCAAACTGCCGATGCATTTTTCCATTAGAGTCAATTTTTACGATGCATCAAATTTAATGTTGGACTCTCCATGCCACTATTATAAAACAATAACCATTGACTTATGGAGTATCCTCCTTATGTAATAGAATAGAATAAGCCTTTATTGCACTCTGGGACGTTGACGGACATTAAACGGAGAATAGGCCAAGCTAAGAAGGCGTCATGGCAAATAGACAACTGCTATGCTCAAAGGAGATAGGACTACAAACCAGGAAACAGTATGTAAAAACATTCGTGTTGAACGTAGCACTTTAAAGATCGAAAGCTTGGACCGTCGGAAAATCTGACTAGAACAGACTAGAATCCTTCGAAACCTGGTGCTAGAGGAGGATGCTGAAGATAAAAAGGATGGACAAAATAAGAAATGCTGAAGTGTACAGAAGAGTAGAAGAGGAAGGGACCGAATGGAACACCATACAGAAAATAACAAGATGGACTGGAGACACTCTGAGACAATGGATTCGTGAGGAACATAAGTTAAGGTAAAATAGAGAGAAAAGTCCCCAGAGAAACCCGGGAATAAATTCATGGATCTAATTCAGAGGAAAATGCATAGGAAGAACCTTGAAAGAAAAATGCCTTGACGTAAGGGAACTAGCAGTAGATAGGGAAGGATGGAGCGCTGCAGTCAACCAATCCTAGCGTTGAGCGACCAGTGAATG
Organism: Ceriagrion tenellum; assembly: GCA_963169105.1. Taxonomy (NCBI): domain Eukaryota; kingdom Metazoa; phylum Arthropoda; class Insecta; order Odonata; family Coenagrionidae; genus Ceriagrion; species Ceriagrion tenellum. The sequence goes on from OY720643.1 coordinate 89,453,479, forward strand.
ATACTATGGGGCAGGTCCCATAGAGCAAAGATAAGATAAAACTAAATAATAACGAGGAAATCAACAAATCTACAAATGATTGTGTTCAATAAATACAACTTAATTGTTCAGAAGTTCAGAAAATAAATACAACTTAATAAGAAAGAAAAGGAAACACAAAAAGAACTACCCTCAGTGAAAGACAATAACTCTACATGTGTAAAAAATTGAATTCAAAGAGAGGTATACGAGATACAATGATAAGGACAGCTCTTACGGCTGGACAAATAACAAAAAATAGGAAGTCTCCAATAGCCGTAAACAATTGGCACCACTCATCAAAAATCACGCATTGCACAACATTTAATCAAGACCGGGCTCAGCGTCACAAAAGTTAATTTGAAACTTGTGAAAAACACAAGCAATAACCTATTAGACGCTTACGAGAGTATCTTTATTTTTAAAAACAAAGGCAATTTCTTAAACAGTGACTCTGGACCCATTCCTCATTCCTCCCTCTTCTCAGTTTTGAACTGTGAATAATTCGTATCTTTTCTTAACGGACGCGGTTACGCACTAACTTTCTCTCCCCCCCCTCCCCTCCAACGTTCAACTTTACGTCCGTAACTGCCGCCTTCCACCCCTCCCCTTAACACCCCTCCCCTTATCTTCGTTAGTTGTTGTTGTTTTCCGCCGTTTGTTTTCGCCCGTCTCCCTTCCCCCTTTCCCCCTCTTGGCTTACGTCACTCCCCCCTCCTCAGTTTACATCCATCCCGATCTATGCGATATGTTTCCTAAAATAACTACTAATTATGCAATGGTTATTAGAAAAGGACCTAGTTATCGTCTACTTCCGACCCACCAAACCATTAGCTTTCACAAGTCGTTCGTCGTGGCCGCCTAACAGATCTCGAAATCTATTCCAATTGATTTGAGGTAATCTTGTTCGTCGGCAACTTATCAATATAAATTTTACGGGATGTTATTTAAAGAAGGTTTTTCTGAATGGTTTACACTTTTCACTATTAAATTCTCATTGTTATTTTTTTCTAGATGAAAATAGCTTTTTTTCCTCATGGTTCATTCATCTTTTACTTTTAGTTGCTTAAAATGTTTTTTTTTCAAATCTAACACGTTTTGTAACATTAAGGATTTTTGCCCTTCGATTATCTTGTATTATGAATCGATTTTTCGATTATCTTGTATAACAAAAAATAGGGAGTCTCCAATAGCCGTAAAAGATTGGCACCACTCATCAAAAATCACAAACTTTGCTGTGTTGGTTTGCTGGGATGGGACTCCCACAGCAGAGACCAACCTCAGCCTCACCACCAGAATACCCTCCTGTGGTGGTTTACCGGAATGGTACTTCCACGCCAGTGACTAACACAGGCGCGCACACACAACCCAGACAGGATCCTTCGCAAGGGCTAATAGAACCCCCCAAAGGATGCATTGGGTTATTACCTGGGATCCTTCGCAAGGCTAATGGGACCCTACTAAACATGCCTGATTATTAACACAAACACACTCACAAGCACTCAAAATCACTCACACACACAAATGGGCCTAACTTCTAGGAAAAACTGCTCCAAGGGAGCGTGGCCAAAATCTTACACACAAGGACGGACGAGGGTGAGGGTCCAATACGTGTATTTTGGCTACAAAGTAGCCCTCTTCAGCGATTCGAAGGACCGAAGGAAGGTTGAAGCGAAGAAGACTTGTTACTTTTACGCGAACTCAGTTTAATTATGCTTAATTATTCCATCACGTTGAGTTGTTAAGTGAGCCATCGGCTCGTTAAAGTCAGGAATGTCTAAATTGCGTCTTTTGCCATCCTTAGTGAATACACTTTAGAAGTAGTGGTTTAATAAATTGGCTTTCTCGATACCACTTGGCTGTTTGTATCCACAGAAGACTCGCCCTGGAGCTCTCTCGCGTAAGACCAGAATGACTTGGGGTTTTCATCTAGTAATTCACCAAGTATTTTTTTCTTTAAGTTTCGTAGAGTATTGCGTATTTTTTTCTTCGTTTTTTAGCGTTGAGCAACGTATATTTCTCTCACCGCAAGCTCCGTTGTTTTGTTACTTAACTTAATAGAATTTTCATATAGATATTGTAGTTGCCTTTGTCTCCTGAGCTCCCGCCTTATTTCGTGGTTATATCAACGAGGTTGTATACTCTCCTGTTTGAATTTGTATGGAATATATTCATCCTTTACGTAGTATTTCCAAAAACAGTGTAGTGCATAATGGTGAAAGGTACATGTACATTTTAGAGCCTGTTGGAGATACCTCACCCCCCGCGAGACACCCAGAGGTGGCTTGCAGAGAAATATGTAGATATTAAACGAACGCGTATGAATGGACTCAATCAATGGAATGTAGGAAATAGGTCGACGTGAACTAGTATTTGGTGATGTTTTCACACTTTATTTAAAAGAAAACCGCCTTGTTTTCGGCATATCATGCCATCATCAGGTACAAGCATTTGGGTGGCTTACACTTATATAGGTACTTATGGGGGAGGGGAAATTTTGAAAATAAGTTGAATGGGGAGCATAGGAGTGAAGGACAAAGCTGTTTGTGAACGATGGCCTTGGGGGTGTTTGCGTCAGGTAACTGAAAGACATAACCATGGGGGGGGGGTGAAAAAATATACCTAAGGATAAAAGACATAAGGAGATGTTAAAGAAGTTAAGGTTGAGAAGTGGTAGGGTTATAGTAGTACGATGTAAAGGAGAAGCGAATGGGAGGGGAACATTTGGTCATTACAAAGTTTAGTGGGGAAATTCACAATTTCAAACTGTTCTAAAGTTCATTCTACGCTCTTTGTTCATACAATGCAAAATCACACCTATGGCTTTCGTCACATAAACACAGCTATTCCAGAGGATCTGTTATATATAAAAAAAAACATCGTCGATGTTCTTTCATTCTGACTTTGAAATTCATCCCTGCTTGTCCAATGTATTTAGCTTTGTAAGTATCACACTTCAACTGGTAAATCCACTTTTAATTAAATTATCATACTTATTTTTTGTATTAAAATCATGTTTCCCAGCGACACAGGATTGTAAAATGACACTTTGGTATTATTACTAATTACTATTTGTTTACTTAGTTTATATGAAACATGAGGTATGGGATCTTTTGCAAAACTGCCGCCATGTTTTTGTACCTGCATAGGCACAGTATTTTTATCAAATAGCAGCTTCTTTGCACCACTTACTTCATGAATGTTTACAAAATCGCAACTTCCTTGCACAATTTCATACTATGTATATTGATGCAATTCATTTCTATCGCATATTTTACTTGGATTGAAATTATAAAACTTAGTAGCGAAGCCGAAAAATAACAAATATTTCACGCTGCCAAGTATGGACAAAATATTAAGAATTACCTGCATTTTTTAAATAGCATGACCTTTTCCTGTGGCACTACCGTGATAATATTGTCGTAAAACTATAAAGCTGATGTTACCTCATTGCAATTCAGATTCAACTGGAACTAAATATTGCTATCAAAACTGCTACAACGGTGGATATGAATTTCCATTTTTTAACACATTCAGCAACGAAACATTGACGGGCCAATTAAGATAGGTATATTAAGGTTACCTATGAATCTGACTCATGAAAAACGTTTCTTCCGCCACTGATCCAATTTTATCACATTAAACATCCTTACGCTTTGAAAACTTCTGAACTTTGCCGGATATTCATATGACATATTGGACTTTTTATCCAGTCGTAAAAGCGAATTGCAAAACATAACGTAGGGCGATAAAAACTGATAAACAAGGCCCCTTTAGGATAACGAATTCAAAAAATACTTGCGCTAAAAATGCAGATATTTTTTAGCACTTAGCGGTCTTTAGTTCAGCAGTATTTTGATTGCCTTCGCTTAGATTTTTTTCACCTAGCTAGTCATGCAAAATGGGAAGGCCGTAAAACTGTGTTTTAATGGCAAATTAAAACGCAGTTATTCAGAAAATTTTATTTCCACATCTAAAATTGGCGGGAGGATTGCGAAAATGTAGAAAAACATAACTGGTCATGCATGCAAGGGAGCCCAAGCAGGCAAATATTGGTTGCTCCAAAACTGCAGCGGAAATTACTGCAGCGTCGATGCATCATTAAGTCGACCAATTATCCGCTACTAATTGACTTGTATTCCATAAGGATGTATAAATAACGTAGACTAGGGGTTCTGATGTGACCCTCGAAACTGCAATGAGTAAGTTCAGAACTATAGAATGCCTACCATTGGATCGATTATACCAATATGAGGAATGAAAGTCAGAGGAGAGTGGCACAAAGGTTGAGCATGGCACTCGATTGATTCAAGAGGTGACTTGAGTTCTACGCACACATTGGTACGCAAATATCAAATAGACATTGCTTAAAATCTCATTGAATATAGTCGAAAGAAAACAAAACTAGCGATAAGTAGAGTAAAAATCTATTGAGACAAAATTTGCTCAAGATAGCTTTAGGGGGAACCTACGCTTTAAAGTATTGTTTTCAAAAGTTACATCAAGTTTTTGAAATCAGTAAATTTAGGCAAAGTGCTGCCTTGTATTTTTTTTAATGTTAAGTCTATATCCCCTCGGGTAGAATTTTGTGTGACGAATCTTTAAACCACGGCTCTTACCTTGTTACAAAAGCCAGTAATTATACTGATTCCAGCCTCAATTACTTTTCGGTAGTACTTGATATCACGATTTATAAACTAACTGAGGGAGGGGAATTGTCTTCTTAAGACTTAAAGCATTTAACAATGTATCATATCAAATGCTTAATTTTGAAGAAATGTATGAATAAATTTGGTAAACAAGGTGAACAGCAAAAATTTTCTTTGGCAACGTTGCAATATTCACCACAGAATGTGCTCTGAAGAAACCCGTAAGTATTTCATTTCAACCAAAATACTCGTTCTATACTATCGACGACCTAAGCTGAAAAAAAATAAATTAGGTGCCTTAATATGAAGAGCATGTTTACAAGTTTTCAAACAATGTTTTTTAGATGTAAATTATTATAAAATATTTTTTAAAGAGATGTCATCGCATTGCCTTTAAAACAGAGTATTTCACCATTAAAAGTCACCATTTTTAAATCAATATATCTTTGTTAAATGACGAATGGCTTCATAATATTTTTTTCACCATACGATGGATGAGACTTTAATTCATTTTGTCATATGTGGAAATCAAGGTAGGCTATCATGCACACCAAAAATATAGGTTTGCCACATATTTAAAATTAGGTACAAAGTGAGAGTATTAAACGATGAAGAAGTTATGAACGATGGGAAATTTAAAAATTATCCTTTTGGAAACCTTTATTCAAAAGTAAAATTAGAATTTTGTCCCTAATGTGTAAGAAAAATATTTCACTGAAACTATCTTGAAAGAAACCTCATATTATCCAACCAAGCATACCATTTCACTTTAATTATTTCTGCAAGTCCACTACATAAACCTACATACATACATAGTATATTCAACCCAGGACAAGTGTCTATGTCTCTTTTCAATCAGAACCTTCCTACTCCGCCCTAATGCCACCTTTTTTTTGCCCTCTTTAGATTAAAGTAATGCCCCCCAAGGGCCGGTGGTGCCCACTTTGGCTGGAACCACTGATCTAGTGTGACCATCCATTCACGAAAACTCTCGTGCATCACTTTCCCTTTCCAAACCTCTCGTGAGTTTGTTTACTCGAGCGTTCGCTCCCAAAGCTGAGGGTGACGTGTGGTCTGTGGTGCTCGGTCCAGCGACTGGGTGCTTCCGCCCGTGATTGCGTGCATCAAGTAATTGTGTTCGACAAGAGAATAGAGAGATGCACGGATGGAGTGGAGAGAGGCGGTTGCGTTGCCCTTGCCAGCTGGAGTCAAAGACGAGTTTTTCTCGCGCAGGGAGACCTTGTACGGTCGGTCGCCGCTGCCGGGTTTTCGCCGGAGTGGAGAAGTGGCGGGACTTGCGGTCGACGCGAGCCATTCCGCCGATGGACGGGCCTCGAGTTTACCCACTCAAGCGCACAGCCGGCAAACAGGACTCCGTGAAGTGCTGACATCTCCCGGCTCCATCATCCTACACGTATATAGTACGACGTAAAATTTATGCCCTGATACGCGATGCATTTGGGAAGACCATCACCAGTAACTGTGGTGTCATTCAATGCTCGACCCTGAGTCACCGAATCCTAGCGTCACGTCCAATTCTAAGATAAGCTCGTAACGTAAATCTTATCTTATCTTACGTATTTCAAATCACGAAATTGATGAAAATAAGACTATTAAAATTCTACACTAGAAAGCATTATTCACTCCTGCTCATGTTTTATCCAATGATTATTTAGGACGTTTGAGAATATTTTTAAAAATCCGTGTCACCATCGCAGGTGAGATTTCATGCATAAAATAAGAGAGAATGCAGGACGAACACGTTTAAAATGAAATTTTTTCCACGTTTTACAAGAGACCACGATACCCCCCGTGCCTCACCCTGGTGGTAGCTTGCACGGTACTTCGTAGACGTAGATGTATCAATTCCAGCCAACATTTTATACAATCATCAGGTTAAGCAATTTTACGCCAGATATTTTATAAAATGTTTGAAAAAATAATCCTGTTTTGTAGCACCGGCAATCTTGAGGAAATAAACGAATACATACATTAATATCTCTTACATCTCCATAAAGGAAGTAATGAGAAAAGGACCAACAAGGTCTTTAGACTTTCCTACCTCCGAAGTGGAAAGAGACTCAAAATTATAGTAAACCAACATTGCCATGTAATATTATTCTTATAATTTCCATTGGACTAAACATACATAACTTAAACAATGCTGTATCTATAAGGGGCCGAAGATATGGAATATATTACAAACAGCCAAAGAAGGCTATGGCAAAATGAAACCTACTGTCGGAAAATGTAACTCTTGGCTATTTTTCTCAACAAATTGGAATTATGTTCCTTTGAAGACTTGAAAATTTTGGGCGCATAGTTTTCAAAATTTTCCTTTTTCATGCGAAAAACTATAACGTATGTTAATCTCGCCACAAAACATTGAATAAAAGTCCATAATTTTGTGTATTTCATTAGGCAACCCCAAATTCAAGTAAACAACATAGGAGTCACCTAAGCGTCTTATTATTTCGACATTTATAGGTAAAATATTAATTTTTGAACATATGAATGTGCAATTAAATGTATAATATAGTTGATAGCCTTCATATGTTTCTAATGAAAGCTAAATGCTTTATTATAATCATTTGCTTACTTGTAGGAAGTTGAAATTTGTCGTAAATACAAGGGGAAATTGGCAGAAATTCGAAAGGATTTCGCCACGAGTAATGAAAGTTAAGGGCTAAAAACAGAATTAGAACATCCCTTCCTAATGCTTGCTTTTCAAAATGCTACGTAGTACCAATGTCACGTTTCGCATGATCTCTGATGGCTTTTGAATCTCGTTTACGTAATTCCATTATCCATTAATTCATGAGTTTATGTAGCATTGGAAGGAACCCTATAGTGCAGTGCATGTTGGTGAATAGTTCATGTACATTATTATGCATGTTGGTGATAACTCACCCCCTGTCAAACATCCCCGAGGTGGCTGACAGGATAATATGTAAATGTAGATGTCAACGAGAGGTGCGTGTCTACGGTAGGTGCCTTGTTTATTAGGTTTAAAATGATTCTATGAAGCGTATAGTACAGAAAAATGACTGAATTTATGGGTGAATTTTATAGGACTCCAGGGAGTCAGTTTGTTCCCACGCCAATCCCCATCACCAAGTGCTCCTCGGATGTAAATTTAAATATTTTTCTCTGCTTTTGATTTTTTAGTTTCCTACAAGAATCAACTTTTTCAAACAAAATGTTGCGTTACTGCTTCTACATCTGAACAAAACAAAATGTGAGAACAGTAGTTTTTACACGCTAGGGTTCTTATGTGGCGATAAAATTCCATAGGTCTGCTAACACTCTATCCGCCGTATTGTTAAAATCCCTTTAAGTGCGATTGCATCCCATGAGTTTCATAAATGGAAATGGTGATTCGTCCTTGTACTCCCATTTTAACATCATTCATTTTTTTTCACCGAAATTATTTAATAAATACCATTACAGTCCATAAAACGCGTAATAATGCTGGCCCTTCCATTTGAAAACGACATTGTTTCGTACATCTTCTTAAAACTTATTCTCAATGCATCATGAACGTAATCACTAGTGGGCCAAAACGAACAGAAAAAATAATAACAACGAAATGTTTTTTCATACGTACCTTTGAATATCTCCATACATATCTATGAATATTTCCTCTAAATAGGCTAATGGAAAGAACAGAGCAGAGACAAATTTCAGGAATGATATTACTCAGCTATCGGAGAAACGAAGACATAAAGAGAGTATCCCAGAAAGAAAATATTATGGAATCCTTGAGCGAAAGAACAAATAAATGGAACGACCATGGCTGAAGAACGGATAGCAATATTACTGAGGAGATTGCTAGGAAGTCCAAGAAGATGATGGAAGAACAGCCTATAGAGCGTTCCACATTTACTTGGTAAAATGTACCTCAAATAAATCCCCGTTAGGCTCTGAGTGGGTACTCAACATTGGGGTCACTAAGTCAACCTATTCCAACATCGCCATATATTCGAGTGAGCAGAGTATATATTAGGAAATAGTATTTGAGTAATAGTATTGAAGACTACGAGATGAGAGATGAGTACCAAAAAAGTTATATTAAATCTTCCAATGCTATTTGCAAAATCGCAACTTCGGCCTTGTGGAGATTTACTCAAGAATAAAATCTCCATCAGAGCTCCTTATGCCAAATAAACTCGAAACGCTCTGCAGGAACAAGCAAAAAGGAAGAAGTCCCTGGCAGAGTGTAGTAAACAAAGAAGGATAAAACGAATCATTCCACCTCTTCTGCAAATTACCAAGAATTTCAGAGTTCAAATACAAGGATAGACTATCAATTTTTCATTTTAATATTAAATATTTATGCGAAAAACTATGAAAAAAACTAAAATAAATGACTAACAAGATAAATTATGGGAAATCAACCTTTTTTTCACACTGTATATACTTCATGTTGTAGAAAATAAAGCCTACCTGCAAATACAACGTGAAAAATACAGGAAATTACCGACGCATCTAGAGCTTCCGCGCTGGAGCTAATCCAGTACAGACCACAGAGAGTTATCACCGCGTCCTTTTCTGTCATTTTTTCACTCAGCCCTATTTGGTAGTGTCCGATGAATAGCAACGCCATTCCACCCCGCACGATTCGGATTTCATCCACCACGCACTGTGACACACAGTCATGAGATGCAGATGCTTCCGCCCGCATTGTTTCCATTTTCGCCCAGCAAGAGGTGTGCGAACTGAGCCGTGAGTGAAATGCACTTAGGCGCAAAACGACGATCGGGAAAGAATGTCGTGTTTAGGCATTCGGAGGGAAGGGACGAGGATTACCAAAAAGGAACAAGTCCACCATCCTCTCAGATCGTTCACCCCAGTCCGTTCAGTGTACTCCTTCGTCACGCACGAGTAGTCATCTTTTATTTCTTTTATTATCGCTCTTCAATTTTTTTTCGAGCGCAATTTTTCACGCCATGAGTGGGCGCCCGAGTGTCGAATAAGTGCTGGCTGTCAGTCGGTCGGAGATGAGCCACAAAACAGGCGGGGGGAAGGACGATTTTTACCCTCTGATATCTTCCATCGCCACCAAAAACCGTATGTACCATTGTAATCTCGGAGAAATAAATAAAAGGGACGGAAAATGAGGGCTAATACGCGTATCCCCACCGCTATCCATGCAAAGTTACCAAAAAATCACGTTTATTTATTTTTTTTCAGAACGCGTCGCTGGAAGCATAAGGATTCCTGGGACAATCCACGAGAAAAGTGGCCTTCGTTGCGAGGAGACTTTTATTCTACAACTTGGTGAGAGCCAAAAGTACGGGATATGATGTTACAAAAAAAAAGCAAGAGATCGAGACGTTGCGAATTTACGTCGGTGACGAAGGGGAAACTGTTTGCGGAAACTCAAAATCCAGCGAGGCTGAGAATAGTGTGGTATCTTCGTTTGAAGCCGGTGAACTGAATTCAGATACCACCGAGTATTCCGCAGACATTTCCGTATCACCATCTTTCTCTCATTATGTGCCATCGGGATGCCACATCGCCATCGATGTATCGAGCTACTCGAAGCATTTTGACCGAGACTTCGAAAATATCGAGTGGAAAATAATCGATTAAACATCGACTCGATGTATTTAAAACTCCCATCATCGGACGAATGCTTTTGAATAGGAGAGAGGTGAAATTACTTATTTGACTGACGAGTAAACACACTATTTCACTGTATCACAAGCCTTTTTAGAATAAAAGCCAAACTTTCCTGTTATGCCATCTGTCGTTCGCATAGTGCACGGTCGTATGTTTTTGAATTCAGCGTAAAAAGTTAAATACGTCTTCTTGCTCTTCTTAGCTTTAATCCCAATTATTTGGGATCAGCTTTTTGGAGATCACGCTGGAGATTTTCAATCTCCAGCGTGCTCTATTCAAAGCCATGCCCTCTTTGGCACCAATCTCCAACATATCCTTCTTCACACGCTCCACCCATGTTTTCCTTGGCCTTCCTCTGCTCTTCCTTCCCCCCACCTTCAGGTTTATTACTCTTTTCCCCAGATATTCACCGTCTCGTGGTCATACCACCTAAACCTACACTCTTTCACCTCTTCTGTTATATGTGCAATTCGTTTCTAATTCATACATTCCTAATCCTGTCAGCTCTGGTAACCCCACTCATCCATCTCAGCATGCGCATTTCACTTGCATGTTATACTCTCTCATGTGCACTCTTAGTAGCCCAACACTCAGCTCCATAGAGTAACACCGGTCTAATGATGGTCTTGTATACCTGGCCCTTCAACCTAGGTGGCATCCTAGGGTAAAAATTTACATACGGAACATATAAAAATTGTTATAATCCAAAAAACTGTGTTTATCAATATTAAAGTTAAATCTAATAGTGCACTAAATGGCCCAGATATCTTCCTTACACATAACACCATCATCACGAGAATCATGAGAAAGTTCATCACGTGAAATTTTACTCCTCCTGGCTTCCATTACTTGTTCCTTGGTTCCTAGATGCAATAACCGATATGAGATGATGATTAATCCTCACTAGCAAACTCACAACACGGGTTTATTGCAAAGGACTTTACATTAACATTAAGACGTCAACACTTCTTTATGCAACGCTAAAAAATGGTTTTACTCACCCACAAACATAACAAGGGCATCAAAATAGCCGATTTCATCTTCCTTGCTGGCCGAATCTTCCTTCTCAATGTCATCGCCATACCACACCGCACTATATGACGATTTCCACGAATAATCTACATCTACATCTACATAATACGCGGCGAGTCGCCGCATGGCAGGCAGGGGGTGTTAGGTGACCAGCCGTGTAAAGGTGTAAGTCTATGGAGATGGAATGGTGACATATATTATAGGAGTGTATTTATTGGAGCTCAATTTTTATTGTGGTCGCTTTTGTTCGCGGAAAGAACGAGTTTTTGTACCTATCTGTTCGGTCGTGTATTTCTCTTATATTATCGCATCTGTCAGATCTAGAGATGTGGTGAGGAGTCATGATATTATTCTCTGTGTCGCTCTGAAACAAATCAGTTCTAAATTCCTCAAGCAATCTAAGCCTAGTGGGTAGTCTCTGAGTCTCTAGGGGCTCCCGCCTTAATCCCTCTAAAAGTTGCGACTATACTATACGTTCGCTCGTAGCAGTTTTTAACGAAGCGCGCTGCTTTCCTTTGTATTTTATTAATTATTTGGGTTGAATATTTATGACCAGGGTCTCAAATACTCGCGGCGTATTTGAGGTGTGGCCTAACCAGAGCGAAGTAGCATCTGTCTTTCACTTTTTCATCCGAGGACCTTCCTAATATACGTTTATCAAAACCTAGTTTCTTTAATGCTGCGCCACATATGTTCTGTATGTGTAATCCCCACATTTAATTAGTCGGGTGAAACCTCTTAATTTTGGATCTCGTAGTTACCCCCAGTTTCTTACATCTACATTTACATTATACCCTGCAAGCTACCCAAAGGGTGTGTGGCATGGGGTGCATCCACACCAGGCATGCATGAATTATACGGAAGAACACCGAAACTACATTGAAACCAGCGTACCAACACAACGTACCACACTCGCGCCAATTAACAATCTACTAACCAAGAAAAATTCCACCGTCAGTCGTTCCGGAATGCAAGCGATACAAAGACTACTACCACAGATTCAAAATATCACGCATAAATAAGAACAGCAATATTTACATCATGCATAAATAAGAAAGTAGAGAATATAAAGAGGAAGATCTACAATCTAGCTAATCTCACTATTCACACTATTCATGACGATGATCATAGCTGTAATGGTCTCGAATGGTACGCGGAAAAAATGACATTTTATACCTATTGGTTCTACAATCTATCTCTCTAATTTTATTGTCGTGATCTAATCTGTCGTAGTACGAGGAGGATAATGGTATGTTTTTTACGTCGTCAGAGAAATGTTTATCCTGTAATTTAGCTATGAGGTTAAGACTATAATTTAATCTACGCTGTGATAGCGATTCCCATCCCAGTTCTTCTAACTATCTAGACATACTAGTAAACTTATAGTAGCATCGTTTTACTAACCTTGCTCCTCTTCGCTGCCCGCGATCTAATTCCGATATCAACGCCGCTTCATATGGATCCGCTATACTGGCAGCATATTCCAGATGAGGCCAAACGATTGAAAAATAACAAAAAAGAAAAATAACTTTCACTTTCTCATCACATTTTCCGAGTATTCTCTTGATAAAGCCTAGCTTCCTGTATGCTTGACTGCATATTTCCCGAATATTCTCATCCTTGTATTCTTATCCTCGTGATGCATTACAAAAGCGTAGCAATTCATATTCACAGATAAATAATAGTTTCCACAATCTTTCACGGAACTGCTCTTGGCAATTCTGGCAATTTTGGCCGTACGCAGGCGTCATGTGTGCCGTGTACAATGCAGCATTGCCATATGGAATACAGAGTCATTGGACCAGGAAAATATTTAAAATAAATATATGAAAATAAAATTTATTAAAAGAAAGTAGGAAAGATATTTATAGGCTTTTATCGAATAGTTAAATACATTATTTAGCAGTTACAGAATGGAGGACCTACTGGTAGACATGAAATCAATGTAGAGAATCGAGGTAGCAGCGGGAAATTTATTCGAGTCGTCACAACTACGTCGGCGTCGACTTCCTCCTATTATACTTCACCCTATACTACTGGGTGCCCAGTGATGAATCTAACTCACTTGGTGACCAAACCTCAATGGATGAAAGCATAAAATAGTAAAGTTAATAATTTTAATTAGAAGTAAAGAGGTTATCCACTCCAATCATTTGCCATCTCATAACATTCAGTGGCAAAGACCCTGCTATTTACTTCAAACTATCATATCCAGTGATTTCTTGGGACCTAGCCAGTGAGTTAGATTATAGATTCTTCCTTACTGTGTGCCCAGTGATTGATCCAGTGATCAAACCATAAGGTATTAATTAATATATGGAAATAGTTTAAGAATCTTAAACTAAAACAAATAAGAAAAGAGCTGATTCATATGCCTATAGATTCACCCTTGGAATTTATAGTTTTTATATGAATCTGTATATATTGCTTACAGTTTCTATAGACACCCTAATAGGTCATGTAAATAACCTATACTTTTATTCTTGCAATCTATAGTTTTTGTGAAATCTTCATACGTATCTATAAAAAAAACTATATGTTTATAAAACAATCTAAATGTCTCTATGAAAAAACTATACGTACCTACTAATAGAACCAATAGTTTCATTCTTGTGATCTGTAGTTTTCTATGAAATCTCTATACGTATCTATAGACATATATATGTATCTACAGAAAACTATAAGTTTCCATAAAAATCTATACATAGCTATAGAAAAAAAACTATTCTTATCTATTGAAATATTCGCCTGGGATGTGAGAGGCGCTTATTTGAGATTCACGTAATGCAATTCCTACTTATTCCCAACCCTTGTTTACTTGCATTTCTCCGTACAATTTTGGGACCTTTCCCGCCCTCATGTATAATTATTTGCTCCTTTAAGAGTTTCCCAACATTGAAGATAACATTGTGCAAGAACCTCATTGGAAACTCATTAAAAATTACACGAAATCTGAACAACCAAGAACCGCATTTTAGTATCAATGTTATTATTGATGTGTTTAGTGCTGTAACCTACCGCCCTCTGTTAATTAAATTTTAATATTTACGATAATCTATCCTAAATGGTTTAATTCAGAAGTCACACTACTTTCATTAATGCCAGCCCCGATGGCGGAGTTAAGTCCTCGCCTGCTAACCCGAGGGTCGCGAGTTCGATTTCCGACTAGGTGGAATTATCACCACTCAGGGAATGGAGGTTTACATTTGTCTATTGTTGATGTTATTCATTCGACGTAAATTTGCCAAATGCGCTGTAATTGGGGAAGTGAATTTAAATAAATAAATAAGAAAACGAGTTTCCAGAAAATAGGGGTGGGTAATGGTTTCTGGATAGGCATACGATGTAATCACCTACATCTACATATTACCCTGCAAGCCACCTCAAGGGTATTTGGCGGGGGGTGATTTATCACCAACATGCACCAGATGGTCAAAATTAACATCACCAATACGCAACACACTATAGGTATGCTACCAGCGCTACTGAATCTATTAATTTAATCTGCTATGCAATGCTATGGAAAATTATTCAGTCGTAGTGAACCCCACTCATCCAAATATCCGTATTGGGTTGCCCGCGCAAGAAGTGGAAACGCAACAATCGTTCACTCCAGTAAATGTTCAGAATTATCTAGTGTAATTTATACTACGCATAACTCATGTATTTTTGGATCATATAAAAATTACAAATAAATTTAAGTATAAGTTTTTCCTTGGCGTTAATTTTTTGATTCCGAGAAACTTGTAGGAATAGATAATTTTTAAACATTTTCGTTAATTAAAAACACAATATGCGTTATAAAAATTAGCGCTTGCCATTTTTTGTATTTTTATTAACTCTCGCAACTTTTGGTGGAAAGTTAATGATGTAGATTACGTAGTTTTTACTTGGCTGAGTTACAAAGTTCATGAAGTTGAAAAAACTACTACAATGAGGGTGTGCGGATTCGATTATTGCATTAACGTGTCTTCATTTTTGGTTATAGCATATAATCAAAAATATTTATGAAATTATAACCAAATGATCTTTAAAGTGGTTTATAAATTTGGGCACTAACATTTACACAGACCAAGATATAAATTCTCAAAATACAGCGTCACATCATTTTGAAGCCGACAGCGGGTCCTTCGGTCGTGGCGAATAAGGGAGTAGTCCATAATTTGAAGTTTAATATCTCGGTTATTTATGAACTTCCCACAACAAAATTTTTTTAAGGTAAGAGAGAAGAATAACATGTCAAACTAGAACAAAAATTTAAATTTAAAAATGGCTGTCCTTTTGTAGTTAAAATTTCAACATTTAAGATTTAAACAATTTCCACAAAATTTAGTTTTTTACCAAATTGATTACACACTGTTATTGTAAAATTTTTTACAAACAAAATAAGACGTCAACCGTTTCTCTGGCTATTTTTGTTTATGTAGATTTTGTATGTTTTGTTTATGTTTGTATTTTTGAGATGTAGGGAAAATAAAAAAGTTCTAAGCGCAAAATGGTCGAAACTTGGATCGTCTCTAGATCTGCCAAAAAAATTTTTTTTACATAAGCGCTTCTAAACTTTTTCATAAAATACTTGAATAAACACGCAAAAATTTTGGTTCGAATCGGTGACACCAAGGGTCAACTCACTGCTGATCTGACGTTGAATAACCCAAGTGCTTTTAAAGCTATCAGGATATTTTGTTAATTTTGTCTTGGTCATTTGTTTGAAATTAAATGTTCAAAATTTTCGACGTTTTTTTCAAAAATATTTCCGGGCCACATATATTAAAAAACATGGATTATGAAATAATTACAACGATAATATTTATATTTAAAAAAATTTATGATACCTGGAAATATTAAGTTAAAATAGGACAAGATTACAAAGCATTTAACATCAGACTATTTTGTCGTAACAATATCTTCTTTTAAAACATGGTAGCAATTATATAAAGCTAGCGATAAATTTTTTAAAATACAATTTATGTATAAAAAATAAATGGTAGGATAGAAAACGGGAGAAGTATTACATTTATTTTCTCAAAATGTGTTTCACTCCCGAGGTCAATTTAACATGAATAAGGCACTATAAATGGTTCTTGGATCGGTACCTGATATTTCTTCCTATGTATGACGTATTTTATTCACAGGGTTTCATAATTTGGATTTTTTAATGTATTTAGCCCTCATTGTGTCAAATATGTTGGGCAAAATGTTGGCAAAAACTCATTGAGTTCATTAAAACCAAGTGACCAAAACTCCGGCAACAATAGGTATATCCTCATATTTTAAAGTGGTCGCAAAAATAAGAATTAAAAGCTATGGTTTTGGAATACTAATTCTAGACGCAACAAATTTAAATTAAAGGAACGATCAATGGCTATAATGGTGTATATGCCTTTAAATATCACTTTGAAAGGATTTTTACAATTGTAGGTAACATTTTAATAATTTTTATTGAAATTCAATGGGCAGCATCTTCTCGTTTATGAAATATTTTCTATATTTCACCTAATGGTAGATCTTTATACGAGCCCTTGGCTCTGAAGGATTAGAATATTTGCAAACTTCTTGTCCGCATGGCGTATGGTTTGGCAATGAATTTTTACCCGCATTATAAGAATGATTTTTGAAGGCAAAAATAATTGCTGGTTTTCAATGAAATACTGCACAGTCGTTACTACCAGTAAAGGTTTAGACCATTTGATTATGCCTACCTACAAAATACGACTATTTAGGTATTCGTTGACGATTTTTATTCTGATTAGTAAGCAGTAATATTCCGTGTGTCATGTGAAAAAAAACATAGAAGCAAATATCCTACAAAATACAATTATTCACCTCCAAGTATTACGGAAAAAGAGACCCAAACCAAAATAAAAGTCTCACTCGCTGTGCCACATAATTTGATTTCACGTATTCTATTGCTCAATACTCCAGCTGCAAAACATACAATTCCCCAAAGTCTCTCCACCTTCCCTCGTTATGGACCGCAGGCTATGGGATTTGATTCCGGTGCCGAAATTCACCGTCGTCGGCAGTTTCTCGTTGAAGACCACCGCGGCTGAAAACGACTTGAAAAAAGAAATAATTCACGGCCCAGACGATGAGAGGGAAAAAAATGAAATTTTGAAACGTACTATCCAGGGAAAAAATTCAAATCGTCACCGGCGGTCTGAAGGGGAGGCCCCAAGGGGAAATAAAACGAACACACCTCTGAAGACCTTAACGACCGATCGTTTTGCGAGTCGTCACCGAGGGACTAAGATTGAACGCCCCATTTCCATGATGCCTCTCTAACTCTCAAAAGAGATGACTGCAACACCCTACGATTCACTTCCAACCTTTCTTAATATTTTTTCTAATTACCGCAACTGAAGCCGTAAAAGACTGAATTTACCAAAGAGAAAATGAAACACTTTTTGTCTATACATCAAATTCTCCAAAGCTGTCTTTCAATCTGTCAGTCACATACACCTGCTATAAAATTATCCAGGTGACCTTATACGGACTAATAAACATAAGGCAGAATTATACCAATTAAGAAATTGACAAAACTAACAGTGCGATATTGTCGAGGATTTTTTATCCTTAATTGTTAATAAGAGCTCTCATGGTTTGAGTCGGTACAATTTTTTACAATATGTACATTTTTTTGCATTTTAAAATTACTTGAAATTAGGAAAAGAGGTAGAAATTTTCAGTATTGGGTGGTGAAAAACCCTCAAATATAGTTCGAGATAATTATGATAATTTTTACAGTTTTTTATCTTGTTTTAACGTCTGAATTTTTTCTTTCTGCCCTACAAAAAAAAACAGAGAGGTTGGTTCCAGAGATAAGTTACTTTTATAGGGTAATTTGAGTGAGATATCATTTCACGAAGAAATTATTTAATTTGGTCTCAATTTAAAGAAAATATCAACCTTCCAAAAATTCTTAAATGTAAACCCCATCCTGAACAAGTTTTCGAGTTTCTTTTCAACCCAAAGTTTACTTTTCTGGTTGTGTTTTTGACTCCAAAATACTCCCTTCTACATGCTTGAGAAATTCAGAACTGGTGGGTTTCCGAGCGACACACAGAATATTACCATGACGCCTCACTATATTTCTAGGCCTGACAGATGCGATAAAATAAGATAGATACACTGCCGAACAAATAGGTATAAAAACTCATTCTTTCCGTGAACAATAAGCAACCACAATAAAAATTAGTAATGCAGAGGGGTATGTAGTTGTGGAAGTCGACACCGGAGCTTAAAATTTCCTTGGGAACCGTGGAAAATGGGAATTTGCATCGGTGGCCTCAACAGCTCTGAATATACTATCAATATAAATAATTTAATTAGATATGAGTGAGGGAATTAGACACTACCGCTTTCCATGAGTGGCTCTTAAATAAAAAGTACATTTTGTGCATTGTGAATGTTCATTAGTTTCTAAGCAACGACTTCAATTTTTTCTCCATCCCTTAGAATCAGTATGGAGAGCATCTAACCATGACATTTTTAAAATAGCAAATACATGTCAATATTAAAAATTAATAGAAGTAATTTCTACTAGATATAAATTTAAAAAACCAAAATTATCAATGGTTTAAGTTAAAGTAAAGTCGAAGAATATGCTGAGGTAAATATCCTTATAATTCAGAAATTACTTAAAACCTGAGTTCATTCTGTGGAAAAATATTTTTAGGATAAAAATATAATTTGGAGGGTAAGCCAATAAGCAACACGCCAAACTGGATGGAGGCAATTATAATTAAAGTAACTAACTGAAATTTATTTCACTTTTCCACATATTCTCCTTGTAAATTCAGACATCCCATCTCCTTGTTAACCGACAGCAAAGAAGTCTTTTGTTTGCTGTTGAGCCAACGTGTAGCCTCTTGGACTATCGTCATTTTCAAAACGTCGGCTACCCAAATTATTATTTAGGGACCCAAACAGAGAAAATTCTGTCGGGGATAAGTCGGTACCTTACGGTGAATGTTCGGAGCGTAATGAAATATTTATAACTGATTTTGATGAAAAAATGCTGACGTCTGCGACTTATATATTGAATTATCCTCGTAATTTGCTCCTTAAAGGTAGAATAGAGAGAAATAAAGCAAAATTTACTATGATCATTTTAAATTCTATTCGAATTTTATCAAAAAGCTATATTGGTATTAGGAAGCGATGTGTCAATATAGTAACATCTATGACTTAATAATTTTTCTTTCATGGCTGAACTTAACGAAAGGAAATTACCGAAATGTACTTAATAGGTCTATTGTTCAGGCTTTTCAAGTGGGGTTAGCGTAGCAATTTTATCAACGTTAGTAGAATACTGTTGAAATTGTGTAGTGCATGAACGTGAAAACTAGGACCTCAACACACACTTGCTGTGGTTTGCAGGAAAAAGTTTAGTTTTAGATACTTTTTCACATAAGCCCTCGCACACTAAACACCTGGAGAGGGAGGAGTTGGGCCGGAATGGAAGAGGAAACGGTGAGATGTGAAGGAGATAAAATTGCAAATTAAAAAAAAGAGCAAAGGAAACGGCGAGGCACAAATGAGCGCCACTTGAAAGAAACTTGGGCAAATGTTGCTTCCGAAAGCGGGTGGAGGGGAGGGCGAGAGGGTGGGACTGAGAGGGGAAGGGGAATTCGCTGTGGCGCGGGAGGGGTGGGACGGCTCGCTAAGTGACGCTAAATGAGCGCATTTTCTCCGTGAGAGAGTCGATAGTGTTTTGTTCAATTTTTGTCTCCCGAATCCATTGGTAGAGAGCGGTGGCGGTAGGAAATAAGAGTGAGTTTGGAGTAAAATCTGGGCATTTTTATAGAATATAGACCAGGTAGGATGTTTATTGGATAAGATGACTCAGGAAGATGAGAGAATAAAACTTGGCAAGAAAATTGATATTTAAAGTGTTGATCCTTATTTGGGGAACATATGATGATATTTCACTATTTCATGCTTGGAGTTCCATGATAAAAAGTTTCAAAAAATAAGAGTAATATACCTGTATTGATATGTACCTGTGATAATCATGAATTTAACGAAACTTTCGGAAAATATACATCTTGCTTCACTCTCACATAGCGCGTTATGGCTACGCTGATATTTTCATATTTCCATTTGTGAATGCTGGAGAGGATCAAAATGTTTGAATCAGAACATACAAGTTTGAGAGCAGAACCCATACTGATTATTATACTTTTTCAGTGGAAAAAATCCCTTTCAGTACATCGAAAGAAAATATGTCTCAATGTACATTGAAAGTAATAGAAACTCACCCACTTAAGACCGAATTCTCTGATGAATCATCTTAGCATAAAGTTTATTCTCTAACACAATCCACTGATTACATTGTAAGTTGGCAATATGCCATGTGGAAACGACAAGCGTGAACTTTTTCTACCAAATTCGTAAACTTTTAAGTTTTCGAAATTAATTAAATTAGTTACATTAGATAAAAGCTTCGTTATGTGATATGCCCCTATTTATACGAATAATATTACATAATACATCAATTGAAGTTCACAAAACATAAAAAAATAAAGGAAAGGTAATACATTAAAAAAATACAATCAAGCGATGTGACAAATATTTTGGCATCAACTCTAAAATAAAATGTAAAAAGAATACGGGCTAAATTCTTCCTTTGTGACCTATATCAAATATATTGTGGAATTTCATTTAAACCCATGTAGTTCCATTTATAAAATTCATTATCAGTTATCCTAGCATTTATCTCGTTGACGATTAAATATTTCCAACAGTCAATATTGTTTCTAGTTTTCTTGCTAGGTCCATTCCAAAAATCTAATCGTCGAATTCACACTCTCAATACTACATTTACTCTCAGTCTACCAAGGTAATTTACACCATTTTTCATGTTTATATTATCTTCAATACTTCTATTAACGATGAAGAATATTAATTTCAATTATAATCAATATTTCTTTTAAAAGTAACATAAAAATAACATAAAATTCATCATACAAAATCGATAAAATGACCCACAGAAACACCATTATAATTACTAAAAATCGTTCAAATGATTGTAAACCCTCTTTATAAAATCGGTGAGTGTTACAAAATAATATTCACTGCACTGAACGCATATGATGAAACTGCTTCGATTCTTCCGTTACCAATGGGAGCTAGGTATTATCTCCGAACAAATTAGGGAAAATATGTAATATTCCTTCGTAAGTAGGCTCTAAAATTATCCAAGAACAATTAATAGGATTCCAACCATTACAACAAAATTAAAATCTTCTGCGATTGAAAATGTTTACTTAAAGGACATCTTTCTGTCGATCGTTCCGAGAATAACCTGAAGAACAGAGCGCAGGTGTACTTGCGGGTGAGGTGAACACATTACCAGCATGGTTTAAAACCTAACCCTTCTTCGAGCTCAGAATGGAGAGAAAGCAAACCGTGAAGAGTTCGGAACGCTTCATCCCTTAGTACACCGGAAATTACTCCCACGCTCAAATTACCCATGCGTGGGCGATGACCCCAAATTGCTGCCTGCGCTGCCAGTACTGCAGCCGTGCTGCGAAAGACTGAGAGAAACACCTTCACCATTCTTCGAGCAAGGCCGTTCGCCCGCGCACGAGAGCGAGATGATTCTATCGAATCATCCTTCTTTAAGTGATCAATGTAAATACATACTTAATTTATACGTAATAATACTCGACCGTGAGAAAGGAGGATGAGAATAGGTTGCAGGCATTTAAAATGTTGGTGTGGAGAAGGACAGAGAACGTTAGGTGGACGGAAAGGAAGAATAACAAATAAGTGCTTGAGATGGTGGGCGAGGAAAGGAAACTTTTGAATGAAATCCGGGAGAGGCAGGGTAGATGGCTGAAGAATGTAATAAAGGGCGATAGGCTGCTTAAGAGTGTGATAAAGGGAAGGATGTTAGGCAAGCGGGGTAGGGGAAGAAAGAGAATATATTTCATGGACGGAATTAAGAAGGGCAGTTCTTATGCAGAATCGAGAAAGGATATACTAGAGGGAGATAGGCCCCTGAATGCGTAAAAGACCGAAAGAAGATTCTCTGACATTCAACAAAACCTACCTTTACCGGTAGAAAATATCTTTTTTAAATAATATTCCATGCCAGTTCAAAACTGACTTCTTGTTATGACAAAATATTAGCTTCTCTTTACCAAAATTATCAATGCATTCGTATGTTACACGGATGACCGAAGGAAAACTGATTTTTAAAAATGGTGAGCTTATAATAGCGGGCTCTATTTGTCTCTCACAAGAACTATAGATAGATATTCTATGTTTTGTTTCAAATTCAAATTATGAAGATATACCTTACTATTTAATTCATTTACTTTATTCTACTTTCAAATAAAAAACTTGATTTTCGGTGAAATTTTATAACTCTGTATATAATCTGACAATAAAAAACTTCATTCTTCTACAGAAAAAATAGAAACCACCAAGCAACCTTCATTTCTTCCTAAACCAACCTCGAATTTTTGAAAATTGTGGAACCATTTGTCATAGGTCTTTCACTAAATTATTCATAAGGAAAATTAAATAGTATGCCGTCTTAAAAAATTTAGCATTTCATATAACATGTTGCATAAAAACCTTTGCAAAAATGTGTTTCAGTTTTGGGATATGTTTTTTTTAATGATCCATGTTTTACATCGCTCTTTCTTTTGGGTTTCTTGAATTTAGAATTATAGCTGGAATTTGGTCTCTGCTATGGCGATAGAAAAATCTCGTGCAATCTATTTGAACAACGCTCCTCCACTCACTCGACCACTCCCACCACTCTCCAGCTTATGAAGCGACCGCACACCGGTTAATGGGTTTTGCATATCAAAGACCCACACCCGAGGAACTTTTGCTCCTCACCCGCCTCGGCTGCTCCTTGGCCACGTCTCTTGCCTCCATTTCTCCCACAATTCCTAGCGTCCACCTCCATATCCTGTTATATATTATATATAAATATAAAGGTGCCAGTGGCACCGAAATATTAAGGAACTTTCCGTGAGTGTTTTTTTTTATTTTTGTTATTCTGTGTTTACGTCAGCCTTCCTGTGGCAATTTTTAATCATCACACGAGGGATCCTCAAGGATTTTAGCTGGACCCTACTTGATTTTGAGTACGCAATGATTTGAGCCGTCCTCAAGGTATTCACATGTTTCTTATTCAACCTACAATAGCGAGAAAGCAGAATATCATCTATGTATGTTGCATATGTCTTCTACGACTAGAAAGTAAATTTTCTAGGACGGCAGGTTACCAAATGAACTTCGATGTATTTTAAACCTGTGATGATTCCGGGCAGGAGAATTATTTATGGTAGTAAAGAGGTATAATCGGCTCTAATTTTAAGCGCACGTAAAGGTCGCACTGGCACCGTAAAAACTAGAGTAATTGATCGAAAGGCACTAGATACAACCGAAAGTAAGCAACGAGCTAATACTACATCAGTCATGATGCAAATAGCTCAACGAGTGAGAAAGCCCTCACGCAAGCAGGCCAGCATTCTGATTCACTATCACGCGGAAATGGAAAGTTATCATGCCAGAGATCCATGCCATGTGTCGAGTAAATGAGAATTTACGGAACCTTTTCATCGCAGGATGGTTCCTTGTTGCGATATTTCTTATCTCAACGAATTCTGAACGGGGGCCAGGTTTGTTTACCGAGTAAATATGGCGACACTTGGTGTTAAATAGTAATCAATCGTTGCTCAGTAGCTGCCAAAGTCCAAATTGCCTGATGTGACTTCCCACTCATATGTATCTACCGTACATGATTATATATATCACTGACAAAAAAAACCCAGGTCCATGGGATTTCACAGACCATAGACAACCTTACAAACAGGAAGCTGCCTACGAATAGGGAAGCAGCCCATCATTTGGCAAAATAGGCGACCTATTTATGAATAGAAATAAATATTATTTTTAGTATGAAAGACCACCACATCAGCAAAACTAAGGGCAAGGCGTTTGCTGTGAGAGCGTGACTATCGAGCATCTTATGCAATAGGACGACGCCAGATATTATAAAAAAATAAAATATATGCAACTTTCAGAAGACCTACAATTTATATGCTGCCTCGGCATGGTGTGGCCTATTAGGAAAAGGTAATATAGAAGCTCCAAAAATATATGAAAGAAAAGGTAAGCGCTCAATATTTAAAATTAACAGTAGGACAAGGATTAAAAATTTATATAAAACAAAGGGCATAACCCCGATAGAAAGATCTTTTATTTGTTGGCCGGACGATTCTATTGGTCCGTATGTCCCTGGAATCCCAATAGGCTGATAAACCTGTCATCAAGTTTTCCAGGGACCGGACCCACAGAACTTGACATGCATCCTGGGTGGTGAAATACCCACCCAAATGGGACTCGAACCCGCAACCCTCAGTTTAGCTGGCGAAGATTAAACCCCTCCGCCACCGGGGCCGGCATACATACATCTTACAACAAATGCAGGACAACAATTTCGAAAGAATCCTAACCAATTAGTTCACGAATTGACAACCAAGAAAGGCACCAAAACAAATAAACACAAGTGACATTAGTGTAAGATAACCATCTTATAAAGATTTAAATATATATTTAAGCGCTAGGGCGCAATAAAAGACGCAGGGCGAGAGCCAGTCTAAAGGCGGCAGCCCCTGATATAGAAAGCTGTTTGCAGCAACGAAAAGAGCCGTCTATACATCACTGCGACCACTGGAAAAAACTCCAATTCAACACAATTCACATAAATAATGATAAAATGTTGTTCATATTTCTTATCTAAGAAATGGAAAACTATACGGAAGATGAGTGATCAATAGTGAGAGTCGGAAAAGAGTCATAAACTAATTGACGAGATTCTTAGTGAGCAAAAAAAAGTGCTTTTGATGAGTAGAGAAACCGAAGCAGAAGAAAAATAAAATTTACTAGAAGCACGGCTTATGTAAACGTTTAGATTAGGCATACTAGAACAAGAAAAGGCTTGACTACGACAAAATAAATTAGAGGACTGATTATTAGGACGTGAATCTCACGTTACATAGTTAGATAAACTTCCTTTCAGAGAAATTTAAAAGGGTAAATCTAATCCTTGATATACATGTAGTTTTGTTTTGAAAACTTAACATACATATCCGAGTTTTGAGATTCAATTTCATGCCTAAAATATAGCAATAAATTTACTGATAATCAGTGTTTCATTAACTTCAAAATTACCTTTTGGTGCACCAAGAAAAAAATTAGCTCCTACCTGAATCATTGAATCCCATTCCCCCTAAGAAATTAGCAACATAACAATGTCATACTCTAGTAGGTACACCGCAGAAATGCAGGCAGCTGTTCACTCAGAAGGAAGACATAGGTAATTGATAGACAACCCAGTTTCACCCGATTTGACATAATACAATTTTCGATAGAAAAAACAAAATTTCAGAGAGAAAAAATAAGTAAATAAAAAGCCACACCTCGAATACGCCGCGAGCATTTGGGACCCTGGTCAAAAAGATTTAATTAAAAATATTAATAAAATACAAAGGAATGCAGATCGCTTCATTAAAACCTGCTACGAGCGTACATGTAGAGCCTCAAAACTTTTAGAGGGAATAAGGTGGGAGCCCCTAGAGACTCGGAGGCTACACGCTAGGCTTAGGTTACTTGAAAAATTCAGAACTGATATTTTTTAGAGCGACACATAGAATATTATAATGACACCTCACTACATCTCTAGGTCTGAGAGATGGGATAAAATAAGAGAGATACACTGCCGGACAGATAGGTACAAAAACTCGTTATTTCCGCGCACAATAAGCGACCACAATAAAAACTGAGCTCCACTAAATACCTCCTATAATACATATCACCATTTCATCTCCCAAAAACTTACATCTTGACACGGGTGGTGACCTGATACCCCCTGCCACACGTCCATGCGGCGGCTCGTAGTCATGTAGATTTAGAATACAAAAACCTTAATTATTCCCAGTCTAATGAAATGGTATCTGTCATGACAAGATTCATCAACTAAGGCGCATATATTTGATCCTGTTCAATGAATGTGTATCATTTGTCCATTGGAAATGGCTTGAAGATTCACAATTTAGGTCAGATCGTCTATACCCTATATTTTATTTTATTGGAAAACACGACTAGGTAAGGACTTTCCATAATCGATAAATAACCAAACTAAAAATCAAGTAATTGATTTTTTTATCTGCCACTTAGAAATTACATGATAAAAAATTGTAGTAGTCGATTCAAAGCTTAATAATTCTTGAAAGGATCAAATGTAAACAAAATTTTAGGGACACCTGTTTCACTCGACAAAATAGGTCACTGTCGTCATATTAGTAAAACTTCGAATATTCGGTGATTTTACATCATAATGAACGGTGAAAACTGAGAATGGTAATGTAACGCCTAAAAAGATTTTATTATCGATTCTGAAGTAATGGTTTCGAATTAAAATCAACGCTACAGGTATCGTATCAAAAGTATCAGGACATCCCTAACCGCATTGCCCTTCCAGCTGCAGTTCATGCTAGGTCGAGAATGACCTCCTATTTTTATCGCTCATTCGGCGAACCCTACCGAGAATCCGGCGCCAATGACATAGGCAGGCGACAGGACGCTCACCGCGAGTACCATCGGACTGGCATTTGGCGGGAACGTATAATAAAATTCCCAATCCATTCACCCGTGTTTCTCATTCCCCTATGAGTCCCAGGAGTATTAGTTTCGGCTCAGTGACTAGAGAATGCTATGCAAGGAGGTGGGAGACCACCCACTCTCGAGGTCTATTCCAACAATGTCTTCCTGTACTCCAGTATATACAAGGTGTGATCAAAAAAAGACCGGACTGATTTTATAACTTGTTTATTTCGACGGATACAGCTTAATCAAACTTGTCACCCTCAAATTACATGCATTGGCTGACGACACACCTTTTCCAACGTTTCTTCCAGCTTTCGAACCCTGCCTGGTAAGCCTCCTTAGGGATCCTCTTCAGGTCCGCCGTACAATTAGTTTTTCTGTCCGCAATAGAGTCGAATCGGCTCCCTTTCAAGGTTAATTTTAACTTTGGAAGCAAAAAAAAGTCTGATGGAGCCACGTCTGGAGAGTAGGGTGGCTGCGGGATCACGGAAGTTCTGATTTTGGCGAAAACTGTGTCACGATCAGCGCCGTGTGAGCCGGCGCGTTATCGTGGTGGAAACGCCATGCATTGTTTCTCCACATGTCCGGCCTCTTTCGGCTCACTGCGACCCTCAGCCTCTTCATAACCTCTAAGTAGAAATCTTTGTTGACGGTTTGACCTGGAGGGACGTATTCGTAATGAATCAGCCCTTGCCAATCGAAGAAACACACCAGCATGACCTTCACATTGGACCGGGACATGCGAGCTTTCTTTGGTCGCGGAGAATGAGGACCCTTCCACTGAGAAGACTGGTCCTTTGTCTCAACATCATAACCGTAAACTCAGGTTTCGTCACCGGTTACGATGGTTTTAAGAAACTCTGGGTCGCCATTGGTTCGATCCAGGAGTTCCTGACAAATGTCCACACGTTTTTGTCTCTGATCATCAGTCAGCACCCGCGGGACGAATTTTGATGCGACGCGCGTCATGCCCAAAATGTCTGTCAAAATTGTCTGACAGGATCCAAAACTAATGTTCACTTCCTCAGCTATCTCCCTAACAGTTAAACGGCGATTTGTCCGCATCAAATCGTTCACCAATTTGACATGGTTGGGGTCTGTCGATGTGGAAGGCCGCCCCGTTCGCGAATCTTCATCTGTCGAGGTTCTGCCCGATTTAAAACGACTGTACCACTCAAAACACTGGCTTCGACTCAAAGCTTCATTACCAAAGGCTTGTTGAATCATTCCAAATGTCTCCGTAGCACTTTTGCCAAGTTTGAAACAAAATTTCGCGCGCACACGCTGTTCTTCTAGCTCCTTCATTGCTGCCGTTGCACGGGGCAACGAACAGGTTAAGACACGTACCGCTGTTGCTACGTAACGACTCGACGTCAACAAACACAACACCTCTCGTTTTAGTCGTCAGATGTGTCGCTAAATGACGCACTGTGTCTCGTTTCGATCCGTTGAACCGTTTGCGCGGAATAAAATCAGTCCGGTCTTTTTTTGATCACACCTTGTATTACACCTTCATGAGATTCATCCCATTGCTATTAGAATCAAAGAAAAAAAGAGGTATTCCACCATTTTTTTTTTTTAATATTCTACTGGTTAAGGTAGGTTTTATAGAATCTCAGAGAATCTCCTCCCGGTTATCAACACTTTCAGGGGCCTATCTCGCTCTAGTATATCCTGCGCTCTAGTATATCCTGGCGATCCTGCGTAGAGGGATATATCCGAAAGATTAAAAAAACCTAGTTATCTGGCGAGAAGAGATCACAAATATAAGATAGAGCCTCCAAGGCAGCTCTCAAACACATTGAAATATTCCTTCCTGCATCGGGGGATAAGGGATTGGAATGAGTTACCAAAAGTAGTATTATAGCCCTTCCCAAATAAGACACTGATGTTAATGACGAGATTGAGGGGAGTTGTACTGTGAGGGTTTTTCCCCCATATTTTTCTAAGGTAGTAACTTTGCTTTTTTTTGTATTTTGGCAATGTCTTTGTTTTAATTTTTACATGTATGTATATTGGTATTTTCTCGGTATCTGTGTTACCACCGGATTATATGGTCTACTTGTAGCAATTTTTTTAATAATGATAATAAAAATATCATTTTTCGCCTCAACATACGATTTACCCTTCTTCATCCTGTTCATAAAACCTATTATCTTCCTCCCCCTTCCCCGCTTGCCCCACACCCTTTCCGCTATCACACTCTTAAGCAACCCATCGCCCTTTATTACATCCTTCAGCCATCTACCCTTCCTATCCCGGATTTCATTCAAATGTTTCCTATCCTTGCCCACCATCTCAAGCACTTCCTCATTAGTCTTTCTCTCCGTCCACCTAACCCTCTCCATCCATCTCCATATCACATCAAATGCCTGCAGCCTATTCTCGTCCTCCTTTATGAGGGTACACGTTTCTGCACCATACAACGCTACGCTCCATATCAAGCTCTAAACGTTCACCAGCCTCTTCTACATATCCCTACCCAATATCCCCGTCATCAGCTCCCTTCTATAACCAAATACCTCCTTAGGTAGCGCTATTCTCTTCCGTATGTCTTTGCTACTTTCTTCTAGCGTTTAGCCAATACTAAAAAACGTTATCTCAGAAAAATGCCTAGTCAAAGGTGATACAAATTTACAAAATCACAGAGATCTCTACTAACACATCATAAAAGCTTTAGAGTTTGATATCACTGCGGCAGCGTTGCAACGTGAATAATGCAATGCGGATAACAGTTTTGGACGTTAGTGGAATTCCTTGATTTCAGGGATAGTAGATAGAATTTACACTGCAATTTCATGGAATTCCACACTGCATTCCAATTTCTGAAAATCAATTCTAATACCAAGTGGGATTGCAGCGATAATTATTCTATCCCTAATGCAATGCGATTGTAGATATATAGAGTAAACAGAAGACTTCAGTGGAGGGGCGATCCCAGGGGGATACAACCCCCCCCCCCGAAAATTTTGGGTTTTATAAAACAATTTTGACAACTAGACGTATTTATCAAATGCAGCATTAAACACTTCGATCACTGATCTTAGAAGTATAGTTATTGTTATGCTCATTATTATATAGATATAATGATGTAACAGTTTAATAGTTTTTTAGGATGACTGAAAATTGCCATAATTTAATGGTAGTCTCCTCTCCCGAAATAGATACCTGAGATCGCCCCTGCATCAGTATGAAGGCCATTTGTTGAGACATCAGTGAATCCTAAAATATTTCTAGAGGGACCTTTAATGGGAAAAGATCAATACCCCTTCAGCCATTTACAGAGCACAAAGAAGCGACATATGTTTTCTCAGCTGCGATAGAGAGAAATTTAACTATGATGAATGTTTGATTGAAATAATGCATTAATTTACCGACGTCTTACAGAAATCAAGTAACTTTATCTCCTAATCACTCTAATCGAATGATTATTTTAAAAAGTATTACTTTTTTGCTACAACAGCATTACTAAGGAATTAAAATGTTTTTTACCTTCCAGCAAAGGTCTTTTTTTAATCTTTTAATCTGTAATGACTTCCGTCCTAAATGAATTTTCTTCAGGATGAAAGGCGGTAAATTTAGCATTTTTATTCTAAACCACCAGTTATCAATAAAGTCACATTCTTTTGAAACACAAACCCTTTCCAGAAATGCACTTGCATGTTTCTTAGTTATTTATATGGTGCGATCGGCTATTTTAAAAAATGGTATACTTATCAGGCATTGAATCTATGTTACACCCCTTATCTGACATGTTTTCAAGACCATTGAGGTGGCAAAGGTATCTATAAATAAAATGCTCTGTTGTGACATTTCTTTCATGCTTTATTACCACTATGCAAATGATATTTTGTGTTCAACAAAAAAAT
Organism: Ceriagrion tenellum; assembly: GCA_963169105.1. NCBI lineage: Eukaryota > Metazoa > Arthropoda > Insecta > Odonata > Coenagrionidae > Ceriagrion > Ceriagrion tenellum. The sequence goes on from OY720643.1 coordinate 89,484,308, forward strand.
GTTATAAGTTTAAACTTGATTTCGACGACAACATCTTTTGAACTTCAAAAGAATAAAATAGTCTCCTATGGCTCTTGATGTGACATATCCTGATTTAAAATTAAATATACATTCAGGAGGTCATACCTAGTTGTGTGTAGAGTATTGAATGTAACAGGGTGTTGGATTGCGACTTCAACCGACACAACTCGGGTATATAGCTGGCACATGAGCAATTTCCATAAAGTGCTCTACTAATTGAAAGGATCAAGCTTGGAGACTACAGCAAAATAGGTTATATTTAGGCAGTTACCATGCTCAAAATGACACAAAATAAATTGTTTTGTTTAAACACATTATAACAGGCCATTTAAACGTTACTTGAAGATAAAATTTCACAATTTCACAGTATGGTAAGGCACTATACCATAATAAACTTTACGACACCAGGAGTCACTTTGAATAGGAACTTAACATCAGTATCCATATTGAAAAGTACAAAGTATTCATTCCAATATGAATTATAGCATGTCAAAAAACACAATAATGTCAACATTTTCCTTTCCTTTTAAGCTAATTCCACTTGAGATGTGGAGTCAAGAAAAATATTTTGTTCTTCCGTAATGGATAACTTCCACTAAGTAAAGCCTACAAAAATTTCCTTTTAAACTTGAAGCGGATTCATATTGTCTAATGGTGAAAAAATGTTATTACATACACTTATAAATATATTTTCTTTTTTGAGTCTTGACCTTTGGTACAAGAATTTGAGCAACTCACGATATTTGTACGTTGTTAAAATTTTCGCTCCAGTGACACAGCCTTTTAAAGTCGAATTGAAGTTTCCAGCATTCTGGTTACCGCCCCTGTCCGTAACCTTTGGTTTAACTTCATCATGAGTTTTGGAACCCCCCGGGGCACTACAGCCATTCGCTCGCTTCGACTCGCCTTCTGCTGTATTTTCGTCCCCAACTCTCAAAAATTCACCTGTTTTGCCTGAGGGATCGCGAGAGGAAGTGATGGAACATGGTAAAATTACTTTAAATTTCCACGAGATAGAATATCGTAACGAATTTATAATCCTTCAGGGAACCCAACGGCAGCACAAATATAATTAGTTTAATGACAACCGCGGGGGTTTATGTTCTTTATTTCCTTTAAATATTTTCAAAACCAACAACACTCAGGATCACGTAAGTGCTTTAATCTCAATACATTCAATTAAATTTAGAGCCGAATATGATTCAATGTCATGACGAACTCCTTACTTAGAGTTATCAGTAAAATATGTTAATTAAAATTGATAAATGTGACTATTTGTTTAATAGAATGAATAGCTTAAAGTGTAGATCATCAATGGAGCCGCTGAGAGTAAAACTTTTCAGATTTATTTCATAATTAAAGTTTAAAAATTCCTCTACCCTTACCTAAGTCATTTTCATAAGAAATGCGAGTGCACCTATGTGATTTTCTCTATAAAGCAGGAGATAGTGATTAATGCTTTTATTTAGTTACCTTTCTCCTCATTCTTCAACCTATGTGATTTTCTCTATAAAGCAGGAGATAGTGATTAATGCTTTTATTTAGTTACCTTTCTCCTCATTCTTCATCCTCATTTACCAACTGGAGTGACCCAGTTCTTATTACGGCTCATCTGTACCTCTTTGTGATAATGCAATTAATTGACAAACATGATGGAATTATGGAAAAGATGTATGAATATTAGGGTGGATACAATACTTAGTAGCATATTTTTAGAAAGATAGGGGCCAAATATAACCAATGTTGAGGATTCAAGTTTAGAAATAACTCCATAAACTTTAAAACAATATCTCGAAATCATGAATCTTCCAATTACCTTTAAATATTATCTTAAATGGCCTTTGCTTTACACCCACGTGACATGTTTTGAGTGGAAAAAGGCATAATTTAAATTATATAAAAGCCAATTATATGTATTTCCAGCATTTTAATTGTTATTGCAATTCATTATCAAAATGAAGATTCTCCTTTGTTCAAATTTTCAATTGCAAAGTATTACTCGCATTATAAATTGTCTCTCAATCTCACCAGCCAATGCTTGAATTAAAATTTAACTTTCTCTGAATAATATTACGAACTCTTGAGATATGCGTAGTCGAACATTCACTGTAACAGATTAAGATAGGGAAATATAATCAGTTACATCGAAAAATTTTACAATTGCACGCTTACTACACGTTTTATACGACAGTAAAAAAATACTTTGAGATTTCAGGGGTTTATGCATAAAAATTGGTGTTTATCGTAACAGAGTTACATTGTAAAATGATTACCGTAAAATAGTGCCTCAGACGGTGTCATATTGCACGCTTGACCATGTTTATAAATTACATCTAACCTTAGCGCATCATTGAAAGCATGAGTATCTACGTGGACGAGGACAGGGGTGTAACAACAAAGTGAGACGCATAAGAAGCAATCCTCAGGCGGCCACATTGAAAATAACTGGTCCAGGTCAAACCTTTGAGGAACTTTCATTTCATTCGGTTTTCTTGCCCTGCTTCGGGGCACCTGAGGGTTTCTTTGAAGGGAAAAGAAGGGTCAGAAGAGCGCGAGAACTCCAGGGACTCAGAGAGACCAGGGAGAGTTATGGAGGAGGAAAGGTAAGGTAGGTATAAACCACCCCGTTCTCCCCTCCCCCCCAGCCATGCCTGGCTCTTCCCCTCCCCCCTGTTCGCAGAAGTCAAACCGGGGGAAAGTGAGAGCGTTAAGGCAGCAGGGATGTATGTATATATATAAATGTATGAGATATGACGAGGAAATACGAGAGGAAATGAAATTGGTGGAGGGAGATGAGGGCGGAAATTCATGAGGATATGAGATTAGAATGAAGCGTATATATAGGTAGGTAGAGAGAGAGAGAGAGTTTCAGTGGAATAGTACTGGTCAAAACTCGTTACGGGCAACGTCAGCGGGATTATTGCTTTGTTCGAGGAAATTTTTCCGTACCGAAGGCAAAGGCGGTCCGCAATCTAGTTTTCCTCACGAAACCTCATAAATATGAAAACATTTTGACAATCTAGGGAAACTCCTAGCAGGCTTGGAGTGGGAATGAAGCCGGAGTGTCCATCGTTTCTGGAAATTCACAGTTACGTACGCATATCTAACAGTTTTTCCCGCCTACACATAAATTTATTGGACACAGAAATAAAGTAATTGTTATGGGATTTAAGACGTTTTTCAATGACTGCGGTGACTCTTGGGGAAATTATATTCACCTTCATCTACATATTGGCTGGAAGTGGGAATTAAGCCGGAGGGTCCATTCTTTCTTGAAATTCACAGTCATGTACGTATATCGAGCAGGTTTTCCAGCCTACGCATAATTTTATTGGACAAATAGATAAAGTATTTGCTATAGGATTAAAGACGCCTTTCAATGACTGCGGTGACTCTTGAGGATATAATATTCCCTTCATCTACATATTACCCAGTAAGCCATCTCAAGGGTGCTTGGCATGGGGTTATTTATCACCAACATACACTATAATCTACAAGTAATCTTCACCAACATGCACTACACTAATGGATAATATAGATAATCTACCAATGCCACAAAAACTATTGAAACAATCTATAATACAGCTTCTTAAACGAGACACAAGAGTCGTCCATGAAAAATGCAAAACATGATGTTAGCATTACGTGACAGATAAAAATAAATCAACAAATCAGCCATACTACCTGTCAAATTACCTACTTTAAAGTGCAGTTGGCCACCATAATGGTTTCTTATCGATTGTGGGGAAAACAGCATTTTAAATCTGTTCATTCTGCAATCCCTTTACCTAATATAATTCTCATGATCTGATCACCAATAGGCATGTTGTAGTTCGCGAAATATAAACAACATTGTCAGAAAATAAGTTGGTTTTGAATTTAAAAAAAGATATCAAATCAAATTTTCAATCGAAAATCTGAAAGATATTCTCATCCAAGTTGTTAGAGGCCAATGACAGAAGCGATATAATAAGAAAGATACATTGCCTAACAGGTACAACAACTCGTTCTTTCCGCGCACAATAAGCGACCACAATAAAAACTGAGCTCCACTAAATACACTACCATGATATACGTCAACATTTCAACTACCAAAACCTTATCCCTTACATCTTTACTCGGCTGGTGTCCTAACATCCCCTTCCAAAAGCCTATGCAGTGACTTGCAGCGTAGTATGTAGATGAAACGACCAATGCTAAGGAAACTGCTGAATTAAGGTATAATGCAACTAGGTAAGAGCAATACGAGAGTCATTCAGGTATCATGCACAAAATGATGTCAATACTTCGTGGAAATAATGTGGCACACACTTGAGAAAAAATTTATTGGTATATTCTAGAAAGTGAAGATGAATACAATACAAGCTCGGCTGCTGAAGTTCTCGTTGTCCATGGCCAAGTCTAGGACCCATTAAAGGAAAGAGGCAAGGGACCGGTGTTGAATTCGGTCCCAGGCATTCCCACGAGTTATTGCGGGGCATCGGACCGTCCTTTCAGCTCCCATGACGCTCCCTCCGTGTCCACTCGCTTCCATTCGCCATTCGCTGTCGGTTCGGTGGCGTAGAAATCGAGGTCACCGGACCCCTTTCGAATGGGACCAGCCGCATCCTGGCGCGTGAATCGCTCGGTTTTGCCCAGCGTCTCGCTTCTCGGGGGAGGATACGGTCAAGGACACTGGCAGCCCCTGTCAAAAGGACTGTGAGTCCCGGACGCCCCTGCAACGCTAGCATTCATCAGCGCCGATGTGTCGCACGGAAGACTATCGGACTTTCACGTGCTTAGGGCCCCTCATCGTTGCGCATGAATTGGATTTGTTGTAGTAGTGAATCGAAGCAATGTCGAAGAGAGGGAGGGAATGGCAAGACCGTGGGATACAATACTTATCAGCGCCAGGGTTTCTTGGGAAAGACAGTTGAAACTTTGGTAAAATCCAAAGTTTAAGTTAACTCTGGCTATACTATACGAATCGAGACGAAGTTAAATGATAAAGAGTTTAATGTATTTCTATATTCAGTTTAAAAAAATCGTAATGTCGCTGATTAAATGGGTTACTACATCTACATACTATCCTGCGAGCCGCCGCTTAGGCTTGTGGCAGGGGGTGTAAGGATACCAGCCGTGTAAACAAGTAAGGGATAAGGTTTTGGGAGGTGAAATGGTGACATGTATAATGTATAATGGTGACATGTAGAATGGAGGAATCCATATTTAGTGGAGCTCAGTTTTTTTGTGGCCGCTTATTGTGTGCGAAAAGAACAAGTTTTTGCATCTATCTATTCTGCAATGTATCTCGCTTATTTTACCGCTTCAGTCAGACCGAGAGATTTAGCGAGGCGTCATAATAATATTCTCTGTGTCGCTCTTGAACACACTCGTTCTGAATTTCTAAAGCAAGCTAAGCCTAGCGTGTAGCCTCCGAGTCTCTAGGGGCTTCCACCTTATTCCATATTAAAGTTGTGAAACGCTATATGTTCGCTCGTAGCAGTTGTTAACGCGGCGCAAAGCTTTTCTTTGCATTTTATCAATTCATTTGTTAGAATCTTTATGACCAGGGGATGAATTGTGTGATGCATATTGGTGAAAGTACTTTTACACTATAGTCCCTGTTGGTGGTAGTTACTTTGACACAATTATGCATGTTTGTGTTATATCACCCCCTACCAAACACCCTCGAGGCAATTTGAAGGGGAACATGTGAATGTAGAGAGGCATTAACGGTGTGGGTGTGATTAAACCTTCAAAACTAGTTGCTGGTCTAGGATGTTGAAGATAAAACGGATGGGCAAAATATGAATCGATCAAGTACACAGAAGAGTAGAAGGGGAAAAAGCGATATGGAAATCAACTACGAGAAGAACCAGATGGATTCGACACAGCCTGAGGCACGGTAGGTTTGTGAAAAATGTAATTGAAGGTATGGTAGAGGGAAAAGAGGAAAACCCAGGACTAAATTAATGGACCTAATAAATAAGAAAGTACACAGGAAGAGCTAACGGGAAGTTAGATTTCAGGCATCAGATGGGTAAAGGTGGAGGGCTGTCTAAGTCTACCAATCGAAGGATTGAACGACCAATGATGATAAGTATAGTGCTACTGCCAAACCAATCCTCAGGAAGCTCACCTCTCGACCACGTTACGTTGGCAATTATTTTCAAAATCGCGTAAAATCAATGAAAATAACTTTTACGCAACCGAAAAAATTGAAAAATATGTTTGTTTATCGTTTATAGCGCTTTTTGCTTAATTAGGTAATGCTCATCATGAATATATAAGAAATTTTCCTCCTTTGTGAATATTTTGGTAGTGATAATAGCTTTTCCATCATCTCAAAGGCTACATATATTTTATACCTACTTTACGCAATTAGAGTCGTGTATAAAATTCAGTATTCACTTCTTCAAAAATTGGTAGGAATAAGTGCAAAGATATGAAGCACTCAGAATTTTCGCACAACTTATAACAATCTTATACTTCTTATCTTCCTACCTCCAATGCTGACTCCTTCCTCTCTCCCATCAAAAGATTTATGGATCATGTCCTCAACATATATATTGAACAAGGTTGGCGACAGACAGCATCCCTGCCTTACTCCTCTACCAAGATCCACCCATTCTGTCATATCCTCATTTATTAATAATGCAGCTTTTTGTCTCATATATAATTCTCTAATGAGTTTTCTCTCCTTCCATACCAACCCCTTCTCTTTTAGAATTTCGAACATTTTATTCCATTCAACCCGATCAAAAGCCTTTTCCAGATCAATAAAACAAATCGCCATTCCTTTTCCTCTCTCTATATACCTTTCTCCAGTTATTCTTAACAGGCCAATGGCGTCCCTTTTTCCTTGCCCTTTCCGGAAACCAAATTGTTGCTCCCCTACATTTTCTTCCATTATTCTTATTAATCTCCTGTTCAAAACTCTCCACATTATTTTGGCTGCATGTGTAATTAGGCTTATCGTTCTATGTACTGTACATTTCCGTGTACCAGGTTTCTTAGGAATCGGTACCATACATGCATACAAACCCCAAATCCCTTTCTGTCGAGACCAATGGTGCAGACGGATAGGGTGCCTGCTATGCTGGCCATTGTTGGAAGCTGAAGCCATTCCGTCATCTTCGTTAACCGGGCAAACGCAATGATTTCGCAGTTTTTCTGTTTTCCATCTCTATCTTATTATAAATCAGCATAAAATTTCTTCTTTCTTATGCTATCATATCCAATATTGTGTATATTTATTAACATTAAAATAAATCCCCATTACAGATTAAAACTATTTTTAAATTGAGTAGAATTTAAATAACTAATTCACTAATATATGTTTCAATCGCAACTTGCCTTTGAATTCAATTTAATGAAATTGCCATGAGAAAAATTCGACCTGGACCGGGAAATGAACGACGGACCATTGGTTTGCCGGACCAATGCGCAGACAACTACGCTATCCAGGCTTCCTAATTCTCAATTTTGGTGGATACAATGGAAATATATCTTAGGCCCTGGCGGTCCATCAAAGATTGCAACGCAAGGGACAAGAGAGCTTCAAAGAAACCACCACCAAGCGACAGTATCCTTCACCAGTATCTATGCCATGCTATTCAAAATATTCAAACTTAGCATGTAAAATTTGATGAAATTGCCATGAGAAAAAAAATTCCCGGTACAGGCCGAGATTTTCTCATGGCAATTTTATCAAATTTCACTTGCTATGTTAGAATATTTTCAGTTTAATGGTTGATATTATTTGGTTTACATGCGCTAATCCATCCATTTCGTTGTGCCATTCATAGGAAAGTAAGTAGAGATCAGATTTAAACAATACGGTTGTTATTTCGGTTGTCAGGCCTTAGTTTTGATGATGTAGTGCGCTCTCCTTATACCTCAGTGATGGAGACTCATTGACAGAACTTACGGTAGATTGAGCGAAATATCGTTTTACCTAGAAATTAATGAATTAAGTCTCATTTTAAAGAAAAATATATCACCCTTCCATTGACACAAAAAATTCAACCCCTTACCACATTACTTACCAAAATATTTGCCAAAAAATACCAGCCCTTTCACATGGAAAATGGTACGTGTGAGCACTCCATAGAGACCTTACTAAACAAATGAGGCATTTCCTACACTTAGATACCGTCAAAAAATCAACAGTGTAGAGTTTGCGTGTTTTCTCAACTAATTTTGAAAATTAAAAGTATTGTAAACCGCAGTAAATTCTTCGGAATCACAATAAACCTTCCGTTTTGAGTTTCAAACGTACCGTATGAAAACAATGAGTCAAGTTAAACACTTACTTAGATTTTTTTCATTTGAATACTTACAATTTCTGCCATGTAAAACTATTTTATTGCGCCATTAATAATGCAATATTTAAATCGTGTGTCTCACAGCTCGTGAAATTAAAATGTATACTTACTTCGAGTATGGTCTCCATTATGATTAGGGAACTATCTCACTCGCATTACCTTAAAAGTAACAAGATCATCAAGATTGCCTGACATACATGGTTGCTACTAGCAGTCTAAGGCGTGCGCAGAACGCCACATTCCGGGAGGTTAAAGCCAAACTTTTAAAACAAGATGTGTTCGCTCTCTTTGACTAATTTTTAGGAACTTCGACTACCCATGACAAGGGCAGGCCAAAAAATGGACATAGACAAATCAACCTTCTCGGTAAAGACTCGTCATTGCTGAATGACATCTTTCTTTACCTCTCCCCTCTGTTATCAATCCCACACCCGGCTCACTAGAGTCAACCTCACCCCTGTCCCATTACCCCCTCCCCATCCTACACCCTATGAATCACCGGCTTGAGTCAACTGTGCAACATGCTCTCTGAACTCTCACAGTAGGTGAAATTAAAGCATATTTATCGAATGTGATCTCTATTATGATTAAGGAAATATCTCGCTCGCATTACCTTAGCAATGTCTGTGAGTGCTTAGAAACTATGATTCTGTTGTGGCATTATCCTCAACTGAAGCAGAGTTTATTGCAGCATCAGAGTGCTGTCAAGAAATATAGAATGCCAAGACCTTAATTGAGGAGTTGACTAAGAAACCCATGTCACTCTCCGTCTTGAGCTTTGTTTCTTCGATTTGTAGTCGGGCGCAAAGGTTCTCTAATGTCTTGTCCGCTCCTCTTACTGAATCCCATGCGCTCGATAAATGTCTGTAGTCTTCTGGAAGGATGGACATCATCTTCGTCATTATCATCAGGTCATCTACAGGTTGTTTGAGTCCATTGAGTCTGTGTGCAAAGTTCTGGAGATTGCTTATATTTGACATGACGTCCTTCGATCGGTCGTACTTAAATGCGTAGAATTCCTGCAAGAGCTGGCACTTTTGTGTTTCTGTATCCTTCTCGTAGATTAGTTTCAGTTTCTCGAACATTTGCTTGGCTGTTTTACAGGTCATAATGTGCTGGACCACGGATCTATCCATTGTGGACACTATGAAATGTTGATCCCTTGCGTCCTTCGTATTCCATCTTCGTAACTCATTAGGGTTTCTTTCTTCTTTTTCGCAGAAGTCGTTATCTTCTATTGTTTCGATTATTTCCTTTGCTCTAAACAGAATTTTTATTTGAAAGGACCACATTGCGTAGGTAGATGCGTCCTTCAGTTTCTGTATGTGCGTGACATCGTCACCCGATGCTGCCATTTTTTTACGTCTTTCTTTCTTTTCTTTACAGTTTTTCTCGTTTTTCTTCTCAATTTTAATTTCAATGTTATTATTTTCCTTTTTTAAACAAGCTCTGGTAGCCTTGGGCCCATAACCGCTTGGTTATTTTCGGTTATTAGTGAGTGTTAATTAAAAAATTACTTGACAGACAATGCCATGCATCAACAGTATTTATTTTCTCTCAACCGTTACCAAGGAACATAAACTTAATCCTCAACAGATTCTAATTTGAATTAATTCCAAGTGTGGTGAGCTTCACAAAATATTTTGTAAAATCCATTGCATCGCTATTTCATATAAATTTGAAAAAATGTAAAGATTGAGCTTAACTTGAATAAAAAAACGTACAATAAATATCAAAATATCATTATTTAGCGAAATATGAGGAAATGAAGACAAGTGGTCGGTGTGAACATCTCAGAGTTGATGTCAGAAAATTGGGTGCCATTGGTTACGGGTTATGGTTTCGAAGCTGTGAAAACCAAAAGGGAAAATTTCATAGTAACAGTTTTATATGACTTAAATATGAAAATGCTACACTATGCTACCCACCAATATTTTCCTAGCAGATCAAATGACCTCAGTTGCCGGTCATCGCCACAAAACAGTAGCTAACAGATTGCCTATTTTTAGTGGGTATCTGAGAAGAAGAAAGGAACAGGCTACTGTTCACATTCAAAAGAATAGTTTGCTCTTCTATGGTGAGATGTGTTTCATATTCTCTTGTTCAATCTGGGCTTGATCATGGAGGAGATTAGGGAGAGCGTCATGTACGATAAAGAAACAGCGACACGAACGAAGAGGTCATTCAGGTACGAATGAGATCGGAAAGAGGGAAAAATGCAAGGTAAGGACCTAATAAGTATAAATGGCGCATGGGAACTGCAGGAGGAGATGGACTCTTTCAGAAAATGGAGGAGATGAGAAGGGAAAAAGAAAAGAATGGGAAAATACGGTTAGAGAAATACGGAAGCCATTCACTTCCTCACGGTCATTCGAATCCATAGGGAACTACTTTAGAAGAGGGGGGAGTGGCCCTTGGCCCTCCAGGCCCCTTATGGAAGATGATATTTCGGGCCCCGTGGGATATGGTGGGTCTTCTTCTTTCGGACCATTGGCTAGCAAACTCCCCTGTTCCGTTTGGAGTCGGAAGAAAAGCAATGGAGATGTCCCGCTTTTTCCACCCCACTCCATCTTTTCTCTCCGCTTACTCATACATTGAATGACGGTCACTTTAAGCTTAAGTGAGCATTCCAGAATGACAATCGTTTGGCAGGGACATTTATCACTTCAATCACTGATCGTTTAAAACCTTTACTCAACGCGGATGCTGTGGATCATCTATAAAATATTTACAGAAAGAATAATCTTCAATATTTAAAAGTATTTTACTTTTCCATCTCCAGAAGGGAGTGCTTCATAAAAGCACGAGTATATATTGACAATGTCCTCAAGTAGCAGAGAGATTTGGACAAACACTACAAAAAAATAAGGAATCACGTGTAAAATCAATGGTTGGCGAATTCACTTTGTGGAAATTACGATTCATGTTAAGAATGAAACTACTTAGTTTTTTCCACCAATATATTTAACCATAAATCAACCGGTTTCGGCCTTTTCAGGCCATTACCAAGATTACAGAATTTCTGTAATCTTGATTACAGACATTATCAAGATTACAGAATTTCTGTAATCTTGATAATGGCCTGACAAGGCCGAAACCGGTTGATTTATGGTCAAATATATTGGTGGAAAAAACTAAGTAGTTTCATTCTTAACAGGAATCACGTGTACAAAAAAACTCGAATATGCTGCGAAAAACGAATTGTGAGGTTATCAAATCGAAAGAATTTATCATCAATGGTATAGGTATGTCATATATAGAATGCAGGTTTGCATCTTCTGGGTAGACTAATGTGGTGCCTTCCCCGTTGTCTTCCACACCGCAGTACCCCGGCCAATTCCGTGAACTTCACACGAACCAAAGTCGTGGCTGTTAATACCTGTCCGAGTCTCAGCAGAAGGCATTGATGTGCGTCATCCTATTCATTGATGTCGCAGGCGCCGTCGATGTTGCATTGACGTTATTGATGACGCGGACCAATGCCTTCTGCTGAGACGGCTGCCTTTCAGTAGTTAGGACAAATTCGGGTGGCGGGCAAAAGTTAGTTGGCAAGGAAAATTTTTCCCGTCGCCTGGTCTCGAACCTGCAACCCTCCTGACGGGAGTCAAACACACCACTACTTGCACAAACCGGATCTTAGGACTCAAAGGGTTTGCGAAGAACATGATTGAAGAAAAATATAGGATAACGTCTCCAGAGGAAGACCCAGGAATAAGTTCATGGACCAAATATAAAGGAAAATACATATGAAGAGATACCAGGAGGTAAATGAACTAGCATTAGATAGGGAAGGGTGGAGGGCTGAAGTAAACCAATCCTAGAGTTGAAAGACCAATGATGGTAAAGATATACAAACAATAGCCGATGTGGAATTCAAATGTTTTTCTTAAACAATTTTTACATCATTATATTGTCAGTCTGATATAGACTGCCGTTGACGGGCGGCGTTCAAAAATGATGTTTGGTAACGTAAAAATGACTTTTACTATTTCATTTTGAGAGTTCACCAGAAGAAAAATTCGAAAATCTGACATTCGGAAAACTGCGGCTTACGCGCGCTCGGCAAAGTGTCATGCAAAGGACGCACGGTAGTAGCTGCCGCAAAAATATTTTATTTCTCTAAAAACGGTTGCAGATACGTCATAATGGAGTGACTTGACCCAAATAAGACTGTATTTTGGCACTAATTCTCTCGAAACAACATCCTTCCCTTAAAACGGAGCATAAGTTGAGAAGTTTTCATATAAAATGAGAGAAGAAATAAACTACACCCTACGGGCCATTTTTCTACCATATTGATTTGATTGACTTGCTATTTAAGATAACTTAAGTCAAATATACTTCACACTTTTAGGCGTCACTTCCTGAAAGCATTTTATATTCGAATCCATAATGAAGAAAAGGTCCTTATTCCAAATTACTGCGGAAAAGTACCATACATATTTTCAATGTGGATTGTAAAAATAATTTTACCCAAATACAAAATCTTTGCATTTCGTCGCACTTTTGAAACTTAGCGCTGAGCTTACAGTCGTTTCTGGGTGTTTTTTCGAAAAAATACGAAAAAAAAATGTAGCGAGATAAGTGGAAGCGTGATTTTTATGGAAGTTTACGTGAACAACGAGCTGCCGGCGGCCTGAGACGGACACCGCCGCAGATTACAAAAATTGATGTATTTTTCGAGTGCGCAAACGGTCGCAGCTAATATTCATTCAAACTTATAGTAGAGCCTATGCATAACTTCATGTGTATATGCCTCCTCGTCGATGGAAGTCAAAAATAACGTTTTCTATACATTTTAGCGAAATACTGAATGGAAAGTGTACACTGTATTGCTTTGTAGCTTTCTATTGCACAAAATATAAGAAAGATCATAGTTAAGCTGTTTTTCTGAAGAAAGATCTAAGGGTTTTCCGACGTATTACGATGTTGAAGGTTACTCGGGTTTTCTAGCGAGTCAAACTCTCCATCTTGGCCAGCGTTTCGATGATCGAGTCGTCCATCGTGATCATGCCCTGATGACGACCAATGTCAGCCAAGTTTGACCCACTGGAAAACCCGAATAACCTTCAAAAACTGTACTTCAGGTAAGTGCCATTTTTTATCCCACCACTTACCTCCAACAGGTTCTGTTTGAGCTTGATTTTGGTGATTTTCAGAAATTATTGAAAGCGGGGTGTTCTTTTGCAAAAAGTAGCAACATTTAGGCCCTCGTACATTATTAATGCGTAAGAATTTTAAGAAGAGATGTGCGTCACTTCATGTAAAATTTAGTAGGAAATGGGTATTCAAAGATTCAACCTCTAGTTGGACACCAGGGTTGAAATTCGCTATGAAAAAATCATTTGACTCGACCGGGATTCGATTCGAATTCGCCTTGAAGGAAGATGGCTTGGTGTTGTAACGCAAACACACCTGACCGGCAATTGGGAGATCCGGGTTAGAATCCCGGTCAAGTCAAATGATTTTTTCATAGCGAATTTCAACCCCGGTGTATATGCACCCGTGCGAGTGACTTCGTACCACATCATTTGTTACATGCAATGTTTGGAAATTTCTCTAGTAGGACCTTTAATTTTAATTGTGGCCCGCTTTTATCGATTTTTGCCCAATGACCGACGTTCCAAAAATTAAATCGCTTGTAATGCGTTTTTTTGTCGATGATAAAAATTACATCCTGATCAAAGATCAAGCTCCAGATATAAAGCTAATATTAGTGCTAGGTGTAGCTAGTGATTTAGGGATTATCATTTCAAATAGAACCGAATCGGATCTCTCCAGAAAATTTCTAATCGAAACGACTTTTTTGTATTTTGGTAGCGAATCAGATCACCCAAAAAATTCGCTTACGAAATGCATTCAAATGTAAATAAAATGCAAAAGCTATTGCAGAGTTGAAGCAATAAACATTTTCACAATATTTTAGGGTTTAACATCAGCTTATACATCTATAGTACAAACAAATTATACAGAATAACATGTCGTCATTCAAATTTTCGTTTTGCATGAGGAAAATATCCTCTAAACGGACGGTGCGCAATTTTGAAATGAGCACCACGTTTAAAGGCATGTAACTATTTGAAGACGATTTAAATATTTCGAATCATTCGTTTTCAAAGCATCCCGATTCGCAGGAATTCGAATCGAATTTAGTGTTATTCGAGTCAATTTGAATCGATTTCCAAGCATTTGCACAGCTCTAGTTCGTATTTATGTAAATTTGTCTAGTAACCATTCCTAGTATTCATCATTAGTGCATTGCGTATGATCAGCCTTGACCGCAGAAACTCAAATCCATGAGTCCTACTAACTCTCTATAAATAAGCTGTAACGTTTTCGTCTTCGACTTCATTCAACAAATTTTAATATAAAAGGATCAGAGAGAAAGAGAATGTTGTGATATAAATTTAAGCGAAAGCACACGGGTGGGAGTATAATATTAAAGAGATGAAGGGTGGAGGGATTGGGAAGAACTGAGGGGGAAAAGTATGAGATGCGTTTTGGTTTGGGAGGGAGGGAGAGAGAGAGTTTAGTTTTATTCTCAGAATTGATATTCGATGCATTCACGCGATGAGGTGGGGGGGGGGAAGGGGAGTTGGCATATATTGAATTCGTTCCATTCCAGCCGAAGGATTGGGAGCGCGATTGTTTTTAAGCTGCAAATGAATTCGGGTTCTGTTACATTCCCAAAGAATATCCTTTCGGAAGGCGAGAGAGGAGGAATCTTTCACAAATGGCATATCCGAAATATTAATTTTGAACTGAAGCGATTTTCCCGAAACATCTCGAGGGCGCTGATATTATTTTTCCACGGCATTCCACGGAGTTGAATAAATTGGTTGGCATTTGAATAATATAATATCCATACAATTCGTCTCCCGAGTTTTTATAATACTTTTAGCAAAATTTCTGAGCGCTCTAAAAACCTAAACTCATGTATAAATGAAGAAATAATTCTTGTAATAAAAATTCTCAGCCTCAGGCTCAAACTTACCTAATGGATATAAATTTTAAGTTCATTATATCCCAGAGACTAAAACTTTAATTTCTATCTTAAATGCATAAAGCCTCGTCTCATAGGCAATTTCTTAACAAGTATTCGATCACTAAATGATGAATTTTAATTGGCGTTATATTTACGGCCATGTTGAAACTGAATTGACAGGAGCACATTTATATTCATGTAATTTATTTTTCGTCAAGTTATCGTACTTTTGTGATGCCCTTGGCCGTTAACGCTTTTAACAAATCACTAGAGTTTGCAAACCAAGAGCTGCAGTGGGTGGTTATTTTAATTGTAAGTTGGATAATCTCAGTTACGGAAAATTAGCAACAGCGCTAGAGACTTAAATGAACGTACTTTATGAATTTCTCCGAAGCGCTGAGCTCTAAGAATAGGTACTTCTTACTTCATCATTTCTTATTATTTGAAAACTTTTCTCCAAAATTTCATTCAAGTCAAAGAAAACCAACAAATATTCTTTCATCCAAGATAGGACGCCCAATATTTCCATGTGTAGAGGTAAGGAATATCTCCACCTTTAACAAAAAATTCTCCGTGGAAACCCGAATTCTTAAGAACCGCTTAATTTAGCTAAACTGATGAACGCACTCCTCACGAAAAAAATTGAGGAGAAAAAAAATCCGGATTAGAGTCAATGTGAAGAGAATGATTTTATCTCTGTGAGAATTCCGCACATGTGCGCACTTGCAGATGATTTTGTACAAAAAAATGCAACGGCTAGTCCCGGTATAAGAAAAATTTGTCATTTACTACCTGACATTTCTTCAACTATAGAAGAGACAAAAAAATGTGGGTAAACTTATGGCTTTGTGACTGCAACACCTTGTTCGGATAAAAACTTGCATTTCTCTCGAGCCAAATCACTTATTTATATCATATCGCACAATTAATTTGTACAATACCTCATTACATCATGTTCCGAGGTCCTGATTAATTTGGAATAAAATATCTTCCAAATTCTCCCTAAGCCTAAAAAGAAAATTTTAGATAACATTTGGCGCGCTTAGGATGCCATTCTCATGATTCAATCGTAGTATACTGGAGAATTAAGCGTAGTATTCAGAAATACCTGTACAAACGGTGTCTGTATACCTGCATAGCTATTGACCTGGAGTAACGGCACTGGAATGCAAAATATTTTACCCTTAGGTTATCCGCTATTTGAATGTTTGAGTGAAACTTTTATTGGTATTTTACAAAAAATAAAGGTAATTTTCCAATATAACTAATAATGGAATGTAGACATAACTATTACCAGCATAAAGCTTTGTTGCAAAATTTTCTTCAAATGAACTGAGTAATGTTGGTCGATTGTGGAAATTTCTGAGGGGATAAACAGCGTGCATAGCTTTATCACAGTAATTACAAAACAAGACAATTTTTCAAAAAATGGTGTGAATTAGTATCTCATGGACAAAAAAAATGTAACACATAAACGTTATTTTTCCACATGCTTCAATAGTCGGTACAAATAAGAGGAATTTCTGCAATGAATTTATGTATGTTTTACAAGTAGAGACACTTATACATCCCTTAAGAAGTTTATAAAAATTTAAGAAATCGCATGATACCACACGACTTATATATATATATATATATATATATATATATATATATATATATATATGTTTTACATTACATGTATATTACTCCTCTCCTGAGTGCTGATTTTAAACAGGATGCGTCACCTGAAAGTAATCTAATGTAATCCACATTGGAACAACAACTATTAGTTTCGTTTGACTGCGACAAAAGAATAAACATAAGCTCGAGAAAAAATAAGAAGAAAAATTATCACTCACTTGGCCTCATGAGTTTTAGGTAAGAGATTAAGAGAAGAGAAGATCTAAGTCATATTCGGCAAATGATTCCAACCTTTCCAACCGAGTTATGAAGTAGAACTGCACCAATGATTCGATAACGTAGTCTGCCATCGTCTTTTCACCCTGAAGACTGAAGATGGCAGACTACGTATCGAAACGCCGGAGTAGTTCAATATCATAGCCCGGCTAGAAAGTAAAGAATTTTTCATCCAGAGAAAATACAATATTACAAAGGAGCATTTTTGGAGGATCTGGGTTGTAACACCGCTCCAGGTGAAAATATTATTTCACATTAAATCCGTACAATTAAGACTCTCACGATGATCTCAATGGTTTTAGGCTGTGTGGCAGGGCTGTTAGGAAACCAGACGTTTAAGAAGTAAGGAATAAGGTTTTGGGAGGTGAAATAGTTAAGTGTAAGATGGGAGGATAATGGATGGAGCTCAGTTTTTTAATGGTCGATTATTGTGCGTAGAAAGAACGAGGTTTTTCACCAATCCGTTCGGCAATGTATCTCTCTTATAATCACTTCTGTCAGACATAGAGGTGTAGTGAGGCGTCAAAATAATATTCTCTGTGTTACTCTGAAACACACCAGTTTTTAAATTTCTCAAGAAAACTAAGCCAAGCGTGTAGCCTCCGAGTCTCTATGGGCTCCCTCCTAAATTCATCCAAAAGCTAAGAAACACTATACGTTCACCTGTACCAGCTTTCAACGAAGAGCGCAGCTTTTTTTGGTATTTTATTAATTTAATTGGTTAAATCTTTATGACCAGGGTCCCAAAGGTTCGCGGCGTATTCAATGTGTGTCCTAACCAGAGCAAAGTACCATCTCTATTTTACTTTTTCATCCGATAATCTTCCTATCATACGCTTAACAAAACCTAGTTTCGTTAATGCTGTGCCGCAAATGTTTTGTATGTGTGTCCCCCACGAAATATCAGAAGTTAAAGTAATTCAAAGATATTTAGCTTTATCTGAAGATTTTATGATTACTCCACCCACAGAATAGGTATGGCATTTGTGTGATGACTTCCGCAAGAAGTGTACTGTAGTGCATATACTAATATTTAGTTCCAAACCCCACTCCAGGCACCAAGATTGAACGTTGTTAAGTTCCAATGACAAAACTTATAAGTCCACGTCTTCGCTTATTACACGGTAGATGACTGTACCGTCTGGAAACAACCTTAACTCCCTGCTAACTCAGGAGATTTTTCTGCTACCTTTCTCCCACGTACGGATTCAGTTCGTAATGAATTAATTCTTCCACTGAAGAGGGCCTTCTTTACTACCACCACCATGTTTCTGGGCGGCTTTACACAACTGCAAAAATCTACCAATTTTTCAAGTATTACCAGAACACCGAAGCACGACTAATTGAGAAAAAAAGGGTCGTATACGATTTCACTGCCCGTTGTTAACGAAATACCTGCCTCAACGAGTTTCAAATTACTCGAACTTTTTTTCAACCAGACGGATGCAATTAAAAGGAGAACTGCGAGATCAAAATTGGATTGCAGCACCAAAAGATGGAAAGAGCACATTGGTTATTCTGCCGCTTAGGTTGGAACATTGGACGCAAACCGAGCAGCGCAACGATTTCGGGGGAGAACCTCAAATTTCACTCATTCCACGAACACGTGTATGGTGATTTGGCTACGGGATTCAGTAGTAGCCCGGCGGTTAAAAATAATAAACACGGCGATGGACCCGAGCAATACATTAACAGTAATAGCTATCGAGATGCATTAAGGGAGCAAACGTACATGTACTGAGCAGTAATCTTCCCACAGCTACTTCAAATGTGTCTGCGGTATGTTGATAGCCATTTCGTGGGAAGCGGGAGTTGATGTTGGTCCCTGGAATGGCTGAGGGTGGTCAATGCATACCGGGGATTAAGTTGACTTACATTTCAAACTGAGCGGCGTAAGAGTTAGTTAATGCGGTTTTTTAACAATCTCATGTACCCTATGGCTGAGGAATTCTAAAAAATCCACCTCCCAAGATCAGAATTCATTTCAAAATTAATTCCCGATTCCGATCAATTTATATCTACATAATACCCTGCAAGCCTCCGCATGGATTTTATGAAGGGAGTGTTAGGCCACCAGCCGAGTAAAGATGTAAGGATTTGGAAGGTGAATTTGTGACATGTATCATAGGAGTGTATTTAGCGGAGCTCAGATTTAATTGTGGTCACATTTTGTACGCGGAAAGAACAAGTTTTTGCAAGTATCTGTTCGGCAGAGTATCTCTCTTATTTTATCGTTTCTGTCAGATCTAGAGATGTAGTGAGGTGCCATAATAATATTCTATGTGTCGCTCCTAAACACACTAGTTCTGAATTTATAAAGCAAGCTAAGCCTAACGTGTAGCCTCCGAGGCTCTAGGGGCTTCCACCTTAAACCCTCTAAAAGTTGTGAAGCACTGTATGTTTGCTCGTAAATGTTTCCAACGAGGCGTGCCGCTCTTCTTTGCATTTAAAGAAGTGAGAAGTTTAGACATAAACCAATCTGAAAAAAAAAACAAAAAAAACGATAAAATTAATACCCAGATGATTCTGTTTCGTGACCTCTTTTTCTGAATTGTAAACTGGATTCATTTGATGTACAATACAAATATTAATTTTCATTGTAGCCCTGTTGAAGCATAAATAAATATGCAAAACGTTGGCAAAAGAGTAACAGTTTAAACATGAATTTATTACCTACAATCTCCAGGAAAATAACTGTATATTGATAAAATTTATGATCAAAGTTAGGAACATACGCAGGCAAAAATAAATGAAGCTTCTTGATCTCTCGCCTTAATTATATCATTTTTTCATATTTTTAAATGCAGAGCATTTGAATGCATTAACAATCACCAACCGACCAAGAACCGTGTAAGCCAAAATACCTTTTAATTGCTTTCTTTTTATCTTGTCCGGTTTACCTATAAGAACGAAGCACGCGTGACTCCCTCGATATGATGAAAAATTTGAAATAATTTTTTAAAAAGGATTAAAGAAAGTAGTAATGCAGCCTCTAGAAAAAGATTCTACATGTGTGGTTAACAACGAGATATAATAGTTGGGAGAACGACAGTGGAATAATATGAGCAAGAGTTAATTCCAAGCAAACAGCATTCCACTCCTCTTAAACCGAAATGCACCCTTACCGACGATGTGATAAAATAGAACAGATAAAGAGAGGCGGGTAATATTGAATGGACAAATTGAAAAATATGAAATGAATATCTTCATCTACATACCACCCTGTGAGCCACCGCATGGGAGTGAGGCTGGGTGTGTTAGGTTACCAGCTGTGTAAAGATATAAGGCATTGGGAGGTGAAATGGTGACGTGTATTATGGGAGTCTATTTAGTGAGCTTAATTTTTATTGTGATCGCTTATTGTTCTCGGAAAACGAATTTTTGTACCCATATGTTTGGCAGTGTATCTATACTATTTTATCGAATATGTCAGTCCTACATATGTAGTGAGGAGTCATGATAATATTTTCTATGTCGCTCTGAAAAATATCAGTTCTGAATTTATTAAGCAACCTAAGCCTTTCGTGTAGCCTTCGAGTCTCTAGGGGCTTCCACCATAATCCCTCTCAAAGTTGTGAGACACTATATGTACGCTCGTAACAGTTTTTAACGAAGCGCACTGCTTTCCTCTGTATTAAATTAATTTTTTGGTTAAATCTATTTAACTTCAATCTATTTAAATTCAATTGTTTTCGGAAGGAGTCGTGAGTGGCGCTGCTGCGGCATTGGAGAATACGACCAACTGCCTTCCTGGCATTCATTCGGGAGTAGTCAACCCAGGCAAACCTACCTGGCAGTCGCTTGGTTCAGTCAGTCTGTCACTCAGCCACTTAGGTCAATAGTTTAACATCCATTCCTAAGACCAGAGCACTTCTCTTGAGTTGCTCTCCACATGACTCCCAGTTAGAGGTCCGGACCTCACCGACACATTTTTGTCACTACCGTGATTAAATCCCGGGCTCTTGGGATGGAAAACTAGCAAACTTTGTCTGATTGTGAGGACTGATATCTAGAGAGGTTGAGAGACTGATTGTGTGGCCACATATTTATACCGCTCGGTGCGAATATGGCAATGTGAGCTTTTTATTGTTTTATTTGTTTTATTTTAATTTTTTACATTGACATTCGAGAGTACCTTCTGATGAGCCTGTTTTGGCTCAGAGGGTCTCCTAAGGTTTAAAAATATTCATGAAACTATCTACTTTGCTTGAGGTTTTCTTCTTTTTTTCATGTGTTTTAATGCAAAGGTGTATATGTCATATAGAGTGAAGTGCATTACATCTTTTGTACAATGGATAGTCCGTATGTCTTTACTGTCTTTTTATTTCTTTTATTTTGTGACCAATGTACTTCAATATGAGATCAATAAAGAATTATTATAGCTAAAAAAAATAGAGTATTGGAAAAATCAATTCAATATTTCCGCTTGTTTTCCCGAAGGCAAAGGAGATACGTTGGAGAATACAATGGCGAAGAAGAGGGAAAGTATAACTGGGAAAAGTCGGGTAAATTGCCGATGTTTGCGTCTTTTAAGATGGCATTAAGCATCACCTACTCCTATTGATCAAACGTTTAGCGTGGAAACTTGTGACCATGCAGGTATTTCCTAACACACTCTGCTTCGGAGGTGCGTTGCGCACGACTCATGTAGTCTAGCAAAGCCGGGATGGGGGATTCGGGTCAACATAAGTAAGATTTGAATGCCTACCCGTGAGATTGTATTATGTTCACTTTCTGAGTAAACATTAAACGGGAACCATCGTACTTAGTAACACAAGAAAAAACGCCTAATTAAAAAAAAGGGCGATAAGACGTTTTTAAGTTGAAATTTTAAGTACAGCGTTATAACAGAGACAGTAGGCGCTATTGGAAACCTTTCTATACATATTTAACCAAAAATGTAAATAATATAGAAATAAAAGCAGCTACTTTGCTCTGATTAGGACACACCTTGAATACGCCACGAGCGTTTGGAACCCTGGTCATAAAGATTTAACCAAATGAATTTCAAAAATACCAATAAAAGCTGCGTGCTTAGTTAAATACTGCTACGAGCTCACATATAGTGTTTCACAGCTTTTAGAGGGATTAAGGTAGGAGCCCCTAGAGACTCGGAGGCTACACGCTAGGCTTTGTTTGCTTGATAAATTCAAACCTGTCATATTTCAGTGTACCACACAGAATATTATCATGACGCATCACATCTTTCTTATTTTACCGCTCCTGTTAGACCTAGAGATATAGTGACTGTCATGATTATATTTTCTGTGTCGCTCTGAAACACACCAGTTCTGAATTTCTCTAGCAAGCTAAGCCTAACGTGTAGCCTTCGAGGCTCTGGAGGCTCCCACGTTAATTCCTCTAAAAGTTGTGAAACGCTATATGCTTGCTCGTAACAGTCCTCAACGAAGCGCACAGCTTTTATTTGTAATTTATTAATTTATTGTTGAAATCTTTACCACTAGGGTTCCAAACGCTCGTGGCGTACTCAAGGCGTGGCCTTACCAGAGAAAAGTAGCAACTCTCTTTGACCTTTTCTACGGAGGACCTTCCCATTAAATGCTTAACAAAACCTTGTTTCTTTAATGCTGAACCGCATATGTTTTGTATGTGTTCCCCACGATATATCAGAAGTTAAGGAAATTCCAAGATAATTAACTGTTCTTATGTTTACTCCACCCTGAGTGTAGGTATAGTAATCGTGAGATTACTTTCTCAGGAAGTGAGATGGAGAAGGAGAGATCTATTCTGAGAAGAAGGAAGATACTACTACAGGAGATAGAGAACCAGCATCTGTACAGATTTAAGGGATAATAATCTCTTCATTTTAAGTTAACCTTACCGTTTGATTACTTTAATATGACAAAATTTGTTTCCAACTCTGATATACAACTGAAACGTACAGCAGTATTCTGTTCAATGGATCACTAATACATGGAAATCCGAGTTAACCGAAACAAACAGTAAGCACTCCAAGTTACGGAGAGATATTTGCGATCATTGCTTAGAAAAAGTGTATGAGGAAATTTTCGAATATTACATGTGATTTCTCGTCACTGATTTGGGCAACATTAGGGCAGCTGTAGACAAATAACATTTGTAGATATTTTCATCGATGAACTTCTGAATATCAACTATTGATTATCCGGAAAAACAAAAACAAGCATCCGGAAAACAACAAAACAAGTCGTAACGATCACCCCATTTATTTTGGTTTAGCAAAGCTCTAATGTATTACTTAAATGGTTAAAAGGCCATAATTCATTAATTAAAGTCACATAAAGAGATATTATGGATAATCCTGTGGAAAAGCGCAATTGTTGTTTCTGTTGTAATATGACGAATATATCCACGATATCTTGCCTGAATTTGTTGAAATCACTTAAAGACAGTTTTAGTAAAAATAGTATTAAAAAGACCAACAGGTAGTAATAACAGGCTTTGTGGACGTGGTGATATGGTGTGACATGCATAAAAATTGCTATGTACAGATATCTGCGAGTATTCATAGGCAGATAGTGTATAAGTAAAAGTCTCTATGATTTTTCTCCCTACCATTGCTGCACTACTTAAACCAGTAGTTTACTGGTGGTCTATTAATGATATTTCCGAAATAAATAGTAAAAATGAGTCTTTTTGTTTAATAAAATTGGAAAGCACTAATACAACGCTTATATTCCCCATATAACATAACGATATCGGCAGGATTGATTTTACATTCGCACTAGTTAAACACCAAACGTCAGGAGCAAGGACCGAGCCATTGGTCGCGACATCCCTCGAAGGGAGGGCACATACCTGCTTCACACCCAGTGGGAGACGAATGATGTCCCTCTGTGTCCCAGCGAGCACCACAACCCAACCACCCACTCCCCGCCCCAGAATTCCTTCACCCTTCCCCCCCGTGCTCCGACCGCGGACCCCAGAACTCTTCCCGGGCATTTGGAATCCGAGGAGGGATAAAGGATTAGAAGGGCTGAGACGAGCGAGGCTGGCGGGTGGGAAACCGCTCGGACGGTGCCACGGAGGCAGAGCGGTGTAATTCGATTAGCGGAAGCCTGAGGGTCAACGGTTACCCCCGCATCGGTGTCAAAGGCCGGTCAGGACCGTTGCGGGAGCGGGGGTGTGCGGAGGTCGGGACACCGGAATGCGTGGCTGGCAAAGGTTTCGGTAGTGGGGAAGGAATCGGGCGGGAAAAGGGTCTGACTGCTACAGGCGCCACTGTGGCTAGGGAGTTGCCCACCCCTTCAGTTCACCCATCACAGTAACCCTAGGGCGGACGCCTAACTTTGACCATCTGGACCGAATCGTTTCCCGAAGTGATTGCTGATTGCACCGCGCAGGTATGCTGCGGGAGTAAGGGGGATTTACATGAACGTTAAAGCCGAACATTCAAGCTCCGTTCAACTTGGGGCCAGTTGCAGGAATGACATATATGTATTCTATAAAGTAATGGGACCCATAAGCCAAAGCAACCATTCAAGAAGTGTTGCATGAACATTTGATAAATATATTGGTTACATAACTTACGGCATTTGCCGCGCATTGAACCGCTTGGAGACTAAACTACTTGATAAGAGAGTTTTTTTGAGACATATGACCAGTTTGTTTACCCTTACTGAATAATTTTTATCTGAATTGGCAATTAATCATATGTTAAACTTAATAATGTTTCCTGGTTTGTATTCCTATGTTTTTCCTGCTTTGTAGTTAATCACATGTTGAACAGTGCTAGTGAGAGGTTGCATTCTTGTCTTATACGACTCATATGTATTCTATAAATTTATGAGACCCTTAAGCCATGATAACTATTCGATAAGTGTTGCATAAACATTCGATAAATTTGTTGGTTTCATAACTTATGGCATTGAGTTATGAGTTCTCTAAGTATCTATGACTATCACTATGAATTAATTTATTACTATGAATTAATTTATCACTATGAATTAATTAATGAATTTTTACAGCATAATTTTGCTATATACAGATGCTATAAAAAGCAAAATCGGTCGTAATAAAACCTACCACAGTTGAAGTTGCACATTTTTTTGTAGTGCAGTTAAGCTCCGTTTCCACTCTATCAAGCTAGAAACCACAAATTATGTCCTTAGTTACTAAAGGCCTGGTTACACGATACATTAACCCGTACGTGTTCATGTACAAGTTCATGAACGAATGCATGAACCAAATAGAACAGGTTCTATTTCCCTGTTCACGCGTTCATGCATTCG
The DNA here is from genome assembly GCA_963169105.1 of Ceriagrion tenellum. Lineage (NCBI taxonomy): Eukaryota > Metazoa > Arthropoda > Insecta > Odonata > Coenagrionidae > Ceriagrion > Ceriagrion tenellum. The sequence continues at coordinate 89,509,753 of OY720643.1, forward strand.
TACAAGTTGGTGTGGTTACACGATGAATTTTCGCGTTCATTCACGCGTTCATGCATTCTTACATTAACTCGTACAGGTTAATGTATCGTGTAACCAGGGCTTAAGTGACAGAGCTTTTGCAAGAAATGACCAGTTTGCTTACTCTCACAGACTAATTATGTATCAGCACTTATCATACGCTAAGCAATCGTAAATTTTATCTGGCAGTGGAAGATAAAATCAAATACCTATTCAATGCTATTAACTATTGGTAAATAAGTAAATAGGAGATGTGTTCCTGAAAACCGAATATATTTATGATATTTATAACTTTATTGATTTCATAAATATTGATTCCATAACTAAATGTTCATGTGACCGGCCATAAATCATGCAATTTGAAACCGAGGGACAAATCTTTTTTTACACATTAAAGTACACTTACTTATTTTCAATTGAGTATATAACAAAAATTGGATGTAAACCAGGATTTTTCTCTAATTCCTTCCATTTTTATCAATTTTGGCCACTTGTGTGTGTTCAATAGCTCTACCATTCTTTCTAACGTCTATCCTTACAATTTTTGATGGAAAAAATCATACGCGGGTGAGGTATATATGAGAAAGTTTATGTTACGCTTGCGTGCATGCCAAGCAAATTTAAATAATCTGAAAAGCATAAGACAATTATGATAGTCAATATATCCCCTGATGCAACATACATGTAGAATGTTAGGAAATTTAAACTTGAATGTAAGACATCATGCGTTGTCACTATAAAATTAACAATCCCATTGAAATACTATTATAGGTTTGCAACCCGCATAAAAATAGTATTGCTGAGGAGCACGTTACAATTAGTATGTTATGTGAAATATCTTTGAGAGAGATTATTGAGTAAAGTAAAATGATATACAAAATAATTCAATAATTGCAATGAAATAAAATTAATAGAGGATATAGAAAGTGAGTAATCATAATTGTATAAAGTATTGTATCAGGGGAATTCATATCGATATTTTTAACAAAGTCCAATATATTAAAAACCAAAAGTTAAATAAGTATTGCCTACGATTACAGAGAGAAAGAAGACTATCTAAGGGTCTCGATGATAGAAAATGAACGAGTTTGGAGAATATGAAAGCTTCAGCTAGTTGAGATGATCAACTGTAGAGCGATTGCCACTACATTTGACGCTAGTTCACAAGAAACCATAGTTACAAGTGAGAAATAATCGATGGAACGCGGAAAAATACAGGCGGGTGTAAGTTTTGAGGACTAATTGGTGAGTTTACTGATTGGTGAGCAGGATGAGGGATAACGAAAATACATGCAATTTTGTAACATTTATGTATTCTATCCAACCCTAAAAACCTCAAATCCCCAAAAACGCCGCTTTGGTGCAACTTTTTCTGCCGTTTAATCAATTGATAATTAAATCAGGACTGCCGAAAGCATTGCAATCGATTTTCTTTTAGCAGACCTCCGAGGGGTAATAGTTAACGAAAAATATATTCCACAACAGTTTCTCTCCGTGGCTAGTTCAAGGGTTGAATTCTGAATCGAAATATGAATTGTACAAGAGATCATAAAACAGCGAATATAACTTTTAAAACGACCATTTTTATAAATCAAAGGATGCGTATGTATTTTAATTTATCGTCAGCATGCTTAATTTCTTGTGGCCGAAGATTATTCGATTTCAACTTTAAAAAAATATCAAAGGGGTGCGTTTAATATTTTACACCACTTCAGGAATTTTTCCATAAGATATTACCTTTAAATAGAATAGAATGAAATATTTTAAATCGGAAGAAAAATATTGTTGTACATAAATATAATCTCAAATGGCTGGTAATAGATCATCTTTTTAATTATTTAGCGGAAAATTTTCTGGCTACGGGCGTTTTTTAACGCCAATGCCAACCATATAATTCCTTTATTTTTTCAGTCCACCGAATCAAGGTAGCAGCACGATTTGCATTTCACATTACTTGTTTTAATTCAACTTTGGTGCGAAAAAAATCCTCCCTTCCAAAATTTTCATTTATTTTACCCTCCTAGGTTTCATAACATTTAAAACATATAACCCATAAGGATTGTTAAAGTTCTAATAATATCTGATTATCCTGCATATTTTCCCATGGGAAAGATATACTTCCTCAACTATTCAATTCGTAAATTAAAATTCGGGGAATTAAACTTCCAATCCCCTCTAGGGGATGACCACAAATTGAAAAATGTTATTCAATTACACGCCAATAAGGAAAAAAGTAATACTCTGTAGGAACTATTCCTAGACTAATTTTAATTTGTGAGCTATTAAAAAATGGAAGAATGAATGAATTCTTAATTAAATTTATAATTAAAATGAAAAATACTGTAGTATCTAACAGAGTTAAATGCTGAAATAAAACTTTCACATAAGTATTTTATTGCAACCATGATAATGGAGATGAGTGTTATTCGTTGGTGAGAGTAATAGAACACAACATTGTCTCCCATTTTATGATCACACGACGTTAAAATATGAGTTAAAAATGAACAAGGTAAGTATTAGGTTGCTTTAGCCTTACCTTAAATGGACAAATAACGGTTTTTAGTAAAAACAAAACCTGTCCCAATAATTCAGACGATCGTACTAGGTATACAACCCAACTGTGTGAAAACATGCGAGTTACTCTGTTAAAGTGGTTTCGCGGACAGTTCCAAAAACTTTTGGAGGAATAAAAAAAATTGCACCAAATTAAGGAAGTTTTACAAATTCATTAAAATTTAAACCATATACAGGGGCCATAAAATCATATACAGTTTCATTAAGACCAGGTCTAAGTTTGGATTCGATTGGGGCTTGAAGCTTGTATCCAGTTTCGTCACAGGTTGAACCTCGAAAATATTAGCTCAGAATGACATCGATTTATCATTTCCGGAAGAAAATTGTTAGGAGTGTCTTCAGTCTGTACAACAAAGGTAATACCCCCCGAAGTCATCAAAAATAATAAATATAATTTATTCATGACAATTATTAATTGCTGTTTTAAATATCGATAAAAATTCAAGTGAATAACAATTTTAAAATTAATCATTTTTTCACGACTTTTGAAGTCCTTACCTGACTGCTGTGCTTGAAAAAGATAGGACTGTAGCACGCGGAAATCACCCTGAGAGGAAAAAAATTAGAGCAAATGGATTCCTTCACCCATCTTGGATGTACCATCATGTGGGACGACAGAAGTACAATGGACGTCAAGTGGGAAATAGAATAAGCTGACAAGGCGTTAATGGCAAAAAGATACCTGCTGCGCCCTAAGAAGATAGGACTACAAAACAGGAAACAGTGTGTGAAAATAATCGTGGGGAGAGTGGCACTCTATAGATCGTAAGCATGGACAATTCGAAAAGCTGACCTGAACAGACTGAAAGCTTCCAGAACCTTGTGCTGGAGGAGGATGCTGAAGATAAAATGTACAGATAAAATACGAAGTTATGAAATGTACAGAACAGAAGAAGAGGAAAGGACCATATGGAAAAACATGCAGATAAGAAGAACCAGATGGATTAGACACCCTGAAGCGCAATGGGTTTATGAAGAACACAATTGAAGGCAAAATAGAGGGAAAAAAGCCGTGGGAAAGAGTCAGGAATGAGTTTATGGAATAAATAATGAGAAAAACTATAGGAGGAGTTACCAGAAGGTAAGGAACTAGCATTACATAGGGAAGGGTGAAGGGCTCCAGTCAACCAATCTTAGGATTAAACGACCAAAGATGACCTATATAATATAAAACAAGCCATAAAAACTCACTTTTTTGTAAATACTACGTTTTCGGTGTGGTCTAAAAAAATTATGGCTTCTGACATAACAGACCTATCAATTTTTAATTCTGCTCCTAAAAACAATGACTGATGGTGCAAATGATCTCTCTCAGAGTGTAATGAGCAGCTGGAAGAAATCATTTTCGTTCTAAATGCATTGCCAAAGAAAATTTTCCTCGAGGGCATGTAAGTGCGATAGCCACTTCGACAAGTATTCAATAAAATTACACTTTTGTAATGCATTTGGCATTTTTTTAGAATTATGAATGTTAGATTGATTCCCTTCACATAAAATAAGTCAAGAAAAAACATTTCTACGGAAAATTTCCCCAACGGAGGCGTAATTGAAGATATATACAGGCGTCCGTAAAATATTTAGAACGCATCTTTTGATTAACTCTCAATTTAAATTAGTATTATGCGAATAAAATGTCTACAGTATCTCCTGGATGTAGAAAAGAACAACGTACAGTTTCTGTTTGAGTAATTGAGTATACGCACTCTAAACCTTGCAAAAGATTTTATTTTAATCAAAAACTTACAGCAATTTTGTTTCGATATTTCATCATAAAATATTCCTTTATGGTGAATTTCAGAGCATTATATGGACTTATGCATGGATGAAAAGATAAAAACTACCCGAGAAAAAAGTATTATTGAAAAAAGCAGAACAGGGAGAGTGGGAGACCAGTGAACGTTATGTGTTCTTCCTTAATGGACTATTTTCGTGAAGTTCTAATGGCAAAATTCCGAGTATGTATATTGTATACTCTGAACATTTCAGTCTACACGCGTAGATTTTGATGAAAACTGATGGTTTTTTTTCTCTCTAAGTCCCCTACATGTCTAATCAAACCTAAAAATAGCCAACATCTTAGCCGCAAATCCTCCCAGGACCCAATTCTATCAGTTCGCTACAAATAAAAACTGTTTCATGAGAATGTAGCTTGGATAATGCCCATCTATTTACGTAGATGATTGGTGTATGAACTTTATGCTGAAGATACCCAACAATTATTTTTTTAATCGAAAAAGTAACCAAATTTTTTATGCAGATTTAAGATATTTTGAGTTCAGAAGATCAATGATGGGTGAATGTAGTATTATTTGTTAATAATAATATATTAATAAAGGTCATCATGTAAGAAAAATTACTTTAAGTGGAGAAGACAGAAAATACTATATTTTAGAGGTTAACAATAGGTATATAAGGTTAGATTTAGAATAAGTAATTATAGGTACACTTAAATAAACGTAGAAATACCCTTCCGGGAAATATAATGGCTAAGATGAGGCGTGAATTGTTGAACTATTGCACCATCCAAACCTTAGCTCAAAAGGGCTAGGTATTTACCAGCAACATCATCTCATTTATACATAGGGTATGCAAAAAAAGTTACCCATAAATGTTTGCAATTGCGATCAATAAAGTGAACGAAATATGTAACCCCTCGAGCCAGGTTTTCACAGGATCAGTTAAGTCTCCGTCGAACAGACATAAGAAGAATAGAGAATTTCAATGTACTCTTAAATATGGTTTATGAGTAATACACGGAAGAGATCAACGATTTACAATTTTATTAAAGTAAGCTCAAAAATCGTAAGTTACTGGGAAAAAATGCCCATTTCACGCAGTGTAGACAAGATTTTCTATCCGAGGCTAGCAAACGTGTAACGTAATGTCAACGGAATGTCTCATCCAATATTATCCCAGGTTTCCCAAAAGCCGTTAAGTATCCCTTATACTAACACAGGGATCATTGAAAGGGAAACGAGGATCTCAAGTGCCCAATAACCGTTTTCCTCCCGGGGCCCCTTGCATGCTCTCAACCCATCTGCGGCAGCTGCATCGAATGGCCCCTTTGGGGAAAGCCTTGGAAAGCAAATGGGGCGAAATTCGGAATGATTTCAGGCCATATCGAAGGTGAAATCATGTCCAACTTCCGCGATTTCTACATTTGTTACACGCCGATTTAACAAGATTTATAGCTAAATGACCAATGTATGGGTCGAGTACGTACCAATGCTGGGTAATGTAATTATTCTGTACAATTTAATGTAATGATTGTTCCATAAATGTAAACTCACATTGACGGCATACTCATTCCGCAATGTGGAACGTATGATGAACGGTAATAGGAGAATTGTCCCTTTCATCTACGAATAGGTATAGTGATCCGCGTCGTTTAAGACATTTCAAACTCAAATATTTCGCAATACAACTATTCAAGAGCCAATCAACTATACAGCTACAATACCAATTGCAATAAATGGCTCTGAAACATGTTATTTACCAAAAAAGTAAAAATTTAAATTGTTGTATGAAAAATGCTATGGGGAACTTTTGGATGAACCCAAGTGAAATGAAGGAAAATGAGAATTAAGAAATAGGTAGAATTAATAAAGCTAATAAAACGAAAACCAAATTTTCTCCTCCCCAAAGCCACATATAATGCGATAGTTAGTCCGCATTTCACGTATAGCTGATAAAAAAATTGCAAATACATATTGGATAGAGATAGAGCCGGCAGGAGACTAGAGAAAAGATGAGATGATGTCGCAGAAGATTTAAAGAGAATCAATATAATCAACCGGTAGGGGCCTGCAACGGATGGAAGAAGATTGGTATTGATAGTTAAAGAGGGCAAAACCCTGGAATGCTGTAATCTAAAGAGGAAGAAAATAATGTAATGTAATTTAAATGCAAAGATATCCTATGCGCAAATTTAAATAGATAAATTAAAATACTTATTACCCCCAAAGCAGAATTTATTTTATCTTTCTGCGACGGTTGATGCTAAGACGAAAAACTTTCTGCGAATGCGGGTGTTTTAATAAAAAATTAGTCAGAGGTTTTATAGGTGAATAAGTAAGCAATTCACACATTGCCAAATTTTTGTTTTCATTAAGCTTAGTAAATTGCGTTTCAATATTTTTTCAGTGCATACGATATCTTTATGTAGCCCTCATTTTCGTTCTTCGTTTCGTTTCGTACGACAATGTCGCGCCGTCGCTCGATTTTCTGCTTTGGGGCTTGTCACTACTTTTCTTTACAGGGAGGACAAGAAAGAAATAACATGTAATGATTGCTGCCTGCACCCACGATATTTATAATCAAATCCCTCATCCTAAAGTATGAAATTATTGCCATGGACCCAGTGATACATAAAGAAATGTATGCTCACAAGTGGTACGCAAGAAATACTGTGTGAATTTTTCATTCAAAACTGACCAAAGGCAATCACCAATGACCAAGAAATAGATTAGAAGATAATTCCGATTTAACGTCGGATCAGACTTTTGGTGTAAATTTGAAAAATCAATATCGCAGGTAAATAGTCATAAAAAAGATTTTTTTAGTCCCAAATTCGTCTTTGGCGACTTTGCAGTAATTTTTCCGAGATAGGATCACAGAAATACGCGCATTTAAATGTCGACTTTTTGAAAAAATTGCATTCGATTCAATTGTGATTATTCCAAATTCTAAAGACTTTATATAGACATAAAACATTAAATCTAGTCTAAAAATCAACTCCTTGCTACGGTTAATAATACTGCTGATTCGACACGATAGTTCCCTGGGAATATTTAGATTTCTTAACAATGAATACAAATTACAATAACATGACTCAATGTCTAAATGATTTAATTCGGCATTTATATTGAGCCTTCCCGTCAACACACCAAATAACCCAATCGGCCTTTATGCTCTTCAATAATTAATAAATATTGCCTTAGATAGCAGTTTGAAGTGATTATATATGGATGTCCTACATCATTGCAAGCCAGTTCAATTTTTCTTTACCCCCTTAGTTATGAACCAAGCATCACAAAAGCTTTAATACTACATCAATGGGCATACCAGTAAAGTTGAACACCCTAGTAATTGAAAATAAAACTCATATGCCCCTTTTTAATTGCTGAAATTTCTTTACAACATGAAAATAGTATTTCACAACTATTTGATCAGTTCATATACCAAATCACTAATTCCATCACCAAGGACTTACGCTTTTTTCTTTGCTAAATTTCTATAGGAGTCAATAAATGTTTGGATTTAAAAAAATTCAAGTCTGACATGTTGGTCAAGTTGTACATAACTTTTTGTTGCCTCTAAATGTCACCTTTTAATTACTGGATAGCCTAAATAGTCATTGGATAGAACAAATACCCTTTTTAGAAACCTCAGCAGTGTTATAATATGAAATAGAAGCTGTACGAAGGAAAGAAGAAGTAGAATATCACTGGTAAAGACAGCTTTCGGTAAAGACGACTAAATACTTTCAGCCAAAGCAATCAATATAGACTTAAGGAAAAGATTTGTTGAATGTATTGATTGGAATTTTGCGCTTTATGGAGGATAAATATGGACAGTCCGGAAAGAGGAGAAATATCTAGAGAGTTTTGAAATTTGGTTACGGAGAAGACTGGAAAGATTGAAATGAAGTGATAATTGGAGAAAATAGGAAGTGCTGGAAAGGGTGAGTGAGAAAAGGAATATTTTAAGATGAATAAGAAAGAGGAAGGCAAACTGGATGGAATACGTCCTGAGGACAGATTGCCAACCAAAAAGAATATTAGAAGGAATGAGATGGAGAGGAAGGCAAAGAGATAATATGTTGACTGATATTATGAAAGGGAGGATTTACGAAGAGCTGAGGGAGGCAGCACAGGATGGACTAGCATGGAGGGAGCAGTTGATTATCAACCTGCCTGAGGAAAGATTTACCTTAGAAAAAGAATCCAAAATAAAACTATCAAGGTACAAGGAGGATTAATCAAAATGTTATTACAGCCATTGTCGCTTTTGTTCTTTCCGCATGTAATCATTGCCCATATACTCTTCCAACAAAATTCTTAAAGGATTAAAAATGAGCATAAAACTCCGAAAAAAGTCACTGAGCCTTGTGCGGCGATTAAGTGATTATTACCAACTAAATTGACAATGCATTGCTAAGAATGACGTAAAAAACTCTATGCATAGAAAGTGAAACTTAGCTTACTAGAAACTTATAAAACTAGAATAGCGAATTATGAGTTTTATGCTGGCCTCTCCTCTCAATTAGACTTTGAATTATTTCTCTTACGTGCCTACTATGAATCACACAGGTTCATACGCTGTGAAAAATATACAGGATGATTCAAAGTAAAAACATCCAGAGGAATGCAGACGGGGATGCAATGAAAAGGGAGGTTTTTCAGGGGAATGATGTTAATCGTGATGAGAGACGGGTTCCTGGTGCGGGGTTAATTACGCCCATCGTGCCATTCTCATACATTCACATGGAAGTTCTTTTTTTGGGTAATTCATGCCTTTCGGTTATTCCATTCAATATCGAGTCTGGGGGAGCCTGGCTAAAGGTCTCTTCGCAAAATGAGTGGGAATGGAGGCGAGAATTGACGGCCTGGTACCAAAAAAGCCTCTTGAAACACAATGAGCTGTCAAAAAAATTTAACATAGCCTCAGGAAATTAGAGCTTTTAGTTTATATCCACGCTCCTTTGACAAGAATGGTAGTTTACCTCACAGCAACAGCTCACTTTAGTAAGTCAAAAGATAAAATAACAGACAAAAGGAGGTCAAAAATGATAGTGTAAAACACTTAAGTTTGTCATACATGTATTAATAGAGAGACGCTACACGCGGTAAAAGTTTCCTCAAGGACATTGCAGTAGTTAAGATGTTATTTTAGTGGGAAAGGTCTCGGAGATTGAAGGAATACAAAATGTATAGATAAATACTCAACAAATATTTGGAGAGATCCTGCAACAGCTATTCTCCCCTTCTGCAATGTCAATTCTCTAAAGCTCAGGTTTATGACGTCAGATTCGATAAGGCGGCCGACAATGCCGAGAACATCTGTGCAAAAGAAGAATCTTTCTCATTAAAATAAATCTCGTCCATGAAGCTATTGACGGGTATTCGAAATCATCACCTCATATGGTAGATAATAGAAAAGGATTTCTCACGGGGAAAGTGCCGGTAGCGTTCATTTATGCATGTTTTTAACGCGAAAGAACATTTTTTCGATGCCATAGCAAAGGTTTGTGGCCTTTAACATTGGAGAGTCTGCAATCACTGAGGCGCGTAAAGTGTTGATAAACCTGCTGCGCTACCGAAAGACTAATGGGCATATTGAGGATCCTCGCGTCCAAGATAATCAACATAGTAAGCCGTTACCGGATGTAATCACTGCATAATTGACGAAAAATATTTAGTAATATTAGTTTTTTCCACAAAATAACTTTAAAAATACAGTAAAACTGGTTTAGCTAGTTAGATAATCCTGAGGTACAATTGAGTAAAAGTAGGTCATAGGATGAAACAAGCCGTATGAATATCAATAAATACACAGAGTTGAGGGAGGAAAATGATGAATGATCGGAGGATTGGAAACAGTGATGAAAGCGGTATTGGTGGCCAGAGCTGTGGGGGAACTTTGTGGGAAAAGATATCTGCTGGCCTCATTCGACAATACATTTATCTTTCCCAGTGTTTCCCACCACAGAAGCGATCCGTGTGGCAGAGTCAGTGCTAAGTCCTCCGCCTACTCGTCTGATAGTTAAAAGAGGCCCTCAAAGTGTGTTTATTTAAAGACCCTTTAAAGTTTAAAGGGAAGTCGTTCCCACCAAAACGAGGCCTAGCAACGGGGTCTCCCCTATCTCCATTGCTGGCTGACATTCTCCTGGATGACTTTGAGTTCAGCATTTTAAAACCCATCAGACCCATGTGCGAATTTCCACAGAGAAAAAATCATCCGCCTTTCAAGGCGGATGATTTTTCTCTGTGGAAATTCGCACATTTGTGCATTGCGGGTGACTCTGTAAACGTGGAACTCCGTGGCTAGTCCCGGATAGCATAAAATTTGCCATCAGACCCATATTGAGAATATTTTTAATCCCGCCATCCATATTTCGACATTACTTTAGTCCGTGGACAGGAACAGAAAGACAATGGAAAAATTTTGTTTAATGTCTGAAGTCAGTGGAATGTATTATACACGTGTCAAAAGACGAGGATAACTCGCTGAATCTCCTCTACGTAAATATTTCTAATGTCAATGTTACATATTTATTTGATGTTGTCCAGAGGCCCACATACACGAGCCGCGTCATTTGCGCTACCTCAAGACATCATACCTCTCATGAACGCGTCTCATTCCACGATATGATCAACAGAAATCCATTCCGTTATCATTCCAAGCTCAGAAGGATAAACGCGACCATCAAGCATATTTTTTAGTAGTGTCTCCCGGTAGATTTTATCAAAAATCAGAGAAACTCCTAATTTTCTAAACCGCCAGGGTCTTATCAACTTGACGGTGTTTCTTTCTTCATATCCGCTTACGTCCAACCATTCCTTACTCCGTCCATAAAACCTTTCCTACTTCTTCCCCTCTCCCAATTTCCCAACATTTTTTCTATATCATTTCCATAGATTCTGACAATTTATAACTGAATGCTCAAAAAAACAAAAACCGCGAGAAAAATGATATATGTGACGATTACTGATACCCGATAAAAACTGATTTGGGGCAAAATTGCTTATTTAGACGAGGTATTCCGGAAAGCGTCCAAGTGTTTCCATAATAAACGAATGGTTGCCTTTAAAAAGGGAAGGAAACTCAAAAGCCATATCGCAAATCACTTCTAAAAGACACACCCACAGCAGTGTCCGAAAATCGTTAGACTTAAATGTAGTGACCGTGAAACGTTTTAATCGGATCGAACCCGCAGGAATTTTCCAAGATGATCGCAGGAAAACCATTGTTTCTACCAGAATTACCAGAAAGACGCGAAACATAAAATAAATTTTGGACTTTGGAGCGAGTTTCTGAAAAATTAAGTTCCCATCTGAATAAGCACGTGTTAAAAACATGTCCCTGTCTTTGTTATAATTTCCAGCTATAATCTGCATAAAGCTGATACACGCAGTTTGAAAATATATTAACCATTCTCACCAACACCTGTGAAAATAATATTTTGAGGTTATATTTAGGTAAAATAATATGAGATATAATCATCGTAATATTGCAGTTACCAGGCTGAAGGTAGCTTCAATTGGAAGGTACTGAAGGTATGCAAAAATTATTTATACAAATTACACCGAGATGAATACTGTATTGCATTAAAAATTACGATTAAAGCCTTAAAACTATTATAAAATAAAAATTTATTAAATTACCCTAGAACAGAGCAAAAGAAAATTAATAACAGTGATAACACCTTACTTGGAACGGGCATTCACACTACTACATCTAAAACATGTATCCCACCACTTTCGTATATACTCGCCATAAAAGGGGGCTGCATGCTATAATTGCAAAAAGCAAAACTGTAACGCCTATTGTAGCAATTTTTATATGTTTGAATAGATTGAGTTTTTCTATTAAGAATAAATGCTCAAGATTTTAATAAAATAATTTTAGGATATAAAAATAATGAAGAGGTGGTGGTTAAATGGTTTTCAAGAAAATATTTTAGCACATCATTGTAAACTATAGTCTTTACTCACGTCAATTGACCTCAGGCGCATTTTTTATCACCTAATGAATCACATCTATTGACAGGAGAGTTATAAATTGAAAAATTTTGAAGCGGAACACATCGCTTCAAAAACGCCACAGACCCTCTCGCAAAAAAAATCCTTTGTGTCTGGCCAATTTTCGTTTGCCCTTCGCTATATAAATTTATCTCATTAAATCAAGGCCCTTTTAAACGAAAATATCCTCAGCCACAATTGGTTTATTTTGAGGGCAACGTGAATAGTTTACCCAGGCCAAGAAAAATTAAGCACGCGAAGAGAGAAGGGATTTTTGGCTCGATTTCACAGTGTGGGCCGGTTGTGTGCTCGCTTACTTCAAAGGTCGCAATTCCTTTGCGGAATACATGACCACCAGGGACTTTAGTGGTGGGGCAGGCCCTATTATCGCATTTGCTGAACGAGAAAAAAGTGAGATTCGCTTAAGACCACAACCCACATTGACCGCCGAAATATCCACGCGCTCTTACCAATCCGACGATCGATTCTTTAAATATGAATGGAGCGAAGCGGATTAAAAATGCACCTCGCCTCGCCACATAACGCGAATAACGAGATGAGAAAGAATTACAGCCACTCTCTTGAAAAAAAAACTTTAAAAAAAGCAGAACCATTGTGAATGAGCAGGATGAATTTCCCTTTGTAAAATGTAGGGTTAAAAGCGGTGCTCGGAAGGAAGAAAACCCAAGTTTGGGAATGAAAACTAGTCGTTTATCACTATAGGAGGTAAGAATCTTTGACAGAGCTATTATGGCGTAGAACTTCGTATTAGTGTTTTCGTTTTTGGTGTCCTTTTGGATAGCGGTGTTGCAACAAACTTGTATTAGTACCTATCGCTTAAGAACCTGGCACAGACCAGCGAAGCAAGGAGGGGGTGAAGGTGGAGAGTAACATTATAACATACTAGCAAAAGGTACCCGTTGGAATTCAATGGGTGTGGAAAACGTTGAAAACCAATACGAAAGGTTCTAGGTTACTTCTAGGTATCAGAGGGCCCTTAAAACTCTGGGCCCATCTTATACAGATTTTCCGACAACGTGCTATCATGGGCCTGCAGGAAAACCTGATATTTAAATGCAAGAGGCGTGGATATCCTTTGAAAATCAAATTTCTGGTTGATATGGTTCAGGACCTGACGATGTTACCTGTAACGTTAGTGAAACTGTTGTCCGTTAACATGAATCAACGTGAGAAATACGCGAATAAACTGACCACAAATCTCTGGTTGACAATAATATATGCTACTGTTCATTTCAGGGAAAATTGTTAAATTTTTTCAGCTAAAAACAAAATATTATCAGATCAATACGAATCGTAAAAGAAAATAAATTGAAAGAGTTAGAAACTTAGTTTATTCAGCCATCTGATAAAATAATTTCAGCCCTCTATCTTAAGTGAAAACACTTTTAAAAAGCAAAATACAAAACCGCTGCACCAAACTCAATGCTTAGCATGGATCACCACGGAGGACCCTTGGGGGCCATGAGGGCTTTTTAATATAGCCTATGTTACAACCAGATATATATTATCTATCTACATACCAAATTTCAGCTAAATCAGTCCAGTGCTTTTTGCGTGATGGAGCAACAGACAGACATACAGCATTAGATTTATATATATTAGCAAAGATTGTTACTTGAAGTTATGTGCATTAATCTGAACATATAACCACATCGCTGATTATTCTTCTACAATCTATCATAGAATTTTTACTTGACTTGAAGAGGTAACCAGGCAAGTTTATTGCCAAGTACTCATAAAATTAAACTTCTTTACACATGCTTAAAACTTACATACTAAGAGACCATAATAGTTGTTAGATCAGCTCTAGGATACTTCGATGCTGACTAAGTAAAATAGGTTTTTGCACGTAGGATAAATATCCTAACATCATTATTAATTACCAACCTCGCATGCAATTTCCGACGTGATATGGCTCTTGCATGGTTTAGTACCTTGTAAGATTATTAACCTGTCTCAGTAATTATAACCAGTGAACGTATCTTAATAAGTGCACTGCATGGTAGCCTGTTCGTCCATTTGGCACTCTCCTAGTTTCTGGTTTGACCACGCACTGTTCTCGTGAGTGCTTTTAGTCTGCGCCTGGCATTCCGGGGGAACGCGCGCGGTTCTGACTTCAGCTGGGATGAGGACTTCTTGCCTGGTGTGGGATAACCCCAGTGGTGGCTTTCACGGTATTTCGTAGAAGTAGATGTTGATATTTATTAGCTAACATAAAAAAATCGTTTTTCTGAAATGGTTTGTTGGGAATCCTCTGTTACTTTCTCCCTAAATGTGTGCATTTTCTATTACACGCTATATAATACCATTCAATAATTGTTTCTTGCAAATATAAAGTCGTCTCGCCAAGCATAAGATACAGAAAAGCACATTTAAATATAATTTAAGCCTACTTTTTGAATGACCAGTATAGTTACATACATCGATAAAGCTAGAAATGTAAAATGTTATTCTTGCATAACTTTTTTTACAGTCTGTAGTGAGTTTCACTGCATTAGAAGTAGTTAGTCACTAGTAGGTAGATGGTATTGTTTATTAAAACATATTCCTGCTAAGAGGTTCATACTTTCACCTATTTTCCCGCTATAAAAAAATAAAAGTCTAGAAATATGCAGGAGCCGGGACGATTCAGTCAGAAGTACCGGATTGTCAAAAATGAAAAGGGTTTAAAATTATCCCCCCGGTACTTCCAGTGTTATCCCGTTTCCTCAAGAGTAGAAGATAGAAACCGCAGTAATCCTATCATGACCGAATGACAGCTGTTATATTTCTCTCTTATAATTAATACTTAACATCAATAACTTTTAGTCAACATGATTTATCGGGATGACGAGTCACACTCAGCAACGTTTTCGCTTCACAATATTTCAGTAAAACACGGAACCGGAAGTTCCTGCTAGATGGTTGTCAACTTAGGTACGCTCACACCAGGGTAGCTTAAGAAATATGCAAGAGCTGGGATGATTGAGCCAGAAGTAATGGATCTTAAAAACGAGAGGGTAAAAATGAAAGAAAATAACAAGCATTTGCAAAAACAGCCTCCATTCCTTCAGTTACTATTAGACTTCCATCAGGAAATGTATGAGCAATGGCTTGATAGGTCTCGTCGACTCCAAGCGGGGAGGAACATAAGCTAAAGAAGTGAGGTCCATCGAAACCCACCGATCTTAGAGGAAGGTCTTTCGAGTGCCGGAGGAGGGGTGAGGGTGGCGTGAGCTAAAGAAGACGGCTTGAGGGTTGAACTGGAGTGGGGGTGTATAGCCCTGGGTGCGACTCTAAAGGGCGAAGAAAGATCACGAAGGGAGATGGTCCCCCTGCTCGGTGGGAGTAATTAAGGACTTCCCACGCCGTTAATTTGGACGTCTCGGAGGGAGAGTGGCCCCAGCAAGAGTATATTTATGTCCAGGGGCACAATATATTACATAAAACTTCAACCGTCCACACCTAATTTTATGGAGGTAGGGCTTGATTTCGCCTCAGCATACGAAAAGGTGCTGTAAGAGGCAAAGCGGAAGGAGTAGTCTGAGAGCAGCTAGGGACTCGGTAAGGCTACCCACTCGGCTTAAGGTGGCTGGAGCGGCTATCGTGAGTCACTGAGTTGATACTTAATAATTTCATTTAAAAACAGTTAAAATTAGAATAATTGACTTTAATTTATAACTTCAACTATTTTGGGTATCTTAGCCGAACATTTTAGAACTATGGAAGCATAGATGAAGAGATTAAGTTGGCTGTCTCAGGGTCACAAATTCCAGGAACTCAAAAACTCAAGTGTAGCGTCTTTGAAGTGCGTTCTATTAACTGAGATATAAAAGAGGGTTTCAGGGTAGTTTAAATGTAATTAATCGTACAAAGGGGAAATAATCACATCTCTTTCAATAGAGATTGCTCAAATTACAGCAGTAAAGGTAAAATTGAAAGAGAGAGCATGAAGAACTGGCAGTGAAAGCTTTTCGGATTCTCTCCCGCATACGAGGTGTGTTCAAAAAGTAAGGTGACTTTTTAAATTTCGAGGGGAACATACATTTGATTTGCGATTTTTTTGTTTTTTTTTGTGTTGATACACATGTTTAAAACTTTTTTTTACAGTTTCAACAATATAGCATATTTAGTTTGTTATTGACAGATACAAATGTTAGACGTGTTATGGTGTGCTCGGCGATATTCTGCTATAAAAAAAATGGATCAAAGAATTTGCATCAAATTTTGTGTAAAAAATGGAATTAAGTGCTCCAAAACACTTGAAATGTTAACAGTGGCATACGGTGAGTCTACTCTGAGTAAAAAAAATGTTTGTAAATGGTACAAGCTCTTCCAAGATGCCCGAGAAGATTCCAATGACGAACCTCGGTCTGGACGCCTCAGCTCGTCAACAACAGATGAAAACGTTGAAGCAGTGAAGAATATTGTTTTGAATAATTGTCGAATAACTATTAGAGAAGCTGCTGAGGAAGTTGGAATATCTTTTGGCTCGTGCCATGCAATTTTTTCGGATGTTTTGGGCATGAGACGAGTGTCAGCGAAGTTCGTTCCCAAACTGCTTAATTTTGACCAGAAGAACCGTCGCACGAGCATCGCTCAGGAGCTGTTGAATGACGTCAATGATGATCCTAATTTTCTCAAAAGGATCATAACTGGTGACAAACCATGGGTTTATGGTTATGACGTCGAAATCAAAGCCCAATCGACCCAATGGAAGTACCCAGGAGAACCAAGATCGAAAAAAGCAGGCCAAGTTTGATCAAATGTCAAGGTTTTGCTCAATGTTTTCTTCGATTACCGTGGCGTAGTACATCAAGAGTTATTACCACAAGGTTGTACGGTCAATAAGGAGTATTACCTTGAAGTTATGCGCCGCTTGCGAGAAGCAATACGAAAAAAACGTCCGGAATTGTTAAAAAACAATTCATGTCTTTTGTATCACGATAATGCACCTTCTCACTCATCGTTGCTTGTGAGAGATTTTTTGGCCAAAAACAACACCACAATTATGCCTCAGCCACCATATTTATTGGATTTGGCCCCCTGCGACTTTTTCCTGTTCCCAAAACTGAAGAGACCTATGAAAGGACGGAGATTTGCAACGATTGAGGAGATAAAAACTGCATCTCTGGAAGAGCTCAAGGCTATACCAAAAAGTGAATATCAGAATTGCTTTGAGGATTGGAAAAAGCGTTGGCACAAGTGTATTATATATGGGGGGATTACTTTGAAGGGGACAACTTGAATATTGAAGAATAAATAAATATTGTTTCATAAAAATATAAAGTCACCTTACTTTTTGAACACACCTTGTATGTCCATTGTCATAGACGGCTTCGCTACAGACCTGGAGAGGATAGCTGCAATAATATCAAAACTGTCCTCTACGACAGTTGAAATACGCGGAAGACAGCCCGTGAAGCCTTCACTACTATCTCAACGACTCCGCGGAAGCCTTCGAGTTCATATAAGAATTAATTGTTAAACATGTTTAAAAGTAGCAAAAAATCCGGAAAGATATAATAAAAATTAAATATTGGAATGTTACCACCTATTTCTTAAATTTATGAGCAAATTTCTGGCTTAAAGTCAAAATGCGTTAATTTCATGCAAATGGCGTTGCAGTCGCTCCTACGGATAGACTATCGCGGTTATTAAAAATATACTCGTGTAATCATCACATTATATTATATCTCTATAATAGGTGTCCATAGGCAAGCTATTTCATCAGAATATGAAGAATTCTTCATACCAACGAAATGAAAATGCGAATTTTGGTAGCTGATTTGACTGACGTGTTTTGAAAGGCGAGCAAATTTCAGGAGAAAAATCGTTTGTAGTAAGAGGCATATGTCAAGAAATTAGTGCCCAGCTGGGAAAATAAAAACCCTATGCACTAAAGAGTTCTCCCCCCAACCATTTCGGCGTCAAAATGATATTCTCCGTATCAAACAGAAACACATCTATCCTGAACTTCTCAAGCAATTTAAACTGAGCGTGTAGCCACTGAGCCTCTTGCAGCTCTTGACCTAATCCCTTTTTTTAGCATTTATTAACAAAACGTGCAGCTTTATCTCGTATTCTGTTAATTATTTGGATTAAATCTTCCTATGCATGGTCCCAAATGTTTACGGAGTATTCGAGGTGTAACCTAACCAGAGCGAAGAAGCGCTGCATGGACTTTAAGCAGGTGAGGGTGAGTATGACCAAAATTACTGAGCAAAATAAGTATGAAAGGTCCTTTAAACGAAAAGTTTTAGGAGTTTCAAGAATAGCAACATGCATTTGACGAGGCGTATGAATGCGAAAAAGGCAAGTGAGGATATGTTGACAAATAGACTGCAATCTAGATCTGTGTAAGAGTCAATTTTTATACCACTACCCAAGGTTTCTAACACGAGGTCAATATTCCAATCAACGAACTCGCAGGGAATGAATCACGTTATGCAGGTTTAGACCTAAATATACAGAAAACTAGATATACACCCATTTTCAAGTTTCACCATTTATCGCCATATCTAACCACACAGTTGAATAGAAAATTAATGCCAAATTAAAAAAATGGATCTCAAATACTCACGGTTTACATTGGATGGTATTTACGCTTGTAGGTCATTCTCCTATTTGAAGAAAATTTGGCGTCCTTCACCTGTTCATACGCAGCAGATATCATCATTTCTCTTAGAAACTGAGCGATGACCAGAATCCGTATGAAAACAAGACCTTCAATAAAAAAGAGGGAAATAAACTCAAATGAATAGATGATGATAAAGAAGTCAGAGTCATTTGATAAACGATCGATAGGGAGAGAGTGATAGGCATGAAATGCACCAAAAAGAGTCTTACTTGAAAATAAGATGAATCCTAGAACATAAATGGAGGCTATTTTAACTTGATGAACACTTCATGGCTGACTGCGGAGAATAAAGTTGGCCGCATGTGTTCTTGCCGCTAACTCATAATGGAATTGCGCATCAAGGAACATTCAGGGAAAAAGTAATGAGCTAACGTTTTCTTATCGAGAATAGTATGTGCAACATTTCACAATATACTTGGGCATTACCAGCATTAGGGAATATCTAATAAATCATGGACTGATCAGCAACTCAATATAGAAAATATTAATAATGCAAAATAACGCTTTGGAATTTCCCCCGAGGTAGATTCACAGCGGCAAAGTATCGTCTTTTTAATTCCTTAGAAAAATACAGCGGCATACCGAATCCACAAGAGTCTGAAAAAAATGTGTAGATATAATTATATTAAATGACCGTTCATCAAATGAACCATGAGAAAAATTCATTACGGTATGGATCATGAAGCATTAAATACCATAAAGTCCACTTCTTCATAGTCAAACCACATGAACTTTTACAAAAAAATGAAGGTTCCTCAAATTTTTACGTAAGTATATGTTTATGAGACAACATTTAATTCAATTTTACCAGCAGCGAGAATAGAATACTTGAATTTCAATACACAGAACTTATGCTTAAGCTGACATAAATACTAGCAGCAGTTTCTAATTTAGTTTTGAAGAGAAGCAGAATATATGATGTAAGCTCTGAAGAGATTACTTCATATACGAATATTAACCATAAACACTAAAATTAATATCTGTGCTGAAGTTACGCAATCAAATGTACCTGTAAAATAACCATACAGTGGAAATAAAAGTTAAACCTAATGGCATATTTGTGGGCAAATCATATGGCATCGGTGAATACAGCTATCATGTTACTTCTTCAACTGAAATAAGAAAGAGACAAGAGCATTTATGTCAACAGTTAATACTGTGTACAAATGCAGTTAAAGTCCTTGGCACCATCTCTCTCGACGTCGTCTAGTGTGTCAACTCCACATCTTTTCAAAGTTAATTTCAAATTTGGCTAAAGATAAAAGTCTGCCAAAGCCACATCTGGAGGAAGGAGTGGGAGGGTTACTATCGTAGTCCTCTTTTCGGGCAATGATTCGCTCACAAGCAGAGGTGTGAACCGGCGGTGGTGATGCAGAGTCCAACACCAATCACTCCAAAGCTCTGGCCTCTTCTGCATCACAGCGAGTTGTAACTCATTCAAAACCTCATCAGAAATTTAAGTTGAGTCTTCTTTCCCGTACGGTACCTCCTCCCTGACTGTTATCCCAAGAACTGTACACCCAAAATCACGCACTGAGTTGAAGTAAACATCTTCTGTTGAAGTGGAAGGTCGCCCGCTTCGAGAATCTTCGTGAGGCAAAGCTCTCCCGGATGAGAACCGACTGCACCAGTGAAAACACTATTGATTCATTCTCGGTGGGTAGTTGAAGCATTTGAAGTGTATCTAAGGCACTTTTGACTATCTTGAAAAGAAATTAATCATTGTTTATATGTGAAATAAAACTTATGCCACTGTTCACTGTGGGCTCAGACAAGTGCTGCTGTAAAGCGGGAACGGCTCAACACAGAATGGCACGCCCTATGTTGGTGCAGTGTGAAAGAATGCTGCTAAATAGTTCAACTTTGCTTATGATGTCAACTGCAAACAGAGGGTAGCTCGAGATGACGTTAGTTCAGATACACAGAAAGTATCATCGAACAACTCCTGGGAAGCGTCACTGGTCCCTCATTAATCCTTTAGTGTGTCAATGGTATCATCACCGAAATTATGAGCATAATTTGGCTTTCTTAACACCGAGTCCTAACACTAACTGCGTTGAGGAGAGACCTACCCGCTGTATTAGAATGGTGCAATTAGAACAAAATTTTAAATAGTGCGTTGTTATGAATGTTTTTAAAAAGAAAAACTTGCCCATCGAAACTAAAACAATTGATCAAGTCGAATATACAAAAATAGAATCAGTTAAGTACTTACGTGAGACCGTCCATCAGAGTTTGTTCTGGGGGAAGAACATGAGGGGAAATTTGCGGAAAGACAAATCATGATTAGGATTTATCAAAAGAATTCTGGAACATATGTCGAGAAAATAAAAAAGCGATGCTATTTTTTTCTCGTGAGAGTTCACTTAGAGTACACTGCTAGTACATGAGACCCTTACAAAGGTGAACTAGTATCAGATATAGATCGAATAGAGCGGATAGATGCAAGATCGTTTGATTGCTAAAAATTGCTACCATAATAATAACAGTGTTAATGAATCGTTGAGGGATTAGGGTGGAAACCTCTATCTGACTAAAGGGTAAAATAGAGATTACAATTTTTACGGAAATTTAATGAAGACTATTATCTGCCGGACGTTAAATCTATTTTTTTTAGAGTCAAATCCCTGTAGTAGAAAAGACCACAGGCATAAGATTAAGGAAATAGACTGCGGGACCGATAGATTTAGAATGTCAATTTTTTCTACGTGCAATAAGGGACCATAATAGTAGCGATAGATAAGTTCTAGGATAATTTTACCCACACTAGGTAAAGTATATTTTGCTTTTGCGCTAAATACCTTAACATCATTACTTGCAACCTACCTCTCATGTAATTTTCGCTCTGATATAACACTTTCATGATTTAGTAGCATGATTTAGTCGCATTTATGTCAATAAGCAGTAGTTGTACCCCAAATAGAGCGCTGCATGGTATCATATTTGTCTACGTACGCACTCTCCTAGTTTCAAAAAACGAATTAGTGCTTCTAGGATAGCCTAGAAGTTGTATTGACCATTGAAAAACGTACTAAACTCGGCGGTCAAATCGTAATCAAACCAAGTATCACGATAAATGGGAAATTGTCGTTTGGTTTTCCCTATTGATAATACAAATTATATGTTACTCCTGTACCAATAGAAATAAAATATTGAAGAAAACGGGGGCAACAACGTTTTAAAACAAATTCTAATCTGGAAGAGGCAAATGTTCTCGCGCCTGACCTTCAATTTTAATGATTTTACGGTGGAGTAATATTTCTCTTTCATCATGCATAGCAATCTAATATTATTGACACATATTTCACAAAAAAGGCTACAAATTCACAAAAATTTACATAAGTAAGAAAAGGAGAGAACACTTACTGAAAATGACTTCCACCATTTCAGTTAAGACTGCATGTAATAACCGATCCAAATGTTCTTCTCTCACTTACTGGAAATCACATGACACCGTGATTAATATAAATGCTGCTCTGGATTCGTCCACTATGATCATATTCAAACGCACAGGAGAGAAAAAAGAATTGGGCCGACTATACCGCAGGAAGCTTCACTGCTAGACGCTGCCGGTTGAAATCAATGATCCGCGACCAAAGAGAGTATAGAAAGCTTAAACCTAGCCTCTTACCATAGTCCAAAAATCAAATAAAATACACCCTCATGACAGGTCGTGATTTAATCAGATGGGAGACAGAAACACCGCAATCTGCACAAGGCGATTCTCATTTTTTTCTCGAAAAGTCACCATTAGACTCGACGGTTCCGGATTCCTTCCCCACTCACCCCTCTCAAACATGCGTCATACGAATGACGTGACCAGAGCAGACTTCTTTCTTGTCCCTGCTTGCGAAACTATTGTGGACAAAAAAAATTCGTAAGCTGAGCCCCTCAAAAACAGAGTGACTCCACGAGTGGAAGAAACCTTGAGCTGTAAGAGGACGTAAACAAACGGGGGTTATTAAAATTCGATGGAATACTACGTGATTCTCAATAGCTACACTTAAGCTAAGAAGACATCACTTTTCATATTAACAAATACCACTTTTACGATCATATAAATGATCAATTATATTTGTTCGTACTCTTATAACTTGAGAACGAGTATTATTTGTGACTTAATGTTTGTAATCAATTATGACTGTCTCGGCCAATAAAATATAGATAATAATTATAAATTTACTAACTTTGATAGGCTGAACCATTATTGAATGCAGTGATTTTTGTTTTTACAAAAACAAATGATATCAATGCTAATTTTAAATTTATTTTATATTTGTTATATGTGTTTAAAATTGTGAATTATTAATGTAATCTCCATTTCTTTATATTTTTTGAAAATTAGTAAATGGTTTATGTTAATTTAATTGTTGTTTATTTACATATTTCTTTACTGTTTGGAGTAGTGATATATATTTACTTTGTTAAAGATTAATATTAAGCTCAATGGTAGGAAAGTTTTCGAGTCCTCGACATTTACAAATACTTGTATAATTACTTGGCTGTATGTCAGAAAATATAAGTAGTAGCATAGGCTATAAATAGTTACTAAAAAGGCCTCACAGACCCATGGGCCCCAAAGCAGCTCCCTAAATGAACAGGGTCTTTTGCCCGTGCCTTTTTGGCTTACATTTAATTTAATAATAAATATTAGCTAGCATATTATACTGAGCTTGCTGTCAGAGTATTTTGTACCCGAACATATTCACGCGCGTTTAACGGATTTTACAAAGTATTGGAAGGAAGATTGGATATTTAGGGAGGCGTCTGATGGCTAAGATCATTTGCACCATAGAAGACAGGTATGGGAGGAAGAGGGGAAAGAAACCCGGCGTCGGCATTAGCCTACTCTTAATGAAAGGCGCCACGGGGACCACGGTTTAACGTCTCATCCGACAGACGGTGTACTGCACTTGAAGTGCCCTCCTCAAGACACTCAAGTAGGGATCGGGCTTCCTCTGGACGAATCCTCCCTTGTAGGGATTTGAACCCTGGCCGTCCGCATGGTTAGCCAGTACTCTAGCCACCACACCAACCCGAACCTCCTTTTACAAAGTATTACCCTGCATTAAGGGCGATATATTGTTTCTCATAATGAATGTCCATAGGTATGCGTAGTAAACCGCTCACTACGTAGAATTTGGCAACCTGTCGTTTTACGGCATTGCCAGGTGCAGAAGGAGGTGGGTGCGACATAGGTGGCCCGTGGTCAAATGTTATTATCGTTGTCCCATTGTTATTTTTTGGAATTTTTTGTCCAGTTATTCAATATATGCCTGCGTCTCCTTGAACATGAGCTAGTTTTTTGTTAACAATAACCTTGTTAGTGATTTAAATTATAATTTTTTTAAACACCCAACCTTTCTATTGTAAAATTTATATTCACAGAAATTTAGTCCCAGGAACCACGTTGGTTATAAATGTGGACCATCTTTGGAGTAGAACAGCATCCTGTTCCTACAGTGGCTATGAGGTAAACAAGGAAATAATTTCATGTTAAAAATGGGAATAGATGTTTATGAAAATTAATTAGGGGCAATTATTAGATCATGACTCTTTCAACCTTACAGCAAAGCTACAAAGTTAAAAAAATCATCATAAGTATCACTTTAAGTATTTCAATCCTTAAACATGGTAACCTTTGAAACATCCATCCTATATTTTTTATTTTCCCGTATTTGTTACTGAGTTATGTGGTGGGGGAGTCGGGAGGAACACAAAGGCTTGGAGATGGAACATGAATGGGATGGATGCCAGTAGAAACATAGATCAAAGGCTGGTGAGGGGGAAAGTTATATTATCCATCAAACAATTTTGTCGGGGAAGAGCGAGAAGGGGTACATAATATATTGTCCAAGGTATGCTATTCACTATTTTATGTAATTCACTTCTTAATTACAGCAGTAACGTTCCTCCAAAAGCACGGTCGCTACTCTCAGTGATTTAAAAGAAAAATACTCATCTTTAAGCACTGAAACAATAAATACCAATTCACATGGAAACTCGTGTTGAATCCCTATGCACGCAAGCGAGGAATGATGAGCATTCTGTATAAATCAGAACTACAAATGGAGAGTTGAACATTTAATAAAAAGAGACTGAGACTCTTCGAGAATATGAATAGCTTTTACCTCTTTTCAGAATATAATGAGGTTCGTCAATGATTTATTACGTTGGCCACTGAAAGGAGGAATAAAGCCCGGCCAATTTGCTAGAGCAGTAATTTTTGTCTAATTAGATGCTTCAAAAGTAATAAGGTGAATTATAGTAGTTCATAAAAGATTTAAAGAGAATTAACTCAGTCACAATAAACTTAGGCTATTAATGTAACCATTGATCCCCACTAAAAGCCGCGTCAAAACGAAATGTCCAAAATGCTCAGGGGCAGCGACCTGACTGCAAAGATGAATGACTGAGATATGGAAACAAAAGGAATCCTATTCTTGTATAGAAAAATATGAGTTTCATTAAAACCAGGGTTTTGCCATATATAATTGGTAAAATATATAGAGTGATGACACAAAATTTATTGCTATAATCAAGGTTACGCACGTTCTTTTGTAAATTGTAAGAAAATCGCCCGCTGCAGTGCGTAGTATAGC
Source organism: Ceriagrion tenellum (assembly GCA_963169105.1). Classification (NCBI taxonomy): domain Eukaryota; kingdom Metazoa; phylum Arthropoda; class Insecta; order Odonata; family Coenagrionidae; genus Ceriagrion; species Ceriagrion tenellum. The sequence goes on from OY720643.1 coordinate 89,535,330, forward strand.
GTATAGGAAATTATAACTATTAAAAAGCAATAAAGGCACGATTGCCAAAGAGACTAATGTAATAACTGAGGACTAATTTTCAGATGGTATTTTATTTCTTAATGCATGTACGGTTTCAGTACTATTTCCCATAAGCTTTACAATAAATTAAGCAGCAGAAATAATTTAATAACACTTATTTCAATACATTTTAATATCTCAAAATATCCGTCATTTAAATAAATAAAGAGGTTTTCACGGAAAGGCAATATGGATAGTAGTTCATAAGGGTATATTCGATTCCTTCATGATTGATCAAATCCAGCATGAATTTTTAAAATTTTCAATGAAGGGGAGACATACTCGCTATGCAAAATTTATGAAACTACAGCCCGTCGCATACAATATTGGAGGGAGAATTGAATTGGAAGTATAACAGTAATACATAAAGAATATAAGTAAAAGCATAAATAACATACATCAGGCAAATCATGAGAAATTTTAAGGTGAGTATATTTATAAGAATAAAGTGGTTGGAAAAGTTGAGAGAGGAGTAGAGAACAGCTGCAAACCCATCTTTGAGTAGATAACAATTTATAATGATACCTCGTCCCATGGCTATCTTTCAATCAACATACAAAACGTACCTGTAATTACTATTATTATTAATTAGTAAATATTTAAATTAAATGTACTCGCACTTTCACTTCTCTTCAATCACTGAAATATAACTGCGTACATTCAAAAAGCACCAGCTTCGTTTTTCATTACCTCCCGATCACTAGACAATACATCAAATGGCCATTGTTATCAACATGTATTCGGATGATCAAAAACAGGGTTAGTTTCGATTTTCAGTTGGGCTCTTATCTTTCATCCCTCCTAATCTGACCCTTCCCTTGACCCTCGCATGAGTGCGAAGCTCACGATTGACCGACATGCCCGGGCTTGGGGGACTAGACCACTTTCACTACAGTTAAGCTTTCCAAAATACCCAATTGTAATCCAGTTTAAATTACCTTGTTACCCCAAGTTGTTGTAGCTAAAAATATAATTCAATATACTTAATCGACTGCCGTTCTCTACTACGGAAACGGCTATTGACGTGCGTTGCTCTATCAGTCTAGCTCCGGAGGCCTACCATCTCTCCACGCCCTTACCCTTTTTCCTGACCACGGAGTCCGTTAAGGGATGAGAATCCGCTATAATTCCATTAATTTTATGCTACGTAGGCAAATTAGGTTAGCATGCGGGTTAATGTGACGTTATTTTTTTATTATTACTCTGGCTCCTTATCAAATTTAACAAAATTTAACTATTCATTTCGCTTCACTGTACATTAACGCTTTAGAATTATTAGTTTGGTGTCTAAATTACAAATATGAAATATGAGTGACTCATTTATTTGCCATTAACTACCACAGTAGGAAGCTCGTAAAACAGACACTAGTTCACTCACATTCGTGTAAAATAGTGTTGTACTAATTCAAGCAATAGGTTTAGGTAAACAATAGATCCGGACCGATTAAAAATTAGCTAAACGTTCTGTTGTTAGAATTAAAATTGCATCGTCGATCTTATCTCAGAGCACTTATAAGATCAAAAATATATTATCCATTTTGTTGAAGGAATAAACAAAAGAAATGGTTAAATACATGATGTTGAAGATGTGATGTTTCACGTCAACAGGAAAATCAGAGATATAGCGAAATTGAAGCTTCTTTGATCTCCGTGCGGGCTCCGTATACATTCCTTAAAATTCTTCTTCGATGCTCAATGGTATAAAATTCTTATTGAGGTCAAAATACCACAGTTTTTCAACGGGCATGCTGCATTGTATGTGGCAAAGTTAGTTCATTGGAATCTAATCAAAACTTTCTCAACAACTATTACGTCATATTTATGATAATCTTCAGTATATTATGTAGAAGTCCTTTCCTTTTATCCAGAGAGCGTCTAAATTTTTTCTCCAACGCTCAGGCTTTACTCTTCTAATGGTCACAGGTAATCGTAACTTTCAATTGTTTCGTTATTGGCCTATATTTTACGAATATATTTATATGAGACTCGGCTTAACTAGTACTGTTGGTCGTCACTCATTACGTGGTCAACCTAATTATGACCAGGTTTCGAACCATTATCCTGCTCAAACTTCTACACCCTCCTTTCCATTCACCCATGGATTCAGAACTCCTATTAGTGCCAATGATCGATCATTTAAGATCAAACGCACGGCGTGGGTGCTCAGAGATCGGTCCGGCGATTCCACCCTTCTAACCATTTTTGCAGCATCTAATTGTAGGTCGTAAAGGAACAGTTCAATAAAAACGTGTAAATTTGTGGAATTTTGCGAATATATTCCCAAATATTTTATTTCGAAATTTCGAAAGAATTACGAAATTTGGTAGAAAGACAAAGATTTTTAATGGGTCATTCCACGTCAGATCAGCAGTGAGTTGACCCTTGGTGTCTCCGATTCGAGCCAAAACTTTTGTGTGGGTTCCATCTGGCGTTAATTGAAAAAAAGTAGAAGCGTTCTTGTAGAAAAGTCTTTTTGGTAGATCTAGAGGCGATCAAATTTTCGACTATTTTGCGCTTAGACCTTTTTTCATTTTGCTATATGTATCTCCTAAAGAAAATAGCTAGAAAAACGGTTGACATCTTATTTTGTTTGAAAAAGAATGTAAAGCAACAGTGTGTTATCATATTTGTAGATAAACTAAATTTTATTTAAATTGTTTAAATTTTAAATGTTAAAATTTTAATAACAAAAATAAAGAGATTTTTATTTTTGAATTTTTGTTCTAGTTTGACAGGTAAGTCTTCTTTATTACCTCAGAAACAAGTATGGTCATGAGTTATTCATAAACAACAGAGATATTTAACTTCAAAGATTGGACTACGCCCTCGTTCGCCACGAGGGTCGGCGTTAAAATGATGTGCCGCTGTACTTTGAGAATTTATATCTTGGTCCGTGTAATTGCTAGTGCAATATTTCATACACAAATTTTAAGATAATTTTATTTTTATTTCATTAATAATTTTTATTATACAATACAACGAAATATGGAGACACGTTACTGCAATAAGTGACACCGCACTACCTAAACTTAGCAGTTTTGTCAACTTCATGAAATTTGTAACTCAGCCGAGGAAAACCTTCGAAAAATACAGCATTGACTTCTCACCAAAGGCTGCGAGAGTTGATAAAGATACAAAGTGTCAAGGAAAATTTTTAAAACGCATCTCTTGTTGTTAATGAATGAAAATGTTTAAACATTATCCAGTCTTACAATTTGCACAGAATAAAAAAAATGAAGCCAAGGAACTACTTTAGTTAAAAATTAATTTATTTTTAATAGACAATTCCACAAATAAGCAGGAGTGAGCAATTGCTGCGCTGTCACTTCTTGCGCGCACAACTTAAAACGGATATTTGGACGAGTACTGCGACTGAATCATTTTCCATCGATCTTTAGAAACTGATGGTATGTTCAATAAATCCCTTTTTCTAGTCAATCAATCATTAATACATACGTATCATGTTAATTTATATATTATTCTTGGGGAAACGCCCTGCGTTTATCAGTTTAAGAATTTCACTCTCCAATTTTTCTGGGCCCGGGAAAGAGAATGAATGTAAACGACGACTGAACACCACTCTTTAAAATTACTTTGGCAGCCCATAAATGCTATGTCTTGCCTGTCTTTGAAGCCATGTACACAGCTTTTATGATTCAGACCCATGAACCCCATCCATGCACCCTGCCTAGCGTCCAAAGCCTCCCAAGGTGTGTACGCTAAGAATAACGAGTTAGCGCAGGCTCGAAAACACTATGTGCGTGGACCACAAGAGCAAAATTTCCCTGAAAAGAATTAAGAAAGGTTGTAAATACCATATATTACCTCCATCCGAAACCCCGCCCATGGCTTTGGTGATACGGTCGCATTGACGCAATATTATAGTAGTAAATAAACAGATACCCCCCTCATAGCATTAAAAAGCATGGTTGTCTGACGTCTTTTAATATTATTTTATGTATAAAAGAGATATAAACTAATATATAAAATATATACAAGTATGAGTCTAATATATTTTAAACAAGAATGTATTAGAAATGTATGTATAATTGGAGCGGGTTTCTTTTGCGTTGTATAATGACCAATTTTGAATATGCTAATGAGTGTAATGTAGTTTGATGTTGTTATAAAGTGAAAACATTGGAACAACAACACACCTGACCGGCAATTGGGAGATCCGGGTTCGAATCCCGGTCAAGTCAAATGATTTTTTCAAGGCAAGTTTCAAACCTTGGTGTATATGCACCCGTGCGAGTGACTTCGTACCACATCATTTGACAATGCAATGATTAGAAACGGACAGTAACAGATAAATACTTCCCGCGCCCGATGTTGCACCAGAAATGTCGTTGTGTATACAGGTCTATGGGGAATCTAATGGCTTCAGTGCCACGTGAAGGGACTCCTTTGATGTGGGCATAAACCCGTGTTTATCTCTCCCACTCCTCCGGTTGGACCTTATTTATGCTAATTGGAGGCGCGGCGGTTGCGCTACCCTTAGAGAAGCTAAAATTATAAAAAAAATACCTTTAACCCTCCCACGCTGCCCAACCCCTCCTTCTCACAACCCTTTAAGGGTGCGATGTCTGAGGTGAACGGCGTAAAATACCTTTCTTTAAAGTGGCGAGGAGTGTTCTGATTTATGTGAGACGGACACGAAATGATGGGAAGTATATGGCGTTAAAAGGGGATAGGAGCGAAGGTAGTTCGCCCCGAGTGGCCACTGACTTCAAAAGGCCGGAATCTGCTGAGATCGCCCAAAACCGCGGCCGGAAAACTCCGCCTTTTTATTGCCCACCCAGGTCATAATATTAAAATGAGTACGTCACTTCTTCTAAATCATAAAGTGAATTAATCGCTTATGAAGTCGTGCACAGGATCTCCGCCGACGCATAATTATGGAGTTCATTTAAATTTCCTTATCATCAGCTCTTATTCATCAATATTTGTTTGCGGCAGCTATTCACTCCATTCTACTGTCTGCAAACAGTCTTTTCCTATTTAATATTATTTAAATTCACAGTTTTAAGCATTAACTAAAACCTTCTGTTACTCTTTTGCGCGTACACTTCCCTTCCACGTACCCACCTCGCTGTTCTTACTTTTCTTACCTCATTTCTCCTTGCTCTGGTTAGTCGGTAAATAGCATAAGATCAACAATAAATTTCCTTGTACTACAGTTATATAACAAATTAAATAGTACCCCGGCACTGAAATTCATCGATTACAATCTAAATACTTCAATAAGTTACCCTTTTTACCTACCATTGAGAATTCTTATATCATTACCCGTGACCTTAGGAAAACAGGCTAACAAAACGGGATAATAGACACCTTTGAATATGTAAATTAATTTACTTTGATTCCTCTCATGCTATTATTGAGTACATTTAACCGTGTCTGTATTGCACGTTATAAATTATTCAGATCATCCTTGGGTGGACATAAATGGACCTTAAAAATTTTACAAGTATCCCTTTCGGGCCATACGATACGTGGAACTGTATTTGGTGCCACAGTAAAAGGTGGTCGGGCTGTCTCTATATAAGATATTCGCCGAGTTCTCGAGTCCCTGGCTCCAGGCAAACTCCAACACCCTGGACACTATTCTTCTCACTGATCACTGTGCAATGCAATTGCACTATTTAAATAACTTGCTCCACCTACCCTCTTCGGCTGTCAGGGAGAGACCCCTTTTTTCGACTGGTTTCTTTGAACACACGAGAGATAGTCTTACACGTCCGCCTACTTCATCTACAATAACTCCCTTCGGCTTTTAATTGTTTATTCCACGAACTCGATTCAATATCGCCGGCTGCGGCCCGAGTCACCTATTATTGCTGACCCACTGCAACTGTCATTGCCAAACCTAATTTATCATAGAAAGTAGGACTAGCATTGAGAGTTGAACTGTTTTCAAAGAACTACGGAACTAGCCGCGCAGTTACTTCAACGCAGTCACCCGCTAGTGATCACACAGTTGTGTGAAATTCACAGTGGAAAAATCATTCGCCTGGACTGGGAATCGAACCCAGATCCCTCGATTACACGCCAAGTGCTCTAACCAATTATTAAGCTACCTAGGTGTCCTCTATCTCTGCGAAACTCTTGGGACCTTTAAGAAGTAAGTTGTCCTCACAGGTACCTTGCATATAATGCCAGAGTTACCTGTATGCGAGTGCTAAGAGCTACAGTCCACGGGGTAAAGCCCAACTTTAAACACTTAGGAGTTTACTTTAGACATTTTCAAAGAACCACGGAATTAGCCGCACAGTTACTTCAACGGAGTCACCCGCTAGTGATCACAATCGCCAGAGTCCACGGGCTTTACCCTTTCATCCATCCATCATCCAAGTAGAATCCATAGCACTAAGTAACCAATATATATTTCAAGAATTTCTTGCCTTAAATATCGATGAAATGGGGCATATTCTTGCTATGCATCCACTAGTTCGTCCATTACTTCGTACTATTTAAAGGAAAGTAAAGAAAGAGCAGGGGATAACAAGCACGGTTTTTATGTCGGAAGTCAAACTATAATTTGGTATACTCAACGGTATCCGGCGAGATGCTGTGTAACCTAATTTCTGAATAATGAAAGAATTTTTTTTGTAATGTCCACTTAGTTTTTATTAGTACTACGCGTTTCATTAATGTAATCGTTGAAACGTGTAGTACCAATAAAAAACTAAGTGGACATTACAATAAACTTCTTTCATTATTCTATAATTTGATGATTTAATGTCCTTTCCTTCTACCACGATGAAATAAATATAAATAAACATGAAGTATATTAGTGACTAAAATTCAGGAATCTTGTTTTTATTTAAGTTTGAGGTTTAAAATAATCACTTTCAATTTAAATGTGACAGAAATTTATTGCAGGTTCCTTAGTGGGTCATGAATCCGACGGCAACGCAAACTAACATCCGACTGTGCCAACCCACTTTCGTTGACCGATTTACAGTCAGTCTTCTCTTCAAAGGAATTTCCACTACGCTGAGAATCTCAGAAAGACGGAGCGGGTAGCTCCCTGTTCCTTTCGCAAATATCTTGACCCACTCTCCATTTCAAGCAGCGAGTAGACGTTGAACATGTGTTTAGGCGCGGTCCTTTCAGCTCACCACCGGCGGTGCATGCCTGGCACGGGACCCCGAGTACCTCGATGACCTCTTTGACTGTAGACGGGATTGGGTGCTCGACGGGGAAATGAGTCCCTCCAAGCATCGTACAAATGGGTCCATTATGCAGCGGACGCCTTTACAGCGGCTCGCGGTGAATTACACAAAGGTGTAGCGCAGGCATGGCTTGAGGGACTGGGGAGAGAGACGTTAAGGACTCGGAGACACTATGGAAATCTAGAGTAAAGGAAAATTAAGTTCTCAGAGGTGAGTGTGACTATTTAGCATTTATCCCTGACTAAAGAATTTTGGCCATTAAATTTCATCGGGAGGAAGGAAAATACAAACTAAAAATTTTATTGGGATTAAATATAATCAAATTATTAAATAAGTGGTATTAAATAATAATAAAAACATATAATTGGTTTTTTTCAACGTTCTACGATGTTATCCGATACCCGAACGCCTCTGATTAGCTTTTATATCCCTTTTCTATGACTTATTCTGGGAATTACCCTTTTTTTCTACCTTACAGATTCCACATTCCAAATTTGCATTGGTGATCTCTAAAATAATCTCTAAATAATAAATATAATAAATTTGATAGTCTCTAATCTAATAAAAACATATAATTGGTTTTTTTCAACGTTCTACGATGTTATCTGATACCCGAACGCCTCTGATTAGCTTTTATATCCCTTTTCTATGACTTATTCTGGGCATTACCCTTTTTTTCTACCTTACAGATTCCACATTCCAAATTTGCTTTGGTCATCTCTAAAATAATCTCTAAATAATAAATCTAATAAATTTGGTAATCTCTAATCTAATAAAAACATATAAATGGTTTTTTCAACATTCTACGATGTTATCCGATACCCGAACGCCTCTGATTTGCTTTTATATCCCTTTTCTATGACTTACTCTGGGCATTACCCTTTTTTTCTACCTTTCAGATTCCACATTCCAAATTTGCTCTGGTAATCTCTCGTTTGTCATACGTTGTATAAAACCACAGCAAACAAGATGTTTTTTAGACGCCATCGACTATTGCGTGAGTGACTCACATAATATTCCAAATTCTCTCATTAGAGATTCTTTCCCGTCTTGATATCTCCACAGATCCTCTTGAGTAATCCATCTCTGTGGCATTAAGCATTTGTTTTGTTTTCTCTTTCTACTGCCATATCTCACTCCCATATGCGATGATAGTGCTTCCGACAATTTCATCAAATATATATTCTTTTTTATTTTGTTTGGATATACTTTGAACCCAGAAAATGCTACCCAACATGAATAATCATTAAACTAATTACGAGAAAATTTCTTCTTTTAATAGCATCATACAGAGTTCCATTCTGAGAATTTTAAGAGTGATTTGGAGTCAATAAATTCTCTAAAATGTCTTACAAAATGAATATAATATATAAATAAAATTTTGGCGTAAAAATACTCAATTACAATCTTGCTCTAATTCTGGTTTGCACATCTTTTAAACCTAAGCTTTAACGGCCATTCTAATGCAGATTGCTACAAAAGGCATTAAGCCATAGGAGATGTATAGAGACATGCGATTAGAAACCAACACAGCACTTAAAACGAATCCATTCCTTGTCTTCTTGACTGAAATTTTCAGCATATTACAGAAGCACATCTTAATTTGAGTTCATTACGCTCTCAAAGTACAAAGCACTTAATTAGGTCTATATTACTTCTTACTCCAAGCGCCACACAACATCCCACTCTAATTTGCAAATACATGTTAATTAGTCCATCCTCTACATATTTAAGCACGAGACTTGACCTTCTTTTAACTTCAAACGCTCACAGCTATTGCCTATCTTTGAAATAACTCTTAGTCATAAATGATATTAGATGCAAAGACATACCCTTAATTAGATCTTTTGTGAATTTCCGAGCAATTTATCTCATATGCAGTCAATGAATGATAAAAAACGTTGCAGTGCAGAATAAATAGTATGCAAGCAAAATAGAGATACAGCCAGCAGCTCACTTTTGTATAATTTACTCAAAAAATTTAGTAGAAAGTGGGTAAATGAGAGAATAGAAATGAGGAGAAAATTTATTCGCCTGAATCGTATGATAAATTTCTAGTAAGAAAAGTTTTAAGTCTGAAAACCATGAACAATGGAACACAATGAGATTCATAACGATTGACCATATCATAGACCAATGTAGTAGAAGCCACAGTGGCAAGTCAAACATCAGAACGTGGATCAAACAAGGAAAACAAATGCTAAGGCAGTCAGGAGAAAAACTTGGAATTATCCGGTTGCTACATTTGCTAACCAATTATTGCAATTTTAGTTTTGCATCGATTCTGCATTATCAAGCTAAAAATATTATTTCTCTATGTGTAATCCTGAAACATATATTTCAAATCAACCATATTTACTTAGCCGTAATAAATTTAGTGCATAATTTTTGCTGTTAAAGGAAATGGTAAATAGTAATTGGTGTACTAAGGCTTCAAAAGTCTGAGGTTACTCAAATTAGGAATATCGTGAAATGCGTTGAAAGAGGAACTATTCGGAAGGTATAATCATTTAAAAGAGAAAAACATTGGTCACAATAAGAGTTAAAATTGATATTTCAGGGTGGCAGACTACTTCATAAGATTATTCATCAAGATCATCAGTTGGGTTACATTAATTTCGATTTTGAGTCATTGCATACATAGTGATACAAGTTGGTTGCCCGACCAATTTAAAATAGTTTTATATTTTCATAGCCATAGCCTAATGTTTGGATGGTTTGACATAACTTTTATGTTATTTGCACCCTTAAGGGGCCATTTTTTTCAATCTTGATGCAGTACATGTTCTCTGTCTGCAAGCATTGAAAGTAACTTATTTTTCTCAGCAGCGGTCATTTCTAAGCAAATAAAGTAAGAAAGCTGAGGAATACATGTAGCTTTCAAGGCTTGCATACGCAAAACGATCCGTACCGAGTTTTAAAATAAAAAAAAGATGCGAAAATTCAATCAAAAAATAAAATAAAAGCCGTTTCGAACTATCAAAAAATAAAGCCATCGACTGTAAAATTATATTAATTGTCTAAAATGGTCGAGGAACCAATTTGGACCACTTAGTATGTATTGACCCACGAATCAGCCACACTTCTTCCAAGTGATCTATCTCGAGGATTATAAAATTTTCAAAACGATGTACATGTTTTACTGAGTTTAAAATATGGCACCTGCTGACAAGTCTTTAAAGGCTTAGCAGGACCAATCCGTCTTAATCCTTATATATTTGTTATTACTTTTGTAAAACTTGTAAACTTTGTAATAAAATTATTATTATTATTTAAAAAAATAAAAATAAATAAAACAAAAAAAATGTTGTGAAGAAGTTCCTTAACGATTGAATACGACGTCTTTTATTTATTGAAAATTCATATACTACGTGCATGAATCACTTAATTTATCACTTCCAATTTTGTATGTTGCCCGAAACATAAAAGTCAGCATTCATTTTCATAATGGTTCATATTTTACTTCCCATATGATGATAGAGGGTAAATGAACCTTTTGGCAGGGAACCACCTAATTTAATTGCATGGTTCAATAGAAATTTATCTCATTATGCCATGGAATAAGTATGAACGCCGATATTACCGGCAGCGTCAATACCTCAAGACAATGCCACCTACTGAATCACTGCATGGTTTCATCAATAACTAAAAGCAAACGGTAAGTTACGCACAACAGATCATACCTATTTGCATACTTTGGGGCATATAAAAAAATCAATCATAATAGACACTCGTGTCTGAATCTGAGGTATAAATGTTCAATAGGGGTTATAAAATGACACGGTTCCCTCTAGGCTCGACTGGTCTACAAATCAAAAGCTCAACCTGACTTCGAAGTCACGGGAAATCCTGAAGGAAATTTGGAATAACTCTGACCAGAGCCATGAACTTCATTACAACTCAATTAAACTCATGGCTTATCTTAGGGAATTTGTTGCAAACACAAAGATACAGACATCTAAGAGAAGTTGCGCATATTTTGTTAAGATTTAGTATAACAAACGATAGCAGAGGAAGACTTTACTAGGCATCGCGAGAGACGTTTATATTTGCAAGGTACTTCACTATGACTAAATATGAGCATGCTTGATTATTTCGAATTGATTTGATATGAGCATGCTTTTTCAGCTACGAGCCAATTATCTTTGCACTCTGAGTTTAAGCGTCAGCGTCGCGAATTAAAGAAAGCCATTCCAAGCCGTTAGATAATATTCAATTACATCAAAAAATGCGGCGCTTTTAATGAGTCTAATACAGTTATTAAATTTACTTAATCTTGCAACTTCAAACAAAATCAAAAAGCTTCTGAAGTTGAACTCATGATGTGACATGGAAGGAATTTTCACCTTAAATGTAACTGCAATACCACTCGCTCTTTGAAAAATTATCTGCTCAGTTTGCACTACTCTTACAATGAAAATCAATGCAAATTAAATCAATAATTTTTATGTCCTTCGTACCTGATTAAGGCTGAAAATCAAAGAGGCCACAACCTAGTATGAGTAATTGAAACAGGCATTACTAGACAACACGTAAGGGGCAACACGTAAGGCGTAATATATGTCGAGTTAACTGACATGCAGTGCCTGTTTTTATAGGCCTTATGATTTTAAAGATAACACTTAACTTTGTTATTCCACGCATCTTTATTTTCGACGTTCGACCTAAAGATGACGTAGAACTTCGAAACCCGGGTTGTAGAAAATAAAGGTATGTGGAACAACAAAGTTAAATGTTATCATTATAATGTTAACAGGTTCCACAAAGTTATGCCAGATACTACCAATGCCTTATGATGCCTGAAATACTATCGTGTCAGAGGATTAATTTTTCTTTAACTTTCTTTCTTTTAACTCGAAAAAAATTGTTTATTTCACATAATAATATATGAGAATGAAACGTTTTGCCGTTTTACAAAATTGAAATTGATTCCATAGATTCATTCTCGTATTTATATCCTGAGAGTAAATTTAAGATCTTTGCAAACAACAAGGTATTTTCCCTTAAATACTGAAGATGTATTGCCAATACAATTGCGACAATCTACTTTATGATGAATTCTCAAAGATATCTACATGCTGTTGAGAAATTTGCTTCAAGGACGTTTGGGAGAAATCTCTGACGTACAGAGATGTGCTCCGTAAATCACACTTGGCGTCCAGGAATGTAATTGAAAGCAACGTAGATCGACCTACTGGTAAGGTTATTGGATTTCTCATGCAAATGCTATCGGAGAACTAGTGCAGCAGACCGTTACCTCCCTCTGATGGTCGCATGATTACCATTCCGCCAACTTTGAAACGTGAAAGGGAAATGCAAGTGCTTATTTTCCTACATGTGAGATGAAGAAAAAAATCGGATAGGCTGCGGTGACATGACCCTAATGTGGGAATGACATGGCCACGCAAAGCTTCGGGTGACAAAAGAAAATGCCTAGGACACGCCCGCTGTGGCTATATTGCCGCAGTCCCGCGATGCTGAGGAGACTGGGTCAATTCCACATGGGAAAGAGAGAGCAGAAATTTTTCTCCAGGTCTCAAGGAAATACCCTTCGGAGCGACGATTCCCATTACCGCAAGCCACCCGCCGCGCCGCCCCGGGCGAGACGGCCTCGTCTGAGGGAAGGAATGGAGGGAAATGACCGTGGTGTGAGTGAAGGGGGGTGACAAAAATGCCGCCTCATTTCAACATGTACCAAGAATCGGAACAAAAATTAATTCTTATCTCGCGGGTGCTTTAAAACGTCAATACAATTGTATTTCTTTTAACTATGATTTATTAAAAAATGCTACGATATTGAAACGAATATCTATTCGCTCATGGAGAAAATAATAACAAGAAAATAATCGACACAAATATAATGCCGAGTATATATATATCATGCCATTTCTGCATTTTTTATGTTTGCGAAGTTTCGTTTTTAAAATATCTATTTTCACAGGAGACATGGGAAGACATGGAGACGGAAATCAACAAAACAATTGAAATAGCCTCTGCGGAAATGAGAGACCCGATAGCTAAAGATTAACAATAACTTGGTTTCATAAAACCCATTTTTTTAGGTTTGACAGAGAGAAATGTTTATTTTTCCTGCTCATAAAATTAAAAAAAATTCTATTATTTAACAGGGTCATTTTCCGCTCTTAGCTAAAATTCATACTAGAAATAGTTATGATTTTGTTTCATTTCTGTAAATATTTTAGTGCTCTAGATAAGGAATTTGATTTACCAGTAATGACGCACTATAAATATTGCACTTCTACATCTTCATAATGCGATGTGAGCCACCGACGGGGTGTTTGGCGAGGTGTTAGAACATCAGTTTTTAAAAAAGAATAGCAGAGTATAATGAAATAGGAAGTGCTAAAGGGTAAGAGTAGGTTATAGTTAACGGTATATATTAGTCTTGTTCCATATTCCGCATTATTTTATATTCCTTGACACGACAAGTATGGTGTTAACTCTTCGCGCAATATCACGTAGAAATGTACAAAGTAGTCAATGAAGCTAAAAACGTTTACTACTCGTCTTCCGTTAAGACATTTCAGATCACTGTGAACAACCAAACATGTATTTTATTTATTCGGTGTAATAACACATCACGAACGAAAATGCAACGCAAATAGAGGGTATCATGAACGCAATTTTTAAAATACAGCCAGTATCCAGGGCCAAATAGCATAAAGTAAGTTCATAAGGTCGCCTCACAAGGTGTATTTAATTATACAAAATATCATCGTAAAATGTTCAATAAAATGTACAGGAATTACAGCAGTTTCTTTTTTCCGTTTAGTTTTTCGGGAAATGGCGCATGCGTTCACACGATTCCCCGAGTAACACAGTATATTTTATTGCATGCAAATATATGCATCAACTCTTTCACGAGGAAAATTGTACCGTTTAAAGCGACAAATTGTAATATTGTGTGAAAGATTGAACAGGTAATAGAACATGCTCCAATTTTATTAATTTTCTTGTAAATTCGTTTGTACTATAAAATTTATCGTGTAACGCGGCCACTACGCGAGACAATTTTCCTTCTAAAGGAGATCCTTTTTAAGTTTGTACAATAAAATGTACCGCGTAGAGAGGCCGTTTGACTTTGCCTAGGGGAGGCACGGGCAAAGTGGCCAGGGCGGGTAAAGTGGCCATTTGGTGTCATGGCGCCGGTAAGTGCTGCACTCATGCGGGAACGAAGTTAACTTGTCGACAGCCATTGCCTCATTGCCGTGTGTGAGTTTGGATGTCGTGCGTTTCGCAGTTTGACCACGGTGAAATAGTTTTAATTTCCTTCATCTCTGAGTTTTGGTAAGTGTTAACTATTTGTTTTATTACTAAATGCTAGAAAAAGCATTAACTAGTGGCAATAGTACTACTGGACTCGCTTGATTTCAGCGTTTAATAGTAGTTGGTTTAAAAGTGCTGTGTCAATTTAGGTTAGTCTGTAGAAATTATTTTAAGTAATGGCGTCATTTCGGGCAAAGTGGCCACCGTGGCCACTTTGCCCGGCACTCGCAATAATATACATTTTATGCATTCAATATTGCCGAAGTAGCTTAAATGAATTAATATCTCATCCTATACGTATTTCATCACGCTCCTGGGGAAAGGGACGCAAACACTCATCCCAACTTATTAACATAAAAAATATTATCTTATCACATAACTATTAGGATTGATATTGTTACAGGTATTTCCAAGATGCCATACACATACAAGAGAAAGTCTACCCAACAATCATGGGATTCAGAATCAATGCGACAGGCAATATTAGCAGTTAAAAGAGATAAAATGCCGTTTGCAACTGCAGCAAAGCAGTTTAACGTTCCTAGAAATACCCTTAAAAGAAGAGTACTTGAGAAGAATCAAGATGCCACTGGTGAGAAAAAAATACTAGGAAAGTACAGAAAAGTATTTAACGATGAACAAGAGAAGCAACTAGTAGAATTTATTACAGACATGGAGAGAAGATTTTATGGAGTCTCGCAAAATGACTTACGCCGTGCGGCATACAGCCTCGCAGAAAAAAACAACATCCATCACACTTTCAACAACGAAAAAAAGATGGCGGGGAAGGATTGGGTGGCAGGATTTAAAAAAAGGCACCCAAACATAAGTTTGCGGACCCCAGAAGCCACTTCACTAGCAAGAGCTCAAGGGTTCAACAAGACCAATGTATCTAAATTTTTTGAAATATTAAAAACAGTCCAAGATAAACATAAGTTTGAAGCTCATCGTGTTTTTAATTGTGATGAAACCGGGCTTTTAACTGTACAAAATAGACATTCAAAAGTGTTTGCCTTGAAAGGAAGGCGACAGGTGGGTGCGATCACTTCTGCCGAAAGAGGCCTTCTCTCTACATTAGAAGTCTGTATGTCTGCTGGAGGAACCTTTATTCCTCCCTTTGTCGTTTTTCCCAGGAAGAACATGAAGGCAGAGCTAAGAGACGGAGCACCCCCTGGTTCAGAATTCGCATGCACTCCTAATGGCTGGATGCAGACCGATATTTTCTTGAAATGGTTCGACCGCTTCCTACATCACGCAAAACCTTCACCAGAGTCACCAGTGCTTCTTATTTTAGATGGGCATGCAACTCACACAAAAAGTATTGACTTCATAATCAAGGCCAGAGAAAATAACACAACTGTGGTATGCTTACCTCCACACTGCAGCCATAAGTTACAGCCTCTAGACGTGTCTTTTATGGCACCTTTTAAGACCTACTACATTCAAGAATGTGAGAAGTTCCTCAGGAATAACCCTGGGAGAGCCATCACTCAGTTCCAGATTAGTAGACTTCTTGGTGAGGCTTTTTTGCGTGCAGCTGTGCCTGCAACAGCTATTAACGGTTTTCGAAAATGTGGGATTTTTCCTTATGACCCTGATGTGTTTTGTGATGCTGACTTCCTCCCCGCTGAAGTGTCTGACATTCCAATGACCGACTGCAACATAGGTGCTAGCCTACAATCAGGTGGAGGTGAACCTGACCCCGCACCACAGAAGAAGAGAACAACAGATGAATCCGAAAAAGGTCAAGATGTAGGCCTAATGATCAATCCAAGAAACGGCGGTGAAGATGTCGGTGAAATGGTTAAAGTTAACTTACCTAACAATGAAGATTTGGCAGTTGCTGGACCTAGTGGCCTAAATAAGTCCTCTTTTGCAATCAGTCCAAGAGATATAATTCCGTTGCCAAAACAAACCTTGACAAAGCAAAGGAAACAAAAAAGGAAAGACAGCCATCATTACAGCTAGCCCGTTCAAAAATGAACTGATGGAAGAGATACAAAAGAGACAGGAAGAAGAAGAAAAGAAGAGAAAAAGAACTGAAGACAAAAAAAATAACCAAACAAAAAAACGTAATCAACAGCCTAAAAAAACTGTCCAGCTAAAGAGACGACTCAATTTTGACGATGAAGAAGAAGAAGAGCTTAAGGAGCAAGAACAAGATTGTACGTGTTTCTATTGCAATGAACTTTTTTCTAAATCAAAAGACAATGAAGGTTGGATCCGATGTTCTGTGTGCAAAGAATGGGCTCACCAAGAGTGTGCAAGGGTTGAGGAGGACGATGACGAGTTTGAATGTGAATTTTGTAAATAATTTGTAAGCCACTAAAAAATCTCTTAATGCTCCAGTAGTCATGAGGATTCCTTTTTAACTTTGTTATTCTACATGTAAAAAGAGTATAACAGTTTTTCTACTGGACATATTTCCTTAATTGTTTTAGTTTTTGAGACGATTATACAAGTTAGAAGTAAATTTATCTTTACTGTATTGTGAAAATAAATACCTGAAAATTAAATAGCTGTTGTTTGACGTAATTTGTCAGGTCGGGCAAAGTGGCCAGGGCCTGGCCACTTTTCCCGACATAGGAGGGTAAAGTGGCCATTTAGAGTTTTTTGTTAATAATTTTTTTTTGCACTTTAACGTATACAATATCATGAAAAACGCATGTTTACCTGAAACTTTATTTGATATAGTACACATCAATATTTGTTTCGATTAAATTTACTAAAAGCAAATGCCAAAAAAAAACACCAAACAAAAAGGTGGCCACTTTACCCGTCTCTCCCCTACTCTGAAACAGAATGTCGCGATGGGTATGTTTGCTCGTATTTTTTTCCACAAAGGCCACCTCTACTCACAGGTACTGGGCTGCGAAGGAATGGTTTTCAGCCTTGGGGTGACTGGTGGGGGGTGCAACACCCCTCAACCCACAGGCTGAACCTCACGAATCCATTCCTCCTCCTAACCCTGACCGACAAAGGCACTTCCCTCACCCGACTCCCCCATACCCTTATCCTCCCTCTTACAACCCCTATCCCCCGCCCGCCCAAAATTTCCCATCCCTCACCTAACCTCTCCCCTCCTCTTCCCCCAAATACAGAAAAGGCCGCAATCCGCTCGAAGCGGTGTTTAACTTGCAGATGAGCCGAGAGAGTGAGCCACTAGTCCCGACCTCCCGACCCGACCCACTCTTCCACCCCTCCTCGCTCTCTCGATGGCATTTTTCGAGGGAGGATTCGGAGGGGCTGGGGTAGAATGGGTTGGAGTTGTGTGCGCAGGGGAGGGTTTGGGGGGTTGAGGGAATTTGGGAAGAGTAGCCGGGGGAGGATTTGGCTTCCCTTTCGTGGTTTAACCCAGACAAACTCCCAAAATTCTGATTCCTACGTTTGCGTTTTATGAAGCAGCGGGACTAGCTGCGGGTGGTAATCTCCAGGTTAAGTGAGGTAGTCCTACTTCCAATGAGTTTAATTATTATACGGAAATGATGCATTTTACAGA
This sequence comes from Ceriagrion tenellum, assembly GCA_963169105.1. Taxonomy (NCBI): domain Eukaryota; kingdom Metazoa; phylum Arthropoda; class Insecta; order Odonata; family Coenagrionidae; genus Ceriagrion; species Ceriagrion tenellum. Next base: position 89,553,354 of record OY720643.1, read on the forward strand.
GCGCATTTGATCATCATTGGTCGTCCAATCCTAAGATTGGTTGACTGAAGCCCTCCACCCTTCCCTATCTAATGGTAGTTCCCTTACCCTATGGTATCTATCCCTATGTACATTCCTCTTTATTTGGTCCATTAACTTATTCCTAACCCAGACAAACTCCCAAAATTCTGAGACCTACGTTTGCGTTTTATGAAGCAGCGGGACTAGCTGCGGGTGGTAATCTCCAGGTTAAGTGAGGTAGTCCTACTTCCAATGAGTTTAATTATTATACGGAAACGATGCATTTTACAGAGCGCATTTGATCATCATTGGTCGTTCAATCCTAAGATTGGTTGACTGAAGCCCTCCACCCTTCCCTATCTAATGGTAGTTCCCTTACCCATTGGTATCTCTTCCTATCTACTTTCCTCTTTATTTGGTCCATGAACTTATTCCTGTAGCTACCTATACGGGCGGCTAGGGTTCAAGTCCCTGCAGAGGAGGATGTTTTTTTAGAGAAAACCTGATCCTTACTTGAGCTCTTTGTGGAGGGCACTTAAGTACAGTACTCCGTCTGTCGGATGAGACGTTAAACCGTAGTCCCCTTGGTGCCTTTCGTTAAAAGCAGGCTTATGCCGACGCCGGGTTTCTTTCCACCCTTCCTCCCTTACCTAACCCTTATGGCGCAAATGACCGTAGCTGTCGGTCGCCTCCCTAAATACTCCAATATAACTTATTCCTGGGTCTTCTTCTTCCGACTATTCCCTCTTTTGCCTTCATTTATGTTCCTCACAAAAGGAACTTTCCACGCAAATGAATATAAATTTAACATAGACAATTGTTGTGAAGGTTATGTTCCGGGTGCGGTTTTGTAAATTAGTGTTAAAGTTTTAAACTTATTTTATTGAATTTTGAATTTAATGATAGTTTTACCAATAAAATAAGTTTTGTGTCTATGCTTTCATATTTTATTAAAGTTTCCTCTACTTGCTTAAATTTAAAAATAATATTTGAATTGTGTCTCTCGTATGACTAGAAAATTTCACTCTAACTAGCGGCCAAAGGTGCTTTTCAGTGGTAAACATCTCTCCCGCCGAGACAGTGACACCTTAGGTAAATGTAAGCGTCTCTTTTAATATCATAAATGTATTTCAAAAATGAGTTTTGCGAGCCGTTATTCATAATTGGCCTAAATGAAAAATATATACAGACTAGGTTTTATGGAGTATGTTGTTAGTAAGTCATTGTGAAAACTTTCTGAAACGTAGGCGAATATTACTAAAAAAAATGAGGGTAATTATCAGGGGTCGCGGTAAAGAGCGGAAAATACCAAGAGTTTTCAAAATTTCCGTTTTAGTCGTTCCCCTCGACATCCTTCCTGCCCCCCTCCACAAAGACTGACATGGAGTTGCGAAATCACCCGGTGATAGAGTGGTCCTGTGTGGAGCGGAAGGAGACCAGTAACCCGATGCCTTTTTAATGGAAATCATTTTAGGGGAGCTGGTTGAAGATCTTTGGAGTTTTCGCAAACATGACAATAGTTGATGTTTTAATAGCCTTAACAAGTGTGACGCATTGCTCATTTGATTGGAGATCCTCATCATTTTTATACCCTACACCACTACGTGAGTAGGGTACATTGATTTTGTCATAGCAGAAATGTAACGCATTGAAGGGGGCGTGGCAGGTATCTGCAAAAGTATATATAGAAATGGTAATAATAATAATAATAAGGCGTCTTTATTGGAACGAGATTGAGACTAAAGCAGTCCCTTCTTCCATCTAACCCTTTGTCAGATAAATACATGAAATAAGTGTGAAGAAAGATATATAAATTTGTGGGAAAAACGTAAGAAAGTAAGAAAGAAAATATTCTTGACGAAAAAACCCACTGCAGGAGAACAACACGTGAAGGGGAGCGCGAAAAACCTGCGAAAACCTACAGACAGATTAAGCTAATGTAACACAAACGAGACAAAAAAATCCATGAAATACACATGAATGATAATAATAAGGAAAAGGGTAATTTATGCATAGCTACAAAGTTAAAAAGAACTAAATAATTAATAAGAATAAAAATAAATAAATTATAAGAAAGTAAAATTAAATAAAAAAATATGTAAATTCATGTATGATCAGCATCACCTTACGAGTCGATCTAGATATGTCCGTCTGTCTGTCTGTCCGTCTATCCGTCTGTCCATCTGTCTGTCTCTTCGCATGGTAACTGCCTTATAAATTGAGATATCGATATGGAATTTGGGTCATAAGCCTCTAGTAGTCCACAGACGGCGCAGTTCTCAAATGGGTTGGATCGGACCATAAACCGGGTATTTAACTTTCGGCGAGGCCGAAAACAATTTCTTTATTAGTTTTCCTTGTTTTCGTTTCTAAAGGGAGAGGATCAATGCTGCAAATATGAATATATGCTACTATCGAATGCAAAGGCGGTACCAAATGCTAAAACGTAGAGCGCATTTGTGTGTTTTTACGACGAAAATTACAATGTGACTGCAAAGTAACAATGAATATTTAATAATATCAGCTGTTCAAATTTCTGAAGGCATTAAGTACCCAGCACCAATTATACTTCAAAGACTGAAAAAAGTTTATGCATAAATATATATCTTCAAACTGAAGAATAAAGGAATCTGACAACCATAACATTCGAACACAGTTACTTTATCACTTCATTAGAATTGAAAATTTGAAACATCACAAAGTTTGAGTTATGCGTTCCAGACCCCGGCCCTTAAAAACAGTATTTGATTTTAAACGACGCCGTACACTTCGAAAAATACTTGGACGAAACTCTTATTAACCCCTAGAGTGCTACCAACCGATAGCTTAACGAACGTTTCGCCTGCGCTCGTCTTTCTTTCGACGTTTTTTCGTTCGTGTGCGGTGTTGAGTTCCAATCCGCGCATAACTTAAATGAATTAACTCCTTGAGTTCTTTTATTTCCCTTGGCAAGCAGTTACTTTTGATATTTGTATAATTTGAGTATTTCTCATTTTTAATATCTGTCGGATTCCCTAATGAATTGAAGAAGTGTTAAAATAAGTACCAAACTCACGAACTTCTTCTTCTGAATGAACGAATCTGTGAATTTGTCCTCAGACAGGTTTCAATTGAACTGCTCTCGCCATGCTCGTCTATCCTGTCCAGCTTCCCTCCGCTCTTCGTATGTCCTTCCGGTCATAATATCCGTGAATATATTATTTCTTCGTCTTCCTCTACTTCTCCTTCCGTCGATTTTTTCTTCCATTATTCCATTCAGCAGGCAATCTTTCCTGACAAAGTTTCCCATCCATCTTCCTCTTACTTACTGATCTTTAAATACTTCTCATCTCAATGAGTATTTCCGGCCATGGTGGCGGCGGGGTAAAGTCCTCGCCTGCTGAACCGAGGGTCGCGGGTTCGAGTCCCACCACTTGAGTGGTTTTTCACCGACCAGGGCATGGATATATGTCAAGTTCTGTTGGTCCGGTCCCTGGAAAACCTGATGACAGGCTCGTCTAATCCAAGAGTCTTCCGGGATTCCGGAGACATACGGGCCAACAGAATCGTCCGGCAAGCAAAAAAAATTAAACTTGCAAGCACTTCCTCGATTCTCACTTTATCACGCCATTTTAATCTTTCCATTCTTCTCCATAGCCACAATTCAAATCCCTCCAGATCTTTCTCCTCTTTCCTCCTAATTATCCATGTTTTTTCTCCATAAAGCAAAAAACTCCAAATATGATCAAATAAGACTCCAAATAACACTCCAAATAAAACTCCAGATCGGATGTACCATGCAAATGCATCAATTGCCCGTAAGAGCAGCTTTCGCAATGAGAATTCTTAACGCTCCAGGTCAAACATCTGAATTGGTGAGCATATTTTAGCTAGCAACAGTGTTTATACGCGGTAAGTAGTACGCTGCATTTCCATGACCCAAAAGGCGAAGCGGCTTAAAAGTTCATTTACCACCACAAAATCCGCATCATGCAATAAAGGTAGTATGGGAAAAAGGACTAATTAATTTCAACCTGAAGATGGTTGGAGCGCAAATCATGAGCCTTTGAGAGCACATTTTAATAACTGTTCAAGTAAGTCGAAAAAAATTCTTGGATCACATTTCCCTGACGTAGGTACATTAAGGTCTACGTTGGAAATAAACGTGTTGCAATATAAATGATGCAATAATTATATTTTGAAACTTTTTTATCGATTGAATTACGTTAATTATTATTAATAATCATTGTATTAATCACCAATAAATCATTGAATTACAATTAAATAAAACATTGTTATTGCTTGGGTTTACGTCGCAGAGTGCGACATTTTAGTAAAAACCGTACGTAAATGCGTGATTTTTTATCTACATCTACATCTTCAAGATACCCCGCGTGCCGTCACATGGGCGTGTGGCAGGGGGTGTTAAGTCATCAGCCGAGTGAAGATGTAAGTTTTTGGGAGATGAAATGGTGACATGTATTATAGGAGTGTGTTTAGTGTGGCTGATTTTTATTATGGTCACTTATTGTGCGCGGAAAAAACGCTTTTTTGTACCTATCTGTTCGGCAGTGTATCTCTCTTATTTTGTCGCATCTAACAGATCTAGAGATATAGTGAGGATTCATGATAATATTCTCTACCAACTCTCATGAAAAATGGCCACCTTTCTACATCTACATAATACCCGAAGAGCCGCCGCTTGGGCTAGTGGCAGGGGGTGTTAGGACACCAGCCGTGTAAAGATGTACTAAGGGATAAGATTTGGGAGGTGAAAGTGTGAATTGTATTATGGATGTGAGTTGAGTGGAGCTCAGTTTATTAGGTCACTTATTTTGCGCGGAAAGAACGAGTTTTGGCACCTATATGTTCGGCAATGTGTTTCTCCTGTCAAATCTAGAGATGTAGTGAGGAGTCATAATAATATTCTCTGTGTCGCTCTGAAAAATATCAGATCTGAATTTCTCAAGCAACCTAAGCCTAGCGTGTAGCCTCCGAGTCACTAGAGGCTCCCACCTCACTCCCTCTAAAAGTTGTGAGACATTATATGTACGCTCGTGGCAGTTTTTAACGAAGCGCGCTGCTTTCCTTTGTATTTTATTATTTTTTTTTTGGTTAAATCGTTATGACCAGGGTCCCAAATACTCGCGGCGTATTTGAGGTGTGGCCTAACCAGAGCGAAGTAGCATCGCTCTTCCACTTTTTCAGCCGGGGACCTTCATATTACACGTTTATCAAAACCTAGTTTTTTTATGCTATGCCACATATGTTTTGTATGTGTAATCCCCACGAGATATTAGAAGTTAAAGTAATTCCAACATATTTTACTGCATCTGAAGATTTTTTGTCCACTCCACCCACAGTATAGGTATGGCATTTGTATGATGACTTTCGCAGGATGTGAGCTGTGTTGTATGTGCTGATATTTCATTCTAACCCCCACTCCTGGCCCCACGAATGACGTTGTTAAGGTCCGATGACAGAGCTGCAAAGTCCGGAGTGATACTTCAAAATCGGAATGATACCTTTGATATTTCTTAAAATACATTTCGCATAATAGTAATACGAAATGTTTTTTTCGTGTTAAGGAAATATCTGTTCACATATAAATAAATAATTCGGGAACATTCGTCAATTACCGTAAGACTACGAGTTGAAATAGCACTATTGCCAAGAAACCAAATCGGTAACATGCATTTTTTTTGCTTCTATCTATACAAATTACTAATGAGTATGCATAAGAAAAGTTTCATGGAAATATTAAAATAAACGATAGTTGCTCCAGCCACCTCAATTATGTTAAATCAGTGAATAAAGACAACGACAAACTGAACTCTTTTCCTGATAACTCAGTAGATTTCATTATAAAAATATAATAGAAATAATTTTTTTCTAATCTTCTTTCCTTACCTTTAAAACAGCAGTTACGATTCCCTCATTTGTTCAGGACACAGTATTTGTTAAGCGAAACTCAGTGACCTAGAAATATATACTTAAATAGTAACCTTTATTACAGTAATTAAAAATGACTATTACCAAAGAAACTAAAAGTTGAGGGGTCAGTGTCTGACAACGGAACACTGTCCGTTTCCTGGTTAGGATATAATTTTTCAAACCTTTCAGAAAACCATTTTCCGGAGAGGTATAACTAAGATATGACTCTCACATAATAATTAAATAGAGAGGCTGAAAAGTGAAAAACTTGAGAGGCTGTGGTCTCACCAGGAGGCACTGACTACGCAGATCTAGAAGATCGGTCCAGTATTTATCAACTACCAAAGCTGAGGGCGTGTGTAAACGTCAAGGAATTATCCGCAGCGATCTGATGTGGAAAGCAGCGGGAAAACACAACATTAGTAATCATAGAAGTTGTATTCTTAGCATTTTGTTGTTTTTGGACAACCCTTATGTGGTATGGTGCAAGAGAATTCAGTGAAGGTCTCATGATAGTGACCACTGAGGGTAGTGACCATTGTGGACCAGAGACTAACGACGGAGTCACCGACCCTAATATCGAACATCATGATATGTGATGAAGATTAACGAATCACTTCAATCACCGAGTACGGAAAGGCAGTCCGGGACTCTGGTGGTAGCGCCAATTGCAATAGCTGTGTGTTTTCGTAAATTTTTCTTCCCGTGTGAAAATCAGGGGTTTGAAATCAGAGCGCCTACGGACTCATTTCCAACTCCTTCCAATGCCAACCTTAATCAAGTCCCCGTTATTCGTGAAGCAGCCGCTCGACTCGCTTGGCCATTTTAAATTGTGGTCACATCCCATGCAAAGACGAAAGGTTATGATTGTTCACCATTTTAAGGCGTGGTATTTTACACTCGCAAAAATATTCCGGAGATGAAATGCAACTAGGATTACCAAGTGGAATATATCTTCTGGAAGGGGAACATTAGTCAAGGAGGAAGATAAATTAAGGAATTACAGACTTAAATTATCCATGTTTGGACGGTCAAAATCAAATCAACATAGAGTCAACAATCTCAAATGCGATAATAGAAGATTTTTTTCGTGGGTAAGCGCAAATCAACTCTGCTTCCAGCCTGTTTTGAAGATCGTTTCGCAGAGCACGGGGTCGAATACAGAGGTCAGTTGCGCAGCTATATCACAAAGTGAGCAGGGCACTCTATTAATGGAAAAATTCCCCGATTCAATACAAAATAGACATTTCGGATTATTATTTGTATCATTCATGTGAGAATTTGAAGTATTTCTCCACGCAGTATCGCAGTAAATGTGAAGCTATTTGCGACCACATTTCCTGTAAACATATCATTAGAACAAAAAAACGAGCCATCAATTTCACCATAATAAACAACACGTATTATTGCATGGTTAGCTAAAGCATGGAGTTCAGTAGTTTAAACAATTAGTCGAAAATTGGGCGAAAATGCTCAAACACTTTTACAGGAAAAAAATCATCAAACTATTGCTCAATTTTATCATTTATTTTAACATATATCCGTCGTTTGTGCTATAATTATTAATGTTATAGTCCTTTCTGTTATTGTGCAATGTAATTTTAAGTAAATTACGGAGGTTTTTATTTCACTTTCGCCATGATAGACTGTGAGGGCTTACTACTTTGACCTTCCAAAGAAGTAACATTTTAGATGATTTTTTCCGGTGTTTACGTGGATTGCTAGGCAGGTGGTCAGCCTGGAGCGAGAGAGGTAGGATATGAGAAAGAGAGAGAGGAAAGCAAAGCGAAGCAAAGGTGATAAAATGACGGGAATAAATAAAACTTAATGACTCATCGTATTTTTTTTCGTGCCCGGAGTGTAGGAGGCAGGCAGCGGTAAGGGGCGGGTGAGGAGGTGATTCCTTGGGAGCGAGGGCTCGGTCGGTCGTAAATTTGAATGCGGCACGGTTTGGGTGGTGCAACGGGGAGTGGAGGGCGGTCGTCTGACAAGGATGGGCAACCACTGAAAGCAAGACCGAGATGGCAAGGTAAAGAGAACCAAAGGTGGAAATCATATGCTGCTTGGCTATTTGGGAAGGCACGGAAAATAAAACCCATTTGCGTAATATTTGCCTCGTGAGGCCGAGAGTGGCGTATTTTATACCTAAACTGAGAATCAAATGGGCTAGTTCACTGAAAGCTACTGACTTTTCGTAAGTTTTTATCGTGATGAAATTCAGAGAAAGTAAAAAATTTCCAAATACTGAGGAGCAATTTTTGCAGTCTAAATATTCAAGAACACACCTTAAACATTACAACAAGGGAGCAGCGTATACCAAGAGATAACCAGCGTACTCACGGACTAAAGGTAAACAAAAACTAAAAAAACATTACGTTAATCTCTTTAGTTCGTGTACAAAAGTGTAATTCTCCCCACTTTGCTTTATGTTGTAGTGAAACATGGGTATGTCAAGATAGACATGAGAGTACACTAAACGCCGTGGGTATGAGTTATCTGAGGAGTTTTTGTAGCAAAAGTAGGATGGATAGGGGCAGGAATGACTGGGTAGTAAACGAATGTGGGTTACATGCTCCAGTAATGGACATATATGAAAGGAGTGTGCTTCGTTGGTTTGGCCATGTTGAGAGAATGCATAAGAGTCGAATAACGAAACAGATATGTAAGAATGAAATGAATGGTGCGAGAGGTAGAGGTAGGCCGAGAAAATTGTGGTTGAATGTGGTTGAGGTAATTCTTAAGAGGAGGAATATTAGAAGTCTTAAAAACAGGAGGGCATGTATGAACCAGTGTATGGGGGCAAATGAGGCAAAAGAGGTTTACAAGGATAGGTCAGTATGGAGGAAAATATTGAAGCAGAGTTAGGTGTACAAAGATGTATTTATGAGTGAAACATGGTGACTGTGCCTACCTCGGAAGGGAACGTCGTGATTGGTATGTATGTATGTAATCTCTTTAGTTACTTGCTCTAAAGTACAGCGTTAACATTAGGACTATTAAATCCAGATTTGCAAACAAAATAACAGAAATTCTGAGAAAACTAGGAAATAAAACTGAAGAAAGAAGAAGGAAACACAACTATCCGAGAAACACCCCCATCGTGAGTACTGGTTGACCAAAAACTGAGAAATAATCGTAGTCAATTTGGAAACGTATATAGAGTGGACCAAAATAAAATTTGCAGGGAAGTAACGGAAGCAATACCAGCCAGGAGAAGAAATATAGGTAGACCGAGATGGACATAAACGTATGCCATTGAAAAGTACGGAAAGAGAAGAATTGCTGACATAGTTTGAAATAGAGGAGGATATGAAGAAAAATTACAGGTAACCAGAAGAGATGACATTAGTCTATCGAAGCTCCGTCTCCAACGGCATAACTGAAAGAGGAAGGAGATATTCCAAGCATTCTATTTCTTTACTCCAAGGTCAAAATTTTAGTTTAAGAGCTTCAACGATAAATGAAAATAATGGACTGATGCATACCACCATTTATTTCACTAAGTGCTCTCAGTATTGTTGGTGGTGCGTTGGAGAAAATTTTATCTCTGAGACATTATTTTCCTTAATGCCTAATATAAATTACCCCTTTGATTTGAATGTTTGTTGAATTGATGGTAATTCAATTTCTATCCCCCTGTAATGTGGGACGGATATATTTGGAACTGAGGGAATGGCGGAGAGAAATTCGGGGTCTGCATTGACCTGCTCTGAACGAGAGGAGCTCTGCTCATAAGGAATCCACGGTTCAACGTCTCATCCGGCGGACGAAGTTTTGAACGTGAGGAGCTCTTCATATGGCACCCTTGTAAATATTAGAACTCGACAAAAAATCTCCTCAGCCAGGATTAAAACTTGGGTCGTCTAAATGGGAATCCCATGCCTATATCAATCATGACAGCATTATGACTCATTGAAGTATTATTATCGCTGAAATTAGATCAATATTGCCCATAACCTACTTTTTCTTTATAATGCCTGATTTTATTGGTATAGTTGATGCAATACAGCATTTCAGCTGAGCAAGGTTCCTGTCCGTTTTATCTATAGCCAATTCGTATAATACCACGGCTCCTTGTCTCCAATGTCAGTCTGCAGCCATACGTCATTAGTTGTTGCCCGGTATAAGCATTCTACAAACGAATGTTTGAAATAAGAGGAACTTTATCGAAAAATCATGCTGCAGAATATTTTTAGACTCGATGGAAAAACAACAAATATGTATCCTATTCAACCATTCTTCTTTGTTTCACAGTTTTTGCAGCCCAAGTATTGTTGCACTCTGAGAGAATGCTTCAAGTGTATGTGCTAACTAAGTGCTCCCACACTTCAAACTTTATTTTGTTGAGTTTAAAGAGACTCTTCCACCGAATGAATGCCTCCCAAGTTGAGCTACTCCGAAGAAAACTGAGGGATCTGTAAAGTGGTGAGAAGAAGCCCAGGCAAATTGATTGTTGACGTGGAAAGCAAGTTATAAAGCGCTCGGGGGAAAAAAAGACCTTTCAAGCCAGTATTAGAGAGGCATTAAAGAGGCACTTCATAGGTAGAAGTAAATTTGAATTGTTCACCCTCCCTCGCTCCGGTACTCCACTTTCATGGCCATAAAAACCCCGTTTCTCTAAAGCAATAGTCCCTTACAGTCAGCTCAACCTGAGCGCTCTCACATAAAAAAAGAATCCATTAAATCTCAGTACTCCAGAGTCCAGAGAAAATAAACTTGTTTCGATGTAACAGGATACTGTGCTGTATATATTGTTAGTAAGAAGAAAATGTGTTTATTTACACGTTTAAAAAGTGTGTAGTAAAAATCATTTCCACACACAAAATAGAATTCTTGCTAGTTTACTGGCGAATATAAATGCAAGTGCTTTCAATCCATCCTGATACAGAAATACTGTGGGAAGTAGTGAGAAAACGTCTTAGGAACAAGCAAACACTTTCACTATCTCCCGGTTAACAAAACCCTCATCGAATATGCAAGGGTACTGCGAAAGATGTGGCATTCGATTCATATATGTATAATCAAAACAGAGAGCGATATTCGTGTATACCGCAAAGGCATGGACAAGGCCCAAGACTATTTTCTCATCCAGGGGGCATCCTACTGAATAATACAAAAGCCTTTTACCTGGCTCTTTTCTATTTCCCATTTCTGCAAGGCTACAGCCCGTATCAAATAGCTTAAAACCATTATTTCCTTTCTACCCATTCAACCGGTCACTGTACAGCCTAAAAACACATGCCCACCATTCACTTATCAAGGTCGTGTACTTCATATGAATCCCTAAAATTTTTTCTTGATATTTTTTTCGTCGCTAAGCCTATTAGAACCTTCTGTAGCTTCGGCCTTTCCATTTCTTACGACTACTCAGATATTCTATGCTTCTTGTTCTATACCTCCAAAAATTTTAGGAACCTCTTTTTTTGCCCATTTTTTCTATTTGCTTCTCTGTTTCTTTCTGTATTTCCGTATCGTTTCGCAAATACTTAATTGCAGAGTTCTTGAATTATACTCGTATTTATTTTTATGCCCCTTCGTGTATAGCCAGAATATCTTCTAGCAAATCCGTTTTTAGATGCTTGTAATCCTTTGCTTATCAATGTGACCTCCCTGGCCAAACTCTCGTATATTTTATTTTCTTAGATTTGCCATGATTTTATAGAAATTTATTAATATGTCTTCAATACGTTTTTTTAAGCCTTTCATATTGGACCCACGAAGTAGTTAAATTAGAATTGAATGTACATAGGTATATGCACATACTAGACACCCGTAGAGTGAAACCCTACTCTCATGAGCAAGGGTGATAAATAATTGTTTGAAGCCAGGAGCAATAACCTGCGTCTGGACGCGTCTGTCTCCATAAGAAATTTAAGAGACGCAATCGAAATGAGAAATCTTGGGGAAATGGGGAGAGAAGCCGGAAAAGTCCAGAAAAAATAGACAGTGTTGGGGCGAAAATGAAACCGACGAGCACCTCATTACATTTTACAAGAGGCCCGCGTCGTTTTTCTCTCAGAGTCGGACGAGGAAGGGAGAAGAAGGAATTGTTAATGAGGGAATGGGAAAGTTGGAGCGCCTTTCGGGGTAAAGGGACTTGAAAAAGAAAATAGTAGCCTTGGAAGGAAATGGCGACCAAGGGAACCAATGCCGTCTTTATACGTATTTGAAGCCTCAGTGTTTTCCCTTTTCCTCATGTACACCAGGCAATTCTTGCTCCACTATTCATTTTTTTCTATCATAATTTCCCAACAGACATAGTTTCTATCAAATTGATGGCATTATACGTTCCATGAATATATATATGAAAGATCTTAGGTTTTTTCGGCGTCTCTGCCAGATGTTTCTCGAGTGTTCCACCGGGTAAGCAGGTCTATGAATTCCGACGTTTCGGAGAACGACTAGCTCTCCATCTTCATGGGTTCTGAATGAACGTGAATCCTGAATGTGGGTCCTGAATGAATCTTGCAACGTTCAGAACCCCTGAAGATGGAGAGCAAGTCGTTCTCCGAAACGTCGGGATCCATGGGCCTGCTTACCCGGTGGAATTCCCGAGAAACAGTTATTCTATACAGATTTAATTACGGATGAAGGCATGACAATATTACGTATGACACGATTTAATAAAAGTCCACCGTACCACATGGAACGCTTTGATTTCTTGTTGTATCAGATGACTCTCCTTGATGTGTCACATCTGACTGGCATTTGGGAGAATCGGGCTCCAATCCCGGTCAATTTAAATCATTTTCTACAGGCAGAATCACGTTCCTTCGGTGTATATCTTAACACCTGTGCGATGGTCTACGCACCATATCATTGGTAAATTACGCAGAGATGTTTTCAAGTTATTTTTTTCTTAAGTGACAACATGTCTACAAAAAAATGAAAAAAGCAATGCATAGTGGTTCAACCTGAGGTCGTAAAATCATGTAAATTCCACTGTAACCGTGAGGTACAGACTTAACACGAAAACGTGGGACCAACGGATTACTCCAGAAAAGGGCATTGAATTCTGGGAAAAGCTTCCTGTTGTGTCGTGTTAACATAGCATGGACATAAAGAGACGGATTTAACAGAAGGACAGGTTGTATGATTACCCATTTTTTAAAGATTTTCACCTATTTTAATTATTCTGACTTCTTCAACAGTAAAATTTTCAACACAGTCTCCTGAGAAACTCGTAACACTGCAATACAATTATAAAACAACAAACGTGGCCAGTTAGGGATTGCTATCGGTACAGAGTAGGTAGAATTAGCTATAACCAAAGTATTAGATAGTTTTTTCAAGTAGTTTTAATTTCTATGCGTAATGTAAACGTGTAGCCGCAGGATCTCTCTAGCAAGTGTCACGTGAATAATTAACTGTGCACTACGTATAAATGAAGAAGATTTTTACGGGGTCGTTCGGGGAAAGGCATGGGAATCTATCAATTAAAGGAAATTAGTTTATTATTTTATTAGGGTCCTTCTTGTAATATCACTGAATAGTAACGTAGTACTGGGCTTCATTCGTAAAACCATGATGGTTTTTACCATTCTTCAGTGCCATAACCATAGTGCATGATACAGTGAAATCGTCAGGAAATCTTTAATACCTATTGTTTGGGTAAGTAGTAGAGGAAATAAGGTCGAGAGAAAGACGTTTTAATACTTTTATAGAGCTGAAGAGGGACAGTTTGGGTTCCAATGGACGCTAAGTCCCCAAATCACTGCTTCATATTTAACATCGGAATGAATGAAATAATGAGCCGTTCATTTTGAAATTTTTTTCCGAAAGGTACACGATAGTTATCAACACTAATACAAAAATAAAATCCACATTTCTATATGTTCGTCACTCAGAGATCATTTTTATCACCTGGAGACTTTACTTATAAATATTGCCAACGCGAAATAACTATCGCACAATGAAACTATCAATTGTTGGTTTATAGCTTGAAAAATAAACAATTTCAGCAAAACGGGACTAATGGGGCAATTTTCACTCGTAAAAAGACTAAGATAATAATTCTCTCTGTTGATAAAACTATTCCTCACATCTTCTGTGAAACTAAAATAATGAGAAAAATATCATTTGTTTCTCTTATTTTTTCGGTTAAGAATTAACGATCATCTCCAGGTCATCAGATAGTAAGATTGTATAAATAAAAGCCAACCAATTTATCTGGCTTTGGTGTCATCGTTTTGTAAAGCATTACATATATCTGAAAAAAGCTCCGAACCTCCACTTCTAACTTATTAAGTATTGTTCTTTGAAAAAGTAAGTACGTCTTCACTCAGACTCATAAGCTCGAAGTTTATCATAGCTGATTGTAGCAATAACTTATCCAGTAAAATAAAAATCCAAAAGCATCATTAGTTGTAAATGCAAAAGTCCTCCCTCATAACTTGTAATTGTTGCCACAGTATCATTTTCTTTGCTTATTCTGGAAAGGATTTTGGAATCTCTTACAGAAGTTTGTAATGATCTATCGGGTTGTTGCATGATATTTCTATCTGAAATGACTTAGGTAGAAGTTGACTGCACTGCAATGAACTTGACTGATGATTATTGCAAGGCTATCCAGTGAGCGTGAAGCTTAAAACACTCCCCTAGAGACACAATTGTCACCATGAATAATACAAAGCAAAAACAGACGTTTTAAGTTAAAAGGTTCCATGGTGAAAAAAATACATTTAAAAGTAAAACATTTAGATTTCGATTATCTGTAATAAAATCTAGCTATAAACATCACGCATGGGGGTTTTGTAATTATTTCAAGCACAATGCTCATAGGTTGTTAATTTATTTTCGGGTGCGTTAGTTACGCTATGACTTTATTTGAGCAGATGAGCGGATCTTGAAACGGGTCAGTCCGTGAACTAGACCAACAGACTTCTTCGTGGAGATCATGGGCGCCATAGTTAATGGTTCTTTCCTCGAATATAAACGTGTAGTCAATTAACTAGGGTTAATATTCATTGGCTTCTAATTTTTCACCAGAAGTGGGCCTATTGACAAAATTCCAATGCTCTAAGGCATCAGGAAGCTGGTGAAATGTTAAAATAAAAAGATTGACGCAGACAAACACCTCATACTCCAGAAAACCCTCTAGTAAAGGCTAGTAAAGGCCTCTAGTAAACCCTAAAGTAAATTATCGTCATTATTATAATTTATTACTGCATTTTCACCGCAAATGTTTCAATGGGCAACATCTCTGAGATCTATGTCATCGGGAAGTGGGTTGAATTACAATTAACGGATATGACCCAGACAAAAAACCAGAACATATTTAAATCACATATGATGGAAAATTATATACACCGAATTAACGCCAGAAATGGAAATTAATAAGTTTGAGAAGACTTTATGTAACAATTTATGAAGTAAAAGACACTATTTTGCAGCTGTAAGATAGAGACATTCCAAGTTTAGAATTCCCAAAACAGGTCACTCTATATTTGTCGGTGATGTTAATAGTTTGACAAATATAGCTAAAGTAAAGGAAAGATTCATTTCAATTTCAATTCAATGCAAGATATGAAACTCAATGACATCTTTAAAAAAGCCGTGAGGATGCTGGGCAGCTAAACAGACGTACTCGTCTAAGGAAACTGGCTAAGAGAATATCCTCAGCATGGAACAATCGCAGTGTCCAGGGAAATAAAGTCGGGGAGAAGAGATGGACACAAAGGCGGGTTAGGATGGGTACGCGGTCTGGGTGGCCCCACGATGGTCTTCAGGTGGAGGGGGCGTCACAGCAGAGAGGAGGTGGTATAAGAGCAGGGGAGGGGCTGTTAGAATACCCGCCACCCCTGTCTTCAGTTCCAGAGCCCTTTTTTTAAAAACCTCCCAATCCACTGAATCTCCTATAAGGACTCGGCCGGAAATCGATTACGCCGGATTGGCTGGAGATTTATGCGCCCCTTTCAGGTGGTTTAAAAAAATAAAATACAAAAAAGAGGAAGAAGAGGAGGAGGAAGCATTCTAAAGGTGGCGGGTAGAATCTCTCTCCCCGCTCCGTAGCCGTCTCCCGAGAGACGCTCAATTCTTCTGGAACGCCCCCGTTGTTTAAAAGAGTGCGAGAGGTTTTTACTGAGGTTTCCCCATAGAGGTATGTGGAGAAGGCATTACAGCATTAAACTGTTACCTGACAACCGCAATAACAACCATATTGGCTATCCCAATTGTGGTATATAGAGAAGACATTTCATCATCAAACGGCAGATTGACCACTAAAATAAAATCATATTCGTTAACCCTGCTCAATTCTTGCTTTCCTTAGAATTGAACGACGGAATGGACAAATTTGCGGATGCAGAACTAAAAAATCCACCATCATCATTGGTCGTTCAATCCTAAGATTGGTAAACCACAGCCCTCCGCCTTTCCCTATTTAATGCTAGTTCCCTTGCCTCTGGGTTTCTTTTACAATGTACTTTCATCTTTATTTGGCCCATGGACTTATTCCTGTATCTTTTTCTACATCTAAATCTACATAATACCCGGTAAGCCGCCGCATGGGCGTGTGGCAGGGGGTGTTTGGTCACCAGCCGTGTACAAATGTAAAGTTTTAGAAGGTTAAATGGTGACATGTGTTATGGGAGCGTATAGAGTGGAGCTTAGTTTTTATTGTGGACGTTAATAGTGCACGGAAAGAACGAGTGATTGTACCTATCTGATCGGCAATGTATCTCTCTTATTTTGTCGCTACTGTCAGACCTAGAGATGTAGTGAGATTTCATGATAATATTCTCTGTGTCACTCTGAAACACACCAGTTATGAATTTCTCAAGCAAGCTAAGCCTCCCACAAAGGGGCTCATGGCATATTCCATACATTTGGAAATAATTCGATTCTATGTATACATATTTTTATCCAAACCCGACATAATGAAATTTTATCATAATTATACATAGAAAATCTCAAGGTGTAACCCCGAATCCAGTTCTTGATAAAAAACAAAAAAGGAAAACATCCTCTGGGGGTTTTTCCTTCAATTATGTTCCTCACAAATCCATTGTTATTCAGGGTGTGTCCTATCCATCTGGCTCTTCTTTTCTGTATGGTGTTCTATATGGTCCTTTCCTCTTCTACTATTTTGTTCGTTTCATCACATCTTATTATTTCCGTCCATTTTATCTTCGGCATTCTTATCCAGCACCAGAATTCAAAGGTTTCTTGTCTGTCCTGGTTAGCTTTTCTAATGGTCCATGTTTCTGATCCTTGGAGTGCTACGCTCCACACGAATGATTTTACATACCGTTTCTTGGTTTGTAGACCTATCGTCTTTGAGCACAGCATTTGTTCTTTTCCCATGAACACCTTCTTTTCTTGGGCTATTCTCCGCTTGATGTCCGTTTTACTTCTTCCGTCCCACGTTATGGTACATCCGAGATAGGTGAAGGAATCCACTTGCTGTAATTTCTCTCTTTTCCTTGTAACTTGTGCACTCAGCTTCTGTCTTCCACATGCTTGGATTTTAGTCTTCGTCTTACTTATTTCCCTGCTGTAATCCTGGCGAACTTGGTCCATCACGTTTAATGACCTTTGAAGATCATCGCAATTTTCAGCTATAAATGCGATATCATCTGCGAAGCGGAGCATATTTATTTCTTCTCCGTATATCATTATTCCGCTCAGTCCAATTTCTTGCGCTTCTCGTATGGCCTCCTCCAAGTATCCACCACTTGTTTTAAATTATGGGCAAGTGCTCTTGAAACATATTTTGACTATTTATAGCTATAAATTCCACTTGCATTTGCCCTAATGGCTCGTGCATAAACTACGTTACTGTTTTCGGCGTTTTTTATTACTCCCTCCCCCATTCGTTGACAACTGTAAAATGGGTTTTGGGAAATGAAATGGTGACATGTATTATAGTAGCGTATTTAGCGGAGCTCAATTTTTACTCAGATAACTTATTGTTCACGAAAAGAACGACTTTTTGTACATATCTGTTCGGCATTGTATCTCTCTTATTTTATTCCATCTGTCAGACCCAGAGATGTAGTGAGGAGTCATAATATTGTCTGTGTTGCTCAGAAAACTATCAGTTCTGAATTTCTTAAGCAATAAACCACGGTTTAGAGACTTTAGTTTAGTTTAGAATTTGGAGACCATGGTTTATCACTTTCTTATATTTTTAAAAATATATTTTTAAATATGTTTCAAGTTAAAAAACCTTTAGTAACCATAGTTTAGAGAATTTGAGAAAATTTGAACACGTAAAAATAAATATATTTTAGCGCTGCCTTTGTTTACAACATTTCCATACTTACGGTTCTATCCAAATCCAATCTAATAAACATCTGGTGTGAAAAAAATAACAAACAACGTTTTAATTTCAAATTAAACAATTTATTTCATGATCTAAGCTGTGACGCTTTGCCATAACATCAATTGAGATTAATCAAATTAAATTAAAATCAAATGAAAGGTTGTTGATGTATTTGAGCATAAATAAAAAATTTAATTATTTTCTATATGTAAATATTCATTTTTCATGCTGTCACACTCTATTTACATGTAAATAGACGCACTAAAAGCCAAGAGTTTCAAACAAACTACATGGAACTTTGTATATTTTTTGACTGAAGTGACTCAAAGATTAAAAACTAACTTTTTCGTTAAAAAACGTGAAATACTACAAGGTATATTTATTGGAAGTGAAAATCAGAAATTATCAGCAAGATTATCACTTAAGCACTTTCTTGTATTTAAAAAAATATATTTTCAAATATACTTCAAGTTATTAAAAACTCAACCACATAGAACAGTCAAGCCAAGCCAACTTGGGTAGAGGAAACCATGATCGCCATTGAATGGAAGTAAACTTATTCAAAATGAAAGTCAGTGAATTTCACTAAGTTATAAGCACGTGAACAACCTTTTACATTTGTGTAAATTTCTCGGGCTCGCCTCCGGGTAAATCGTGGCGAGCCTGAGATATTTACACAAATGTTATTCGCCGGGAAAGTGTAAAACCTTTTACATTGCTATCAATATTCTTGACACTAGTCCTTAAAATGACTTTTCAAAAATCTACCGCTCAGAAACACTCCAAGCCTCCTCTCCAATTCAAAATAGCGGTAGAATAATGCCCTCGCGCGCCAGGAATGAGAACTAATCCTCCCTCCCACCAACCCGCGAGGAATAACCCCATTACACCCAGGCACGGATGAGTCGACAATGAGACCTCAATTCTTCCGACGTTTCGTGTCGGAGAAGGAGAACAGAAAAGATTTAAAACGAAAAATAAAACATGAAGAGAGTAAAAACCTATCTGTATGTGTATGCATGCGAGGAGTTGGGAGTTAATATACTTTTCCGTGGTGTTTGTTCCACCAATTCCCACCTCCCCCCCCCAGTTTTCCCCCGCACCTGCCCCGACTACTAATGCAGTCCGGTCTATTATTGGCTCCCGTCGGGTGATCGTATGTAAATTCGGGGGAGGCGGGGTGTGAAGTGTTGATGGGAGCGCGAGGACGATAAGGGACCACCGGGGGAAATGAAGGCGTCGGGGGAAAATCGTTTGGTGGGTGGCGTTAGAAGAGGGGGGGTCCCAAAAGGCACCGCCTCCTCCTCCTGCGCCTAGCCATCCCGAACTCCCGCGGAAAAAATTTCAATTATCCACCCAACACGCAGCACTACTACACAAAAGGGATCTGGGGATAGCATCTATCCTTGGGGGACTCACTAGAAAATAACTCAAGGGCTGGAGCGATTCCTGTGCACGGGTGCTCATTCATTCAGATTTGAATTCATTTGCGTCGAGCGAGGATGACATCCACGCTATCGGCTCGGTCAAGTCAATTTCACCACCGTGGGAAACAGCAACATCACGTTAACTACCTACGAACACGTTTGAGACTCTTCTCATAATATAATAGAATTGTTCAATGCTAATTCGTAACCTTCAGCACTATTGCTTACTTCCAGGTACATAAAATCCAATTTACATAGCTAAAATAGGGGAAAAAATCGTAAGAATATGTGTGGAACAAAAACGAGAAGTAATGACTCCAAGATAGAATACCCATTATAGCACCATTTAATTAATTTACTATGTAGAGAAAAGCTAGTAATATGAGCAATATAATATGTGCTCTCCATTGCTGAATTGGTAATGCCGCAAGTTTTGTAAAACAACTAGAGAGTATTTCGTGCATTAAGGACTTGAACAATGCCACTGAATGACATAAAGTCACACTTTTATAAATAATACCTCACTCTAAGATATAAAGTTAGAAGATTTCTGCGATACTGAGTGGAATTTATGCATGACTAAGAAATGAAAAATATGCTGTTACCCAGAGAAATTAATCTTACTGTGACCTAGAATTTGATGTTTTTTCATCATCATCACATGAAGATGATGTAAATACATTGATACGTCATCAGCATGTGCAATGAACGTGATGCATCAACTCTCTAAGGTATAGAAATTAACAAACGCAGCATAAATTTGTTAGTTGAAACTTACATGGAAATGGTTTATACTTAACTTTTTTGTGACGCATTAAGTAAACTAGAGCCATAAAATTCCACCTAGAGTGAAAGGCATGTAAAAAGTTTCATAGTAAATTTAAATCTTTTAAAGTTATTAAACAAAACATGCAGCAATGAAGTAAAAGCTAAATCCATCAATAAATGAGACCAAATACTGTCTCTCCAGACCTGACGGCACATGTTACAATTTCTAATATAGTAAGCATAGAATAATCTGATGATATATCACAAATTTTGACAAGGCGTTCCGCTTAATATTTACATTCGTTACTCTTGTCAATATATTGTACTCTTCCACTGTAAAGAATTTCTGAAGGTATCAGTATCTGCTGTTCAAAATCTGGATACCATAGTATCTCAATGCATTTAAGTGTTGCGAAACTAGGACATGAAGAGTAATGTAACATATATTTTTTGACGCTCAACTAATTATCATATCTAGAAATTTTGTTATTACGAGTGAGGTTATATGAAAATGCCAAGAATTTATTTAAATAATTTCTGACAATTTTCTGACTTCCCCAGACTTATACCTGTATTTTGAATGATTATGTACCACTATTCTTATTTATTCATTCTAAGGGTTGATTTTTTGGTACAACCGGTTTTAATATAAGAACGTCATCAGAATGTGCAATGAAATAATCAATACCAAAAGGTATATCTGTGAGGATTGTTCCAGTTGCTTTACATAAGTTGTATTACACCATATAAACTTATTTAATCATTTTCATCTCAATGATTCTTAACAACAGCTTATATTAGTCTGTGCGTATATATTTATGTTAAAAATTTCAATCTATGATGCTTACGTACTGAGTTTCTCATAAATATCTCATCAGTTTGAATTTTCATTAGAAAATCTTAAATTTTATTTCATTAAGGTAGTTTGAGCGAAATATCATTTTAACTAGAAATCAATGACTTTGTTCTCAATTTTAAAAAGAACATATCAACCTGCCATTCACACCAAAAATTCAACCCCTTACCACATTACTTTTCGAGATATTTGCCAAAAAATATCAGCCCCTTTTATATGGGAAATGGTACGTGTATGAGAGATTACTAGAGAGGGAGAGAGAGAGTAGAGAGAGACTACAGAGAGACCTTATCTAACAAATGATGATTTTCTAACGCCTAGATATCGTCAAAAATCAACATTGTGTAGTTTGTGTGTTTTCTCAACTATTTTTTTTTAATTAATCATATTATCACCGCAGTAAATTCTTCGGGATCACAATAAACCTTCCGTTTTGATGGAATTTCAAACGTACCGCGTGGAAAAAATGAGTCGAGTTTAAGACTTATTTAGACAATTTCATTAGATTACTTTCAATTTCTGACATATATAACTATATAACTGGACCATTAATAATGCAAAATTTAATTTTTGTGTATCACAGCAGGTAATATTATAAAATGTATAATTCGAATATGGTCTCTATTATGACTGGGGAACTATCTCGCTCGCATTACTTCGAAAAAATCGAAAAAATTTGGAATAAAGTATAAAACTATTTTTTATAACGATGAATGAACCTTAAAAGAGATGAGGAATCTACAGAAAAAAAATTCCATATCAAGCCAATTCTTTCTCGGTCCCAGAGGAAAGTTCGACGTCCATTCAAATGGCGTTCAATTTGAAGATCCAATGACTCTGCGTGAGCACAAATTAGAGAAGCCGCTACCTGAGGACGCTAATAGCAGAAACCTGAAAGGATAATTTTGCGCACCTGGCGTCCTTTTGATTACCGGATTTCTAGAGGAACCTTTTGATTGTATTGTTTCGAGGAAAATCAACAATGCCATCACTTTGCTTTGCGATCGTCTTTCGCGAGACATAGCGAGGAGAAAGGCAATAGCCGGGGGCATTGAACCACAAGGCTATGCGCCACTCTCTCTTTTTTACCACGCTATGCAACTGATTATCCTGGGGTGGAAATCACATTCACCCGATCTGCACGTATGCCACCTGTTTTCGTACCAAAGGAAAGGGATAAATAGGCGCCGTGGATCAAACTACAGGCAAACCGCAATCACTGCGAGACCGGAAAATTGATACGAAGTCTGTCTAATGGCCGGTTGCAAGACCTTTAAGCTATGGAATCAATAGTTATGAGATCCATGAAGTTGTAGATCTTATAAAAATATTCAGGTAAAAGGAACACATCTACTAGCTACATAACTAATTCACCAATAGTTTATACCTTCGAATATTTGATCTAATCTTCTGCCTCCGGAAAATAATTATAAAAGTTTAGTCGATGAACAATTGCTAATGCACATATAAATTAGTCAGTAAAAGTAAAAAAATGCTCATTTGACTCAAAAAAACTCTTTTACATAGTAATTAAGCCTCTTAGCGGTTCATAGCGCATCCGCCATCTTGGCAACGTATGGAACTCACGCCTCCATGACATAAGTAATGAAACTAATAAACTTAATTAATGTTCCTGCAACATTTTTTAAATGGTACCCATGGCTTATGGGCACCATAACTTTATAAAATACATGTGTGTCGTTCCTGGAACTGGCGATAACGGGAGTAATAAAATAAATAAAAAATACTCAAAGTGTAATCCCACCAATGTACTGAGAGGGAGAAACAGCTTTCCTAGGCTAACATTTTTGGCGTGAGATGGGTGCGAGGGTCAGTCTCGTCTATGTCATAGTTTCAAAACTCAATGATCGTCTCGTATCTCGAGCCAGTAAGTATAGACGCGTCTAGATCTCTCTTGTACAAGACTTACGAGTCTCTTCCCATTAAAAGAGAAGTCCACTAGTATTCGGGCCAAGAATCGTTTTCTGATGCGAGACGAGGATGTTCCGTGTCTCGCTCCAAAACTAAAGCACAGTAACAGGTAGTAGAGTAAATCCTTGGGTTTAAAGATTCGATAAATCTAGTATTTGCAGTTTTTAGATTATATCTTTTTTTGTGTATAAAAATATAACAAGAAATATATTTGCCCTCCTAATAACTGGATGATCAGCTTCTGCATAAATCGTAGTTTAATCGATATGTTTCAGCTCATCGTTTTTCATGAGTTAAATACGGTCCCAGTCGTTTTTGATTTATAACATAATATTTGGGATAATAGTGCAAAAGACTTGTTACTCTCAAATCCATGCTAATATTTGAAGCCCGAGGAAGGTGTTTCAGCATCGGGAGCTATTCTCAACCCACTAAATATGAGTTTTATATTGTCACATTGGATCCCGCCAGGAAAATTTAACAGGGAACAGTGGGATTACAAGGTTATTATAAATATTAATCCATATTATGGTTAAAATGCATATTAATACATCATCAGACAGTAAAATTAAAGTACCAATTTGTTCTCTAATAGAAAAAATACGTCGACTTTTCAAAATTACTTTAATTATTTTTTACAAATATTTCACACATTCTGGTAGCGTTTCCAGTCAACCATGCCTTACTATCAGTCTCACTGCGCCGGTCTTAATGGCTGTCTGAATGTTCCTATCTCTCCCATATTGCGCGATTAGCTTGGATAAAATACAATCGAGAATCCAGTTGCAACCATCGAAGAGCCACTTTTCTCTCTATTTATTTAAAAATTATCACGCTAGCACTACTCAGGAGAAATAACTATACTACACGAAAAAGTAAAAACTTACTCTTGCACATGACACCTCGTTAGGAGTTTAGTTTCTATCAAGAAAATATAAACTAATTTTCACCCTTCATTCAAGATAGTGTGTACCATTACAAAAGAAAAACGGAACATCACATTTTTGGAGAATAATATACTTTAAGTTTTCCATTTAAACACTATCAAAACTTACTGATCTTTACCAATATCCAGATTTAAGGATAACTTGGATATTTTGTACAAGCTTTGTCTTCATAATGTAAATGGGCTACCTTAAAACTCACCGTTTACGTTTCCCTCAAATAAAAACTGAGACCTTCTTAAGAACAAAAGTATAACTACGCGTACCATAGAGTTCTGTCATGCTGCAGCCTTATGAATAGTTATTTTTAACTTTAATCTTTACAAAAACTGAATAAGTAAATTTTGTTATACTCTTTTTACTAGTGATAACATCTGTCAAGCAAAATAATGACTAATTACATAAGAGAGTTCCAGGATCGTTATACATATCAGAGAAACACTCTTAAATCGATATGCTGCGATATTCAAGTAAAGAAGCAGAACTATTTATTAATTATAAGCAAATAACTAGTTATTTAAATAGTTATTTGCTTATATACTTGAACAAGGAAACAAAAAATGATTAGGAGGAATTTCTCATTGACGTAAATATGATCTACATCTATTTCAACTCACATATTACCCTACAAGCCACCAAAAGTTTGTTTGGCAGGGGGTGACTTATCACAACATGAAATAGAGTAAAAAAATTCACTTGCATGGCAAAATTTTCAGCACAAATGCATGAAACTTGCAAAACATCCTGTTTGCATTACTCTGCAGATTTAGAAACATGAATTAAGGGGTAAATGAATTAATATCTACACTATCTTTCAACTAACCTACTTGATAGTGTTAACGCAGCCATGATGGTCTCTTATCGATCGCCAGAAAAATGACATTTAAAGCTTTCTATTCTACAATCCATTACCCATAGTTTGTTCTCATAATCTGATCTATCGCAGTACGTTGGAGTTCGTAAGATATTGAAAACTACGTCGAAAAAAATGGGTTTTGAACCTGTGTCCGCCTTTAAAATGTTTACCACAAAACGTACGCAGAATTGGCTCAGTTGCGCACAGTGAATCGACTTTTTGAGTATTAAAATTGACCAACAGTTCCAGCCACACATCCGAGGTACGGATTTTTTTCATAAACAAATTAGTAAACGTTTCTATCTCATTAATGGGTAGCTGTTCTATGTTCTGCTGGCGGACCAAGTTGTGAATGAATTCCTCCGATAATTAGACTCAAAACACTGGCCATACGCTCTGTAACCAAGGTGTGGCTACCTCCAAACCTTGCAATCCTGGCGCTGAAATAAAACGATCACTTCTTTTCTTGTGCCGCACCCACGAAAAAGGTCGACGCCATTTGCACGTTCGCAGACCATTTCCAGTGGACCGCAGATAAGGCGGGTTTCAATTTAAGTTTTCCACTCCTGACCCCTCACATCGAGATTCTTATCAAAGAAATGAATCAGCCGCGCATATCTCTCCTTATTCCAGCAAAGAGGCGATGCCGCCTCGCGCCCCATAAGTCACAGCTTGTTTTTTTCGGAAGTGAAAATGCGGGGATAACTTTGAAATTAACGCAGTAGTAAGTGAATTAATCAATAAGTCATAATTACAGCCTTTATAAAGCAGTCACCCATCCGCTAGGAAGTTTCTTCGCTAAAAACGGTATTTACGGTCGTTTTTCAGGTTTCTGGAGTCCTCTTAGTGTCTCTTTCAACTGGCAGATGATACATGATCTCACAGGGACTTTATTATTACAATACAAATTTTTAAACGAGAATTATTCGTCTGACAGATATATGTGAGAGTAAAAAATGATTGTATCAAAAGCTAGGTGCCGAAATAGCAATTTTAAGACTAGATATTAACATATAATAATTGCCCTCATTAGCTGTTAAGGCTAATGAGGGCCATGATTCTGGTGATTTTTAGGTCTTTTATAGGTACCGTGCTCTACCCGGAGGTTTCTTAACTTCGACTGAAGGATGCACAGTATTCTGGGACCAGTAAGCCTACGCCAACCAACTAATATACCTGGGGTTAGATAAGTGGCAATAAACGCCTAACTTATCTCTTTCCTTTGTGTTGTAGCCGTGAAGGAAGCATGGGGATATATTTTCGTGGGATATATTTTCGTGGGATGGGGATATATACATAGAGTTCGGTACTTTATCTCCCAGTCGTCAATTAGGTCTAGAATTATACTGAGAAGTTTAAACAAATGTCATTCGATTTACCCTTTCATTTGCGTGAACAGAATAATTCTAGTAATATAAACTAAGAGCGCAAACTTCCAGTCTCTAGTGGCTTCCGACCTAGTTCTTCCATCTGATATACTAAACTCTCAGACTTTGCTTAGGATTTTCACCGTAGTGTGCGACTTCCTCGGGTACAATGCTTATGTCGCGTGTTCAAAATTACATACTGGGTCCCAAATACTTGAAACGTACTCAAGGTTGGCATACAAAAGCGAAATCAAGACAGGAGCTGGGTATACATAGACATACGAAGGTTCATAGGTCTGTTCAGTGTAAATAGCCAAGTACTCAAATTATATTGCGACTATTCACCAGATCTTAGAAAAATTACTAGTATGTTTACTATTTTTCTACTCAGATACGCTTTTATATGCACAGCTAATAGTCCAGAATTAAACCTTGAATGCTTCGAAAGTAAACATTAAAAAAACTAATCTCATTAAGGACCGAATACAGTTAGTTAAAAATAACCAACAACATTCAGTACTTTAACTCAGAGTTTAATTTTCATCTAAATCCCTTTTTTCCACATAAATTTGGATCAATGACAACATTAAAAGCTGGTACAATGTCAAACAAGATGTCATAGTTGGCTCTAGCATCTTGGAGCTAAGACAGAAATCTCATTAGATCAAACCGTTTGGTCCAAACAATATATTTCAATTATTAAGGTAAAAGGAATGTAGATTTTTACGGCTGTAAAGCCTGACAACTGTGACGATTAAATTTAACAGATTTATAGGACAGAACAATCAATGAATAGCGGCGAAGAGATTGTAATTCTAAAAAGCCTTACATCTAATAAAAAGCATTTTTCGGAGAAAACATTAATCCTGCGATGACAGTGATAAAAAGGATATTCACAGTGTAAAAGAAGTTTCCAAGTTTACTGGCATTGATCATTCAAGGGACTTGGGTGAGGTTCTGTGAAGTACTTTCGGCTGATTAGAAACAAAAAATGAATATGCGTAGCATCTATTGAAGTCCAATGCTCATCCAAAAGAAAAGGAATTAAACTCAACAATATCTATGAAATAAAATGCCCACGACCAGACGATACTTGAAATTGAGTTTTTCCAAGAAATGAGATATAATTAATACAGTACAAGGCATGAAAGTGAAGCAATAGAATCAAAATGGACCGTTTAAATCCTATAAATTACAAAACAGGTCAGAACAGGTCCTATAAATTACAAAACAGGTTTAATCATGACATCAATCATTCCTTCAAATCAACAGGAATCAAGGAGCAAAGAAAAAACGGAGAACGCAATATAAATTTTTCAATTAAATTTCCTAGTTACAACTTCAGCATAATTTGGCAAAGAATTACATATTTTCTCTCAGTATTGATTTATTGTAACTCATATAGGATAACAGAACGCTACATTTTGCGAATGGCACTAAGTAGAATCATCATTGGTCGATCAATTCTAAGATTGGTTGACAGCAGCCCTCCACCCTTCCCTATCTAATGCTAGTTCTCTTACTTCCTCGTATCTCTTTCTGTGTACTTTCATCGTTATTTGGTACATTAACTTAGTCCTGGGTCTTCCTCGGGGTGATTTTGCCTGTTTTGCCTTGAATTAGTTTTTCACAAACATAGTTTGTCTCAGGGTGTATCCAAATCCATCTGTTTCTTCCTTTCTGTATAGTTATTCAATTTAATCCTTTCCTCTTCTATTGTTCTGTCTACTTCATCATTTCCTATTTTTTCCGTCCAATTTATCTTCAATATCCTCCTCCAGTACCAAGTTTCGAAGGCCTCTAGTCTTTCCTGGTCAGCTCTTCTAATTGCCAATGCTTTAGAAACTAAGCAGAATGTTTAATGAATGCTAATAGTGTAGATTCTTTAAGTGCTTGATGATGATGTGAAACATCAACACCACGTCATGTTCAATACATCTCAGTGGCCAATTGCTGAGTTCTCTCTGATCAGCCAGCAGCCATTAACTTGGCTCATTTTTTCAAGCGAGAAGCTTTAACCTCCTCCACAATGGAGAGTTATTTTGTGGTTCTGAATAAATTACTGCGATGATGAAAAGTATTTTTTAGATAGCTGAGGAAACATACAAACCACACTCTTATTATTCTACGAAATCTTGTTGCCGAAAATTACTAATTTTTAAATTAATGCCCATCTGGAGTACATTCACGAACCCTATCCCCTGTAAAATGACTGGTATAATTTGGCAAATATCTCGGAAAGTATTCTGGTAATGCGAATGTATAATCTTTAGAAGAACAAGATATGCTTCTTTAAAATGAAACAAAATTCAAATCCACATTGAAAGTTAGTATGGTACTATTCACAGTTACTCACTGTAATAGTACGATGCGTTTCGTAGATTTCTGTATCATCAGGTATAATTCTCCACATAAAATTTTACCTGATGAAGCAGCAAGCAGCTACAATTACTATAAATAACTGTTGAAAATTACAACACTTCTTTTTATTATGTATTCGAATATAAAATACTTCCACGAAGTGAGGTCTGAAGGAGTATAATTTATTGAGACTAAATTCATTATTTCTTGGTGAATCAGTATTCCGTTCAAACTATCTAAAACGATAGATTTATGGGAATCAGAGAAACTGAATCTACGGTATGATATATGTGACTTCATTCGGTTAATCGAAACTTGGCAAATATATCGGAAAGTCTTTAACTAGACTCATTTTTTTCAAGCGAGAAGTTTAATTCTCCTCCACAAAGTATGTTTTTTTGTGATTCTAAAAATGACTACGGTGACGATATGATTAATTTTTAAAAATAGCAAAGGAACATACAAATCACAGACTGTTATTTTGTACAAGATCATAGGGTAAGTAATTCCTCATTTTTAAATTTATTGTTTAATGGCGTGCATGCGCGAACCATTCCCATGTAAAATGACTGGTATATTTTTGGCAAACCTTTCGGAAAGTAGTTCAGTAAGGTACCATGATCTCAAAATGAAAAGGTTTTTTCTCACTTTCCACAGAAATAATTTTATATTCCGACCTGGTTTTGACATTAGCTATTTCATTTTCTAGGTAAAATTACACACATATTGCACATATATATTAGCTTTTTTTAAAGGGCTGGGGGGTGGGGGGAAGGAAATGGTGGAAGGTGAGGATGGAATGACAAAAGGTGACTATAGCTAATGTCGAAACCAGGTTGGAAAATAAAATTATTTCTGTGGAAAGTGAACAAAAACCTTTTCATTTTCAGATCATGATATCTATAGTGCATTTCCATGAAATATCGCCGTATAGTCTAAACTTAGTTCAGTAAGGGGCTGACATATTTGTATGTTTAAAAGGGTGAAATATGTTTCTTTAAAATGAAACAAAATACATCGATTTCTGGGTGAAATGGTATTCCGTTCAATCTAACTTAAGTAAAATTTAAGGGAATCAGAGAAATTTAATCAATAGTATGATATATGTGACTTCATTCGGTTAATCGCGGCTTTAACTTTAAAGCGAACTCCACGATGGAGAAAGCATTCCCTTAATGTTTCCAGTCTTGTCACGCGTGACGAACGGACTGCGTCGTAAGAGCGTAGTTTTTAATTGCAGGAGCAGTCAGCAGAGAGCTGTGACCGAATTTGTCCAAGGGGTTTCAGGGCTAAGGCCCTACAAAGGGAGAGGGACGGAGGGAAGTGCGGTCAAAGGACGAGCGGTGGAAAAGGAAAGGAGCGAATCAGGAAGGGAAGCGGAAGAGTCCTCCCGGGTTAAGTGAGGTTCCTGACGCCAGGTGGCGGACCCCGTTGGACGAAGGTTTCCGATGAAAGGTCAAAGGTTTGCCACATTGCGGACACGGGGAGGGGGGGTGGCAAGAGACCTACCCCTCCCCCATCCACAATCCTCCCACATAGGGGCCGGAAAAGAGGGAGATTCGGGAGGGTTGGAAAAAAATGTCCCCTTTTCCGAGAGGTGTTCTTTCTCACTGCTCTTTTCCACGTCCCTGCAGTGCGTATTTCGAAACCAAGCGAGCGACAACCTAATGATTGAAATGCTCTTTCGCAGGGACATACTTTTACCACTGAACCACTGACTTCTGTTGCGGTTTGGGATAGAATTTCTAAGGTAACCAGAGTTTAAAATGATACTTAAAGGGTAATGCACTATCTACTTTATTTTAAACTCGTGCAACACCTCTGTCCGATTGAAAGAAAAAATATAGGTTAAATATTTTAGGAAAGTTTGATGTAGACAATTTTTTTCCGGACGTTCAACATATTTTGCCAGAGTCTAACTATTATGGTAGGAACGATCACAGGAATAAGATTAAGGAAATATACTACAGAAACGATGGATTTAATAAGGCTCTACAAAGATAGTAAGTTACCTTTTACTTTAAAATATATGTGTAACTATGTAGTAATACAAGCTGGGGAGTCAATATACAATTTTTAAATGTTTCAACACGCCATCGCAGAGATGAATACTGTTCAAGATCATTGAGTTGGTAACCCTAAAGCGGGCATTCCCAGAGTGGTATCTATATTACCGACAAAATTGATGTTGTTTATTTTGTATGTAATAACTTGTTGTCGCGGAATAAATTCCTTATTATCTTATTATATTTAAAATGTCATTTTTTCCATGTACAATGAGGGACCGTTATAGTTGCGATAGATCAGTTCTAGAATACTGACTAGGTTAAATAGGTTTTTTCAGTAGTGCTAAATATCATATCATGAATTTTAGATACTAACCTCGCATGCAATCTCCGGCATGATATACTTCTGCATGTCTTAATATCTTGCAGTGCTATTTATTTGTCGCATTAATAATACTAACAAGTACTCATATCTTGAGTAGTGTACTACATGGTGGCATGTTCTTCTAGGTATCACTCTCCTGGTTTCTAGTCTGACCACGTACCTACCGTTGTCCTGACTGCTTTTGACTTGCGCCTGGTATCCGGGGAAACGTGCGCGGTTCTGATTTGAAGTGGGATGCTGCATGCTTGGTGTGGAATCACCCCGTGCCGCACACTCTAGTGCACGGCATTGCGTAGATGTAGATGTGAATACGTGTTTCAACTAACTAGCAATCATCATCAGGTGCAACTATTCTTCCACATATCCATACTCATATATATATATATATATATATATATATATATATATATATATATATATATATATATATATATATATATATATATATATATATATGTGCCCAACTCAAGGTGGTGGGGGGAGTCAGGAGAGTTCTTTCCCTCCTATACTTCCTCCTTCCCCCCCACCACCTTGAGTTGGGAATATATCTATACATACATATATATGTGTAATTTCACGGAAGATCACTCGAGTGACAATGTATAAATATAAAAATGCCACAGGGAGGTAGACAAAATACACAATGACACAAACGAAAAAACACAATAAAGGTCCAATATTTCGACGAAGCGTGCATCTTTTTCAGAGGAGAATTAAGACATATATAATACATGTATCTTGATATGCGGAAATAATAGTTTTACTTGATGAAGACTGCTATTCAGTTAAAACACGTATTGTAAGGGTATGAAAATAAAGTAGGCTGTGCGATATCTTTTGTGCATCATTAAAAATGCTGTTCTACAACATCTCGCCTCAGAAAGTGGAATTTAACCAGAGTTTTCATCAATTTAATTGAATATTTGGGGAGGCGACAGACTGATAAGGTCATTTGCGCTACAGGGGATAGGTAAGACAGGAAAGGCGAATAGAAGCCCGTAAAATTTTTGTCAAATTATTAAAACTTTTGCGGTCCATGTAGGTCAAGCACTACTGTTTTTAGGATAACAGGCGTCAGGAATTTGTCGAGCCAACTTTTCTTCTCAGGCTAAGGAGAAGGAACTTTGGTTCGACAATTTTCTGACGCGGGTCACCCAAAAAATTATAGTGCTTGACAACTCATCGGTTATAAGATGGATAAAATCAGGTCATCCATCATAGCTCTCCATAGCACAAGTACTAGCGTTACCCTTATTTTTCAATTTCACTTATGACAGGAAAAATCGAATCACTAATCTTTTACATTTTCTTTAGATACTTAAAAAAATTAGTTCTAATTGATGGGAATCATTTGTAGGGTATACATTCTGAGAAATGCGCTTTTAAAGCGATTTGAATTCTTTTGAGCTATAAGGAGATTGCGAAAGGAGGAACTGCGCCCCAACGACAGGCGTGACTCAGTGGAAACAATGGATATCTATTACAAATTGTAAAATTTACATACAATTTCATCTCCAAATGTGGGAATTTTTCACCTTTTTCATCAACAATTTTTTAGCAGGCATTTTTAAAATATTGTTATAATTAATATAGTTGATTTTTTTGAAATAAATAGTTATAAATGTAGCTGACTTAAATTATTATTAAGTAGTAACCTATCTGCTATCATAAAAAATTCCCAAAAGAGCAATAACGAAGTAACAACCCTTCATTCTAGACCGCGATAGTAAAAAGTTATGCCATTTTACGTCGGTGGTGGTCTCTAAGGGGTTCGATAAAGATTTCATTCGTCAAAGCTTCATAATGTTTAATTATTACTAGCATATGGCACTGAAAAAAATCAATATAAATTTCTTAATTCCAAATATGGCCCTTGGCTCACGGACATAGGCGAATTGTATCATAATTCGTTGTCTCGGGCGTGATTTCATGGAATCGACTTAACATAATGAAAAGTAAAGAAAAATTTGTAATTCCACATAAATATCTAATGTATGTACGTCGAAACCTAGGTCGTGCATTAAATATTTATGTGGAATTACAAAGTTTTCTTTACTTTTCATTATGAATTGTATCATATTTGAAAGGCATCTAATAAAATTTTCTATAATAATTGAGTTGTTTTTCATAAATTTTTGTACTAAAAAATCTCCTATTACTTGCGGAAAAAAATTTCTAGAGCACCAGATCGAAGGCTATAATCAGGCAGGAAATTACAAAATGTAAAAATTTGTAGCATAAATGTTGAAAATTTAAGATAATATTCACGCATGTGTAGGCCGCATTAGCGAGGTAAACATGAAGATAACGGCATTGGATTATAACATTTTTGTGCGCGAGGCGCCCCGGAATTTCTTAGCTAAGCTTGTTTCGAGTTTGGAAGTGAAAAATTTGGACTCGGAGTTGAGAATAAGTTACAAATTTTATAAGGCATTGTTCCCTGCTGTATTCTATAGATGCTTATAATGATAATAATACGTATATATTGTATCGAAATAGGGACAAGAGAGGTCCCTCATTCCACCTAACCGCTCATCAAAGTGTTCAATAAATACCACCAATGGTTTCGTCAACTGGAATACATGATGGGTTCCGGAAAATTCACAAAATTTTGGAAAAAACGTAAGGATTAAGGAAATGATATCCATGCTGAGATATCACATGGCATTAAAACATAAATTAAAGAGAGTGTGAAAAATAGTGAAAACTGACAAATAGATAAAGCTGATAGAACTCGTACGAACTAAATACGTGTAAATAAGAAAGTAATAGGGATAGAGGATCTGATATGTATTAATTAATTACAAGTATCATAAAAAAACATTGAGTAAATATACATAATAAGTCGTAAAGACTAAACAAAAATATGAAAAATGACAAAGTATGGTTTAAACATAAGTTTAATTATATATTTAAGTATATTAAAATAAAATAATAAATACATTAATAAAGAGAGTGCCAGAGCCACTTAGCGCTAAGGGCGTGCACTCATTCGCGTACTATTTTATTTGAACAGATATTTGGATATACGATCAATGAATTGTGTCATTGAAGAATAATTAAGCTATAACCGAATGTTTTCCATCAAAGATACAACGATGACCGTTATAATAGATAAGAAGGTGCTGGTCACACATATTTTCACGCTTCAGGTGATTTGTGTCACACATGAAGCAAGTAAAAAAGAATGCCACCAAGAAGAAGCCTTTCGGACCACCGTGGGAAAGAAGTCGGGTCGAAGGGACGGCTGAGAGTCAATCCCGGCTGCAGCAAGATAAAATCTCATTAATGCGATTGCCTCGGGGTGGGGACACAATTAAAGACGGGCGGGCGGAGGAGGAGGCTGAGGCCGAGAAGACCGGAAGCGGACGCGGCGGTCCTCCCACCCACACTGCGGGCGGTTCGCTTGTCGTCCGCCTCATTAAGAGGACCAAGTTGAAGGGATGGCAGGAACGACGGAGTGAATGTCACCATCCCACGCTTAACAAATGCCGCTGAAAAAAAGAACCCGGGGGCGGGACTAGTTACAAGTCATTGGTTTCAACCTTAAACCGCGATTTGATAAAAAAAAATAGGTCACGAAAAGAGAGGACTCCAGGGAAGGTGACTGGGCTTTTTCCCTGGGGAAATCGTAACCGACGCAAAAGACTCTTAGGAACAAAGCGACATTGAGAAGGGCCACAGATTATTCCCGAGATTCTCTGAAACTCCGGTACTGGGATCTTGAAATGATCAAGCTAATAGGGGAAAGGTCTTTCTTTCCCCCATGGCGTTTGGATCGCTATACGCAGCATCCAATTCATCCGGTCATCTCTCATTTTCTTCATCTCCTCTATTTTCTCTATCTTCTCTCTTCTTTATTCATACTTTCTATTGTTTTCATTCATGTCTAAAACTTTACCCATCTGATTTTGCATCCAGTGGTCGCTTAGCGATTCTTTCACGGTCCATTCAATGGAAAAGTCCGAACTATCTCAGTTCAGCCTCCTTGGACCTTGACAACATGCACTCTTGTTGTCTTGAGTTAGGACCGGACTAAATCCCGTCAAATGCTCTGGAATACACCACATATGAATGAAATGACATGCAAACTTTATTAAAAAGAGGTAGGTGCAAGCATAAAAGAGTCAGATTGAGTCAATTACCAGGAAATCACTACAGACTTAGCATAGGGGAATGACATGTGAAGAATTTGCGGTGCTTCACTTAAAAATTAGGATTAATCAAGTGAACTTTACATAGGATCTTCAACGAAAAGTATTTCAAGATAGATGCTACTTTGGCCTGGGTAGGCCACATCCCGAATACACCGCGAGCATTTGAGACCCTGCTCAGAAAAATTTGATTCGTAAAATAAATAAAATAAGAGAAAAACCTTACGTTTTGTTAAAAAAAATGGCACAAATGAACAGGAAGAGTCAGACAGCTGCTGGAAGTTATCTGAGAGCAGTGAATACTCGATGAATATCTGCTATACTTAAAGTACTTGAAAAATTCAGATCAGGTGAGTATATTACTTTAAACCCCGTGTTATTACCACAGAAGAGAGGTTAGCAACAAAATCAGTTCGATTCACTGCCGCATTGAGTTCCGAAACAATTCGTTGTTTTCATAATTCTAGAGTGATTATGACATTACAGCACGGCAGTGACATGACATGTTGTTTTGATACATGGTATTCATCTCATTTCTCTCCGTCGTTTTTTCCCTTCACTTCCTGGTGTCCTTCAACACAGTCCTCCGCGGCGGCTTGCATGACGCGATATACGAGTAGATATCCCTCTATTTTTGTCTTTACGTGTATTTGTCGTCGTGCTGGAGTTCCTCGAGGATTTTTTTCAATATAATTTTGATTAAAAAGTCATCGGTTACAGCCATAACTGTTTAACTTAAAAATACACCAAGGAGAGACAAACTCAATGGATGAGACGGCTTTGCGTTTCCGATGAGGGATGTTTTGAATGACGCAGAAGGTTTGAAGCATCAATGAGTTTTGCCACAGATTATTTCAAATTATTTTAGAGGTCTTTTACAGAGACTAGAAAATGTTATGCTAACAGAAGGAGAGTATGAGAAGGCACGTATTATTTCTCGTCAATTATCCTTCAGTTCAAGTTAGCAAGTATTTTAAATACAAATAAAGTAAAACGGAATGGGGCACCTTAGTTTCAATAGTATCCTATGAGCTTTTAAGGCCCACATTTTACATAAATCCAATTCCAGGTTCATAAATTCTCCATACTCAAATAACGACATGCCCTAAGAGATCGTATTCTGCATTCTCTTTTTTTGACGTTCACATATTGCTGCTGGAATTACCCTCCACATCCTTTTAGAAATAAACTCATTTTTATAAAAAAGTATTTTTCAATGAATAGGTAAGTACTTTATATTTAATTTCTAATGGTTTGTTAAATGTGAATAAAAACATTCTATCTGTTTCAGAGCGAAACTTTCTTCTGCGTCCCTGTATGAGCTTTATCCCAGCAAACTTTTCAATTATAACTGTAACCAAAATTAACGTGTACAACCCGTGGCATTAATATAGGTATTTATGGCCTCAAAATTTACCGAAAATTCCCTTGAATTAAAAAAACTACATATTATAAAAAAACCAGAAAAATCGAGTAAGGACACGTTTCTAAAAAAACACGTTTGAAGTTTTTAAAATACAAATTCATACACAAAAATGCAAACTAAAGAGGCGGATGTTTTTCAGAGGGTACCCGATTCCTACCTGAGTGTCTTGCGAAGGGGAATTCAGGTACAGTAGGTACTCCGTCTGTCGGATGAGACGTTAAACCGTAATCCCCCTTGGCGCCTTTCATTAAGAGCAGGCTAATGCCGACGCCGGTTTATATCCACCCTTCCTCCCTTACCTAACCCTTATGGCGCAAATGACCATAGCCGTCGGTTGCCTCCACAAATATCCAATCCAATAAATATGCTCCCTATTTTAAATTAACATTTTTACGTTGGCATAAATATTTCATGTTCGAAAACATTGTAGACATATTTAACAAAAGTGCGCACTACGCTCATTTTTTCATACTCTCGTAACTACCAGTAGGCGACAGATGCATGTTTTGCAAAACAATTAGGCATGGTCAACAATAAAGTAAAACAGAATATTCCCTGCAAAATTTATCAAAATCTGAGATACAAGGGTATTTTTGGTATCTATTATTAAGGTTTTGACATGGAATTCTCCAGTGGCAATATAATATTGCAAAACATATTAAATTCTACATAGCCTTGCTATTTAATAAGTAAGCTTTTTGATTTCAAATTGCAAATGGCTCGTTTGAATATCTTTTTCCGACAGGTCAATTTCTCACAAATAGAGAAATGCTAGGTACTTGTAAGGTCTCTCTATCTAGAATATCTGCTTGCTAAAAGCGACCCCCAATCAGTACCGATTAATAAGACATTTAACGAGAAATTTCAAATGTGTTGTTGTTTTGCAACCAAGCGAAAAAAATATATTTTTCGGTTTTATTTTATAAAAGAACAGCAACTTGAGGCCGGTGAGTTAAATTTATAAAATATAGCCAAAGGATTTCTTTGTGAAAATAACTAATGTTGTTAAATTTTGAACGAAAACTATCTACACAGACACAAGTGCTAATAACTAATCACGAACGGTTTAAAATACGTAGTCTTATTGAATTTGATAAAAATTTTGAAGAAAATCGATAGCATGAGTACAGATTTTCTTCATAACGCGTAATAATACGTTTCATTTCTTTTTTAGTATTATGTAATTTATATTTATTACTTAGTATTTAGTAAGTATTTTGCCTGGTTAAAAATACGTATTTACACATGATTTTTTTCTTGGATTTCTTATTCCACGTCGTTAATCCAAGTTAAAACAATGGTTTATGACGAAAATATTACAATTAAACTTTTACATCATTTACAGTGTAACGCGCATGCTCATTCCACCGTATAGTCTGATGAATTCAAGTTAAGTGTGGTCCAACAATGTTTTCAACTTGTCATGGAACCAAATTTTTCAGCCACGCCATTGTTCAACAACTCTAACTATATTCTCAATGCGATCGATATATTTAATAAAAATAATATAATTACATCCTAAAATCCTATATTGCTTTAATGTTTGCTATTTTAGGTTCTGTGTCATCTCTCTTCAGTTTTTTAGTCCAAGTTTTTACGATAGGAAAACGAACTTACTGTTGGAGTCTATTTGTTGCAAAATATGATTTTTGCATCCCTTTTTGTCCTAAGGAAATCGCACGGAAACGAGCGTTCCAAAACACTATTCGAAAGTGACGTGATTAATACACGGACGTCCGGCTTTATCTGCCGCACGAGTTTTTTTCCGTAAATGTTAAAAATTACATTACACCCCTTTCGCCGTTGGTAAAAAAAATTGAAAGGGGGGAGCACCATCAATTCTAAAAATTTTCAATTCCACTGGCGCCTCCTAGCATTAGTACGAGCTTGGTCGCCTCGCCGAGGGAACAGAACAAAACGTAGGAAAAAAACAGGAGAAGGAAGAAATTTTGAAAAAAGAAAACATGCATCCACTGAGAGATTTATAGCTTCAACCTGTCATTCTCGAAAGAACAAAAGGAAGAGCACTGTCCACAAACAGAAAGAGCAAAAAAACAGAAGGCAACGGCAAATCCTCGCTAATCTGGTCTCTTAGCAAGGCGGACAATGTCTAACTGGATGTTCCAGCCTTTCAAATTTTTTCCCGTCTCATCCGCCGCTGCACCACCAAGCCTTATCTCGAGTATGATTAACGCCAAGCTCCTTCCTCTTCTGTGTTTATCTAGACTCTACGCCGCGGGAGAATAGAAAATACACCACAATTGTCCCTCCTCACTCCGAATACAACGTCCAAATGAAGTATTTCGGGCCCAATTCCTGGGGGTGCTGCATCGGAAGACACGAACTACCCTGCCTTTTGCTTTTAGCATAACGAATCATAGCATAGTATGTGGATATAAGATTGCTGTTAATGTTCAAATATGAAAACATAAACAGCACAACGTGTCGAAGACGACATTATTGAAATAAACTCCACTTTCTCCGGCGAGATGTTGTAGAACAGCATATTGAACAATGATACTCAAACGATATCGATCAGCCTTACCTGATAATGACTGCTAGACAGTTGAAACACGTGTTGTAAGAGTTTGAAATAAATTTGGTAGACATTCTTCAAAATTCCAATAGCAAAATTTGTACAGTAAACCTGTGCTTACAAAGTAAGCATCCTAATTTTCAAGTTTTTAATAGTTAGAGTACCCTGGGCGGAACATCTACCCAGAAGTATCGAGAAGGATCGAAATTACTCTCGTGTCTTTTTCCCTGATATATGCATTGCTTTAGGCCTTCCAAAAAACTTTCTGTATTTATCATCTGAGTGGTGACATTCGTTTGGCCAAGGCTAATTAGCTGAAGTTTCTTTTACTAACTTATTTCGTGGGAATATTGCGATTCTGGTATGTATGTACAATCCCCGCAAAAAAATAAAATTCAGGGAAAAAGAAAGCAAACATTTTCAATGACTCTGTGGGTCAAAATGGTTTACGGCATATAAGCATTTATTCTGAGAAAACTATTCTAGGTAAGAAAATGCGGAATAGGATACATACATCTTCCCCACCAAAAATAATTCAAAGTCATGGAAGCTTTGTTAGGCTCTGACTGTTAGGGTAAAAATAGGTTCAACGGAAAATTCATAATGGGTCAAGGTGACTCCGCCAGTATTTATTGTGTAAATTAAAAACTAAAGCTAGAATACTCAAAAACCTAGTTCACTGAAGCACTCATTGAATTTGAAGAGAACAAGGATTGAGAAAAACTCTTTGAGAGTGTGAGGCATATGGCAACGACAGTTTCTTAACTCACCTATCGAATGGATACACATTATGGCTCAGCTAGATAGTATTTCCCTAACGCTCTCTCCATCATGTGCAGTCTGACATGAAGTTCCTTCATAGGAACTCAGGAGTGGTGCTCCCCGCACCAATAACCTTCTTTCTCTCTTTCCACATCACGTTCCTCCGCGTGCCACGCGTAATAGTGGTATTATCAACATCCCCAAATTTCATCTTCCGATATCCCAGCATTCCCTATTCTTCCGCATTCCAAAAATTTCTAACTACCAGGCTTCGCATTCATCCTCCCTTGACCTCTTCTCGCCGCCCTCCGCTTTCAAATCCTTCTCTACCAACCATATAAGCAAATTAGCCGTACCTACCCTGTTTTCTCAACGATAAGGCCCCGTCCACGTTCTTCGGATCTTTGTTATGTTTTACATACTCTGTTACTACTTATATATTTTGTTAATGCTTCTAATATATTTGTTTGTTGATCATCTAATGTAGTTAGCTTTAGTGTCGTTTTTGGAACCTTAAAAAATAATTAAATAAATGCGATGTGCGGCGGTATTATTTACAAACGCCTGGATTCAAACCCAGCCTCCAAAACTGTCAAGTTGAATACTCACCAAAGCATTAATCCACTCCAAGCTTCAACGATGGACAACTCTTGGTCAACGAGCACAATTATAATATCAATATGTGATTATCACATTACTTCCCGGTTAAATTGCTTACATGGCGGGATAAAATCTTAATATAATGACCATAACAATTTATTACTTTTCGGGACGTTCATCATATTTTGGCAGAGCCAAACTTTTATGGTAGAAACGACAACAGGCATAAGATTAAGGCAATGGATTGCAGAACCGATAGATTTAAAATGTCATTGTTTCCACGTACAAAAAAGGAACCATAGTTGCGATAGATCAGTTTTAGGATACTTTGCCCCTGACTTGGTTAAAATAGGACTTTACACTTGTGCTAAATATCATCACATCATTCTTAGCTACTAACATCGCATGCACATTCCGGCATGATATTGCTCTTCCTCGATTCAGTACCTTGTGCAACTATTTCTCTGTCGCAGTAATTATAACCTGTAATCGTATCTTAAGTAGTGTACTGCATTGGAGCATGAACGCCTAAGTAGCACACTCCTAGTATCTGGTATGATCGCACACTGTTATCCTGACAGCGTTTGGTCTGCACCTGGGATTCTGAGGGAACGTGAGTGGTTCAGATTTCAGCTGGAATGAGGGCCTCATGCCTGGTGTGGAATCACCCCGTGTCACAAACCGTAGTGGTGGCTTGCACGGTATTTAGTAAATGTATATGTAATTAAAAAGACTTTGATAAACATGAAAGGTTCACTTTAAGAGCATAAAATTCATCCTAAGTCTCTTAAGTAAAAGTCTGGACTTGATAATCCCATATTCTTATGTAATAACCATGAGAATTCTATTTAAATACCTTTCTCGGGCTTTTCACCGGGTAATGTTTTCAAAATCCGCCGACGTTTTGGAAAACGACTTATTTTCCATTTTCAAGGCACGTGTTATTTCCGCCGTGACCGCTATAACACTCATATCTAAGATGAAATATCGTCTGTATATTGGCTTGAAGGAAAACCAAAGGTACCATAAAGAACGCATGACATCAACTTATTTGTTAAAAATGACACTTTCCCACACATTATGAGCCCACTTACGAGTATTCAGCTGACAGGACTTAAAAATGATTGTACACTTAAATTTATCAGTTTCGTGCCTGGCTAAATGGACCCGATGCATAATGGAATGGGACATATTATCGCCGTGAATCCCCTAAAACATTCTGAAACATGATCTAGATTTGAATAAACTGATTCATATTTACGTGATGATTCTGATTCACAATTTTATATGTTTATTTATTTTTATTAATTTATATTTATTTTATACAGATACATAAGAGTGAAATGTATGGTGCGAGAGGTAGAGGTAGGCCGAGAAAGTTGTGGTTGAATATGATTGAGGAAATACTTAGGAGGAGGAATATTAGGAGTCTTAAAAATAAGAGGGCGTGTATGAAGCAGTGTATGGGAGTAAATGAGGCAAAAGAGATTTGCAAGGATAGGTCAGTATGGAGGAAATTATTGAAGCAGAATTAGGTGTACAAATATGTATTTATGAGTGAAACTTTGTGATTGTGCCTACCCTGGAAGGAAACGGCGTGATTGGTATGTATGCACATAGCATACATACACATAGCCTTCACTCAATCGTGCACTAAGTTCGTCCTTCATTTGCGATGGATGGAGATTTTGAAAAAAAAAGTCACGACTCATGGACCAACGTAGCTGAAAGGATTGTAAAGCGCAATGGCTTTCAAAAAATCTATGATGTTTCACTTGCGTTGTCACGATAAATTCAGGCTGAATCCAAAAAAACTTATTGTGCCTGCCAGCTTTGATCAAATTCACTTTTTTCCTTTGAAATACCAACGGACTGGAAATTTTCGCCACAATTTAAGCTCCGCTCTTCATCCAATGGGTGCCGTTTAGGACAATAATCAATCAAGCGTTCTTTTTCTTCCCTCGCGACCTGCTGTAGCAATCACAATTTCAATGGAGGAGTTTGTGAATCAACATCTCTTCATTTCAATCTCATTTCTTCATAAGAAATTCTCATTTATGATTAGAGAATAAAATATCGGAATGGATTATTCGCCACCAAACGACAGAGGAGGTTAAGGTATTTTGCAAGTGAAATCGTTCAACCAATTTCTCACCAGTGGGGCTCTCTCGGGAAAATTTTCAAAATTACTGACTTCACGGCGAGCAAAACGGCGAAAAAGACAGAAAACCGGGAGAAATCTGAAATAATTTTTTCCACTCCATATCGCATGTCTACCCTTTCCATCAATCCGTAAAAAATTGAGAAGCTCTAATGTAGTAGGGGCGACTGTAAAAGAAACCCTAGGACCCTTTCCCATTAATAAAAGTAGACCCTTCAAAACTATGCATCCCATTATAAAGGTCTAAGAGGGGAAGCAAACCTTTCTGGGAAGGGCACTGAACTCTGTCTGATGCAGAGTTTCCGGTATCCGTTTTGTGGAGGGAGTAGGAATTTTTAGCTTCAAAGGATATTCTGAACTCGTCGTTATAGCTCAATAGAGTTACGCTCGTCCACATGACTCAATCAAGATGAAAATATTTGTTGAAAAGGGAATTCGTAACAATAATCGCAACGCTGGGTTGTCTCTCTTGCAAATAGTACGAAAAAATCATGATTAAGCTTTAATTTTATAGTTCAATAAACCAGATAGAAAAAATGAAGTCAAAAATATTGGAACAGATTGTAAAAATATTGTGAGACAGGAGAATCTGTTGGGTATCTTGTGAAATTTATTACTTTTAGAATGTTTTCTTCGACTTTAGACACGAAAATCAAATGCAATATGGAATACTTCACAGCAATAATTGCAATGCTTGGTTGTCTATCTTGCAAATGATATGAAAAAATCATCATTAAGCTCTCAATTTTTAGTTCAAAAAACCAGAAAAATATTAAATAAAAAATATTAGAACAGATTATAAAAATATTGAGAGACTAGAAAATCCGTCGAGCATCTTGGGAAATTTATTCATTTCAAAATATTTTCACCGGTATTATGGTATTTTGAGCGAAATATCATTGCACCTAGAAATCGATGAATTCAGTCTCCTGAGTCTTTAAATGAAAAATCTCCCACCCCTCCAAGGATACCAAAAAAATCAGCCCATCACCACACTACCTTACGAGATATTTGCCAAAAACAGCAGCCATTTTACAAATGAAATTGTACGTTCATGCTCTCCAGAGAGACATTATTTAAAAAATGTAGATTTTACAACACCTCAATCTCCTCAAAAACTAAGTGTGTAGTTTGAATGTTTTCTCGACCATATTGGAAAAATAACTCATATTGTCATCGTAGTATTTTTTTCAGAATCACAATAAAGCCTTCCGTTCTGAAGGAGTTTTAAACAAACCGCGCGAAAAAAATGAGTCAAGTTAAAGATTTAAATTGATATTTATATTTAATTTATTAGAACTTCACTCATGTAAATTCACAATATTGCACCATAAATAATATATATACAATATTTATTAGATGCTACCTAGAGCTGCTGAAAAATAAAACGTATAATTAATATGTGGTGTCCATTATGACAAGGGAACTTTCTCGCTTCAACTACCTTAAACACGAAAATTAAATTCAGTATTTCACTAACAAAAAATCGTCCGCTTTGGCTTGGTCACGAGCCTGAATACCTCGATATCGTGACAAGGAGTATAATGAGTGAAGCTAACAAGGCGCCCTTCACGCATGTGGATTTGTGTGGGCTTCATAGTAGGGATGCCACGTTGACACTGATGTAT
The DNA here is from genome assembly GCA_963169105.1 of Ceriagrion tenellum. Lineage (NCBI taxonomy): Eukaryota > Metazoa > Arthropoda > Insecta > Odonata > Coenagrionidae > Ceriagrion > Ceriagrion tenellum. The sequence continues at coordinate 89,597,701 of OY720643.1, forward strand.
CGGACTATTCGATGTTTTTGGCCGAGGCATCGAAAACATCGAGAAGTAAAATAATCCGATGAAAATTAAATGAGTGGTGAGTACTTTTATATACATCGAAAAATCCGCAACTCGATGTTTTATAGTCGATGTGGTATTTCTGCTTCAAGGTAACAAGATGATCCAACTCTCTTCTATGATCAGATAAGTTTTCGATGGAAAAATTATCTGACTCAAATACCTCGAAAACGTTCAGCGTATTGAAAGTGGTCATTTTCAGTTCATGGACGGCTACATAATATTCTACTCGACAGAAATTTTCGCGCGCCGTGAATGGTCCGCCTTCAATTTTTCGTGACCGCACCCCGAAAATTAGTGGCATTGTCAGTAGCAATGCCGGTTGATTGCCGTCCCGATAGTTCATCACTGTCAACACATACGTGCCCACGCTTTGACCATACATAATTGGTCCGAATTGACCATCCATTGGTCTGGTGGGTCCCTGATTTGATGACGTACTCCGGCAGACCGCACGACGTCTACCCATAAAGGGAGTCGGGGGATACATAAAGCCAATTTTTTGGGCAACTGCCTCTCCGGTTCTCAAAATATGTGCGGTAAGTCTTCGCAAAAGCAAGACTGACGGGGACTCGTCTGACGTTGTTGGGGGAACTCAACAGATACGAGTACTGCGGGGAGTTGGAGGCCCATTGTCGTCCTTTTGACGTAAATCCGCCTCATGGTGTAGGCCTCGCAGGGGTTGTGGTTCGCTAAACTTCCCTTCCCTTTCCCTTTTCCTTTCGCTACTACTTGCCTCCCCTGTGATAAGCAAACGCTTCCAGACCGGGGGGAGGGTTTTTAGCCTCGCGGGGAGACCCAAAACGCCTGTCAATACAAAATGCCTGTATGAAGTAGTTATTTCAATCGTTTAAATAACACGTAGATTTTTACCCAGCCTATACCATCGTCTTCAAATGCTAGATCAATTATTTTCTGCATTTCTGCAATTCAGAGAAGAGAAAAGTTGAATGTAGACGTAACCTTGAGAGAAGATAAATTAAAGCGAGTGGTTTCCTTCACCTATTTCGGCATCATTGGCATATCGGCCTACTTACCATCACGTGGGACGGAAGAAATACAATGGAGATCAAGTGGAGGATAGCCCAGGCTAAGAAGGCGTTCATGGGAAAAAGTCAGCTTCTGTGCTCAAAGATGATAGGACTACAAACCATGAAACAGAATGTGAAAACAGTAATGTGGAACGTTGCATTCTATGCATCGGAAGCGTGGGCCATTGGAAAAGCTGACCAGAACAGATAAAATCCTTCGAAACCTGGTGCTTGAGGAGGATTCTGAAGATAAAATGGACGGATAAAATAAGAAATGATGAAGTGTACAGTAGAGTAGGAAAGGAAAGGACCATATGTAACACCATATAGAAAAGAAGAACTAGATGGATAAGAAACACCGTGAGACAAAATCTGTTGGTGAATAACATAGCTGAAGGCATAATAGATTGAAAAGTCCCCATAGGAAGACCCAGGAATAAGTTCATGGACCAAATAAAGAGGAAAGTAAATAGGAAGAGATACCAGGAGGTAAAGGAACTAGCATTAGATAGGGAAGGGTGGACGGCTGCAGTCAACCAATCTTAGAATTGAAAGACCAATGAATGCATTTCAAAACATAACAATGCAGAAGTCCTCAAATACAAAAAATGGGTTCACCCAGAACAAAACTGCTATGATCAATGGTACACAAAGACTTTATAAAGAGGCAACTGGCGGTATTATTCCCAAAGACCACCTATTCACACGCTCCATATGAACTTCGGGGACTTTTCCGTAGCAGCCCGGAGGAATAGAACCGAGCACACTTCCCTTCATTTTTGGGTATTCACCGAGTATATTTCATCACCGGACAGGAGTTTCACCTGTATTTCGACGAGTGTCTTCAAGTTAAATTCGGGATACGGGCAGAACCATTACTTTCAATATCTGCAAATGCGGTGACAACTCAAGTATAGAGAAATATTTGCTTTAACGCTGCGGAAGTTTACGTCGAACCGGGAATTCATTTATGAAAAATAGCCACGGCTGGGCCATACAAGCGTGGAAGCAGAACGTGAAAAATACCAAGTGTCGGTTAAATTAAATGCATATTTTTTGTTTTATAGATGATTCCATCACTTATATCTGCTCTTTTATTATTAGTTTCGACCTATTTATTATACTCAATAACCATGTATCAAAAAGTATATTGTAGAGCTTTTGATACCGTATAACTGGTTTCGTTGTTGGCAAGGAAGAATAGAGATTCACCAAAATATTCTAGACTTGTAAGAGTTCCATTCAATGGGCCATTGGATGTACACTGAGAGTGCATTATGCGACCTAAAATGCTGTGAATGTCGCTGGACCTGAGTCGTAGGAAAGGATGCGGAAGGGAATTCTCTTGGGAGACCTGAGGCAGGAATTCACGAAAGAAAAATAAAAAATCTGGAAAAGGCACTAACAAACATTAGCAGCCGCCAAGGTAATGCCGCGGACCGCGAAAGCCTTAGAAACCCACAGCATCCCCTGCGGGACTCCTCCCGAGTACGTATAAGGTTATGTACTCCAATAGTCTCCACTCCGGTGTTCCAGCTGTTGATGTGGTGCATGCAAGAGGAGAGGCATGGAAGAGGATTAGCATGGGACACGGTCCTAGCCAGGGCATCTTCTTATCCTCCGCGGGAGTGTATGCACGTTGGGGGAAAGGAAGAGTTGGTTATGAGGTAGGGGTTCTTCGTATGGCGGTGGCAAGGGTTTGGAAGGAGTCTAACATGGGCTGAGGTGGATGAGGGAACCATAATGCTTCCACATGCGCAATGACCCAATTCGGTTACGAAGCTCTGCTTTCAGGCCGGCCTCTCCGATATATAGTAAAACTACATTTACGGGTTAAGACCTCACTTTTTCCCATACATATAGCCCAAGCCAGCTATCCAGGCTGCTGTGCATATTATTTTTTACTCCTCTCTCTCCCTCTCTCCCGAGAAATTACGAAACTGGGTTTTTACCATCCACCCCGAAAGTCCTTGGAGGTTCTCGAAAAGATTTTCGCGAGTAATTAGTGCCGTCGCAAGATTGTGCGCGATGGAGTTTGAATTGATGAGTTTTTAATTCCCGGGATAAAATTTTCGACTTTTTTTTCGCCCCTCTATCCCATCTCCTTACCATAGCCCACCATTCACGTGCATTCATACTCGGAAGGGTTTTCTAAGTTTTTAAGTCCCGCGTTCTGAAGTGCGTTAATAACGACAGGATGGAATCGTTATTAAATGGTGGAAGAAAGAATTTTAAAATAAAAACGTCAGGAGAATTCTACAGTCACAAAGGGTGGGGAGAGTTTATGTCTCGAGCGACATTCGTATTTTACAATCCGCCGTTTCGAGCGGTATTTTAATGATTAAATTAAGAATCTAATTATGGCGTAAGATTCCCGTGCATCCCCATTGAATTGCAATTAATATTTTTGATGCCATATTTTTCGCCAGATAGACCGGATTAAATTACCTATGGAATATTATAGCATTAAGTATAATTTTATATAATAACCACCAAAAACCTTGGAGTTAATGTAAAGTTTGATATCGCTGTTTCTAAATTTATTGCCACCATAGATATTAAATATTATTCTTCCAAACAGTGACAATATTTTACACTTTTCTAAACGTTGCATTTTTAAAAGGTTGAATCATTTATCAATGTTGGCTGCAATTTTAAAATTGAATTAAATTTTATCATTTTCTGTTTGTTTCAAACAAAAGTTTTCTGTTCTGTCAAAATTTGTTTTGAAATCCGAATTCTGAAAAATATATGCCCGCTTTATTTTGACTTTAGCCAATATTTTATTCATTTCATAATAGATAACTGCATATTCCGTGTGTCTTTGCAGCTTTTGCTCGGCAGGTTTGAAGCAATATTTATGCATGTGCCCTTCTCCCGTTCATAGCGTCTTAGGGAAACTAATTTAAACTAATTTCATTGTAGTCCGTTTGTTATTAAAGTTTTCAAGTTATCTAAACACCTTGTATTTTTTAAAATTACTTTGTCGTCAGTATTATAATCAGAAAAACATAAAATCTCATTTTTCGTTTTTAAGACCATGATCCCCTCAATGGCCTAAGTACTTGGAAATTGTGCAAGAATATATTGTTCCGCCACAGCTAAGGGAAGGCGGTGGGAATGTAAACCCTCTAGCTATGTGTTTTAGGTCGGAAATAATAATGAATTTCATCAGGGCATGGACAAAAAGTGAAGTGTGTTGACAGTCAAGCCTCGTAATGTTTCAGATGCGATAATTTATGATACCAAGGAAGCAAATTTTAAGCTATCCGGGACTAGCCATGGACTTCCACTTTTACGGAGTCACCCGCAATGAACAAATGCGCGAATTTCCACAGAGAAAAAAATCATCCGCCTTGACCGGGATTCGAACCCGGCTCCCTCAATTTCCTGCCGAGAGTTTTTTTTTTAGTTTTTTTATCTCTTTTTTACATAAAATACTATTAAAAGACGTTGAGCAGCCATGCCTTTTCATTCTCTGAGGAGGGTAACTGTTTATTTACTATTTTAATTTTATCGATTAAAGCCGATCTTATATTTTTCTGACCTGTTTAGCCAGTTAAGCTACCGAGGCGTCCTCTTCCCCTGTGGATTTTTGTGACCTTTACGGGACTAGATGTTCTCGACTGCGGGACATACAATGTAACAATCAGTCGCCATTGAGCGCTTAGCGCCACTGCCCACGAGGAAGGATGGTACTTTGAGCACAGAGAGGCGTTCACTCTTATTTGACAAATTTTAAGCTATCCGGGACTAACCACGGAGTTCCACATTTACGGAGTCACCCGCAATGCACATAAAAAAAGCACTCGGCCGGAAATCGAGGGATCCGGGTTCGAATCCCGGTCAAGGTGGATAATTTTTTTCTCTGTGGAAATTTGCACATACCAAGGAAGATTGAACTTAATGAAAATTCTCATTGGCAATTTATCTTTCATATTTCGTCACTTATGCCAGTTTTGAAAGTGTATGACAAGTTAAAATAACATTTTCCGAGCCAAGTTAAAACTCGCGTGATCTCTATTCATCGAGTAATCTTAGCCTAGCGTTAGGGCTACAAGCGAGTGGCAAATGTACTTGCATTAAACGCCCAGATTTGTATTGCTTGGTTGCATATTTGCAGATAAGCCGATATAATTTGTTCTACAATTTGCTACGCCCAGGTAAACAGATAACCAAACCCGAACTCTCAGTAAACGTCAAGTTACCCAAAAAGGCTGCTCCACCTTGTGGTTAAGGTGGCTGGAGCGATACCTATTTATACACAGATTTGTGTGAAACGTATCATACGCAGGCCTATTAGCAATATGTGCAGATGAAATCGAAAAAAAATGCATGTTAACGATTTAATTTCCTGACAGTTGTATGCTATCATAACACTTAGCCTTATGGAACTTGAAATATGTTTCGAAATAATTTAATGACACGAGTGAGGGTTCTTTTTTTATGGTGAAAAAATACTTTTCATAAAGGTTTTTTGTAACTATGAAAGCATCATTTATGATTAAAAACACGTATTTACAGAGAACTTTCGCTTAAATTTCAAATTCTGTGCCGTTAACCCAAGTTATAACAAACATTAAAATGGAGAAGAAAATTTTCATGACTAATTCATGCATCATTTATATTAAAACATGTATGGTCACTGCCAACGTATAAGCAGATTAACAAGGATCTGGTTGGCATGGTGGCTAGAATACTACCTAAGCATAGGGGCGGCCAGGGTTCAAATTCTTGCAGGGGAGGATATTTTTCAAAGGAAACCCAATTCCTACTTGAGTGTCTTGAGGAGGGCACTTCAGGTACAGGACTCCGTCTATCGGATGAGATGTTAAACTGTGGTCCCCTTGACGCCTTTTGTTGAGAGCAGGCTAATGCCAATGCCGGGTTTCTGTCCACCCTTCCTCTCTTACCTATCCCCTATGGCGCAAGCTTTTGATCTCCTCCCCAAAAAAAAGGAGATGCACTTGTGTAGCGGGGTTCAAGTATGATTTTCGACTTGTGTGAAAGTGTATTTGAACAAGTAATCAACGACTCACAATTGGTACTCCAACCACCTTAAAATCAAAAATATGTTGTAAAACTGAGTCTTAATAGGATCAAGTACTAATGTGTGAGCCAATTAAATTGTAGAGTCTACTTGAGTGGGTAATGACTTGAAAATTTTGTATCAATCGAGTATAATGACGACACGTGGTTCATGCTTTTTACTTGGCATTAAATCTCAAGAACTGACTGGAGTGACGAAGTAAGACGAACTCAGAAATTAGATAAAAACATATTTTCCCGCGAGCCATTAATGATAGCAAAAAAAGCCGAGAAAAATATGCACTCGTGAAATACATCTTTCAAGTCTTCCTTTTTTTTTTGCTCTTCATTTTCCAAAATTCCTCCATTTTGTATAACTGGTGTTGCATTACCCCCTGGCATTTGCACGTGTAGCCGCTCGCTGGATGGCGCACTGAGTCAAGAGTAACTGCACCCTTTAAATTTACCATTCCCAGATTCAATATTATCTTTCAATTTTTTTGGTAAACTTTTCCATTAAGTGATTTTTCACCCTTACGCTAAAAACTTGCGTGGATTTGCAGGCCTTGCAGATGCAGATTCGGTCACACTTGAATGGCTTCCACATCGTGGCGTTCCCATTTCATACTTCATTTTCTTAATAACGGACCACGAAGCCATTCTCTCATTTCGCTGCAAGGAGCATTCTGCAGCCGTATATTTCTCGACTGTAATGAGCTGTATCGGAGCGGCCTGTTTCCTTAGTTTCGCGTTTCCTAACGTTTTTGCGTGATTTCTGCCTTTCACAATGCCATATTTACCAAAACGATTTTCTCATAACTCGCGCTTATTTTTAATCGTATCTTCCATTCGTGAGAGAGACTTTTTGTCTCATATCGTGGAATCGGGCGATGTATTTTCTTCGTCCAAATATCTCGCATTTCAATTCAATTTCGGAAATGTTCTTTCTCTTTGTTCTTATTTGTCTTTCTATTCATGAGAATGAATTTTCGTGAGAATAATAGAGAATGGTAGGAGTTGCAGTCAGAAAACGATGTAAAATAGTCAATGCGAAATAATTAAGTCGCAAATTTGATAACTAGTAAGGAATGTAATGGAGGTAATCCAATGAACCACGATGATCAAATATGATGGACCAGCATTTGAATTTTGTACATAGTAAACAGTAAAAACTACCCTCCATTTAATTTACTTAAATAATGTGAAAAATCCAATGGCCTAGTGATTTCTCAATAAAAAGATTTCCAAAAGTACCTATAAGTATATGACACACAAATGTTCATGCAGCTTGCCGGAGCCAAATACATGTGAAGAAGCAATCAGAAATACAAGAAAAGATGAGGCAACACCAAGTTATCAATTCAATTGTATTTTGATGGAAATCATGGCAATATAAATTAAATGATATTTTAAAATACTTCCGTTTTCTCGGACGTGAGTTCGTGGAATTTGCTTAACATTGTAAATGATACGTTTAACTTATTTTTTCCTCATAAATTGATTAAAAGAAGACAACCTAGGTTTCGACGAAGCTCGTCAACATCAGATACATAAGTGAAAGAAGATATCTGCTTTCGGCGAACAGGCATCTGTTCGGCAATTTATCTTTCTTAATTTATCGCTTCTGTCAGACCTATAAATGTAGTGAGGCGTCATAATAATATTCTCTGTTTTGCTCTGAAACGCACCAATTCTGAATTTTACCAAGAAACATATAGTAATTCTAGCGTGTAGCCTCCGAGTCTCTAGGGGCTCCCACCTTAATCCCTCTAAAAGTTGTGAAAAAAGTTTAAATTTGCGTAATTTAAGAGTAATGTATGAGTGAAACCGGTGGGCGAATAACAAATGTCTTACCGTGAATAAATAATAAATTAAGGACGCAAAAGGAGTAGGAGGCTAGAGCTATAACAGGAACGTGAGAGGCTGCATAAATAGGTCAGATGAAATGGTGAAGTGTATTATGGGAGTGAATTTGGTGGAGCACAGATTTTATTGTGGTTTCTTATTGTGCACGGATAAAAAGGGTTATTGTACCCATATGATCGGTAATATATCTCTCTTATTTTATCGCTTCTATCAGACCTAGACATGCAATGAGGCGTCAAGATAATATTCTCTCCGTCGCTCTGAAACGCACCAATTCTGAATTTTACCAAGAAACCTATAGTAATTCTAGAGTATAGCCTCCGAGTCTCTAGGGGCTCCAACCTTAATCCCTCTAAAAGTTGTGAAAAAAGTTTAAATTTGCGTAATTTAAGAGTAATGTATGAGTTAAATCGATGGGCGAATAACAAATGTCTTGCCGTGAATAAATAATAAATTAAGGACCCAAAGGGAGTAGGAGGCTAGAGCTAAAACAGGAACGGGAGAGGCTGCATAAATAGGTCAGGATTTTAATTCAGACCCACTCCCAACACCCTTTTCTACTTCGGGGGAAAGGATGTGGGACGTTTGCGAGGTGTGAAGATACACCTGGATTCCCTGTAACGGAGATTGTGCCTCCCCCCCTCCCGAAAACCCCCCACCTTACTCACGCGATGATGCCCCACTATTCTGTCCCCCTAACATCACCGTTCCCCAAGGCACCCTCCGTCCTCCCGTCTTAGACCCGAAAAAACCTTCCACACCGGGTCTTCCTCTTCCTCTCTCTCTCTCTCTAGGAGGAAAGAGGACGGAAAATAGGAATATTTAAAAGGATCAGGAGAGGAAGAAGCCGCCCCGACCGTTGTTACAGCGGTGCCCCCCCTCTCCCCACACCCCGTGGAATGTTACCGAGTAATTCCTATTCATGAGTTTCCCGGAGGCGTGAATTTTTTGATCCATTTTCATAGAAGCAAAGGATTACTCTTCCTCGTTCTGACCTCCCTTGCTTTTTTTTATTTTTTTGCTTATTTCTCGGTCCCCGTGGAAAAAAGTGGAGGAAAAGCGTCGGCGGATGGCAGCACGTGTGCGGTGGAAGACGAGAAGGGAAGTAATCCCCGCTCTCCGACACCTTAAAGTCGGAAAACTATTTAGAATCAAGGACCTCGTCTTATATTCCCTTCACACCGTCCCTTTCCTTTCCTTCTGCTGCGCAGTAACGGGCCGAGTTCGGAGATTTTTAGAGTCCCGTTTGTTTCCTCGATTCGTAAATCGTAAAGTTTTGATGTGCCTACCAGCGTCACTCCGGGAATCCTGCGGACAGAATACGCCGAAGAGGTGAGACAAACATTTTTAATTCTGATTTACTATTGCCTCACACTAACGAAACGGATAAGAATTGTTTGACAAGCTTTGACCCGATACTATTCCACTTTAAATTGGCTGGAATTCAGTTATGCTCATATTCTATCTTCTTTCTTGCCATTTTTGAGAAAATATATCAGTGAGAAGCAAATATTCTCAGAGTATTGAATAAAAATGTAATGTAAACAACCCACTGTACAATTATTTAAGACATTAGTAATTAATGCAATAATAGAAGCCATAATGCGTTATTTCAAAAGGATTTACACTTCAGTGGGCAAATTCGATTTGAAAGTCATAATTAAAAATATGTTGTCCAATAATCTAAACATATCTTCTTAATTATGTTTTTGATAGATATACCAGCTCATTAGTGGCAGCTTAATTTTGAATAAAAAACAAAAAGTGGGATTTAGAATTAATTTTTAAAAAGCAAATCGCAGTGAAATCATTATTTTGGTTGGGCTTCATATTGAATAAGCCGTAAGCGTAATGAATACATAATGGAAATACGCTTTTCATAATGCGAAATACAGCTTTACCTTTCACTAAATAATATTGACAAATGAAAATCTGAATGAGTTACACAATCCTTGTAAAGAATAGGAGGAACCAAAAAGGTGCCCCAGATATCGTATGCTAAGCAAAACTTTGAAAAAAATTTAAATCGAATAGTTTTTGAGACGTACGATGAGCCCAATTTTTCAATGATATTAATCCTAATTAATTTTAAATTCAAAGATAAAATGACTAAATTATTCACAAATCAAGCTCGTCCATTTATTGACCATATTCGGGGCTACCTACTGTCTTCCGGTGGATATGAAATCATTTAGGTCAAATAATAAAGACTTTTCATGATATCCATCGTAAACATGATGAGACAACTCTCTCGCATTCATTTTAGTGTTTTTTATTATACAGCATAGCAAATAGCTTGGGACTTAGGAGCACAAGAAATTTTAAGGTACCAATTCCACTAGGATCAGAGTGAAAGCTTAGTAAAAGACAAGGTTTAAATCGTTAATAAAACTAAAGTGGTATACCCAAGGCGGGACTCGAAACTGTGACATTTGTAATACCACGCTAATCCTGAGCTACGATTAATTATGGTATGATACAGGAATTACTCCACACCCAATAATGTAGGATTTATTATTTATAATTTTGAACTCCAGGCAGCATTTAAGCATAATTCTTGTATCAAGGCTACCGTCCCAGGACACAATGCATTACTGATGATAATTTAGTACATAACACGCATAGTAACTAAACATTGAATAGATTGTGGCGCCACGATATTAAGAGAGAGTGCCCTCCTTTTTCATTCCATTGTAATCAAGCATACATTGCCTAATCTAAACATTGTAAATAGTCATTAATCAAAATACCATCATTATTATAATATTTTATCTAGCCATTTGCTTTAAAAATAATAACTATGTCTTATTTCTATCATACATTCCACAGTAATATTGATGGAGGAAAGGATCGCCATTTGAAAGTTCACGCTGTAAACCATTTTTAAGAAACACTATAAATCCACACATTCTTTTGATCGATTTCAACGTCTAAAGTAGCGTCTTTAAAGTACTCCATATGCATCACGTGTACCTTGAACATGGCGCATTAATCAGAAAAAGTGTGTTTCTTAAAAATGGTAAATACTAGAATACTCGTGAAAAGTCTGTACCTCCTGTACAAAAAGCACTTCTAATGCAATAGGTTGGGCCTCAGAGGAAAACACTTTCTCCGAAAATTTCAAGTACAGTCTACTTCAGGAGCTGTAGACAAATTACCTTTAACTAAACGTTAACATTAACGTCTCGTTAACTAATGAATTTCAAGAATTTTTAAACTAAAAATGTATCGTGATTGTCATGGACAGTTCTGTTATAACAGTTTCCTAAGTAAGCAATGATATGAAGGTTTGATGCTTGTTAATCCCCTATTACATATAAATATAAACTTCTCCTGGACAACCCGTGTTGAGGAAGGACTTGTCAGGGGAAATATATACGGTTGACGAACCTAAACTTCGTTCCTTAAGTCGTTAGCCGCGTTATAAAGACCCACGTCCTGAGACTTCGAGGGTTGTGTGTTTTCTGGAGAATACTACCTCACCTTTGAAGGGCTCTCGGTTCACGTATCGTAAAGGGTTGATGGTCTTGCCCAGTTTTCTGCGCAAAGAGCAGGAGCAGAATAGGCCAGCGTGGTTAGAAAACAGGTAATTTTCGTCCTACACTTTTCGTAGGAAAGAAGATGTTTTTCCACTGTTATTTCAAGGACAAGGAAATAGGTATTAAAATTCTCGGAGATAAGAACCAAGCCTAGAGTTAATATTATAATCAGTACACACTACATATAAAGGTTGGATTTCTGTGTCATTTCAGTTCGACAAACATGAAACGGAAATCTTTTCGCGATTTAAACCAAAACCCCTTATTGAGTCTGTCTGTCTAAGAATATGTTTCAAAACAATATTACATATATATTTATCGGTTGACATTACTGGACACTTTTTCTTTAGGCCACATTAACCGAAATGCATAAGATCAAAATTTCCTTGGAGAGACACCTCATAAGATACTTTAAAGATGCAAGAAATGTGACGTCCATGTGTTATCTTGTGGACCCGTCTTTATCATGAAGGATTGAGGTTTAGGACTGTAAAAGTATAATGCAACTGCTTCATCAAGGAAGTCTCCTGAATAAATGTATGCAGGCGACGATAAAATGGTATGAAATGTTAAGTTAAGAGACTCATACCCTTTTGTAAGATAAAAATATATATTTATAGGCAACGAGAATAGCGCCGGAAATGGGTTAGAAACCGTAAAAGATCTGAAGTAAAAAATCAAGCCTAATATGTATGTACACAAAAATTCGAAATCACGTCCGTTAAAATTTCAGCAAATAGGTATCATTAATCTTACATCACAGAGCATCTATTCAGGTCTACGCATTAAGACTAGTCATTGTTTGTTTACACTATTTTCTTTATACTTTTATGCGCCCGCTACTCAAAAACATGCATGCCAAAGATGTCATAAATGCAAATGCATTACAGAGCTGGTAAAAAGTTGCTGAGAAATAACTTGATAACTTCCGGAATTAATTAGGTCTTAAATTTTAAACGTCATGTTATTGAAATGATAGTTTGGACAGTTGAGATCGTTTTAATGTGTTTTTTCCATTAAATTCAGAAATTCTATTTTTTCTCACGAAGCATAGAGTTAAACTTTAAACATATGTAAGCATTTTTTGGTACTTAATTGTTCTTCCTTCGCACGTGATTCGAGTATATCTGCACTGTTTTTTTCTTCTCCTACAGAGAGTTGTCAAGGAAAATCTCTACGCATTAAGTGACATGGAGGCCGTTTCAGTCTTTATCAGCTCATATCAGATAAGAAAATACTAAAATTAAACCGTAAACTAAATCTGCAGGCTAGAAATTTAATAAATTTATACGTTCAAGCTACACAATCATTTTACAATAAATGCTTTCTCGGTCAAGACACAGGAATAAGGTGACTTTAATCTTGAAAGAAACAAGGTCAAAAAGGGATCTTATAAGGAATACGCATACGTTTTATCCTTGGGGCATACAAAGTAGCTATTCTCCAAAAAGGATCCGGGACAATGATTCAATTTGGAATTGAGGTCAACTCGATAATATCAAATATTTCTCCTGTGACTAATCCTTCAGCTACGAGAATCGAGTTAGATTCCTACATCTGAAGAAATTGAAGAGGTTCAGGCAATATTACGTGAAATTTGAACATATCGTATGGAAAATGAGATGCACAACTTTTCACAAATAAAATTAACTTCATTAACGACCTTAATTTCAATGAATTACATAACAGTATTACCTCAGTAACCTCTAAACACAGGGTTTCTTCAAAAATTGCTTCTACTGGGAAAATTTCTCTATCCGTTTCTATTTTAGCTTCAATATATCATAGAAAACTTACCATACAAAAACCAAATACATTTTTTTCCTCTTTAAATCATTGCCTGTCAGTACAAGGACATTAACAAATGACACTCTCCTGAAGTAGCTTTCCTCAGTTTCACTAATAAGGGGATATCTGTGCTTGAGTGTCATGATGTCATCACGCATCTAGCAAAATACATTTCTACATGTTGGACAGCCAATTTGGAGAATTTTAATAAAAAATCAGAATACTTTAAAAATACATTAATGTATATTATCGACTTCTATTAATAATGTGATTGAAATCTCTTTTAAGACCTCGGCCTAAAGCCCATTCTCATTCATTATTTCAAATATATTGTCATCAAAAGAAAGAAAGCATTCGCCATTTGGTAACGTCATAGTACGAAGGTTACAAAATTTCTCTGAACCTTAGACATATCAAGGGATAACCACAATTAGAATAGATCATATTGCTCAATATACCATAAGTACCCTCTCTGAATTACACCACCTACGGAAATATTTTGGGAAATAAATAGAGACAGGCTTTATTGGAAATTTAGACACATTCCAGCCTCTGTATCTAGGTAGTAGGAGGGAATCGAAAAAAATGGCGTAGAATTTTTAATTTAAAACCACTGTAGAGTCTGCATGCAAAGTATTACAATCACAAAATTAAGTTTTGGATATAGAGATAGATTCTTCCGATTTCCTATCCCTGTGTGACGCTGTGCATTAAGAATCATCAAATGATTTTCGTAGATCATTTGACGATTATTAATATTTTTTTCTTATTTTTTTCAGTATCTTTTTCTTATTAGTCTGTTATATTAGAATTTAAAATCACAACTGGAATCATGAAAAAACTGATTAATAATTGATTGCAGATGATGAGCTATCGAGGCAGAAAACGAGACTTTCGAACGAGTGAACAATAAAAAATTGAAATTTATAATAATAGGAATTGGCTGGAAATGAAGATGTATTTTTAAGTAGTATTTTGAATGACCGCCTGCCGTTGAAAATACATTTCTACATGTTGGACAGCCAATTTGGAGAATTTTAATAAAAAATCAGAATACTTTAAAAATACATTAATGTTTATTACATGTATATATAATGTACATTATGTATAGAGATCAATTTAAATAAAGTTTCTTCATGCATGACGGAGGTTTTTACAAGAAAGAGAATACTTTTTTATTATTCTCCACGCCTGAATTTAAAAACACCGACTTTTCTTCTCCATCGCCAAATGTCTCCTCACGGTTTCTTCATGATGTGTTTTCGCGAAGCTGACTAAATATTTGTGGATGCAGCAATGTAAAAGTGAGAGCAGAACATTTCTGATGTTGATAATCCTTCTCTAATTATTGATATGCGCGTGACATAAACCTTTCCTTTCTAGTCTTGATTGAAGGTGATTTTAGGCTTCCATTAAATTTAGCCCTTATTTTCAGTAAATAATGCATTACGAACATGTTACGCATAAGCTTTAATACTAAGACAGGATATAACGACCGCTTAGCTTTTTATGAGATTTTTACGCAGGAACCTATATTAATGCGATATTCCTTTAATAATTACAATTTCAATAATCGTCTCAATTTACCAATAAATTTAAAATGATTCTTAATTTCCTTTAATAAAGACCAATAATGTGACAAATTTATACCTATTTAAAGACTCTAATGCATATTTAGTTGGTGGTATAAAGTCTTACGACTTCCTCATCAAAATTTATCTACGGATAAGTGGAATTATAACAATGCTTTAATTAGATAAATATCGATAGATTTTATTAGATAATATTTATTAGATAATTAGAATATAATAGTCAGAAATGAATAGTTTAATATTGACATTTGCAATAACTTACATTGACTTTAAACTAAGAACCAATTTTGCAAAAGTTTTATGCCTATTTAAAGCCTCCAGTATATGATTAATTGGTAACAATAAGGTTTACTACTGTCAAATTTGATCATTCTCTAAGCCAGTGGAATTCAAACAATCATTTCAATAAATAAATTCCAACTAGCCGGAAATTTACAGTTTAATAGTCACATTTGCATTAACTTCACATGCAAAAGAACGGAGAGAGGAATAGAATGGTCCACTTTAAGGCATCGGTCTTTTCCAAGTCATATAATTT
Source organism: Ceriagrion tenellum (assembly GCA_963169105.1). Lineage (NCBI taxonomy): Eukaryota > Metazoa > Arthropoda > Insecta > Odonata > Coenagrionidae > Ceriagrion > Ceriagrion tenellum. The sequence continues at coordinate 89,613,140 of OY720643.1, forward strand.
TCTAGATATGAGAGACGTAGGCACAAAGAGGCGGTTTTTATCTCTGCATTTAAGCGGGTGGCTCGGGAGTTGACCGTCCGGGGCGAGTTGCTTTTTGATTCAACCTTGCTGCTAACTCAGGACGGTCCTTCCTTTAAAAGACCACACGGCGAGGAATCCCCGAATGAAAAATAAGGTCGCCACTGAAGATGTTCCTCGACCAGTATTGATAACGACAAGATAACTTCCGCAGAAGATATGATTCGCAAAGGGATTCCTGCCAGAGACTCCGTCGTGACTTCGCGTATTTCCATGGATAAAACCGATTATGATAACATCGCAGGAAAAGACAAAAATACCTATGCCATAGAGCTACTTTAAATGTCAAATTATAAAAGGACATAACATCAATACATTTCTTGAAACTAAAGTAAAATATACTTCTCAACTTATTGAATATTCCATCAACCATCGTAGTTTTCATTAGGGAATCTCCATCGTAGTAATAAAAACAACTATTCTACCCCAAAAGTTCGATATCCTAATTTTGGGATCCAAATTTCACAAAAAAAATCTAATTGTATTTATTTCATTTGCTAAAACTAAAATGTTTTCTAGGAAATATGTAGGGCACACGGCCTATCCTAAGCTATGTTCTCCCTGGAAAACTTTTGGCAGCTTAAACCACCACTAAGCCTCAAATTTAACAATAATATTTAACTTTCTCGTCAATTAATGACTATTCCATACACCATCGTTGTGTGGAATTGGCGATTTCCTTCGCAGTGATGAAAATATTCTACCTTCACATAAGCTTGATATCCTAATCCATATTTCGCAAAAAATATTTACAAACTCCTGTAGAACAACGTTAATGTAATATTTGCATACGCCGTTAACATGAGACACATATTCAGCAAATATTATTAAAATATGAAGAATCTCTCTACGGTGTCCAAGATTTTTCAGGATTTTAATAATATTTTTAATTTCATCCGCTAAAAATAAAATATTTTCTAGGAAATATGCAGGGCACAAGGCCTATCCTAAGCCATGTTCCCTCGAGAAAATTTTTTATGGCATAAACCATCACTAAGCCTCAGGTTAAACCGTGCTATTTAACTTCCTCGTCAATTTTTTCAAAAACAGGTCACTTTTTCTGACCTGCGATGGGGATTTTCCCTTTGCATAAGGTAATGGGTTTGTTTTCGTCCAAGGACCATCTCTAGGTGGTTTGCCTTGTCCGCATTATGGGAAGAAATCCAAACTCTCCTTTGTACTTAGGCCATTGGCTAAGCTTAGTCTTGCGGTCCGCCCGTAAATAACACTCAACAAAGGACTCATCTGATTTACATGGCAACGAACGGGATAAGAAGGGCCGGGCCGGTGAGTGCACAAGGTAAAAATATTTGTCCGCGTCCAACGGGCACAGAGGACACATAAAGTGGAATGCACGTAAACAAGGAAGGAGCTTGGATTCTGGGGCTAGCCAAGAGATCCAACCCCTTAGAGAAATATATCCATGCATGCAGACCTGCAGATGAACGTGATACGTGGAACTTGCTTCCCATGCGAGCGTCTTAGACTCAAGTTATCTGTGCTTCATTACAGCTATTTTAGACGATCGGATGAAAATTTTCCTACATTTGACATTAATCATTTTTATGGTAGACGTTTAAGATTAAATATATCTACAATAATATGGAGTAGCACTGAAGAATAAGTTGAGCATTATTCACACCGCGTGGCTAACTTTTTTCATTTTGCTTTTCTTTTCATTAAGAAAAAGATATGAGTAATTATTCATTGGTTGTCCAATCATAAGATTGGTTGACTGCAGTTCTCAACAATTACTTACCTTCCTTACAACAATTCCTTACCTACTAATATCTCTTTCCATGTGCTTATCCCTTTACTGGTCCATGAACTTATTCCTGGGTCTTCCTCTGGCGAATTTTTCTCTTTTTTGCCTTCAATATGTTCTTCACAAACCCTTTGTGCCTCAGGGTATGTCCCATTGTTCTTCTTTTCTGCATGTTGTTCCGCATGGTCCTTTCCTCTTCTATTCTGTACGCTTCATTATTCCTTAATTTGACCGTACATTTTATATTCACTAATTAATTAATTCATACCATAAGTAAACCTCTTTGGTGATGTCAATACAAAAGATTCTGTGTCAGTTACCTGGAGGTATTTTTTTATTGTCCATTATTTTAGTATTTTCGGCATAAAACTATGATTGCGTAATATCGACGTCTATCTGAAATGGAACTAACTAAATGGAACAAAACGAAATGACTGGAAAACATAAAGCTGTGATAAATAACTCAGTGGTAGTTGAATTGTCCCAATGCTTCATATCCACTGCAATCACTGCAACACAACACTGTAACACAAGCAACTTCCATTGATAAAACACGAATAGGAAGTTTAGTTGATGGCAAAGTACTACCTTTAGAAGTAAATCTAAAACACTTTAAATATTTCAACTACTCAGACCAGTAGGAAATCATATACCATAAATGAGCAAATGTGTATACTCGGAACTTGATGATGGCGCGCCTCAACAATCATGCCATGGTTGTTATTTCGGTTTTCGGGCAACAGTTTGAAGACCTACTGCCCTCTCCATCAACCTCAATGGTCATATTGTATTAAACGAGATATATTATAGCATCAAATTAGAATTATCATCATTATTACATATAATTTGTTACATGGACAATCAGTTTACCGATACAATTAGCATGATAATATTCTAAAGCCATTCATGGTCATAGTTTTATCCAACAGTTAATGAAAGATTATTTTAAAAAATAAACAAAGTATCTATAAAAAACTTAACCGAATTAATATGTTTAAATGAATGGTATAGGAAGCGTGAATAATGAAACATTACAGATGTAAACGAAGAATATTTTAGTAAACTTTTCATTCCCATTCGACAAAAATTGTATACTTCACATGAGAAAGAAGCTAGACTTTGAAAACCCCAATTTTCGTCACCCGAGCCTTCGGCTCAGCGACATTGTTCAACAGTAGGTACAGTCACTTCATAAAGTATTGCGACACACTACGCTAGCGGTTCGTATAGGTCGGATGTCGAAGCTCGAAATAAGTCGGCTATCCTGAACTATCTCTGGTGGCTATGTCCCTCTTGAATTTCAATAAATATCATACTGTACCTGGAAATGCTCATAGTCAACATAGATGGCTCAGGATAGCCAAAGTACTTCCAGTTTCGAAAGCAGACCTATACAAACCGCTAGCATGGTGTGTCGCGATACTTTATGAAGTGACTGTACATAACCCATATAGCGCAGCCCTGACGAACATAAATGGGAAATCACAGAATGTTATAAAAGTAGAATGCTATAAAAGATTGTTATAAATTCATAAATTTCATAACATGTCATTTAAACTAAATGTTACAATAACAGAAAGTTATAAAAAAATACCGTTTCTTTACTTACACGGTAAGATGGCTTCTGATACACTAAATCCTTCGATTAGGTTTTAGCGATGAGTTCATCAATAATTTACAGCACATTTAATTTGCCCTGGAAGGAAAGAGACACGATGAGAGGATAAATTTCAATTAATATATATGAGATATAAGAAAAGAAGAGATCCTCAAGCGATTGGATAAGGTGATCTGTTATTAGAGATGTAATGTAACGAGAGATGAGATGTAAATGAGATTTAAATTACGTTGTTAGAGATGAAAAGAAGAGATCCATAAGCGATTGGATAAGGTGACAATGGCATAGATTTTTGGGTCCCATTTTAAATTCATAGTTAAGGATTATACATTTTGACGCGTATTCTATTTCGTGTCTCTGCTTCAGGCGACACCAGCCGCAGAATACCGGACGCTGAAACCACGGCGTGAGCTGGATGCGAAGGCAGACAAGCATGTGAGCGGATAAAAGCGAACGTGGGTTGATGGAAGGGACGAAAAAGGATACCCAAAGGTTGGATTTGAAGCGATGAGACGCGTGTTGCGAACGATCTCCCCATAAAACACCTCTAATCTCCCTTTCCCTCAGACGCTTGTGCATACTCTTCATGAATTCTACCCCCTGCCCGATACCACTCAACCCTAAGCATCAACCTTTCGTCCCGGGGAAATATTTTCCAAGCAAGAGGAGTTAAGAAACTCGATCCTGATGCGTTTTAGTGGAAGAAAAAAATAATTTTATCATGTGAATATGTCTTTCATCCAAAAAATAATCACATGCAAGGAAAGTGCACATGTCTGAATTTGAAGAGAAGGAGTGCAATATTTAGTAGCCTGTTTCTTTTATCATACACTTTTGCAGGATTTTCAGATACACTTTGCCATTATATTAGACTCATCCGGTTTAATATTTAATTCTTTTTATACAGTCAAATAGGAGAAGTACACTATTTTCATATATACCAATTAATGGCACATTTATTCGACACTCTTTCACCTCCCAACACGCCCCTAACCCTATTCCATCTACCTTTCCTGTAAATACTTCTTAACATTCCCGCAACCACTAGATGAATCATGCTGTTACATTATTCCCAGCCTATCCAAGTCTCTACATCAGAAAATGAAGAAGAATAAGGGTGACTGTTTCATATATTAATTTTTTCTATCATACGCAAACTTATGTTCCTCAATACGTAACGAACACTTCCTTCCAACATTCGCAAGACTTTTTCTTCAATATTCTTTCCGTTTGTCACACTCATTCCGCCAATTTACACAAAATCATTCCAATTTATCTGTCATTTCACCATTCACTCTATCCTTTAATTTTCCTCCCCATTCCCTTTCATGAAAACGATTCAGTTTTAAGGGTTTATAAAGAGAGACAAAAGAGAGAAAAAATTTGAAGGATGCGTACACTGCAAAACCTAGAAATTTTCATTTAAAACAACACTTGCTGAAATTCAACAAAATGTCTTCAATTCAGCGTGTTCTCGGAATCAAACTTTTCAGACTTTTTCAGGTAAATACTTGCAGAAATTCAGTACAATGCCTGAATAGAAGTAAGTCTCAGACATCAGCAAACTCATACATTAAATGTTTTCCCAAAAATTTGAATGAAATAATATTATGATACCCTTCCACTACTTCTTGCTGGATGCCGCTACCTTAATTTAATAACCATTTTTGTCAGTCTTTGGGAAAATGTATACTGAGTCATTTTTCTTTAAACAACTCTTAAACCTAAGAAAAGAGAATTATGTTTTTGTCTTGACATGTAATTACTCTAGCACTCTTTTCTTCTTTTTCTTCATGTGCCGTATCTTCTCAGAAGGTCGGCAGTCATCATGGCCACACTAGATCTTGACTGCGCCGATCTCAGCAGCTCTATGGCTGGGCAACTGTACCATGGTTTTAAGTTGTCTAGCCAGGAAGTACGTCTTCTTCCTCTGGTTCTTCTGCCACAAATCTTCTCCTGTAGAATTATTTGCAACAGGTTATATTTTTCTCCTCTCATACTGTGCCCTAAGTATTGTCACTTCCTTACTTTTATTGTATTTAGCACTTCTTTACTTTTTCCCATTCCTGCTATGACTTCTTCATTTTCGGTCCTCGACACCCAACTGATACGAAGGATTCTTCAGTATGCCCACATTTCAAATGCTTCTGGTCTATTTATTTCTCGTTTCTTTAGAGTCAAAGCTTCCATTCCATATAAAAGAGTTGAGAATATATAACACTTAACAACCCAATTTTAACATTTAAACTAAGATCTCTTGAGCAGAGGGCCATTTTCATTTGGTTAAAGGTGCTTCTGGCCTGACCTATTCTTGTTTCAATCTCATCTGAATTGTCATTGTCTTCGTTTACAATAGTGCCTAAGTCTTTGTATTTCTGAACATGCTGAACTCTCTTTCTATTGGCTAAAAGATATTCTTGCTAATGTGTTTATAGAAATCACCATGAACTTAGCCTTGCTTATATTAAGAATCAAACCAAACTCTTCACTTTTTTCTGCTACCTTGTTAAGAAGTCGTATTAAGTCATTTAGATTCCCGGCTATCAGTGCCGTGTCATCAGCAAACCTAATATTATTTATGATTTTATTAATAATATTTATTTCCACTTACTTTAATACCGGTTGTTTTATCTGATAAGGCTGCCTGGATTATGTCTTCGGAGTACTTGTTAAACAGTATGGGGAAAGAACACAACCTTGCCCCCACCCCTTTTGATTTCTATTTCCTCTGAGAACTCATTTTCAACTTTCACAGTGGCAGTTTGACTGTAGTATAGGTTGCTTATAATGCGAGTATCTTTATTGTCTAGGTTTTCCCTTTCGATTAAAGTTATGAGCACTCTTTTACATTTACTTTTAAAGTAATAACTAAATTGAATGACATTTATTCTTAAATTTTCAATAAATACTGCTGGAAGTTATGTTGTAGCCTTTTTATTGTGAGAAAAACCCTATCAAAAACTGAAGTTTATAATTTTCAGCCTTACAATATTCAGGAAACCTAGCTGAATTTCAGAAAATTTTGGAAAATATATTTCAGGGTAAGGAATAAAACTTCCCGCGGTCGGGGAAATAACTGATAGGACTCTTGATGGACAGAACCGACCACCTCTTAGTTAGAAATATCTGTGAAAATTTAGAAATATCAAAAGGGAAATGCTGACGATATGAAAAAAAATATTTCTCTCCTCCAAACTTGGTTCTCAGACCTCTGTGGCGTGTGGCGGTTTTTGTGATATGGGTGCCATTTTCCCGAACAATGCGGCGTTTTCAAAATCCCGCAAGCAAGTTTCAGGAACAGGCAAAGGGAGGATAATATAAAAACAGAAAAAAACGCGGAATCCGACGCGGCCGGACATGAATGAGAATATCACCTGGGAACTCGGAGCAGGTCGAGATTATCTCCTTAATATTTATACGGACCCACCTCAGAGCCCACATACCTGTCAGCAGACTCACTGCTGAATGGGTCATTTCCCATACCATCGGCATGGTGCTCCTGCCGCGGCAGCGGCGGGCCGTCACCTCACGTCAGATTCGCCGCTGCAGAGTTGGCGTCCAAAAGCATGCAGGGCAATCACTTGAGTGCTCAACACAATCTTCTCTCCCAACATAAATCACCTTCCAACATCGTGCGATAAGATATTTTTTCGACCATAGCTATGCTTTTATACTAGAGTTGGATACAAATAAAAGGTTGGCACTGCACATGCGAGGGCTATTGAAAAAAATAACGTGAAAATTTGTAGAAAAACTATTTTTGAGTACTTATAACTTATTGGTCCCTTTATCTTTATAAGTACTCTCCTTATCTAGAAATACACTTATTCCAGGGTTGTTTCCACTGCGCCATACAGTCGTGGAGTGCTTCTCTGGGTGTCACCACCCTTTGCACTGCCGAATTCTCATTAACGTCGTCAATGACGTCAATACTGCGTCATTGAAGCACAGATTGTAATAAGGGAAATAAAAAAAAAGTCGCCCAAAGGTAGTCGAAGTGAATAGGAAGACTAAGATTGGACGGTAATTTACCTTTAGCACAAATCCTACGAATTTACAGCTATGAGTGTCGGGCGCGTTGTATTGGTCGAGGAAACTCATTATGAACGGCTGCTTTAAAACTAGGAGCAAAATTTGCTGCAACCCGATGCTGGTAAAATTTTTCGGTCAAAATGTTACTATGTGACCCAATCACGATTTTTCCTTCAAAATTTCCACCAAGTTCTCTCAGTCTGGCAAAGGTTGGCGCACGACTGATCCTCTATTTTTCTGAGTCATACTACCATCAGTAGACGTCGAAAGCCTTCCTGGCTGAGGATTGTCTTGAACTGGCTCACGACCAATGATGCCTCAGGTAAAATATTGATTACATTGCGTACAGCAAATATCAATGTCCCTGTAAGCTTTCTTCTAAGTTTCTAAAGATTTTGTAAAATATTTCCGAAGTTACACGCAGAAGTTCATACAGCAACGTTGATCCCTGATAATTGGGCATTGAAAAAATCACCACGAGGACCAAAACAGCTTCCACTCATGGAAGTTTATGACAGAATATAAACAAGATTTAGACAAATGAAAAACCATCGCTAATCGGGAGGAAGTGTAGAATGCAGCAGTGCCAACCAAATGTCGCTAGAATCATCCGTTACCGCGCGATAAAACATTTCCGTTACTTTTTTGAACCACCCGTTGTATTAATTTTCAAAGCTTAAAATTTTTTCTCTTAATATACTCAGAGTATATGGACTGAAGTTTTGCGTAAGATTTTAAAATATATGAATATATATTACAGAGTGAATTCTGGATATGGCTACAAATCCTGAGAATGGCAGAACAAGCATTTCTTCTTCTTCTTCTTCTTCTTAGCTTTAATCCCAATTATTTGAGGTCAGCTTTTTGGACTTTCAGCCTCCAGCGTGCTCTATTCAAAGCCATGTCCTCTTTGGCACCAATCTCCAACATATGCTTCTTCACAAACTCCATCCATGTTTTCCTTGGCCTTCACCTGATCTTCCTTTCCTTCACCTTCAGGTTTATTACTCGTTTCCCCAGATATTCACCGTCTCGGCTAACAACATGGCCATACCACCTCAACCTGCACTCTTTCACCTTTTCTGTTACAGGTGCAATTAGCAAACTCCCTCTAATGTGGTCATTCCTAATCCTGTCAGCTCTGGTAACCCCACTCATCCATCTCAGCATTTCACTTGCATGTAATACTCACTCATGTGTACTCTTAGTAGCCCAACACTCAGCTCCATAGAGTAACACCGGTCTAATGATGGTCTTGTATATCTGGCCCTTCAGCCTAGGTGGCATCCTTCTGTCACAGGTCACACCTGTCACTGACCTCCATTTGTACCAGGCTGCAGATACCCTGTCCTTAGTTTCTAGGTCAAGGCCTTCATTCTCTTCTATTACAGCACCCAGGTATCTGAAAGAATCCTTCTTAGCCTTAGGTGTTCCCGAGATGTTAACTGAGCCGGCTTGCTTTTTGCCACCAAACTCACATACCATATACTCCGTCTGGGTCCTATTCACTCTGAGCCCAAACTTGTGCAGTTTCTGAACCCAGGCATCCAGTCTTGCTTGTGCATCCACCCTTGATTCTGCAATAAGTACGATGTAATCTGCAAATAACATGCACCATGGTGCTTCATCCTGTATATCAGCTGTTATGGCAACAAGGACCAGATTGAATAGGTATGGGCTCAGTGCCGACCCCTGGTGTAAACCAACCTGTACTTGAAAGGACCCTGTCTCCCCTGCCATTTATTTTACTCTTACACTAATTCCATCATACATATCGTTTATAATTTGGATGTAACTGACAGGGATATTCTTTTTATGTAGAGCCCAGCACAGGACCTCACGTGGTATTCTCTCATAGGCCTTTTCTAGGTCGTCAGATGCAGGTCCTTATTCGCTCACCTATACTTTTCCACAAGCGTTTTACCCCCAAAGATAGCATCCGTGGTTGATTTACCTAGCATAAATCCAAACTGGTTGTCAGAGATAGTAGACTCCCCTCTTATGGGCAGAACAAGCATTTAAGTAGATTAAATGAAGTAGGAATGGGGTACATTAGAAGACTTCACTTCAAAGTAGGAGGGGTTTCGTCATGAATTCATGGGTTATAACAGAATGAGGGTTGAATGCTCTGCAACGATTCACGGAGGTGAAAGGAATGGATTTTTCCACAGTGATCTTTACAGAATTGTGTGATCAATAGCGGGTGACTTCATTAAAGTTCCTGCGCGGTTCGTTCCGTAGTTCTATAAAATGTCCAAGTAAATACCTTTGTGCTTAATGTTGGACTTTATCTCTTGGACTGGAGTGCTTAGCACTCATATGCGAGTAATTTTGTTATTACATGCACGGCACCTGTGAGGAAAATTTGCTTCTTGAAGCCCCCATGAGATTCACAATAGAAGAGGACGCCTGAGTAGCTTAATTGGTCAGAACACTCGGCGCGAATTCGAGGGATCTGAGTTCGATTACCAATCCAAGCGAATGGTTTTTCCACTATGAATTTCACACAATTGTGTAAACATTAGCAGGTGACTACGTAAAAGTTACTGCGCGGATAGCTCCGTAGTTTTTTGAAATACACATTTTTTTAAATTAACACAATTTTCAAGAGAATGGATGATTATCAAATTGCAAATTAGATATGTGTATGATATTGGATTGAGGGCTAGAGAGGACGAAGTATACCGAGCAGTTATTGGGTGAATGTGGGGTAGCCATAAGAATAAGAGGGACATGTGAGGCGAAGGAGAAATATAACAGAAGGGAAAGAGGCAAGAATTAATAGGGTAAAATGGATGGAGTTATTAACAGCGAGCCAATATCCAAGATCTAACTTCAAAAACTAAGTTTTTCCCCTTATATTCTCCGAAATGTAACTATGTGATGCTAATGCTCGAATATTTTTTTTTCAGGTTCATGGATTGAACGGAAGGACCGAGGTCCGACTTCTATGGAATGACCCTTCCTATCCGTCCGTCAATCCTTCGTTCCTTTTCGTCAGTCATTCCTTACTGTTCGTCGTTCCTTTCGTCAGTCCTTTGCCGGTGTTTTGTTCTTTTCGGTCCGTCGTTCCTTTCGGCCCTTCATTACTTTCGCTCCTATCTTTAATAGACATGATGTGCCTTATAACACCATAAAAATCCATCTGTCAATGCAAGCGGTGTAATTATCTGATCTTTTTCTTCATATAAATAAAATACTTTTGCCAAGTCATGGAAAGAGCTGGTAATATTACCTCACATATTTTCTTTCATCCAACATCCTTTGACACAGCCATTACGGTATAACGACGATTTATAGGTATTTTTACATTCTTCAAACTAAACCAACCAAGACCATATAACAATAAAAATACATGGTTATCGGTTGAAAAGGAACAGTGAACGAGTGGAAAGGAACTGGTCCCAAAAAGGACCGGCTCAGAGTGAACGGGTTCCCAAAAATGGCCTAATAGAGTAATTGGTGCTTTACCTGTGAATAATATTTGTGAAGTTTGATAGGTTTCGCATCTAGTTAAATAATTGTCTGCTGCCTACGTGTAGGCAAAATAGTCTTTCATCATCTTACATCCATATGCCACCCTGCGAGCCGCCGTACGGGCGTGTGGCAGGGGGTATTATGTCACCAGCCGGGTAAAGGTCTAAGGTTTTTGGAGATGAAATGGTGACATGAATTTCTCTTGTGGTCGCTTATTGTTCGCGGAAAGAACGAGTTTCTGTATCTATCCGTTTGAAAGTGTTATCTCTCTTATTTTATCGCATCTGTCAGATCTAGAGATGAAGGGAGGAGTCATGATAATATTCTCTATGTCGCTCTGAAAAATATCAATTCTAAATTTCTCAAGCAACCTAAGTCTAGCGTGTAGCCTCCGAGTCTCTAGGGGCCCCACTTTAATCCCTCTAAAAGTTTTGAGACACTATATCTACGCTCGTATCAGTTTTTAACGAAGCGCGCTGCTTTCCAATGTATTTTATTAAGTTTTTGGCTAAATCAATTTGACCAGGGTCCCAAATTCTCTCAGCGTATTCGAGGTGTGGCCTAACCTGAGCGAAGTAGCAACTCTCTTTGACTTTTTCAGCCGAGGACCTTCCTATTATACGTTTAACAAAACCTAGTTTCTTACATTCAGTGCCACATACGTTTTGCATATGTAATCCCCACGTTATATCAGACGCTAGTGCAATGCATCTTCAGTACAATGATGCCAGGGCCTCCTGTGTTCTCCGTTATAAAGGGTTGTGGTCTTATATGTCTCTGTTTGGATTGTTGTTCTCACTTTCCATAATTATGAAAAATCGCTGTGTTCACCATTGACTAATCGTGTGCTCAAAGTCGCGATTTATTTTGTACGGGTCAAGATAGATTTCAATGGCATCCTTAATCCTTTCACAGGGTATCTGCTTTTCAAAAGCGTTTTTAGAAAATTTCACTTTACATTGAAAAAACGAAAGTCATATTCGTATAATTTTCTCCGTATTCGTATTCTTCATGCGTTCACTTGGTTAAATTATACCGCACCAGAGATCGCCACTGCCGCGTTCAAATTCCGGGAAGTGGCATGAGAGACTTCGGGCGTCTTCCGCGGCCGAAGAAAAACTTTTTTCAGGGTCGTGGGCTAAAGTCGATCCGCGCGGCGAAGCACAAATAATTGCAGATCGACTTTCGTCGACTATCGCGATGAAAGGGTTAAGTCAGTTTGAGCGAAGTATCATCGATGAATCTCATGTCATTTTAAAGAAAAATATCTCACTCTTCCAAAGATACAAAAAATATCAGCCCCTTACCAAACTAATATCCAAGATTTTTCACTAAGTTTAATAGCCTTCGTCCGACGGGGTCCGCCACCTGGCCTCAAGAACCTCACCGGGAGGTCTCTTCCGCTTCCCTTCCTGATTCGCTTCTTTCCATTTCCACCGCTCGTTCCTTGACCGGTCTTACCCCGTCCCTCACCTTTTGTAGGGCCTTAGCCCAGAAAATCCCTCGGACGAATTCGGTCACATCCCTCTGCTGACTGCTCCTGCAATTAAAAGCTACGCACTTACGACGCAGTCCGTTTGGCAATGCGCGACGAGACTGGAAACATTAACAGAATGCTTTCCCCATCATGCGATCGCTTTAAAGTTACTGCCACGATTAACCGAGTGAGATCCCATATATCATACCATAGTTTACATCTCTCCGATTCCCATTAATTTATCTTAACCCTTTGAGTGCGGCGCGAAGTATTATCACGTCATGCTTGTCTTTACTCTGGTGCTGATGACGTCATATCACGTCACAAGTACCGTGAGTGTACCAACTTTCACTAGGGGGCCTAGTGAAAGTTCCCAAGTGAAAGCTGGATCACTCACGGTACTCTTGACGTGATATCACGTCATCAGCACCAGAGTAAAGACAAGCATGACGTGATATGACGTCATGGCGCTCACAAAGGGTTAAGGTAATTTTAACAGAATGCCATGTCACCCAGAAATCAATGAATTTCGTCTCATTTCAAAGAAAAATATCCGTCCCTTCCAAAGATAGAAATATTTCAGCCTCTTACCGAAGTAGTAATGTCTGCCAAAATATAACAGCCATTTTAGATGGAAAGTGGCATGTGCATGCACTCAGAGAGGCCTTATTAAAGAATGACGAATTTCTAACACCTTTATCTCGTCAAAAATTAACAGTTTAGTTTGTATGTTTTGTCAACTATGTTTTAAATAAATCATATTTTCAGCACAGTCTTTTCAGAATCACAAAAAACCTTCCGTTTTGAAGGAATTTTGAACATTCCGCGAGAAAAAAAGTCACGTAAAATACTTACATAGAGATTTTCATTTAACTAGTAAGAATTCCCGAATAATAATGTATATGCGTGTACCGTTATTAACCCTTTGAGTGCGGCATGACTAGATACCACGTCATGGTTGTCTTTACGCTGGTGCTGATGACGTGAAATCACGTCAAGAGTAACGTGAGTGTTCCAAATTTCACTAGAGAACTTTCACTTGGCCAACTAGTGAAATCTAGAACACTTGTGGTACCCATGACGTGATATCACGTCATCAGCACCAGCGTAAAGACAAACATGACGTGATATCACGTCAGGGGGACCGCGAGTGTTCCAGCTATCACTAGTGTGCCTAGTGAAAGTTCCCAAGTGAAAGCTGGAACACTCACGGCACTCTTGACGTAATATCACGTCATCACCACCAGCGTAAAGACAACCGTGACGTAATATCACGTCATGCCGCACTAAAAGGGTTGATGAAATCCTTAATTTATGCTTCCTACAGCTGCTGAAATTAACACTTAAACTTCAAATATTGTCTCCAATATGACTAGGGAACTATCTCGCTCAAACTACCTTAATCAGATTTTCCCTACACCCGTTGGACTTAATCAAGTGCAGGGTATCACTAAAGGAGATGATATGGTCTTCCGTGGCATTGGCCAATCAGAGACGTAACGGACCACAGCCCTATCTATGGGAGGACACATAAGGCCCTGGCACATCAGTCCTGATGTTGACAGAAAAGAATCTTGTCAAAACGTTGTCACTAGGCAAATATTTTACCCGTGGGAAACCAGAGAACACTTCAAAAAATATGTAGCATTGTTTCAAAGTTTCTATTTTAGCATACTCTGCACAAATTATTTCATAAATGGACATTTTTTTAACGAGCACTTTGTTTCATTTCTGTCTTTTTCCCATTTATTTCTTTTTACGTCTTTTGAACTGCCATTTCGTTTAATATGGTACGATTATTTCGACTGATGAAATAAAGGGCAGAAGCAGATATTGGAAATTTGTCTACGGTTAAACTGCTGGACAATATTTAATTTAACTGATGTATTTAATTACATCAATATTTATTCCAACTTCCAACTCATAGCATTCTTCCATGGCCATTAGCTCGGTGAACACGATAAAAATTTGCATTATAAGTCACCCACTCAATGCAAAAAAAATAAACACAAGTGTATATCGTAGAATTAAAAATATTTTAGGACTCGCATCATCTCAAAAGTATGCATCATGAGCGGAAATGTAAAGGAAAATGTTAACAAAATGAACTTTAATTTTAAAAATAATGAATTTAATCCATAAAGGTTACGAACTGACGTTGAGTCTGGAGTCTTTGAAGAGCATAACTGAGATTTATGAAGCCATTTCCTCATCAAACACTCCAATTTTCTAGAATTTTCAGCTGGTAGAAAAAAATACTCTCACATAAAAGTAAGAAATCAAAGATGTTGATCGATTTTTCCAACGAAGATTAAAACTCCCATCCATCGATTTCAAGGTATTTTTCAACTCAATATCAATCACAACTGTAATCTTCCACAGGCTAAATATTTCAGTGACTCAAATCGCTAATCCGCTAACTGGAGAATACAATCAGGAAACTGCCGATGCATTATTTGCGAATTTTCAGGAGGATATACACCCAAATTATTCATCCCACTACATCGTGTGGCATTACGCGATTTCGAGGGATTTCAGAAACGTAATTATTCCACTGCATTCAGGCGGTGACAAAGCAAACCCATGCAGAATCGAAATAACAGCTAATGCCTCGAATAAAATATATGAATTTCGGCTTCAAATTCTCAGAGGAACTTCACTGCGTACGAACCATATGATGTTTCCAAAATCACGTGCCTGCGCTGGAAAAATATTGCGAGCTACCTACAAAATTTACATAAGACACTACTCGAATTAAGTTTTCCTCACTTAATGGAACAATACTTTAAAAATTATTAATTATTTTAATATTTTATTGAGTTTTTTTATTTTAGTTTGAACTGCAGTTTCTTTAACACTTAAATATAGGATGTCCGAGTTACGAAGTAGGATTCAGTCAACCTAAGGCAGATGAAGAATTTTTTAAAATAAAGAAAGCTACTCGGAATTAAGTAGCTACTTAGTAGCATAAGTAGCTGCTTAGTAGCATAAGTAGCTACTTAGTAGCATAAGTAGCTATTAATCTATTTGCAAGAAACGAGGATGACAACTTTTTAAACATATATTTCACGATACAGAGCGTACACTACTTTATGGAATGGAATAACTTTTTTGAAACAAATTTTTTTAAGATGGCAAGTAAATCCATAGAAATGAATCGTCATCATAAGAATAGGAGAAATTTTACTTATTTCTTGAGAAAGAATAAACACAGAAGAGTAGATAGAAAAAAAACGTAATAATAATTTGACATCCAAAAGATTAATTACAAGACATTTTGGCATTCATTAGCATCATCAGTTAATGATCCTGTGAAGCGGAGTAACTTAGATAATATTATATTTTAATTTTGAATTGAAATTTTGTTTTTCTCTGTATTTTTTATTACAGTGGTCCTCACTGTAATACGTCATCGGTTCTTAAGAGCCTCAAAAGCAAAATTCCAAATACCAGAAGATTCAATGCCAAAGTCACAAGTAAAAAATCAAATATGAGTATGTTGGTTGTTAAATGTATGCATTTATTTTCCTTTGTGAAAACGTGACTGCGCTTTTTAGATACCACTAAGCGCTGTAAACGAGCGTGATTGTTGCTCGCTCTGCCGGTTGTCATTTTTATCTAGAACTTCCGCATTAACAGTGATGAAAATTGTGAACAACTGGGGCAGGGAATCCGCTGGTAATGCATTATCTTGTTTCATGATATTTTTTCATTACTCCGCGGGTTCAGTGGACGAATCTTTATACTCAAACTGCTAAATCCTTTTCATATTAAATTTACTTCAAACCACAGACGTGCTTACAATGAAAGCATTAAACCATATGAAGAGAAAAACCTTAAATACTGCCAATAAGTTCAGCACTCTCGATTATTTTCAATACATTTGTCAAATATATTACAAATATCTCGCTGATTGAAATCTTTGAACCTAAATTTCTATCTTAATTTGAATATTTTTGATGGTTTTGTGACCTAACCATCGGAGTCCTCGTGACTTATCGAAGCAAACCATGTTTTAGTCCTTAATTAGCTTTTTAAGCATTAGATTTATGTAAAATCTCCAATATCTTCAATTCACCTGATTTGGTCCAAAAACGTATTTTCTTACGCAAAATTCGCGAATATAAAAATATTCCCAAATAAATGCATTTTTCCGTCTTTTCTTAAAAAAAAAAACACTTTTAAAATTTGAACTATGTGATCCCCATTTTGCTATAAGCATTATTCTGGAAGACCGAAAACAATAGGCAGTGTAACACAAAAGGGATTCTAAAAGCCGGGAAGCTTCATTACACGGGAAAATGCGGAAACCTGAGAAGCCGGTCGAAGAAAAAGGGAGAAAGAAACTTTCGTGATGTAGCCCTAGTGAAGGACGAGTATCTTATACGAGAGGTCGAGGGAATAAAACGACTGGTGAGGCAAGAAAAGATAAAAAAAGAGGAGGAAGAGCTTTGTTGAGTACTATGCAGGTGGGTTGATATTTCAGGATATGGGATAAAATATGCTCGAAAAATAAAATGCTCGACATCTAGCGAAATTGACGGAAAAAAGTTACACATATCAATGAAAATTACAATTATAGTATTCTCAAAACTGACAAGTGATATATGTTCAAAACACGAACTAATGAAAATATGCTAACTTTTCATCCATTATTTATTGAATGTAGGAGACAAGACCATATACACACTACATTATGCAGATGACCAGGTAATTCTAGCCCAAGACAGAGATGATATTAACTTTATGTTTAGAAAGCTAAAAGAAGCGTATAGTGCATGGGGATTGGATATCAACATGCGCAAAACTAAGTATATGTGTATTGGAGGAAAAAATGAAGACATTGTGCTAGAGGATAGCAATGAAATAGTAGAGGCCTGTGATTCATATGACTATTTAGGCATAAAAATACACAGCAGTGGAAAGAGAGCAGAAACGATTAAAGATAGGATTAATAAAGGTAGAACAACCATTAATATGTTAAATTCAATACTATGGAGCAAAGATATATCAAATAGAAATAAAAGATACATATACAACACTATATTTAAAAGCATACTTACATATGGGAGTGAAATATGGCAAATGAAAGTGAGTGATGAAAAGAAACTTGTAGCTACAGAAATGGACTTCCTCAGAAGGGCAGCCGGAAAATCCAGGCTTATTAGAGTAAGAAATGAGAGAATTCGAGAAATTAAGAAAATGACAACAACCATTCTGGACGAAATCAAGTCAAAACAACTGCTGTGGTACGGACATGTTCAGAGGATGCTCAAAGAAAGACTGCCCCGCACCATCATGGAGTGGAAACCCTATGAAAGGAGAAAGAGAGGAAGACCACCTAACTCATGGAGAAGCGGAATAGCCAAAGCCATGGCGGAGAGAAACCTGCAAGAAGGAGATTGGGAAAACAGAGAGGCCTGGAAATTGGATGCCGTAAAGCGCAAGCAAGCGCTCTAAAGACGGATATATATATATATATATATATATATATATATATATAAAGAGGAAACTTACAGGGGGTAAAAAGACGAAAGTAAAGAGAGAGTCTTACTTAGAGACGTTTCGGGTGTTATCCCTTCTTCAGTCACACAGAGAATGCATTCTCTGTGTGACTGAAGAAGGGATAACACCCGAAACGTCTCTAAGTAAGACTCTCTTTACTTTCGTCTTTTTACCCCCTGTAAGTTTCCTCTTTAATTGTGTTTGTGGCCATTTGGCGAAGTTTTCCATTGTGTGTATATATATATATATATATATATATATATATATTGAATCACTATAACAACAATTTTAACTAATGAAAAAATATTAGGTGATAAGTTAGGTGATCTCCACTATCTCAAATAGTTGTACAACAAAAAGCCGGCTGAAAAAAATTTTGACAACCAGCTGCTTATTTCAATGAGGGTTTAAGGAAAAATAAGAAAGGGAACGACTAAAAACAACTGAGTCTAAGACAAAATTTTGCTCCGTCATCATGTAGAATGGATATTTCTGGAGGCGACCAACAACTAAGATCATTTGCGCCATCGGGGACAAGTAAAGGAGGAAGCGTGGAGAGAATCCCGGCGTCGGCATTGGCCTGCTCTCAACCAAAGGCGCCAAGGGGGGCATAGTTTAACGTCTCATCCGACAAACGGGATACTGCACTTGAAGTGCTCTCCACAAGGCATTCAAGTAGGAATCGATTTCCTCTGAAAAATATCCTTCTCTGCAGGGATTTACACTCTAGCCGTCCGTATGGTTAGCCAGTAGGGTGGTTCGAAAAAAGGCTTTTCTCGCAAATCGTTTCCCGAGGGTTGCCAAACCTAATCTTTTGCTGTGACTAGGTACTAAGTACTTTCAAACGCAGGGTTGAGGCTGTCCACTCTAACCTGACAAAAAAATGAGTGTTTACGCACATTTTCAGGAATTATCGATTTTTAAGCGTTTATCTTCCATATTTCTTGAAATAATTTTTTTTAGTTTTTACTCTCACTAAGGTTGATGAAAAATAGTTCATTTAACACATTTCAGTTGATATTTAGGGAATATATGATGTAAAAGTTTTATTTCAGAGTATTTTAGGTCAATTTTTCACTCATTTTTAAGCATTTTTCATGAGTTTTCGATATTCTGGCAAAATTTTGTTTTTTTAATCAAAAAACAGTTTACTAACTCTCTATCGTTTTCTTTAAAATCAGCTTCCATAGTAAATTTGGACCATTAAAATCCATAGATTGGGAAAATAACGTCAATATAAAATGTAAGGCCACTTTTTCGTATATGGTTAAATTCAATAAATGCGCGCGCATACTCGTTGGTCAAACCTAGGAAAGACAAAGACAAAGGTGATGCCAGTAAACTGTGAAAATTATAAGAGTGTGAAAATAAATGAAGGTGTAATAAGAAAAGTTAAAAGCTACCGGCACCTATGAACGATGGTGACAGACGAATGGAGAAGTATTGCAGAAATAAAAGCAAGGATAGCAATGGCAAAAGAGGCCTTCAGTCAGAAGTAAAACTTGCTATGCAATAAAAGCCTGGATCTGGAGCTGAGAAAGAAACTAGCTACATGTTATTCATGGAGCGTTTTCATGTATTGATGTGAAGCGTGGACATTAGGTAAGAGGAAAAGGAATAGAATAGAAGCTTGTGAAATGTGGGTGTGGAGAGGGATGGAAAAAGTAAGCTGGGTAGATAAGATGAGAAATGAAGAGGTTTTGAGCAAAGTAAAAGAAGGAAGACCGCTCCTAAAGGAAATAAGAAAAAGGAAAGGAAACTGGTTGAGCCATGTGATGAGAAGGAAAAGTATAATAATTGTGGCACTTGAGGGTTCAATTGAAGGAAAGAAAAAGAGAGGAAGGAGAAGAACTAAATTGGTGGATCAGGTGAAGAACATCAGCTATGATGAAGCAAAGAAGGAAGCTCGGGACAGAAGCGGATGGAGACAGCGGTGGTGTACGGGACCTGCCAGCAGGCAGAACACCAGATGATGATGACTCGTTGGTCATATACTGAAACGCTCCAGTCGATCATCAAACTAACCTAATGTAACGACAGCAATCAGCTGTTTAAATTTCAAAGCAGAATTCAAGTAAACAGTTTCATAAATTTATAAAAATTCATTTACTGCGATGGCGTGAAACTACGTAGGTACCGTGCTTAGCTATGGTGAATATTTAAGAGCTCAAAATCGACCGTTTTCACACTTTTAGTATGTAATGTGTTAAAAAAGTTAAAAGTAATTGTCGATGCACTGACTAAAAAGTGGTGAATTTAGTATGACTATTCCTCACGTGAGTGAGGACAAAGATAGATAGATAAAGGACAGAAACTCTACCCTTCATTTAACAAGGCTCTGGCCTCATGGTCATTTATTTATTCCAGATTTTCTGGTAATTTGAATTTCGCATCTTTGAAGTATGTCTGGTAAACATAAAGGGGTTTTCAAGATATCCTTACCATAATTTCTTGTAACCATTTAATAAGCCTTTATAGTCGAGAACATGAGCTCTCATGAAGATTGGTCAGATTACAGCAGAAAAACGTCAAATTGAACGAGAAGGTATGATTAAGCTTTTAAGTTAAACTGTTAAGGAGGAGCGGAATGTTCAGGAAACTTGATTAAAAATTAAATACAGGCACCTTACCACCAATTTTATAAGTTATTACCGAATTACTGCCGTATTTGAAGTCAAAATGTAGTAGTTCTATGCAAATGGCGCTGCAGTTGGCTTCGATGGGTAGAAAAATGTGGTAATTAAAAACATTTTTGTGGAGTAATTCATACTTTTTGTACCTTAAATTTGATAATATTCAAAACGAAACATATGCAATACGTAGAAATTGTCACGAGTAAAATTCGGCCTGAACCGGGAATCGAGCTACGGGACCTTTGGTTTGCCGGACTAATGCGCAGACCACAACGTTGTCCAGAGTTTTCAACTCGTGTTGTAACATTGCCAATATAAGAAGGAACTGAATCAATTTCCGGTCCTGGCCGAATTTTTCTCCTGGCAATTTCAACCTTAAATTTGGTTTTTAATAGGCAACCAATTTCACCATCGAAAGCAAGAATTGAAATGAAATGAGAACTCACTTGGTACATTCCACACTTCCTTATTTTCATCGTCCATGGTTTCAACAATATCTGTCATTCTCAAGGTAAAATATCACTTTTCAGTTGTCCATATATACCAAACTGAGGGCGGATCGGGGAGAAAAGGGAGATAGGGTGGGGAAAAGGGGAAGGAGGGGAAGAAAAGGTTGGTCGAAAGGGGGATGACGTCAATGGGGAGGGGTAGGATAGGATAAACACACAATGGCAAGGTTTATTATATGACGTAAACTAAAAACAAACATTAAGTTGACATAAGTGGTGAATGAACGTCAAAAATGATTTTCCGGATTTGAATTATTTTTAACATCATTTAAAATTTCATTTTGCTCAAGAAAATCTAATTTTTTTTGTCCTTATCCAGTATGTGTAAAATTTCAGGTTAATTAATCACTTGAATGATTACACTCTTATAAATGTTTTTCAAACATGGAAGAAACGTCAATAACTAAAATAAAAAAAACTCCTGAAGAAGCAAAGTTAATGAAATATCCTTGAAATATCATCATTCCCCTTACCACTAACCTTTTTTTCCCCTCCCCCATTTTTTCCCTACCTTTCTCCCTCGTCTCCCTCACCCACCCTCAGTTAGGTATATATTGACAGCTAAAAATTGGAATTATACCTTGATAATAACATTTATTGCCGAAACCATGTACGGTGAAAATAAAATAGTGTAGAATGTACAGAGTGAGTTCTCATTTTATTTGTCGCTTTTCCACAAAGTAAAGCCTGAAAGATCGTAGGCTTTCCCGGCGAATACTATAGATAAATATTTCTCGGGTTTGGCACCGGGTATGGCTGTTTAAGGCCAACGTTTCGATGATAAACTCACTCATCGTCATCAGGTCTAAGACTGACTGCCGAGTTTGGTCCACGACGGGTTTTTATACTAAGATAGCCAATGGACGGTTGAGGCCCATTGTTGACCAGCCGATTCAAATTTGGCTCAGGGCGGTTGGAATTTGAATTTTATCCGCGACCGTTTTATTTTATCAATCAACGGACTCCATATTTGGCTGATGCTGTGCCCCGAGTCTCGGTTAAGCTTTTTCTCCTCGAGACGTATTTCTATTGCCTCTTTTACTAATCGATCCCAGTATCCATAAGATCGGCATAGGATTTTGGCGCCGTTAAAATTGATGGAGTGCGCCATATCGAGGCTATGCTCAGCTAAGGCCGATTTTTCGGGTTGAAAAAGTCTTACGTGCTCCGTGCTCCTGTGCTCCGTATCTTCTGGCTTCTACCGTACGTGATGTCTCTCCAACGTAGGCAAGGCCACACTCACAAGGGATGTTATACACTCCAGGCACCAAGTTCGTCCTTAAACAGCCTTACCCGGTGCCAAACCCGAGAAATATTTATCTAAAGCCTGAAACTTAAACCCGTACAAGAATTGAAAACTGAATATTTACATACATACCAATCTCGCCGTTCCCTTCCGGAGTAGGCATAGGAACAAAGTTTCACTCATAATTACATGTTTGTACACCTAACCCCGCGTCAATGATTTCCTCCATACTGGCCTATCCTTGCAAACCTCTTTTACCTCATTTACCCTCATACACTGCTTCATACACGCCCTCCTAATATTCTTCCTACTAAGAATTTCCTCAACCACATTCAACCACAACTTTCTCGGCCTACCTCTACCTCTCGCACCATTCATTTCACTCTCATTAAACTGAATAGACCGGGGCTATTTCGATCATTTTAACATCATTGCGTCATGGACAGAGTTTAAACAATTGGAAGAACTATTGGTTTGCGCCGACTTTTAGCTTAGCCTTTGCTCAAAAGATTGCGACGAGAAAAATTTATTAAGTTAATGAATCATGGGAGGTAGAGCACAGTAAGTGACGTAGCACAAAATGTTGAAATGTCAAAAATGACGGGGCTATTCTGATCACTCACGGGGTTATTCTGATCATTTTAGTTTTTACACATATAGCCAAATATTTTATCATATATTTATTATTTGGCTTAAGGAGAAAACAATTGAGAGTAAATTAACTGAAAATGGTGCTAATTGTTTTGTTTAATTAGTGTTCCAGTCTCTTTTCTTGGTAGCTGCGTGTGGCGTTTTGTCGTCCAAGCTTCTGTAGCTATTGCAGTGTGAATTATTAGGGTGTCTATCATGAGAATGCATCCTGTATGGCCGTTAAAGCTCAGTAGACGAAGTGCCACGCTGAGCTGCTACCGAAAGAGACAGAAGCAGATTATCCTCGCTACAAAAGTCTTCGAACTGTCATCACTAAAGGGCATTGCAGCACGTTGAGTTCGTAATTACGATGTTTTAGTATTAATAGACATTTGTAACGACAGGTATAAAACTATGTCCAAAAAATCATTTAAAAATAAGAAATTAAACTTATAGGAGTCAGCGTTTTGAATATCGTTTATTTTCACAATCTAACTTGATTGAAAATCCAATTTAGATGCATATTTCACAAACAAATTGCTTCTTCCCTTTTGCACCAACACAAATTCCATGATACCACGCACTTCATTTTTGGCATTTAATTCAGTCACCCTTTTTTATTGACTCTTTTGTTATATAACCAGGGCCACAAAATCCGCAGCTGTCTGTTTTGGACTCACTGTTCTCTAGATCATCTGATCTCTTTTTTCGGCTAATAACGTAATGCTTCGTATTCCTAAAATTCCTTTGATTATTCTCCATATTAAGCTTCCTTTTAGCGGCTGTGGTGGCGATTTTTTCAGGTGACGCCAAACCTTAGCTTTTTGGCGCAAGCGGCATTTCATCCTCTTCTTGGTTCTCTTCATTGTTGGAATTGAGCTCGCAAAAATTGATTAGTGAGCCCTCTCATTTGATTGACCTGTTTGCAATGGGCCAGGTGAATTCATTTCTTTCAAATTAGGAAATGGGCTCATCCAGAGGTACAGGTGGGTTTTTTAATGAAGGGTTAAGAGTTAAATCAGATTCCTCAGCCTGTGAATTTTCGGTTTCAAAAACTTTTGAAAGCAAGAACTTTTCTTCGGGAATGACATTAGGATTCAAAGGAAAAGATTCGTGTGCATAACCCCCTTTATAATGTCCCTTTAAATACATTCCCAACAGTCGCAGTCTTATTCCATGCCTCTTTAAAAGGCTTTCCAAAATTAAACTTTGTTATGGAGTTTCTTGGGTTGTTGCGTATGTATGTACGTAGTGGCACTCTGATTGTAGAAAGTCTTGAGTGGTATGAAAACTGTTCGGCCTAGAGGCTGTAACAGATGTGTGGCTTGAGGAGATAAACAAATTATTTCAATGTCGTTTTGGAAGCAGTATTCCAGGCTAGATAATGAATGATTTGACGCATGGCCATCAAGTATCATAATACATTTACCGCGCGGGCGGTACCGCTGAAAATGTTGCAGCCACGTCTAGAAAAGGTCTTCGTTTGTGTAGCCAGTCTCCGACATTGTGACAATCGTACCTTGTGGCATGCTCTCTTCTTACTCAGATCTATGTCGACCACCTTTGAAGGTCACCATCGGAGGAATATAAGTTCAACAAGCACTGCAGCAAGCGATCACCATAACATTTTCTCCTCTCTCTACACTAGTTAATGCGACTACCTCCTTTGTACTTTTCTCACTGACAATTTTTGACGGCTTATTGTTGTGGGGAAATCCGTTTCATCCATGTTAAAAACAAGGTTTGGTTGGTATATCATATCATTGTCATTATAAACCTCCTCACATAAATTAAAAAAGTCACCTACTGCTTTCTTATTTAACCCCTCAGCACGTACTCGAGACAGATTCTCAGGTTTTCTAAGGGATGTATCTGGGTGAATACACTGAACCAGTACGGGCCGGCTTTTCCTTCTTTCTTCCACGGATGTTTCATATGTCTCTCCTCAGCAAACTGGAAAACAGCTCGACGAACTAAATCAGGTGTACACCCAAATCCACGCCTTGAAAGCCTTATCAGCCTCTCAACCAGCTGCTTTTCTTATTCTTCATTCAGCACCGTTGGATGACCAAATTTTTTTTTCTTATGTAAAGGTTTTCCTAGTTTATTGTCCTTACTTTCCTTTATTCTTCCATGAGGTGTTGCATAGGATACACTGTACTTCTCTGAAGCCCCTCGGACGCTTTGCAACCCATATTTGACGCTATTTATAGCCTTTTCCATATCTTCTTCCTTCCATTTTCTATATTTATCCTTCCCTTTGTAGTTCCGAACCATCTGACAAATAGAATAAACCCCACATAGATCAGAAGTTAGGCTATAATAATTTAATGTTTTGGAATAATGACCAGAGCGATGATCGAAATAGCCCCATCGTGTGATCAGAATAGCCCCGTAAATAGTGATCGAAATAGCCCCGAGAGACATTTTTTTATTGTTTAATTAAATAATCAGTAGTAGACTGAAGTAGACAATAATGTTTTTCCCAGGTCATTTTGGGTATACTGAGGATACGTTTAAGAAATATAAGTAATGGTTATGCTCAAAGCTGAGACAGCGAAACCTTATTTCAGTAGGGCAGAAAGTTACATGCACATGTGAAAATTGATTTTTGCAACTACCTTAACTGTTTCAGAGGAATACCTCACTGTTAATACCGCTGGTGTCTGCTGCACGATTCGGCTACAACTCACTAAGGAATCACTCTAACTACTAATTTTGACTGCAACACTTACAGCAGCGCCGGAATTGTGTAGCGGGAGTTTTTCTTAACTTTATCGAA
Source organism: Ceriagrion tenellum (assembly GCA_963169105.1). Classification (NCBI taxonomy): domain Eukaryota; kingdom Metazoa; phylum Arthropoda; class Insecta; order Odonata; family Coenagrionidae; genus Ceriagrion; species Ceriagrion tenellum. The sequence continues at coordinate 89,638,892 of OY720643.1, forward strand.
ATAGCCCCGCGATCGAAATAGCCCCGGTCTACCCTATATTAAAATAGGTAACGAATCCTTTTTCTTGACTCATATAGTTAAGTCAGAGCTATTAAGGACGTCGCGTAAACTTGCGTGCCAAAATATTGCGCGGAAAGGCGGCCACACCCCTCCCCCGCAGAACACTTTCGCGGGCCTGACGACAGGGGCGCCGGGTCTGCGCGCGCATATGTTTGCTCCCCCCTGCTCTACTCTCCTGACCTCTATCCCAAACGCAGACCTACTTACGAGCCTCTACAATGTTTTTTCCTGCTCTTTAATAACTTTCGCGAATAACTTGCCTCGGGCATAATTATTCAAATAAACACGAACACAAACGCATGCATAGTTTAGTCCCATCCTAGTAATGAAAGAAAAGACGGGAGGAGTGAGATATGAAAGGGGAATTTAAAATAAAAAAACAAGATACAAGGGAGTGCAAACCTCCACCTTCCACGCTGCATATTGTATCACTACGAGGTAGCAAAGTTCATTCGTTAGTCAAGCACGGCGTGTAATGTGGGACAAAGAGTCTTTCGTCTTTTTTTTACCCTTTAATCCCTAGTACATATTTGTTTTCCCCACATTAAATACGCCGGAATCAACGAAAATGGGTCATGTGGGTTAAACATTCTAGCTACGCCTAGCGACTTTAAAAGACAAGTCGAGGCAAAATATGTCGAGAGAGTGCTTAAATAAACGACAGTCAAATCATCCGAATTTCCACGTATGAATCTGTAGACAGATTAGGGTAGCATAGAATAAAATTACGTTTCTCGTGCTCTACATTTCCCCATTAGAGCAAAACAGAATGTAGATATCAAGTTCTTCTTTCGATGAATATAAAGAACAAAAAAATACCCGGAAACAAAACCACACAGTAAAGAAACAAAAGTCTGCCACCAACCGATAAATGACACTGAATAAATAAAACGGAAAATGCGATATCAGTCAGAAAAAGATAAGAACTCAGTAATTTCACAGATCATTTGGTAAGTAGAGAATATACTATAATAAAGATCCAAGCTTGGGGTAGAGACATATATGCTCATTATAATTATAATTAAATAGTTGTTCCTTAAAAATAGACAGGTTGGAAGAATTTTCTACCGAAATTGGCAAGGAATTTCAGAGTTTTCAGTCAGAGATGTGAAAATATTTAAGGCAAGTATTTGTCAGAGGTATAGGGCGTTAAACCGAAGAGAGTTCAGTCCTAGCGGCTCTACAAGCAGAGTGATATGAGTTTAAATATGGAATAAGGCTAGATTTTTATTGCAGAAATGGGTGTAGAGGAATGAACCAAGTAAATATATCCTCGGAGATGAGGTCTAAAGCCATGAAAAGTTATGAAGATAGTGGGAGATATATTCATCTTTACGAAGGTCAAGAACAATTCTTTCACTGTAACATAATTACGTAGAGGATATAGATTTATCTTACGGAAATTGAGGTAAGGATTGAAAAAGGGAAGAGATATTTCAGAGGAAAAATCAGGCGAGTATATCCTAGAATTGTCTGACTATTAAGTTAGTATCTCGGGTAAAACTGAGCACGGTAGCGTGAAGGGAAGATGAAGATAATTGCTATTATTTCTTCAGTATTCAAAAGATGAAAATAATTCATTCTTCATAATACAATCAGAGCGATTTTCTGAACGATGTATCATTGCTAGGTCTTCTGAGTAGCATTCACTTCTTCCTGTTCATTCCTTCATGTCTGTAACGCTGTAAGTAATTATTATCCCCATTCAAGTTTTATTATTATTTCTGTCGTCATCCTGGTGGTCCAATTCCTAAGGCCGTTTGAAGTAGGTCTTCCCATGTACGTACTTTTCTCCTTATTTGGTCCATTAACTTTCTTTAATTGGGTCCTTAAATTTCCGGATCATCATCTACGTAGAGACTTTTTCCTTCATTTTACCTTCAATTATGCTCTTCACAAAAATTGTCGGAGTTTGTCAAATACATATGGTTCTTCTTTTCCGTATAATGTTTCATATGGTCCTTTCCTCTTCTACTTTTCTGTACACTTCATCGTTTCTGATATATTCTGTCCATCTTATCTTCAACATCCTTCTCCAGCACCAAGTGTTGAAGGCTCTGAGTTCTAGTCTGTTCTGAAGGTGTGCTCTGATCAGTATTTCCAACGGTCCATGCTTTTGATCCATAGAGTGCCACGCGCCACAAGAATTTTTTCACATAATATTTCCTAGTTAGTAGTCCTACCTTCTTTGAACATTCAGCAGTATTATTTTTACCACCTTCCGCCGCCTTCTTAGCTTGAGCTATTCTACACTTAATGTCTTTTATATTTCTCCGTCCCATGTGATGGTACTTCCGAGACAGGTGAAGGACTCCACTTGCTTTAATTTCTCCCCTCTCAGTGTAACTTCTGAATTCAGGTTTTCCCTTCCGCATACTAGGAATTTAGTCTGTTGTATTGCTGACTCAATTCTTATTAAATCAACTATCGCTTTCTCCATATGATACAGATAGATCTAATTATGCGTCATTAAACAAACATTTGACAAATATAATATTGAACCTATGTGCAATATTGGGCAAGTGCAGGGAAGCACTGCCTTGGGCTATTTATTGGTAGTCCTCAATAGCCCCCAAGTCAAAGTAAATGCCATCAACAATATCATTATGTATAAATGATACCACAATCATCATCAAAGCCCCGCGACACTATTATTGAACGATAAGGATATTTAACTATAGATTCCCTGAATCCAAATTTTAAATGGAATGGTAGTTCGTTTCTGGAGTTTATGGGAAACCTGCGACCTTCCTGATGATGACCTATAAGCAACACGTGTATGAGCCGTACACGTGTGACTGTCAGGCGATTTTATGCTTGCTTGACTTCATTTACGTATTGAGTAACTTTATAATTGGATGTTTGTGTATTTTTTCTTATTTTCATCGATGAAGTCACCGAGGTAGAACTTAAATCAAGTAAATTTGCGTCCAAAAAACAATAAGAAATTGTTTCAGCGTCGAATAAAGCTAGAAAAAATTGATATCCAAAATCAAATAAATATTACCAGATAAAATGTACACAAAAATGTGTAAAACTATTCCACACAGCATTTCTTTGCCTTTTGAGACCGATGCATGCTATAATTGTATTTTCCTAGCTCATATTTTTCAAAAACATTTACTAGAAATTATGACAGTAAAAACCGGCCAAACATTCTTGAAAATTATCGCTATAATATCTAATTCCTATCTTTAAGTTTAAGTATAATGAACTACCTATCCATAGTCTAACTTCCAGGTATCATTTTCTTCTCAAAATTAATATTCGTAAACGCTGTTTTAATAGTGAAACGCCAAATCAAGAATTGAAGTCGTTCGACCAAAGAGTTTTTAAGATATCATAGGAATTTTAGCGATTTAGATAATTGGGGGCTGAAAAATATGAATATAATTCGTCCATTTAAACGAAAGTTACAATCATTTATCACATTTTCCGTAGCTAAAAATATTCCCGGACAATTGCGGACTATTTTCTCGTTATCATTTTAGCTTTTCCAGCATTCGCCTTTTCAAATCTACAGTCTAGTCCAATGTTATCAATAAATCGTGTAGTTCCTATATATGATGGTTTTAAAATTGATTTATAACACCTTTGGTTAGTTTACCAGTTTTTAACTCAATGCTAGTGATAAATACTGCCTATACTGTTATACTATAAAAATACTACTCTTAAAATCTACGCCTATCTTTCTCATTCTACTATACCCAGCTTTAGGAAAAACTCCCTATATATGTGAACGAATTTCCACTGTCACGGATACCTATTGTTATCTCCACAAACCGACTATACTACCTCACCAAATGAGCCAATTAATGCGCCATATAATGCACTCTCCGTCAAACCAATCGTTCATTACCTCCAGCCTACTTTATGACTTTCACGGTAATATTATTACAAGGTGTGAGTTATTATGAACAAAATGAGTCCGCTCCATAAACTTGAAAGTTATTACACATTATAGTTCACGTATGTGATACTTCCCCCAGCCTAAAAGCCCCCAGAAGTGCCTCACAGGGTAAAATTGAGATGTAGACGACTGCAGTAATAGAATAGGAGTAATAGATGATAACGCTGACAATTAAGATTTTAGCTAAGACAGAATGGAGTCAAGGAGATAGTTACACTCTAAAGAACTAATATGCAACATATATGATCAGTTATAGTTAGTCAATGGGTAATCTAGGTTACAGCGGAAATAGCCCTAGGAACATAATTTCCAAATGAAAGCGGTAGGTTGATTGGCAAACATATACGGATAATAACTGGTCGAGCTAAAGGTAAATTGGAAGTTGTTCAAAAAGTGGTTGGAAAGTGCAATGATGAAGTTAGAGAAAGCAGATATTTCTCCCTTGTTAGACCCCACTTGGAATACTCTGCCAGTGATTGGTTTCCCCACGAAGTAGCCTGAAAAAGGGAGTATAAACGTGTACATAGAAGATCAGAAAGATATCTGAAAGGTTATGATAGTCTCGTTAAAGTTACTGACCTCTTGCAACAACTTTGATGGGAATCGCTTTCAGACCGACAGTTACCTAGTTGACTCAGTCTTTTATGTTATTTCCAAACCGAGTTCTTTTCAGACTTAGTTTTCAATATCTTACGAAATTCAACATACTACGGTAGATCAGATCATGAGAATAAAATAAATGAAATATATTGTGGAACATACATTTTTAAAATGCCATTTTTCCCGCGGTCGATAGGAGACCATAAGGGCTGCATTAAGACGTAGAAGTAGTTTTGTTGACAGTTAGTGTAGCTAATTAATTCATATGCCCCCAAATGCATGTTTCTAAATATGCCGAGTAGTGCTAACACAAATTTTTATAGGTTCCCAGCATGACTCTTATGTCGCGTTTGCTTCCTTACATTATAGATAATTGCATTAGTTTCTGTAGCATTTGTAGTAATCCGATAGTGCATGTTGGTGAAAGTTAATTTCTTCACTCTAGTTCATGCTCGTGATAAGTCACCCCCTATCAAACACCTTTGTGGTGGCTTGCGGGGTAATAATATTTAGATCCCTCCACTTCCTCCTTTGACAAAGGTTGCTGTTTTCAAATATCTCATACCCAACTCCCTAAAAGCGACTGGATGAGTACTTTGCTGTTTCCTCAGTAACATTTGGTAAGCGCTTAAAAGCGCAAATTATGACATCTATTAGTCACGATAACAGATAATGAAATTGAAAAATACACTTCAAATCACCACAACAAACCTCACTCTTCGGGCCATGGATCCCCGTATTCCTTGTGGTTTTTTTACTATTAAATCTGTCTATTGGCAATTTTCTATCGTTGGGTGCACGATTTTAAGATTTCCCTACGAGTTTCACTCTAGTTCATATTGGTGATAAGTCACTCCTTGCCAAATACTCTAGTGGTTGCTTGCAGGGTAATGAGTAGATGTAGAATAGACATTTCCTGGGGGTATCACAGGTGTCTCCATACTAAGACGACCACCCAATTCTGACTCTTACTGCCCACATTTTCCCCTTCAAAAGCCTCCCCTCAAAACCCACCCCTTTGCTCTACAAATACACCGCAGAATACAAATATGGCGAGAGAAAAAAGTGGATTCCCGAGGGGGGCAGGGATGAAAAACATAAATAGAAGGAAGGATGGGTAGGTAAGTCTTTACTTTTTTTGCAGGATTTTCAGGCAAGGGGCTCCGTTAAGGACACCGGGGAACGGTGGGATACTTTTCTTTTGTGACGGACGGACCGTGAGGGAAAGTGCTGGACCTCCAGGTTGGGAGTTAAGAACGGGAAAGACTAACGAGGTGACCGAAAAAATTAGGAGTGGGAGGGCGTAACTAAATATGGGACATGGGAAGATCTCATGGCGCAGGATGCGCAAGGGTCGGTTTACACTGTACATTTCATTACACAGATGAATGTATCATACATTGTACAAGAAAATGAACGGAGTTAGAGCAGGTACTATTTTCCTTTCAGTTATTCAGACAATTATACAATTTGCTGCTACACACGGTACAATTTCTGTTAAGGATTTTGTGGAAGTGAGCCAATCGTGAAATGATTGAACTTCAACGATAGTTTCTCTTTAATCTAAACCAAACTTTTTGACGGCTACAATCAGAACAGATGTTTTTTATTTATATAAACAGTATCATGGATACATAAGTGGTAAACAAAGGAATTACTAAATGTAATAACATGCACTAACGTCCAGTGACATAGATAAAATATATCCAACAATTTCCCTCATGAAATAACTCTTACATTCGTTTGTTCAATAACATGTACCGTATAAAGTAGCCTTAACTAAATAAAATTGAGCGTCTATCACTGAACATACAGACAGTCAAGTTGAAGTTAGATTTACACAACGAAACTAATAATTAACCATACTTTTGCGAATTGAATCTCAAAAACTTGGAAACCAAATGAGTGAAAATGTAAAAAAAAATGTTTCACAGCGAATTTATAATTATTGATAAACTAAATGGCCATCAAGAAGGTCTATTCGGAATCTCTATCGAGTTAAATATTCCGCGGCAGCTACGAAATGTTTATCTCGGTCGAGATCCCGACTAGCCATGTGCTAAGACTAGCCTAATTTGAAGCCATGCGCCAGGAGAGCCTCAGATCTCACATAATTAAATAACTAACATGGACAAACAAATGGGAATATGCACTCATTTTAGCTATCTTAATTAAGTGCTGCACGTGATTGCAAATTGTATTGCAAACATAACTGTAAAACGCAAGTAAACTTCTCATATGGATTGCCGCCATCAATGCCAATAACGTTTCCACCATATTGAACAAATAAATAGACCAAAATCGACAAAACTGAAGCCATTTCTACCCTCTTACATATCCCCTTCATAAGTGAATTGGAGCAAGATAAAATAGATGCAAGGACTATCTTATAAACTGGGTCGCACTCTAAACTAGGACTATGGAAAACTGCGTTTTTATACAAATACAACCACAGGGAAAAATTATTCTCAGTTCTAAAGATAAGGAATTTCCCGAAATACGTAACATATAAAATTTCGGAATTTTCAATGCATACCAATCACACTGTTCCCTTCCGGAGTAGGCACAGTAACAAAGTTTCACTCACAAACACACATTTATACACCTAACTTTAATATCCTCAATACTGACCTATCCTTGCAAATCTCTTTTGCCTCATTTAGTCCCATACACTGCTTCATACATGACCTCCTGCTGTTAGACTCCTAACATTCCTCCTCCTAAGAATTTCCTCAACCACATTCAACCACAACTTTCTCGGCCTACCTCACCCTCTCGCACCATTCATTTCACTCTTATGTATCTGTTTTGTTATTCGACTCTCATCCATTCTTTCAACATGACCAAACCAGCAAAGCACTCTCCTTTTATATATGTCCATTACTGGAGCGAAATTTTACATATTCTACCAAAAGGCTTAATGGTGTATGCTTTGGAACAGATGGAAATTATCAGACGGACAAGCAACCTTTGCATTGAGATACCTTTCCGCATCCCTCCCAACTCCTTTTCTAAAAAAAATTCCCTACTCACAAGCCCCTAATCTATGTTTCCCTATCCGCCCACCCAAAAATTAGTTTGTTTTCCATAACCTCCCCCTTCTTAGCGTAAGGTTACTATTGTAACAATCAATAAATAAAAGATAAACAATTGTATTTGAAGTTGAAGTAAGCTGAAAAACGCGTTGCACAGTTACAATAAATATCTGTGGAAAAATACAATACTTATATTCAATATGGATTTGAATATAAATATAATACTTGCACAAAGTGACGCCTGAAGGTGTAACGTTTATTAGTAATTTGGGATAAAGGTTGTGCTGTTGCTAAGGCATCGAACTCCTTAAGGTCATACCAGTTAGTTCCATGGGATATTTATCATACCATGATAAATTTAGGTTTTATATCGCCACATGACATGTACAGGAAGAATTTTCTTTCTTACTCTTTGGTAATTATAATGGCACAGATGGTAGGAATTTAAACATATAAAACCCTTAATAATTTCATACAAACTGCTTCATAACTGCAAGCTCCTTAAATCAGACCCTGTTTCAGATGGAAACATCACGACGTGTGATGAAAACAGGTATGGAGAAAGGCATTAGTCTGAAGGACAAAGAGAGTTTTAATGCGAAGGTCAGCAGGAAAGAAAGAAATAAAAGGTTCCACGGCGTGGGATTTTAGAGAAAAAACATCCTTGAATTCGACCCTTATTCCTCCCACAAACCCTGCATGGTTCCTTCTACTATTCATTTTCTTCCCCGTGCTTCCGACGACCATCAACATTACCCTCGCTCCCTGTTTCCGCTGTATTCTTTCAGCTGATCACCACAGGGAAGGTAAACGACGCAGGGGTGCGAAAAGAGATATTTTTTTCGAAAGGATTATGTATCCACCGAGCCTCCAAGACCCTCAATGGTAGAATTAACCTACTGGCAAAGCCGCATAAGAATATACAAACGAATTTTCAATTTTCATGACGCACGGTCCGATGGTTTTCCGGTGTCTGCTCCATGTATGTTCATAGAAGTACACCTATCCTAGGCCTGGATAACTGTCGTCCCTGAGGGCGAAGTTTTTTACAGCGCCGTCTAAATTGGAACACAATGGCAAAAGCATTACAGAAACGAAGTAGGGAGCGAGGAGAGAACGAAATATTTAACGGAGGGGATATTATGCGGGGCGAGTGAATTTAATGCAAATGAGAATCACTTTTGCGTGATGACCTTTCTGCTGGGAAAACAGGCTCGATTCGACGATCCAGCAAAATGAGATTAAGGATAAGCCTCGAGTAATTATTTGAAAAGCATTCACTCCTATAAATTTCGTTAGGTATTCGTAAACCAAGGAAATATTTGATGAAGCAACAAAACAAAACGGAAAAATAATGTAAAAATAGGTGGTGGAAGGTTTAAAAACGCCCTATGGGCTAGCTTGTATAATTTGTGGATAACTTAGAATACTATTTCCAACAAAAATGTAATAATATCTTCTAAATAAGTTTCATCAACCTAAGCATGATTAGGATACACCCAAAACTTATCGAAACAACAATGATAGCTGAAAATAAAGCTTCAGTAGATGATTTTGAAATGCAGAAGTCAAGATGACTAATGGGATTCTCACGAGGAACATTTCCCACTGAAATGAGAGATTTGGGAATGAGATTTTATCATAGACCGATACGTATTTCCTCCATTTTTAAAGTTATTTTTCCATTGCCGAATAAAGTTAGCATATAGCTACAATTAAATAAAGTAACGAGGTAAATAAAGGGATTATAGAGATACAATAGCCTTATTACTCATCAATTCCTTTGTTGTATTCAAATGCTTGGACGCTTTATCTACAGTACAACTACGTGAGCCACCTTAGCGGTGTGTTTTGATGGTGGTATTGGGACACACATCATGAGCGTTTCAGGGAATCAGGAAAGGAAACATGAAGACTACGAAAAAGAGCTGCATGGAAATTGAGAGCCTCGCACTTTTTGTTACCGTGACTATTGGTGGGTGGAAATAAGGAATTTTTTTCTAATTAGTTCAGCATTGTACCTTCCTTATTTTGTCACATCTATGGGTTCTATCAGTCAGGTGCAGGATTAAATAATATCCCCTATGTCCTGTAAATTGCCTTGTTTGTAGTTTTTATGCAATCTACGACTTGCTTGGGGTCTCTGAGGCACTTACAATTCCCAACCAAGCCCTTCCATCGAGGTTTTTGGTCTAAAATTGTAACAGAATGGGAATCAATGTGGAATTTGAGGCAGGGCAATTTTAATGTGTGATTATAATATATTAATGCCTTCCTACGATGAGACTAGTATTGATAAATGGTCGAAATACCACATTTTTATCAGCTTGAGTCTAATTTCCAACTGGTCCAACTATGACAGTTTAGTAAAGCCTTAGCTTTATTATTGTTCTTTTCAGTATAAAACAAATAAAGTCCACCATTTTTGACATCAAATATGCGAATGAATACGTTTAAAAATACATATGTTGCATTCTAATGGGTAAATGTGGATTTTTACAATTGGTACTGTGATTGCTGCAAACATCTAGCGGTGTGATTTAAAAAAATACCAAAGTACGCATTTGAATAACGCCGACGGAGGTTGATGAAATTCTTTTTTTCCCTACACGACACATCAGTCGAGAATAGGTCCTGCTAAGTTATTATGTATAGCTTGTCAGCAGGTTCCTATTTGAACACATACACTCATGCCCTGAGGGTTGATAATTCCACCCATGCGGGACTCAGCCCGCGACCCTTAGTTTAGCAGGTGAGGACTTGGCCCCGTCGCCACCAGGGCAGGCGATAATGAAGCAAACACTTTTTTTATAAGGTATGAGGATGTATTTGAGATATTTTAAAAGTGGTATTCCAAAAAAGATTTAGCTAACAGGCACAGTGAGCTAACATATGCTAAAAATGCCCGCACATTCCTATTGTATACCACTCAAGGCCAAGCAATTATGGACTTAGAGCATTCGTCCGAATACAGCGTACCCAAGTTTTGAAACTATTCCTGACAGTAAAATATAGCTACGAGTTTCTAAACTAACGAAAGAAATCTACGTTCCCTAACTCGCCAATTTAAATGCCGTATTTTCTATGCTGTGTACGAGGCCAAAGACAATACTAATTCGCCTTGGACATCATCAAACGTGTCCTAGTTTTATTGTAATTAATAAATCTATAATCAGCAATATCCGTCAATACAATAAAAACGCAGGGAAAACAGCGTCATACAACTAGCACAGTTGGTATAGTGGTTAGCGCCGCGGATTGGTACGGGCAAAGTAACTCGGAGGAAAAATTTCTATCTGGTCCTGCATATGAAGAAGGAGAAAAAAGTTGGAAGCCTACATACTCGAACCGCCCACTTTGCTCGTACCTATCTGCGACGCTCACCACTACATCAACTGTACTAATTGTAAGACGCCCTTTTCTCTGCGTTTTTATAGTTAGGGCGGATATAGAAGAATATGAATTGATTAATTACAAAAAACTAGGACACGTTTGACGAAGTCCAAGGAGAATTAGCGTTGCCTTTGACCTCGTGCACGACATAGAAAATACGTCATTCAAATCGGCGAGATAGGGAACGTTGTCTTTCCTTGTAGGTTTTAGCAGCTAAGCTAAGATTTATGTTTTCCAACTCTCCATTCATGAAAGACTCGATGAAGTTTGCCAAATCATTGTACCGGTCCAAGCAGTCACGTAACCAGGAGGTGAGATTGGGTAGCTCCGCCCAACCACCTTTTCGAAATTAATAGATAAAACGCAAGTTTAGCAAAAAAACTAAAAAGAAAGCGTTTTTTGGATGGTTGAGTAAGAAAAAGTTAATAATAAAGCAGTTTTATATGAAAAAGATTGCCATAAATAAACTATAGTAACGAATCAAGAGAGTTCCCACCACCTTATGTTTCACACTTTGCCACGCCCCCATAATTAAAATCTTGGCCACGATACAGGTCGAACGTCTCTCTTTCTCCAAACGGTCTTTTACCCACGCACTCCAGTACACATGTTTTCCGACATTGAATAGCGTCCCTGAACTAGATAGGTTACTTCATCCCGTAGCTCTCGCACTCCTTTCTCGTCCAAATTCTACTCTTGTCCATCACTCTTGGTATCTTTAGATTTTATTTCATTCAATATTCATTGCCACTTTTGGGGCGCTTCCGATTTTCGGCGAAAGCAACTACCTGGTGCTTTTCATTTAAAGGTAAAATGCAATTAAGACTTTTGCCCACGGCTGATCTACGGCTTATGTGAACGAAAGGATTGTGCTTCTGCCAAAAGCATCATGGTGCTGCATTCAATTGCTTAGCGATCACCAAATACTACGCTCTTTAGTCGGTTATAGCCATAATGAACCCTATGTACCAATATTTACTGTTAATCGTCAAGTTTTTTCACTCTTTGTTATAAATTTGTGTAACTTTTTGTATAATAAATATAAATCATTAACCTTCTATCGTGAAAAGCAACCAATTTTATCGAAATAGTGATAGTATTGCGTAGAATCAAAATATGCAAAGTAGCTATTAGTATACGATTTGCATATGCAAATATAATAGTTATCGATTTTATAATTTTGGAGGACGGAATATCATTTATAAATTCGTTTAATGTGTAGAATGCTTAAGTTTCGTATTTTTCTATCATAGAATAACATTTCTTATCATACTTGACCATTAAAATTGCACCCCATACCTTATTAAAATATGTGCTATTCCTGTATACGAAACACTTTTCCAATTAATACTTTTTAAGGAAGTACACTGTTGAAGCTTTATGAACATCTAGTGGGATAAAAAAGACATATAACGTAAGGTGTAAAACTTCAAAAGTTTCTTTTAGTAAGCATAAGTATATTGACAATAAAGATACACGGGAATGTTAGCATAATTTCCTTAATTGAATAATATTTACAAGATTCGTACGGATTTACGTTATTTAAGGGAGTTTGAGCGAGATAGAAAACTAATCATAATGGAGTCCATGTTAGAATTGTACGTTTTGATATTTTCATATGTAGGAAGGATGAATAAAATATTGAATATTAATGGTGCAATAATATAATTGTACAATACTACAATTTGAGGGAATAAAATGAAAATATCTTTACAAGTCTTTCATTTGACTCTTGTTTTTGCACGGAACGTTTGAAACTCCTTCAGAACTGAAGGTTTCTTGTGATCCTGGGAAAATTACGGCGGTGACTATATGGTTTATTTTCAAAAATTGTTTTGAAAACATATTAACTACAAAGTAATAGTTTTGACAAGACCTAGGAGGTTTTTTTTTATTTTTAAAATAATGTCTCTGTAGTACATGTACCATTTCCATCTTACAAAATGTTGTTTTATATCTCGGGAAGCAGTTCAGTAAGTTGATATTTTGATATTTTCGGAAAGGTGAAGCATTTTTCTTCAAAACGAGACCAACTTCACTGATTTCTTAGTGAAATGATATTTCGATAAAACTACCTTATAGACCGTTATTTTGTTGCTAATGTTTCACTAAACTCATTATTTTTTCTTGAATTCATATTAAAACAATCCTTGTACCTACCCACAACTATGCATGTAGATCATATCACGGAATGAGTGCCTGTCTAAGGAATCGAAAATCGCCGTGCACGAAAGTGTACTTCTCACCACTTTGTTGTATGGTAGTGAAACATGGGTATGTGAGAATAGACATAAGAGTAGACTAAACGCCGTGGGTATGAGTTATCTGAGGAGTGTTTGCCGCAAAAGTAGGATGGATAGGGTCAGAAATAAGTGGGTAATAAATGAATGTGGGTTAGATGAATTTATGGATATGCAACAATAAGTGAAGTAATAAGGAAAACGCAGACACTCAGTTTCTTCGCTTAGTAAAGGGTTATAAGTATGAATAAACCTCTTTTTCAGTCATTTAGAAGATCATAATACACACTTAATAGCCCAGAAAACGCAATAATCTGTAAAGAAAACTTATATCGCGAAATTATTTATGCTTTTAAGAACGACGAAAAAGGTAAAGGTATAAGTGTATTCCAGTAAAGATGCTCCAGTAATGGACATATATGAAAGAAGTATTCTTCGTTAGTTTGGCCATGTTGAGAGAATGAGAGTCGAATAACGAAATATAAGAGTGAATTGAATGGTGAGAGAGGTAGAGGTAGGTTGCGAAAGTTATGATTGAATGTGATAGAGGAAATTCTTAGGAGGAGGAATATTAGGAGTCTTAAAAACGGAGGGCGTGTATGAAGCAGTGTATGGGGTTGGATGAGGCGAAAGATGTTTACAAGGATAGGTCAGTATGGAAGAAATTTTTGAATCAGAGTTAGGTGTACAATTATGTATGTTTGAGAAAAACTTTGTGACTGTGCCGACCCCGGAAGGGAACGGTGTGATTGGTATGTATGTATATGTATGTATATCATGTCGAGGGTCCAGGTTCAAATTCTGGCAGTGGTGGAGGTATTTCGGCATATTCTCGATCCATATTTGGGTGCTGTGAGACTAAATAATTTAAAATAACACCTCTACCCCTTTAAAAACTATGGCTGTGGAAAAGTATAAGGATTGTTTCAATATGGATCCAAATATAAAATACTTCCACGAAGTGACGCATGAAGGAGTAAAATTTATTATTTTGTCGATCTATATTTCCTAGAGCGGCTTCTCGACGTATATAATAAATAAAATTTATAAATATTATAGTTCTAGGATAAAATTTTATCTTCCTAATCACCTTGAAACTTTCGTAATGAGCGGTATGAACATAGTAAATGATGAAGGTGACACGTGCCGCACGAATATCCGACCTTAGGTCTCCAAGGGGAACAGCAAAGCATATCCTTTAAAGCGGCCTCGGTCCCGTTCCATAACTACGCCATCGGCTCTCTGCTTCGAGTGAATTTATCCCCCACACATCCCTTCTTCGCTGTTTGCCGCTTCGTTAATCCGTGGGGGAGGGTTGGGGATGGTCCAGGGGGCGTGGAGGGAGGAGCGTGAACGCATGCGGCACTGAATTTTGAAAAGGTTAAGAGAGGGCGGGGTTCGAGGAGAGAATGAGAGGGAACCGAGCCTAAATAAGCCAGGAAGGAGGAGAGAGGAAACGTTGATTAGAAGAACAAAGGGAGTAGAGGAAGGAAGATGCGTGGAATTGCGTGCAGAGAAGGCAAAAAGAAACATGGCAGTAGATTGGAAGGGGCTGGCACGAGGGTTGGGATATAATTTCAAAAAGACATCCTCTCAAATGCATTGACGAAATACCCTGCGTGTAACCTTCAGAGCGTGTGGCACACGGTGACGGCACGCACCTCACATCCCATTTCAAGATGAAATAGCCGTCAGGACAATGATGCACCACTAGAAATTACACAAAGTGTACTCTGTCAGTGCCATGCACATGCTAACGTGAGGTGCAAGAATATGTTAAAAATAATACTTGCGCTGTCTGTCCATGATAACAGTGTAGCTGAAATACACTGATCTTTCTAATAAATAAACGAAAAGTAAATAATATTTTCATTACCGTATGGTGTAATCTAAGGCCACCCAACATTGATTTTTCATTCACGTGATGCCTTCTCCCAAACGGCAATGTACTAGTTTACAAACTGGCTTAGTTTACTACGTACTTATGTAGTATCCATTCTTATATATGATGCCTAATTCACGCAGTAAGCAACATTAAACGTAGAGTTTTAAGCGGGTTGAAATATTATTTTCAAAGATTTTGCATCACAGCATCCTAATAGATCGAGAATAAGCCGAAAATTCACTGGAATACGAACCTGGGCCCTCGAAATGAGAATCCAGTACTCTAGGCACCACACTTACTCGATAATAATGATAATATTCGAAAATAATGATAATTAGGTAATTTGATGTAATTGAAATGTAAATGAAATGTAAAAATGAAAAAATTATTTCTCTGCAGAAAACCTAATTCCGAACTAGTATGGTAGATTCGATCACATGGAAAAAATAAAATAGAATTACCGCACCAAAATGTTTCGCTCTCATGTCTACCGCATTTGATTAATGACCACAATGGCTATGATTTAACCATTCAAAATGGTTAGTCACTAATTGCTATATTTTTTATTGAAGCACACAATGGGATGCTAATTATATTTTAGTTTTATGTCTATAATTTTGCAATTTTTATTCCATGGCCTCAAGATTATCAAAGTATTGAGACAAGACAGAATGACGCTAGGTTCACTCAAAAATTGTACTTATCTTGCTTAGAGACTTTTCAGAAATACCAAATCCTCGTCACAGTTAAAATGCGCTTAATAATGTTTTTTTCTAATTGAACAAATATTCATAGTATCCATGAATTACTCGCATTAGTAATGCTCATCGTTGGTTATTTTTTTAATATTTGAAATCAATAGTCTCTAAACCCATGCGCTGCATGTTATCACATTTATTAACAAAGCTCTCATCTTGTTTCTCTTCTCCGACGAATTGTGTTTCTTGCCTTATTTTTGGTCGCCAGGTCGCACGGCTGGTCCAGCCTGGTGCCTGGTGTGTAATCACGCCATACTATACATTCTACAGGTGACATGCACATATACTCTCGATGATGATATGCGTTAGCTATGGAAAATAAAACTAAGGTATGAAAAATAAATATTATGGTCGGAAATTCCACAGAAGAAAAATCATCCGGCTCAATCCCGGATTCATTGATTTCCGGCCGAGTGCTTCACCTAGTTAAACTACCGAGGCATCCTCTTCCTTTGTGGATATTTTTGGGTCGTAATATGCTAGTGATCCAGACTACCGGGCATTCTATGCAAATAGCAGTCCAAGTCGTGCGCTAAGCGCCACAGTCTGAGAGGTAATCCCACGGGTTACCTTCTGCGGATGACCCCGTGAAGTTAACTGTGGCTAGTCTAGGTGCACCTAAAATACATATTATTCCAGGAATACAATTTATGCAAACACTTTTTTACAGCCAAGACGCCTAGTATGGTACAAATTCTATGGAATGTATTGTTTTGACTATAACTATTGCATTAATTAGAAAAAAATTATAAAATTAGGTGGAAAAATATAACTCTTTCAATTTTTAAACACAAAACAATGAGATTCTGCTTCTTGCAAACAGTGACATTTTGTAAATCCTATCAGATAGAGAACACGATTAGACTCAGTACGCAAAATATGTGTAAAATGATATGAATTTACGCCACCAATTCAGACATCACTTCGCGGTAGTAAATTGTATTCTTAAGGAATGTTACTTGTAATTTTCCACAGAATTTTTCCACAGGCGTTTCACCAACTTGCGGCATCATAAGGTACATTTTTTTTGTTCAAGAATGTGTACATGATGATACCGCAAGTCAGTAAAATTCGTCGCACCAGCTAAATAAAAATCTGTGGAAAAGTATCTACTAGTAGTATTCATTAAGGAAGATATGAATATCCTTTTGTTGTGAAATCACCTTATGCATTTTTGCTCCTCACTCAAATTAGAAGGGGTATTTCTCCAAATTCTATTATCTCTATCTGAAAATGGAAAGTAGTAAGAGCGAAAAAACTTGAAGCATCGTAACCGGTTGGACCAAAATTTTGTTATTTCTTCTCCAGAGAATATTCAATTTACATAAGGTGATTGCCAACTTATAACATTCCATAGAATAATTGTGGCATTTAAAAATGGATATGCGAAAAGATCACACCAACAAATACTCTCTCCATTCCCACCACCTCGTGAAAACGTTATTTACAATTTTTTTCACGGTCCCAATTAAGTCTCCCCGCTGAGCTCCATTCATCGAATATATTTATATTCTAAAATATAAATTGCGACGCCAAATTGGAGGGAAGGGTCCACGAGGACCCCCTAAAAGGTCAAAGGTTCAAATATGAGGAAGAGAGAGGCGCGGTAGACGAACTGAGAGGACGGAGAGGAAAGCATACATCCAGATGGAAGAGAGGAAGAGAGAAGGGAACAGCGTTGACCGTAGGAAAAAGGCGGGAAAGGAGTAGATATGCAGAGAGGGGACGGATGTTATGGGAGGGATAGGGTAGGAGGGGGTTCGGCAGGGGGGGGGAGGCGGGAGTGAGACAGCCAGGCCCCCGGAGGCAGGTGTGGACGCACCGCGAGAGACATTTGAATGCGGGCGGAATGGGAAAGATGATGAGAAATTTAAGGTAACAGCTGCGGAAAAGAAATATAATACGCGTCTCGGGGAAGAACCAATTCTGCGTTATTTTTGTCCTTTTCCTGTATGCGCCTATTCCATCTCTTCCTTTATCCTCGTGTCAGGTCATTTACTGTCGAAAGAATTTAGGAAAATTGTGGGACGAACACGGTGGATAAACAGGAATTGCGGTTGAAATAAAGATGAGGGCATTAAGTTTGGCTGGTTTGATCCAAAATGATATCAGAATGCTGAATGATGACATAGGGTTGGATCGGAGAACTAGGTGGAGAACAGGGAATATTAAAAGGCAAGTAATGCAGAGGAGTTGATGAGAAATTGTAATACCACGTGGAAGATAAAGTCAGGTTTATACTTGGCTTTAAGTTGCGCGAACAAATGCGAGAGTAAATACTTCATCAACATGCCATGATATAAACATGCGCTGAATAATGCGCTCGTCTTCATGTTTGCTCTGATATCGACATCACTAAGTAATAACGCATGATGTAAAACATTATACTTCCACGGATTGTACACACGCAAAATATAGATAAAGGTTTCTCGGGTTTTCCACCGGGTGATCAGGTCCATGGGGCCCAACGTTTCGGAGAGCGACTTGTCCTCCATCATCAGGGGGCGGTATCAGCTTCCGAATACCCCGCTGATGATGGAGGACAAGTCGTTCTCCGAAACGTTGGGCCCCATGGACCTGCTCACCCGGTGGAAAACCCGAGAAACCTTTATCCATCAGATACGCCGGGAAAACCTGAGATCCTTCACGCAAAATATACATATTTTCCCTACCCTTAACACTATTGACGTACATACGATGGCCTGTAAGATAGTAGGCTGAATTTGTAATGCGAATCCACGTCTATACCATGGTAATCCATTGCTCCTATCGTTGCCACTATACGGTATACTACCGTGGTAGCGCTGGTATCGCGACCAGAAATCGGAAACAATAAAATAAGACAATTATTAATGTTAAGCAGATGTTGTTACTTTAGTGAATAGTATAGGAATGAGTCATTTGCAAGAAAATACATTTCGAAAGCCTCGAATGCCACAGGAATATGATATTTCTTATTTCACTCATTGCTCTTTACTCGTTCAACGCGATACCCTGGTAAGGGGGGTGAGGGTAAGGCAGAAACGTTGTGCTCCGTTCACGCTACAATCGTTCGTTCGTTGATCCGTACGATGATAGTCTCTACTTGGCATTAGCCACGAATTTTCCTTCTTTTCCACTGTCTCGGTAGCGATCATTCATTCACTTTGATTTAGGAACTTATCGCATGCCTAATTTTGAAACATAAATAATGAAAATGACCTTTGTTGAGCTGTTGTTTCTTTTATTTTAAACCATCACCAATGAGTGTTCAGCATTAGTTTCATTTTTTACGTGAGTACCGAACACTTCCTCGTGTACATTTCTTGAGAAACAGACACTGGACTGCTGTTCGTGGTGAGTTTTCCAGGCGTGGGCATTTTAATAGTACTGTTATTTTTCTATGACGAAGTAAATATCCGTATCTTGATGGGCCAACCTTATTCAGCTTCCGCCACCCATCGTGACTTCGGCCGTCCAAGGCAACTTTGTGACTGTAATCAGTAAGTTGTAAAAGAGTATGTAAGGTTATCAGCCTTTCCAGTACCCTCACCACGTGCAGCTTTCCCTGATAACGGTTACGGCGTTCTACCAGTCAGTTTTGGCACATTTTCACCAGTATGCCTCAAGAGAAACCCAAGCATAGTAATACCCTAGGCCCGCTTTCACTATTCTACTCAAGCTAGGATCCCTTCTGAAAGGACTACCTTGAGAGCCCGCATACCGTTGCCCGCGACCCATCATTAGGAGGTATATGAGGTGTACTACACTACGCACAACACATATATGTATGTAAGTAAATGTTCATTTGAAATCGTACTAAACAGAATAATCAGACGCTGAATTACCATTTCCAGCCTCTACCTCCAGTAAATGCATAACCGTGAAACAATTTTAACTGCGCGCTATACCTCGGTGTTAGGAATTACCATTTTTCATATGAGATTAATCTTGAGATCAAACACGAACCATATCCCGTGTAAAAGGGCTGGCGTTTGTCGCCAAAAATCTCGGAAAGTAGTTCAGTAAGGGGTGATATTTTTATTGAAAACTAAACCATATTCATAAATTTGTTGGTGAAATGGTAGTTCGTTCAAACTAATTAAACTGGATAAAGCACTCTGGAAAACGAGGTAACCGGGTTTGAGTCCCGGTCAAGGCGAATAATTTTTCTCAGTGGATTTTGCTATCTTCCCCACATTTCCCTCTCTCCGGAGGCGATGACAGCACTCAAGCATCTCATCAACCCACTCCCCACGAGAAAACAGGAAGCTTAGGGGTACTTTACACCATACGTCCTTCAGTCAGAAACCACTACAGTAATCATCGCCAAAAAACTCTAAATCATATTCCGAACAAATTATAAATTTGATGCCACGTTGTTTGTGTTTGCATGGTAATTTCAGGCAATAGAATGTCTAGGTATTTGCTTTACTACTAAACCTGTCATAAATTATGCAAAATTACTTTGAAATGGGTAGGTTATTTACAAAACATGTTAATAACCACACATACATAAGTTTCAGGCGTAATTTTGTGGGAATATTGTAATTCCATATTGCTAAGGATAAAATAGCAACAGTAATTACCTCACTGTTTTAATGAAAACCGAACCACATTCATCATAACATAAAGTATCCAAACCGAGGTCGTTTTCATGAAAACAGTGGAGAAATTACTCCATTATTGACTGTTCTATTCTAAGATTGGTTGGCTGCAGCCCTCCACCCTTCCTTATCTAATGCTAGTTCCCTTAGCTCCTGGTATCTCTTCCTATGAACTTTCCTCTTTATTTGTTCCATGAACTTATTCCTGGGTCTATCTCTGGGGACTTTTCCCTCTATTATGCCTTCAATTATGCTCTTTACGAACCCATTATGTCTCAAGGTTTGTCCTATCCATCTTGTTTTTCTCTTTTGTATGGAATTCCATATGGTCCTCTCCTCCTCTCTTTTCTGTACACTTCATCATTTCTTACTTTGTCCGTCCATTCAATCTTCAGCATCGTCCTCCAGCACCAGGTTTCGAAGGCTTCTAGTGTGTTATGGTCAGCTTTCCCATTAGTCCATGCCTCCAATCTACAGGTGGCTACGCTCCAAACGAATGTGTTCACATAATGTAATCTGGTTTTTTGTCCTATCATCTTTGAGCACTGCAGAAGTCTTTTTCCCATGAAGAGCATCTTAGCTTGGGCTATCCGCCGCTTGATACCCGCTGTACTTCTTCCGTCCCACGTGATGGTACTTCCAAGATAGGTGAAGAGGCAGATTTGCTCTAATTTCTCTATTTTCAGAGTGAATTCTACATTCAGCTTCTCCCTTCCGCATACTACGATTTTAGCCTCACTAATATTCATGTTGTGGATATTATTAATGTTTTTATTCTTACCAATATTAATTGCTACAATTTGGGTGATTTAATTTTTCAAGAGAAAATCTTCTCGATTAGAGTTCACAGGACTCACCTGAGAATTATTTTGATAAGAGAACCCTTTGGCATTCTGTCTAATAACTTGACCCACCAGCTTGCTTGCGACTGTTCATTGGAACCAAGATTGGGATGAGAAGTAAGTATCGTTCTTACTTCTATGTTCACCATAAACTAATAACCGAAGTCGATCCTTCATCTACATCTACATCTACGTCATACCCTGCAAGCCACCCAAAGGGTGTGTGGCAGGGGGTGCTTTCGCACCAGGCATGCATTAATGATATGGTAGAACACCGACATTACATTAAAACCCGCGTACCACACATGCAAAGCGCCAATTACAAATCTAATACCCAAGAAACATTCTATCTCCAATCGTTCTAACATGCAAGGGATACAAAGACTACTACTACAGATTCAAAATATCATGCATAAATAAGAACATCATTATTTACATCATGCATAAATAAGAAAGAGGAGAATATAATGAGAAAGATTAACTGCCTGCCTATTGTCAATACTCGAACTATTCATGAACGACGATCACAGCTGTTATGGTCCCGAATGGTACGCGGAAAAAATGACATTTTATACCTATCGGTTCTACAATCTAGCTCTCTAATTTTATTGGCGCGATCTAATCTGCCGTAGTACGAAGGGGTTAATAGTATGTTTTTTACGTCATCAGTAAAATGATTTTCCTGAAATTTATTTAGGAGGTTAAGCCTATAATTTAATCTACGCTGTGATAGCGATTCCCATCCTAATTCTTCTAACAGTCCAGACACACTAGCCAACTTATCGTAGCATCGTTTCACAAACCTAGCTCCTCTTCGCTGGACGCGATCTAACTCTGATATCAACCCCGTTTCGTATGGATCCCATACACTAACAGCATATTCCAGATGAGGCCTAACGATTGAAAAATAACAACGCTCTTTCACTTTCTCATCACATTTTCCGAGTACTCTCTTGATAAAGCCTAGCTTCCTATATGCTTGACCGCATATTTCCCTAATATGTTTTCCCCAAGATAGGTCGTGACTAATTGTGACTCCTAAGTACTTAACAGACTCGGTGTGAATAATTTCTGTATTTTTAATTCTGTAAGCCCTAACTGTCCAATTTTTCTTTTTCCAAAAGCTGACTGCTACGCACTTTTTTATGTTTAGTTCCATCTGCCACTTTTCGCACCAAGCATGAATAGCAAGTAGGTCGATTGTTAACGAGTCGCTATCTTCGGAATTGTTAATATCCCTATACACAACCGCGTCGTCTGCGAAGAGTCTAAGCTTACTTTTAACGACGTTACTAATATCATTAATGTACAAGAGAAATAAAAGTGGACCAATTACACTTCCCTGAGGAACACCCGATGTAACGCTAACTGTGTTTGACATGATACCGTCTATGACAACCCTTTGTTCCCGCCCATGTAAGAATTGATTAATCCAACTAATAATGTTTTTATCTATTCCATATGCTTCTAGTTTTGAGAGCAACTTAACATGAGGTACCTTATCAAAAGCTTTCCTAAAATCGAGGAATATCGCGTCAACTTGGACATTATTTTCACCCGAGAGCAAGATGTCATGAACGAAGAGGGCCAATTGGGTTTCGCAAGATCTACCCTTTCGAAATCCGTGTTGGTTATTTATTAACAATTCCTCCCTATCTAAATGACTCATAATGGAGCTTACGATTATGTGTTCGAATACCTTACAGGAAATGGATGTGAGAGAAATAGGCCTATAGTTACTAGGGTCTTCCCTGTCGCCGCTTTTGAATATAGGTGTGACATTTGCTACTCTCCAGTCCTTAGGCACTACATGATCTACTAAAGATTTGGTAAATATTAATTCTAAGTAAGGCGCTATGTCTGATGCCATTGTTTTATATACGCGAGCAGGTATTTGATCTGGACCGGGGGATTTGTTGGGGTTAATATTTTTTAGCTGCTGTTCTATGCCGCGACAATTTATAATAATTTCAGGCATACATTTTTGGGAACGAACTGGCTGCGGATCGAAAAGATGTGGTGTATAAGTACTGAAAATGCTTTTGAAGAATGAGTTTAACGAATTGGCTTTTTGTAGACTGTTGGTTATCTTTTCCCCTTTGATATTCTTAAGCGTGTGTACTGTTGATTTATTTCCTTGAGTGTCCCTAACATACGACCAAAATGCCTTGGGATTATCGTTCAATTGTTCTCCCAGTAATTTACTTTTGAAATCAGCTAACGCCCTTCGGCACGCTTTTTTTGCTAAGAGTTTAGATATTTTGTAATTTTCGGTGACTGTGTATAGTTCTTCAGAGGATTTGTTAATTTTTGCCCTTTTTAACCTAGCATGACATGTTCTTTGGTGCTTTAATGTTTTTCTAACCTCCGCGTTATACCACCTAGGCTCTGCATTGGCTCTTTTCCATTTACTTGGTATGTATTTGCTAACTACTGATCGTGTAACGTTGAGGAAAGTATTCCACAAAACCTCAGTATTACTGTTGATACTTATTTTTTGAAAATTAGTAAATGACTTTTGGAACTCTCGTTTCATACCTTCGTAGTCAGCCCTATTATATAAGTAGATTTTTCTTTGTGGATTATGTTTCTTGATCATGCTCACGGAAAAATTAGCTTTAACTATCTTGTGGTCGCTTATTCCCTTATCCGTACCTATGTTTACAACCATGTGTGGAATATTTGTCGCTAAAAGATCAAGTGTATTTTTCCCTCTAGTTGGAGCAGTGACTAATTGATGTAGTGAGTGAGATGTGAATGTATACAGGAGTGACTCACAAAGGTCTTTGTCTTTCCCCCCAGTGATAAAACTGTACGTGTCCCAGTCTATGGACGGAAGATTGAAATCCCCACCGATTATAATATGACAGTCGTTTTTTTGAGTGGTTAATTTACTGAGTTGACTTTCTAGTTCTAATATTGAGGTTATATGGGTATCTGGTGGTCTGTAATATGCGCACACATAGATTGTTTTTGCTTTAGGATTTTGAATGGAGCACCATACGCTTTCTACCTGGTCGTCGGAAAATGACTCCCTCCTACTAATATAACAATCCTTCACTGCAATAAAAACTCCTCCCCCGGTCCTTTCCACTCTATCTTTTCTATAAACTGTGAAATTTTTTGGGAATACTTCATTATCTGCGATTTCGTTACACAACCAACTTTCCGTCCCTATAATTAAGTCTGCGTCAGTAGTTTCAATTAGATGGTAGAAGTCAGCTACTTTATTCCTTAAGCTACGGCAATTTACTACCACGACAGAAAAGGATTTATCAGTGAGTGTATTCCCGGAATGTGTATTCTCATTACAACTCGCTTTCTTAGGTATATTCAAAGTTACATTACTGCTATTTTTTGAAACTGGCCTCTTACTGTTCTCTTTAGACTTAACACTTTCTTGGGTATTTTTTCTATTAAATATTGTTCGTGATGGTACCTGATTCGACCCATTAGCTGACCTACTCTCTGCCCTACCCTCTATCCTAAAAAAGGTCTACAGTGATCGAGTATGCTACTCGCTACACAGCTAGCTGCCTCGGCCGTGTAATGGACACCAGAACGGTTCAGAGGGGTCCGACACGATCGGATTGCCGGCCGAAGGTCGACGAAGGAGGCTCCAATGTCCGTGCAGAAGCGACGCAACCTCTGGTTTATGCCCTCCACTCGGCTCCAAACCAGGGGTCCACGATCGATCCTCGGGACAAGAGTACAAATTGCAAGCGTCATGTCAACCCCTTCGTCGCGACTTACCCGCTTCACTTCGGAGTCCAGTTCCCTGAAGGAACGCAGGATCTCCTCGGATCCACGGTCCATGGCGTCGTTAACGCCGACATGGGCCACAATCTGCAGACTTGAGCACTTCGTGCCCCGGACCGCCGCACCAACCGCCTGCGTCACCTGCGGAACACCGCCACTTGGAATGCACCATGACGTTACACGGTGGCTTATACCCTCATGGCCTGCCCTTTCCCGCAAAGGGACCATAACACGGCGGACGTTACTACTACCTATCACTACAATCCCCCCCTTCCCACTCTGACGACTCTTCCTAGGTGCCGGTCTCGGAGTAGCAGTAGGCACGTCAGGCACCTCGGAATTTCCATCCGAAAGCAACTGGTACCTGTTCGAAACGGGAATGGGAGGTGCCAAAGCATCTCCTGAACCACGCTTCAGAGTGACCTTACCTCCACTCCTCCGAGACACGACCCTCCAGACCTCCTGTTTACGGAGTTGTACTGCCCCTTCATCGGAAGACGGACCTTCAGGCAAACTCTCGATCGTCCAGCCACTGTTAGCAATCGAGCGAACTCGTGCAGCCCGTAGGGCGCGGCGAACTTTCGAAGAGCGACCCAAATTTCCATCCACCTTCGGGACGCATACCACTCTTTCAACCTTAGACTGGAGTTCCCGCAGGATTCTCTCCAACTCGGCGATGCGGGCTCGGAGAGCCGCACACTCGCCGGCGTTTTTGATCATCCCAACAGGTGACCTATTCGAAGACATCCTAGCACTACTCACAATGAACTCCCAAGGAAAAACGCTTAACTACAAAAATATGGCTATACTCAAAAGAACTGAGCGATCCTAAGCTCGGTCACAATGGACAAAGTAACAACAATACTTCTACGAAATAACTTTAACACAGACCTCACACCTGGCAAAGAGCTAACTAAAATACGAGATGAATAAGAACACAAACTCTCTAGCACAAAAGGTAACTGACTTTCACTTTTAGGACGCTAAGTCAACGGATCCTTACGTAGGATCCGTTGACTGCCTCTACCCGTTACGATTTTAAGGGTACTGATTCGGGCCGATTTTCATCCCTGAATTAAGCAACGCGTCAGGGGCCCTTAATGCATAGATCAGATATCCACGGACGTTACGCGAAAGAGCTATCGGGACGGAAGTGAATTAGCTTCATCTACGGACGGCTTTAGTCAATCAATCAACGGATTAAAGGCACTAATGAGTGACGATAATGGGGATGGATGCACGATAATTTTCGCCACGTCCGTAGCGATTGCAGTGCTCCTTCTGCCTCTCTGATCCCACTCCTTGTCACGCACACAAGTCGATTGCCCGCGCCCTGTGTAAAGGGTCGATAATGCAGACACCGTGAACCTTGATGTCATTAAAAGGGATGGAAACGCTGAATGCGTTCCGGCCGGCCGGAGAGTAGGGGTCTCAGGGTGATCAGCTGGCGCTGAGGGAGAGATGACACTTCCTGTAGAGGGCGCATTAGACACGCTTCAGCGCTCAGCCCCTCTCGACACGTAGCTGCCACCTAGCGGTGGCGCAAGTAGTCTCAAGAATATCACCAGGACCCCCTTAGTGTCTCGAGAAGGCTTCAAACGAGCAGGAGACTAGACAATTTCCTCCTTAACTGAATACTAATTAAGGTGGCTATAGAGCGGCAATCGTGGCTGATTGAATGAACATCTTGATTTTTTTTAATCGGTCGAAAGAAAATTTCTTCGATCACATTTCCTTTAAGCTCACTATTTATGCGATGGAACTCACCATGATGGAAGAGATGGGAATAATACAACAATGATATTTCAGTTTTCCCTTCATTAATTCCCATCAAACATTTTATATCAATAGTTTTCGGCACAGTGCGTGAAAAATTGACGAATGCTTTGGTAAAATACAATTTATTTCAGCAATTCATAAACACGGATTATCCAATATTCTAATGTTATTGCTTTGTGCAAATTTTGATTAGTTCAAATTATAATAATTAATTCTTGTACGTATGGGCATTAGTTTTTTACTCCCAGAAATTATTAAAGGTTGTTTAAGCGAGATAGTTTCCCTGGTCATAATTGAGACCATATTCGAATCATACGCTTCAAATTCAGTAGCTATAGGAAACATCATTCAGATATTGTATGATTAATGGTGTATTAATATACTTTTATACGGCTGAAATTCTAGTAAATTAAGTAAAAACATCTTCTTTAAATTTTTAAGAAGTCTCATTTTCTTCAACCGGCACGCTCAAAACTCCTTAACAACGGAAAGTTATTTACAATTCTTAAAAAATTATTGCGGTAACCAAATGATCATGTTCAAAAATAGTTGAGGCAACATACGCACTACGTGGCGTTAATGTTTTGCCGAGATCAAAGTGTAAGAAACTCCTCATTAGTTAAAAAGGTCTCACTGGAGGGCATACATCATCATAAAAGGGTAGCATTTCCCACGTAAAAGGGCAGGTATTTTTCGTCAAAATCTCGCAAATTAGTTACATAAGGGACTGATATTTTGGTATTTGTGGAAATTTAAGACAGTTTTCTTTAAATGGAGACCAAATTCATTGATTTATAGGTGAGCTGATATTTCACCCTTGAATCTTCGATCGGTCAACCTTCACCTTAACCAGAGATTATAAAACTGTAACTGTTTGGCTGCATTTTCGCGGTAGCATTGTTGTGTCAGGATGCTCGAACCATAGAATTAAGAGTAGAGTACGTAAGAGTGAGCAATACCACGAGAAATTCTAAACACAAAGCGTCTAACTAGGAGATTCGTTTTCTAGAGCAGCGACTTTGCCAAGAGCAGTCGAATAATGGATAATAAATACAGACTTATCAAGGAAAAAGGTTTTATTGCTTGATAAAACACTTTCAGAAGTGAAAGCCATGTTTTTCAGCAATCGCCCGGTCTGTTTTCACTATGCATTATATTTTACTTTTAGCTGTCAATTACTTTTAATGATATTCTTACTTGAAAATTGTAACTGTGATCTTTGTAATTAATCCAACACCAATTTTTGTAAATTATTGATTTATTTTCGGGAGTGTTAAGACGACGCATTAAAACCGCTCGACCGGTAGATTTTGTCATGATTTGACCCAAACAAACATTATAAACTCAATCAAACCTTTAAAAATTAGCGCAGCGACATGTTGTATGCTAACTGTGAATCCAGGAGTCTTTCAATGGGCAACTATACTTATCCATAAAGTAAGTCAGAAAAATAAAACACGATATTTGATGAAATTGCTTACTCGGTAGAGGTAAACACGGGTAGAGTAGGTGGCAATACCGCTCTATATAAGACATTCCAAGCACTCTGAGACTCAATGAGTGCGTGAAGAACATAACAGAAGACTAAATAGAGGGAAAAGTCCCCATAGTAAGACCCAGGAGTAAGTTCATGGGCCAAATAAAGAGTAAAGTATATACGAAGAGTTACCAAGAGGTATGGGAACTTGCACTTGATAGGGGAGGGTGGAGGGCTGCAGTCAACCAATCTTAGGATTGAACCAGCAATGAATGACTGAATAAGACTAATAAGGTTAAACAAATGTAAAACGCTAGACGGAAATTTTTCTTTTATCCAGTAAGGTTATTGGATTAGACTTCCGAGTATATTTTCATATTTCCTCGGAAAGCAGAATAAGATTATATTATTAATGGCTATGAAAATTCTTTTGTACCACATCCCTAAATGCCGAAGTATACGAGCCACTGAGGCGATTCAAATGTCATTTATCATCAATTCGAGGAAAGATTTTATTCATGAAACATTGTTGGGAAAATATTGAAAACAAAGAAAAGTAAAAGATTATGCTCGCTACTCTACTGTAGGTGAGCACTGAAAAAAAAAGTCACCGGCTTAAATCTTTATAGCAGTGGCTTGGCAATACCTAAAGTGTCACTGGTTAATTGCACTGACACCCAGTTAACTATAATGGCCACAAATTTCAGAGAATTTACTTTAAACGAATAATTATGAACACACCAACTCCAATCCAGGCATTAGGATTAATCGTTAGCTAAATATTTTCGTTCATATGAAATTATTTACCGGAAAAAATTTATGATCTTTTCCGGAAGTTTCTTGTAAAACATACTGGTATGGCTTCATTAATCACTAGTTCCCAAAACAATAGATACACGCGTATTGATATATCCGAAGATGTTGACCTCATGCCTAAGAAGTAACGCGCTGATGCTGTTATCCACATCATTCTTCCCTCAGGACAGCCTGGGCAAAGATTCGTCTCCCATGGCTCCATCTATATCATGGGGACATCATACATTAGATAAGCAGACAATACCCTGGGGAGGATTGGCGGATTACAATGGAAACGCATTACTGAAGATATGCATGCGTCGGAACCCGCCTCCACTTAGTTTAGACTAAATCGATCATCCAAATACGACGGGACGGACCATCAAAGGCATCTCCTTTATGTAAATTTTTTACAATGTATGGTAATCCATGGGTGACATCGCACCATAAGGCATATTTTTTAGGGAGACGGGTCATCTCGGTCATTCATCATCATCAGTATTACCAAAACTGTCTCTGCCTTCCTTCTCCCAGTGTTGTGGATTAGGGTTACTTCCGAAGTCTTTTAGAATGATGGCAGTAAGGTCACACTCTGCCACCCGCGTTTCTATATGGTGCATCATCGGAGGGGCTTTACAGCATGAGTTTGCTCATTAGAAAAGATAATTGGAACGCTAGAGAACAATATTATTTAATTGTCCAGAAAAAATTTTCAAGAGTTTTACATAATATGTAGTGTATAAAAAACAATGTTTCAAATGATTATGTAACTATTTCAAAGGAATTACGGAAGGTAGTATACATACAGGTCTGTGGCCTTTGAAGCTGTCAAAAGCTCATTGACATTTGCACAAAATATTGTACTTAAACTGTGAGTAGTAAATAATTCTTATTCTAAATCGAATACATATTGAAAATAAGTATTGTACTAACCACAGTTATTTATTGTGATAGTATAACGAGTTTCACGGTTTCCCGCACCTTCAGGTGCAGTTGTTTAAGGAAAAATTATTTATAGACTATTTAGGTAGTAACCTCACGCTATGTTGGGGAGGGTTTGAAGAACAAAATACATTTTTTGGAAGAAAGGTAGAATAATATACACCAGGGTTGAAATTCGCTATGAAAAAATCATTTGACTTGACCGAGATTCGAACCCGGATCTCCCAATTGCCGGTCAGATGTGTTAGCCAGTTACACCACCAAGCCATCTTCCTGCAAGTAGAATTTCTAGGGAGGTTTATGCGAACTAGAACTAGAAAGATGGCTTGGTGGTGTAACTGACTAACACACCTAACCGGCAATTGGGAGATCCGGGTTCGAATCCCGGTCAAGTCAAATGATTTTTTCATAGCGAATTTCAACCCTGGTGTATATGCACCCGTGCGGGTGACTTCGTACCACATCATTTGTTACATGCAATGCTTGGAAATTAGAAGAATATAGTTTAGGGGCGAGTAGGAAGGGAAATTTTGTCGGAAAGGAGTGAGAAGGGGTGCGGATAAAGTAGATCATTACAAAGGTTGCTTACCTGTCTGATAATTTCCATTTGCTCCAAAGCATCAATTTTTAAGCCTTTCAGGTGAACATGTAAAATTTCGGGATAAAATTACTTACATGATTATTACCAACCAGATACTTGGAAAATTGAGAATTGTAATTCATATTAAAGAAACTGCTGGATTTTTCTTTGATGCGAGTCATGAAATATCGACCAGTTTGACCGATGTAGGATACATTACAGCTATTGCATTTCATTATCTGTTCCAAACCATGCATCTTTAAGTCTTTCGGGAGAAACTTATAGCCTATGTGGATTCGAATATAAAATACTTCCACAAAGTGACGCCTCACGGTGTAAAGTTTATGTCACACTACATAAAAATAACTGTTTTTAAGTAGATAAGCATATATTTCGGAGTCTATTACACTATTACAAATCCCACATGAACCCAAGGCTGCATAATTATTAACATCACAAATTTGGAAAGAAAATGAGACCCAAATATGTGCTCACTAATTCGTTTTGTTATTATCACCGACATTTTAACACCCTATGTCACACTTGTGTAGAAAATACATCAAATGAAGGACTTCAATCAAAAGATTAAAGAGTCAGTGACGAAATGTTTGAAGAACAATGCGTAAAATGGTATTAACAATAAAAAACGCTGTTATTTCACAAACTGAGCACGTACTACTTACATACATTCTTGGAATTAGCTTTGTTTGAGGTTAGACCTGTATTTAAGCCTGAGACAGTTATATTGGCCAATAAAATAGCTGAACTCACGCAATGAAGATTTGCTTTTTGTCATGTCCACAATGTGGGTGTAGTAAACATTTAGACCTCAGAAAAAGACAAATACTTTAGAATTACCTTAAATTTAATTATGTCGAGGAGAACACAGAAATCATATACGGTACAGCGTTAAAGAGACTGGGATGTATCTAGCGTATAATAGGAAGATCTTCCGATGAGAAAGTAAAGGATAGGTGCAAATATGCTCTGGTTTGGCCACACCTCGAATACGCCGCGAGCATTTTGGACCCTGGTCATAAAGATTTTACCAAAAAAGTTAATAAAATACAAATTGAATATGCGCTCTTCATTTAAAACTGCAAAGAGCGAACATGTCGTGTTTATTTAGACGGACGGACGGACGGTGTCGCGTTTAGACGGATTAGGTTGAAAGCCGGCAGATACTCGGAGGCTACACGCTAGGCTTAGCTTGCTTGAGAAATTCAGAATTTGCGTGTTTCAGAGAACACAGAGAATATCATTTTGACGCGACACTACATCTCTAAACTCGACAGATGCCATAAAATAAGAGAGGTTCGTTGCCAAACAGATAAGTACAAAAATTCGTTCTTTCCACACACAAAAAAGTTACCATAAAAAACCGAAGCTCCACTTAAAACACACATAGATATTACACTTCACCATTTCACTTATCAAAACCTGATCCCTTACACTTTGACTCGGTTAGTGTCCTAACACCCCCAACCACACGCTCATATGGCGGCTGGCAGGGTGGTATGCAGGGATGTTAAACGAAACCGAAACAAAAAATTTAGTTCCGGTTTCGTTAAATTATCCTACAATATCCAAACTTCTAAACTATTCTAACTACTAAAGCCTACAGTTTCTTTCCCTAACGAAACTATAGGCTTTCTTTTTTACTATAGTTTCGGTTCGGAATGAAACTTCATGTACGACTTGACTTTAGTTTCGTTAACGGAACAAAAGTAGAATTATGAACAAAATATAACGTTCCGGAACCGTCCTTTCTTTTGAATAGTTTCAGTTCAAGTGAAGTGGTGGAAGGACTTTCGGTTCGCAGTCATGGTTCCTGGCCCAATCGGGTCATATCTCAGGGAATCATTATCATTACTCGCACAGAAGCAGCATTAACGTTGATGATACTTATGGTATACTAACAAAGTAGGCTTGGAAACAGCGTAACAACGGAACTGTCGGAAAATCATAACAGGGAACATCTTACGGGTCTCAGCAACAGATGAATTACTAACATCAGCACAAGGAACGTGTAACAATCAGAAACGATGTAAAATATAATAATTTCACAGATGACAACAAGTGTAATATTTGACATAAAAATATTTGGTATCTTCATAATCGGAGATATATGAGATATTATTAAATAATTTCTTTTAACTGAAAATTATTAATTCCATCATTTATGTCACGATTTCAAGATATCCATCAATCATATATCTAGCATACTTCCTTGTTTGTTAATAAACTGCTTCAAATGTAAAACGAGCGCTCTTTGCCCACTTGCATCCAGCAGACTTGTTCATTTTAAGATCAATATCCCATACACATGCGAAAACTGTTTGAAAATTATTTTGCTTAGAAACTTCTACTTATTATGAGTGAAAAGAGATTGAACCATGATAATGTTATATTGTAGCGACTGAAGTATGCTTCCTTAGGAGTGTCAACTCTTCCCATCCCCTAACCTCCCCACCTTCTTGTCTTCCCCCAATTATAAGGTTGGGGAGGAAGAGAGGGGTCCCTTTCTCCACCCCACCCCCCCACCCACTGTGATTCCCCGGTAGGGGTTTGGCGGTCAATCTTGCCGGGTTATAAACCGTAAGCGTGATGGATTTTCCCAGGCGGATAAGCCTTCGTTCGTACGCTAAGGTACAGAATACTGATCTTATTGCAAAGGTTAAGAAGGATGTATGGCGGAAGAGTTATAAAGTATTATGGGAGAAAAGTGGTCTCGGCGCGGATCCAAAGACTTTGAGGACACAATGGTGACTATTGCTGCAGAGGGATGGAGGTCTACTCAGGAGAAGGGAGAAAGACGGAAAAAACCCTGACCGTTTGTAAAATTTTATACAATATGCAGCAGCTAAGGAGGAGGACAAGGTTGCCCAATAGGTCCGAGGCCGTGCTCTCAAACAGCAATGGAAAACCTAGAAGTCGCATCCCCTCTAGTTCTCTCTTTGTCTTTTGCTTTACTTGAAACCTTTTACAAATATTCCGTATGCATATACTTGAGGACGGTAACCTCTGTATATCCCCTCGTGATCCTTTGGATGGGTTCTTGACAGTGGGGGACTGGGAGGTGGGGGGGAAGCGGCGAATTGGCTAAAGGTGGGCGCCGCATTCCCACCGGACACATGCAGAGACTCATAGTATGTTGACCCATAGCATTAGCTGTTCAGATATCCGAGAGTTTAATTTTTGCGCTGTTTTCAAGATTTCTCTGCAGGTATACCGTAAGGATTCCCAATGTTTACGCTGTTGCTGTGCGAGTACGTAAAGTGAAATTTGTCGTCGATACCTTGAGATCAACCCCGAGCGGGCTTTCGTACATCTCTTCCATACCGGTTGATTGCACTGTCCTGCACAGAATACAATATAACCTACAATTTATCTTTAGGCTAAAATATTTCGCCACTAAGAACATTAAAAATGCCGGTTTCTTTCCATTGTCTTCCACTGTTGTCAAACATGATGAAACACCTTGACTAGCACCCCAAACTATACCCAAAGTGGCGCACGTTACGATAGGTTATTTTGAAAAATCAATATGCGCTTTTAAAATTCCTTGGAACGAAAGTCGGAACTATAGGGGGGGAAGGTGGGAAGGTAACCTTTTTTAGCCAGAACCGGAATCGGAATGGTTCCTCTTTCGTTTCTATGGGTTTTCGTTCAAAATATTTTCGTTCCACTTTCGTTCTGGAACCAATTTCGTTCTGAGATTTTCGTTCCTACTTTCAGCTCGGTTCCGCGAACCGGAATTATCTGAACCCACACTGAACCGTTCCGGAGCGATGACGTTAGTTCCGTTAAGCTCCCCTGGTGGTATGTGGATTTCAATAATTGGTACTCAGTTGAATCATCAATCGTTCAATTTGATCAACTGATTCAAGTTGATCGTTCAATACTATCATTGGTTGACTGAAACCCTTCACTCTTCCCGATCTAATACTCGTTCCCTTACCTGCTGGCATCTCTTTCTATGTAACTTTCTCTTTATTTGATCCATGAACTTATTTCTAGGTCTTCCACTGGGGACTTTTCATTCTCTTTTACCTTCATTATGTTCTTCACAAACCCAATGTGTCCAATGGTGAGTCTGATCCATATGCTTCTTCTTTTCTGAATGGAGTTCCTCATAAACCTATTCTCTTATACTTTTCTGTTTACTTCATCATTTCTTATTTCATCCGTCCACTATGTGAATAGAAAAATTAAGAAATTTTACCATTTGGATGCAGACGCCAAATTACTGCAGCCACGTAAAGCTACAAAACCAATCACGACTGAATAAAAATTTTAAAATAATATGTGCCACTAATTTTCTTATCTACATCTACATAATACACAGTGAGCCACTATATGGGCCTCGGGCAGGGGGTGTTTGGTCACCAGCCGTTTAAAGGTGTAAGTTTTAGGGAGATGAAATGGTGACATGCATTATAGGAATGTATTTAGTGGAGCTCAGTTTTTATTGTGGTCGCTTAGTGTGTCGTGTAGTCGCGGGGAGAACGAGTATTTGTACCTATCTGTTCGGCAGTGTATCTCTCTTATTGAATTGTACCTGTCAGACTTAGAGATGTGAGGAGTCATGATAATATTCTTTGTGTCACTGTGAAACACGACACTTCTAAGTTTCTCAAGCAACCTATGCCTAACGTGTAGCCTCCCAGTCTCTAGAGGCTCCCACCTCAATCCCTCTAAAAGTTGTGAAGCCCTGTACGTTCGCTCGTAGGTGTCTTTAACGTAACGCACAGCTTTTTCTTGTTTTTTATTAGTTTTCTGGTAACATCTTTATGACCAGGGTCCCAAGTGCTCGCAGCGTATTCGAGATGTGGCCTAGCCAGAGCGAAGTAGCATCTCTCATGTACTTTTTCATCCGAGGACCTTCCTCTAATACGCTTAACAAATCCTAGCTTCTGAAATGCTGTACCGCATATGTTTTGTATGTGTGATCACAACGATATATCAGAAGTTAAGGTAATTCCCAGTATTTTACTGTATCTGAAGATTTAATGTCTACTCCACCCACAGAATATGTATGGCATTTTTGTGATGACTTTTGCAGGAAGTGAACTGTGGTACATTTGCTGATGTTTAATTCAAACCCCCACTCCAGGAACCGCGAATGAACGTTTTCAGGTGCGATGACAGAGCTTTAAAAGTCCTGATGATACCTCTTATATATGTTCCCCTCAATTTAACATTGTAACAAGTCATTTGAGGCTCGAGTAAAATGTATTCCCAAATTTGTAACTAAAATGAAGAAATAGCCTACATTACAAAAACCACGTCGAAATCTTGTGCTTCATGTTTGCCCTAGTGGATGGGAGAGAAGAGATGGGAAAGCGGACGAAGATTGAGAGGCTGATCCCTCTCCTCTCTGGATTCGTTCAATTCAGAAAGGGATGGTTGCCCTAATGAAGGGAGTCGAGGCGATGATTATTTTGAAATTATGCCGGCGGAAGGGCAAAATGAAATTAAGGAAGGATGAAACGAAGGGAGAATTTCTCGAGAAGGGCGAGGATTCTGGAAGGAGTCGCGGCCCGTTCGATTGAAAGAAGTGAGGAGTAGAAGGAGGAATGAATGGAAGAAATGAGGAAGAAAAGCAACAAAGCCATCGGATTCACATTCCCATTGTATTCCCGCTGAACACATCTCGAGTTGCTTTGGTTTTGATGAGCTGTTTCTCACTGTAGGACGAAAAATCGAGTATATGTCGCCCTGTACGATTTTCTTAAAATATCAACTGCGATTGACTCTCAATTATGATGTGACAGATGAAAAGTTGATACATCGGAATGGGTGGATGTATCTCATTATCGATAATGCACAATGCATTTATGCTATGTGAAAAAAGGCAGTAAGATGAATTAAATGATCTACGCATTTTTTTTTAAATTGAAATTATTCGAGATCATAAAATACAAACCGTAGTTTTGCCAAACTGTTTTTCTCTGTTGTGAGTAGGTGTAGATGGAAACACTGACCCAATAAAATTACTAGCTATTAGAGTGATATTTAAATAAAGCTTTACCATCCAAATACATATAAATTATCCCTAGTTTTATCATCAAACTGGTGGATCCAATTAATTGATGAAACTTATTGTTTTGAATTGACAGAAATTTGAAACGTGACATTTAAAACATGAGCGTCACACAGTCCTTGGGGAAATAATTAATCCTTGAGGAGATGGAGCGAAAAAATGGAACACCATGGCCTGTTTTCACTTCCCCGCATGTACATATTTGGAAGTGGACGACATGAACGGAATTTACACAATCAGTTGATTACAGCAGGGGGAATCGAAATAAGAAATAGAACGCATGGGTCCGAATGGCGGAGATATCGAAATGTTTGCAGTCTGATGGGAATGGAGAGGTGTTAGTGGAATAAGGAATGGATCTTCGGAACTGGAAGAGAGAAGACTGAAAGAGATGACGGTTTAATGAGAGATAAATGAGAAATGTGGACTGGTTGGTGAGGTGGATTGAGGACTTGAATTGGATGAAGAGCGGGAATTGAGGAATTTAAATAGCATTTTGGGAGAGTAGAAGGGGGAAGGGATGGTACGATGATGGTGAAGAGAGGAGGGTGAGGGGATCTCTTTGGGTATCTCTGAGAATACCAAACCAGAAAAGCCGAATGAGACAAGATAGAATGGAAAGTGAGGAAGATTGGAGGACTGGGAGAAGACATAATGATAAGAAAGCCGAAAGAGGGCGGACATTAAATTTTCCAAATAAAAAAGGGAGGCAAAGAGTAAGAAAAGAGGCAGATAAACAGAAGGTATGAGGAACTTAAATAAGGAAGAGAGGAAAGAAGGGAGACGTAATGGAGGGAAAGCAGAAGAGGAAAATGGTTACGGGATACAGTTGATTAAATGTCTCAATAGACGTACTGAAAAGAAAGCACTCATGGCGGGTACACGAAGGGAGAATTTGATTATGAGGTTGTCGCATGAAAGCAAAGATTTGACAACGTAGAAATGTAATTACTTTGTATGATTCCACGCTATCATGTGAAAGGTTATCGAATTCCCCCGCCGATTCAATACACTTTCAATTTCGGAGGTGTCAATCTCTTCACTCTCCCATTAAGTTGCGTTGTGGCCGCGAGCTAAGGTGCGCTCACCATCATTCATTTGTTTTTGGGATTTTATTGGCATTAGGATGAAAACATACATTCTCAAGTATTTCCGTAAGTTAATGACCTCTTTTTCTTCTTTTAAAGTGTTATATATTATTCTACTTCTCAATTATAACTCGAAAAATCACAGCGCATGTTATGAGCTGGTATTTCCAAAGACTTGGATTTATCTTATTCGATAATTATCGCACCTCATGTAAACACATAAGCATAGTTCTAAAGTTAAATGCCGTTATCAACAGTTCCAAATACAAAAGTAAGTCTACTAATTCTTGTTCATTTTCGTAGATATACAAATTGTCTACTCACGGGTCTCGAGTCACACTTCTTGCATACATATCAATTGCCTGATTGGGCACATCCTAAGGCACAAAAAGATTTGTGAAGCACATAATGGAAAGGAAAGTTAGAGCAAAAAGTCCCTAGAGGAGGGATATATATGTAGAACATTTAAAGAGGAAAGGGTATGAGAGGTGCTGCCATGGAGTAAGGAAACTGGCATTGAAAAGAGAAGATATGAGGACAGCTTTCAACTCAAAGTCGTTCAGTATCGATTGTGTTCTTCCTTCAATATAGGTATTCGCAACGTACATAAATCCGCCATTAATGTGCTTATTTTTCTGTTTTCTCCATGAGCTTAGTATATAGGTTGTTCGACGTTTTTTTTTATTTGGTAGTGCACTTGTAGTCGAAATGAAAACTTGTGACGTCATATTTGCAGATTTCCTTTGGTGTGTTCTGGCAGAAAATGCTCAAATAGTACATTTATGGCGTTCATGTGGTGGTAATGGTTGCGAAGACCAATATCGAAGGATGAATACAATCGATATCGAACGACCTTGCATTCAATTAATCTTAGGATTGAACAACCAGAGTTGACGAATTAGCATACTATAATAGAATATAGTACTAGTGCATACTATTGTAGAATTGTATAGGTATAATTATGTCGGTTAAAACACATATACCCCTGAGGTGGTTTGCAAGACTCTATGTATGTGGAAGCAATGTTGAAGGTAGCCATGTGCATACCATTTCGTAGAGAGAACCACCTCTAGTTCCCTAGCTCAGTCCACTAATGGGACCGCTTATTCACCAGCGACACGTAACTGGAAGCGATCAGTGCGCTCGTGTTTATACGTCCCCTTTGACTTCTCCGCCCGTCCTTCCTATACCTCCGTAACTCCCGTCTCCACTAAAGACCCGACTCTCGTACCTCGACCATAGTAGTCCACGGTGCCCGTGGTCGCCGGATCGATGGCTATATGGCTATTAATTTCTCGGTGGACGTCTGGCTCCTATTCCAACGGCGGGGATTTCTTCCTCCTCTGGAGATGTGACCTGGAAGCAGCGAAGCGCTAGGCTCCGGCTCTGAGCAAGAGGGTTTCTGCCGATGACGCCTACCTCTCCCCTGTCTTTGCTGCCTGCTTGTGACACTTACGAGCGATCTATGATAAGCATACGACTAGCAATTCTATCAACCGTGTAAATTATGTAGCCATCTTTAATGCAGGTATGGCAATCATAACGAAACTAAATATGCCATGATCTCTCAATAAAAGTTTTTGTTCACTTTTCACATAATTTTATTCACTGACCACGGTCTCGACATGAGCTATATCATTTTCAAGGTGCTGTATCATTTTCATGGAGCAATGTCATTTTCAAGCATAGCTATTGCCGAAACTTAGGTAAGTGAATAAAATTATGTGGAAAATGAACAACAATATTTATTATGAGATCATGGCATCTGTACTCGATTTCCTCAAAATATCGCCGGATACGATAAACTTTAGGAAACCGAATATGTTTAGTTCTGACCCCCAGCGAAACTAAAATAGGAGGTCCAAGTTAATCCGTGTTATTGAATTTAATTTCATCCCTGAACGAAATTAAATGCAATTGGGGGTTTGTTTCTGACCTAGGGTGGAACTTTACTCCCGGAAACAAAATAAAATTAATCTCAACTTCTTTACATCCACAAAATTGTCGTCCTCAAATCAAAGTGGATGGGGTTAAGATCTCATACTTTCTTTCCATGCAAAAGTGATTGCTCAAGTGATATGAGATAAATTCACTAATCAATACTAATAATGTATCTACACCTTTGAATATTGAGGCCGTATTCTTTGAGGAAAATCATTTTGGACTCAAATTTTGAAGATTCTGACCAATGTTCTCTTAAAGGTATAAGCATAACAATTCCCTTATCTCTTTACTCTTCCTTGCTCAAAAGGGGTATCTCAACTACCCCAAGTCTTAATAGCGAGCATTCAACCGTTCTCAGCAGTGAAAACTTAGGGGCCAATCAAGTATTACGTAAGACTTTTTTTTTGTTTGGGGGGGTTGGGATCATGTTATATTGCCTTATGTAGGGGGGTAGGGGGTCTGGAACGAAATAACGTAATATTTTTGTCCGTCTTGAAACATTGTATCGTTTCCGAATGAAGCTTAGCAGTGACATGGAGCATCAGATCGTTAATGGCGTATTTTCCGTAATCTCACCGCCACACAAATTCTCCTAGTCTGTCACCTGACTGGCTAGCAACATATCTCCATTCTCAACCAAAGCGAGCATTTAACGACGAGTAGATTCAAATATCTAACGCCTTACGTAAGACTGAGAGGAAAGGGGAGGTTGGGGAAATCTTACACGGTCAAACATACGGGTAGGGGGTGGGGTCAAAAATGGCATAAATCGTCTTACGTAATACTTGAACGGCCCCTTACCTGCCAGGCTTCGCAACGGGAACGTGTAACAACTAGAAACCATGTAAATTAAAGAAAAATGTCTCAGACTGCAACCGATAAGATATTTTTAATGAGAAATTTCATGACAAGATAACTTTAAGAAAGTATTGATACTTTATGATGACACATCAAGTTATTTCTTGTCACGCTTGTGCGCTTCTACTTGTTTCCTCACGCGTGAAACTATTCATGATTGTGCATTAATTTGAAGGAATGGAACAACAAAAATGATGTCTAATAATTCCAAGTACTATAATAAATATTTAGGTGGCTAGAGTGATTTTTTTTATGCACAGCTTCGCGTATAACTACGCATTGTAATTATTAATGAATTTCATGTCACTGATTTAGTGTCACAGAATTTCGATGCCATTTTAACACTTCTCATGGCATATGGTATATTTAAAAAATAATTGGCAGCATAAGTATAGATCTTCCCCTAGACGCGAAATAATACGTTTTATATAATAAAGTAGGTTTTTAACTAATGTTAAACCTCCATGCTATCTAGGAGGTTAAGTTTCATAACAAACAATGTAGGGGAATGAATAACAATAAAGGACAACCCGATTAATTCCGACTACACCATTAATTCAATGCCACTGAGTTTTGTGTCCCCCATCAAAGGTCTGGGATTCATGATAGACAGAGAGCTTCATTTCGATGACCATATACAAGCAATAAAATTGAAGTCCATGTCTCCATTAAGTCTTCACATATATCTCAAATACTCCCGCACAGGAGCCCTACTTCTCATCCATTGTTCTTCCGATACATACTTACTATTCACCAATATGATCTATGTTGGCAGGCACTAGTCTATCCTCCCTTAACAGTGTTACAAATTTCTTCGCAAAATAGTAAAATTCATAATTACAAATTTCCGTAATGCGTCCACGGATGACACACAGTCTTCCCGGAAGATTAAAGAGGCATAAAAGAAGTTCAACGAAAACTATGCACGTAATATCTCTCGCTTAAAAAACCATCCATTAGGAATAGACAACAGATGCGTTTAAAGAATATAGGATTTCCATATGAAAATAGAAACCTAAAAATTCATCTGCTAATGCTAGCGGTGTAATTAGCACCACTTTTTTCTTTATACAAATGGAACCTTTTTACAAAACCATGCAAAGAGATGGTAAAATAAACTTTCATTTTTTTATTTCATCCAAAATTCCCTGGCTGTATGTCTCATTATTTTGCGTAGAAAAGCCCTGAGGATGCCAATATATTTGGCGAAACGTTGGCTGTAAGTTAAGTACATCAATGATCAAATTTTCAAGAACTTTATTGTTATTTCCAAAGTAAAAGTAGATGTACATAAGTGAAGTGTGGTCCAAGAATTTTCTTTCGACTTACTTGAAAAGTTATCGAAATGTTGACTCAATGACTCACGATTAGCGAATTTCAATTCCACCAATGCATAAAATATCAGAAACTACAGGGCATTCCGGAACCGACACAAAAATTTGTGAGTGGCAGCTAAGCAACGCGCAAGATTTTGTCGATGGCAGCTAGGCGACGCCTAACAATGGGAGTCTGACAATAATCAAGGACTCTTGTGGAACTGAGCAGACGTGAGCGTCACCAATGAACTTCGTAAGACAGAGCAGATAAAGTTATTTTCTTTTTCGTGCATTAACGGGGACAAGATGCTAGATTAGCAACCGTATTTCAACGCAATGTGAATCCGGGGAGCAACGGGAATATCACTAGAGGAGGAGCCGCATTTCAACGCTGGGTATATCCGGGAGTTTGGCTGGCAAGGAAGCACAGCATCCACCAGTGCGGATATCGATAAGGAAATTGTATGTATGATTTTCATTTTTTTATATGTTCAGTGATGTGAAGAAGAAGAAACGCGAAGTGACTCCAGTGAGAAAAATCGCATAGCCTGTTCAACTTTATCAGCCTGAAGATAAGTGATTCAGTTAAGGGTAAAATATATGTTGTGTATTTAAATGGTATAACAAATTTATGGTGATTGGTAATCATTTGTGTAAAGGGATATTCATTTTCTTTCTCGTGATATTTTGTTAATAAAATTCATTGTTCAAACTGAGAAGGAGAGTCCGGGAAATTTATTAGTTATGTGAGAAAATCAAAAAAACTTGAGCTCTACGTCCTTGTAGAATTGACAAAATAGGGCGAGAATATTTCTCCAATGGCCGTAACTATTGGCACCACTCTATTGATGAGTCTTCTTTCTTTCTTGACGAGTCCTGTCTTTTGACGAGTGGTGCCAATAGTTACGGCCATTGGAGAAATATTCTCACCCTATTTAGTTAATTGAGGTTTGCTGGAGAGTTCAGAAGGAGAGGACAAAATCAGGGTCGCGCACACGTGAGAGTGAAATTTTTATTTTGTTACAGGGCGGTCAAGGCAGTACGATTTTAGACGAAGAGACGGACTAGGGGGTGGATTGCTTCGGGGCGGTCGGTCTGAGCGCGGGAGGACACGCTTGATCGGACAACCGTAAGTATTGGTCGTCCGTCTATACACCTATGTTTGTGTGTGTGGGTTGCATTGCATAGTGGGTCGACGGAGAGAGGAGAGAGAGAGGAGCTTCGGCTGTGTGCGTGGCGGGGGTCACGAGCTTTACGTGGAGTCAGCACTAGAGCGGCGCTCGTGAGAGCGGTCGGTTGGTGCAGCCGATGCGTGTTTTCCAACCGGGATGACTTCCTGAGTCTCGCTGACCATAGGGTCCATACGAGCGGCCCTCTTTCCTCTCTACTCTCGGAGACTGACCACTAGCTCGCACACCACCTGCCGCGCACCGTTCCACCTCGTTTCAGAGTCCAAGTCCACATCAGAGGAAAGCCATCTGGTGACAGATGAATGAAGTTCATGGTGAGATAAAAGGTACTTTTGGGTTAAAGGTGGTTTTTATGTTACAAGTGGAAATAAAAGATTTCTACGTACACGATGAACGCTTTGTAATCTTCGTGAGCAAAATCATGCTTCTGCAAATTAAACCGGATAGCAATGTCATCAAAAGACTTATTTATATATATTTTCTTACGAGCATAATTTGCTATCCATCTACATACATTTTTAAAGCACAA
Organism: Ceriagrion tenellum; assembly: GCA_963169105.1. NCBI lineage: Eukaryota > Metazoa > Arthropoda > Insecta > Odonata > Coenagrionidae > Ceriagrion > Ceriagrion tenellum. The sequence goes on from OY720643.1 coordinate 89,682,504, forward strand.
TTTTACTCCAAAAGGCTGTGGACTACTTATTTACTGCGCCAGAAATTAAATGTTTCTTTTATGTTATAAAGTAAAATTTTTTTATATTCTTGGTTTACTAGTAACCTTTTCTCAAATTTTTAAACTGAGCTCATTGTAATATTTTTCTGTAAATATATGCGCAACAATACCCTCTTTTTGTGGATATTGTCTAAAAAAGTCATTCATATAGGCCACCTGAAGTTTTTTCGACTTATGTATAAATAAATTGTAATTTGGAGATAGTTTTGAAGAAAGCGACCAAAAATTATTATTTGCTCGAGACTTGATAAAGGCTACTCTCATCACTCGACAAAGCTCCCCGCAACATACTACGATTGCAGTCATTTGCTGCAAACTGAAATACATTAAATGCATTCGTGACTTTCGCATTAAAGCGGATGTATTTCTTTGCCCGACATTCACAGTTTACGCTTAAATTATGGAACGCTGGGCGACGAAGTTTCAAATTCTAACTACTCTTTGAAAAAAGGATTTTGTCTTGCTTAAATTGAAACAGTGTAACAAATGGGGTATTTACTTGCATGAATATAGAAGCCATACTTTGTTAACACGTATATAATCTGTTTTTTGTCTCTTTTCTTCGGAAAATTTATGAGATAGCAGTCGCAAAATAGGTCTTTACTTCGATATTACTAATAGCTCCAAAATCTGCCGCATTGTTCTATTGTTACCACATATTATTTGAGTTTAATAACAGTACTTGATTCATTTGCTTGACCGCTATGGTGAATTGATTTTGGTGACACCCAGATTATCACAAGGATGTGTCCTAGGACCTGAAGAATTATTCATTTTTACCAACTGCATTAACCTCATCGTTGATAGCGCTTTGAGATTTTTCTCCCGAGAAATCATCATGATAATGTGCTTTAAAGATCATCAACTTGATCTTGTATTTTTTTGTTTCGTTCTAATTATTTTAACTGAGGGCTCAAGGGTGATCTTAAAAATAGACGTTAAAATATACCCTTACATATGACACATAAACTTTACACCCATAAAAAAGGATGAAGAAGGAGAACATTTATCGCTAATATATTTACATAATTCAACTACAGATGATACACTATAAGTTAAATTCCAGGAAACTACAATAACTTATCATCGAACGTAAGAAAAACACATATGAATCTTTGTTCAACGACATTTAATAGCAAAGATTTAAGTTTCTCCTGGTGAATAGTGTTAATAAACTCTTCTCGGGCTCTGCACCAGGTAATTGGCTTCATGTTTGCCGACGTTTTGGAAAACGACTTGTTTTCCATTTTCAAGGCGTGTTACTTCGTCCGTCCGTGTTTACAATCTGACACGGACAGAGTAACACGCCTTGAAAATGGAAAACAAGTCGTTTTCCAAAACGTCGGCAAACATGAAGCTAATTACCTGGTGCAGAGCCCGAGAAGAGTTTATTGACATTTAATAGCGCTGGTTTTTCTATTACATAATGGAAAGGCTCTTACAAGAGGGAGCTAAATAGAGAAAATACTTGGTTGAAATAAAATCAGAAATCTCAAGTGTGCGGTGAGCAAGAGAATCATTAAAAACAATAAATTAGCAATAATAAAGGAATACTGCATGCTTTGCTAAACATTTCTTAGGGAAAACAGACAGCGTAACAAAAAGTACTGGAGTACTCGGCTGTCAGCCGTCAGACTCTAAAACTACACATTATCAAAGATAAATATTTGCTTTAAAATGATAGTAAAAGAGTTTCAGGCTAACATGAAGGTTATTATTTTGACTATTTCATTGCAGAAGACTAGCGTGTGAGAATCAAAGATGCATAATTCTTAGGAGCATATGGCTCATACCATGAGCGAGGCAACTAATGGTAAACAATGATCCTTGAGAAGCTTTCATGGAGCTCTTCTTCTGGCCTCTCCGCAATGGAATCGGTAAGAATTATGACATCGACTAAATATTACTATAGAATGTTCACTGTGTTTAACAAAAACATAATCATAATTGGCGTAATTTGGCATCACTTTAACTCGCGTTAGCGTCGTTAGTGACACTAAACTGTTGTGTATTTTGCGCAATTTAGAGGACTCTGGTTTTAACTACGTTGAAACTGTTTTTGAAGCCTCCGCTGCGTTTGACTTGGCTATCTTATAAATAAACTATTATAAACAAATATTAAGATGTATCAATCACGAAGTTTTCAATAATTTTTCCAACCAATAGGCTGTGTCTGCAGTTAAAAGTAATCAGACTGGGGAGCCCTCGGTACGCCAAAAATATTTGTTGCTTATATTTAATTTCATGAACAAGACAATATCTTAAGACAATAATTAATTAGACAATATCTTAAGGATGAGTGCCTTATACTAATTAAATATTAGCTATTTTTTCTAAGTCGGTGAAAAAACATTACTTGAAATTAATAAAAATCATATTTTTTAATACCTTTGTTGAAAGATGCTGTAAATATCTACGGGAAAAAATAAAGTATTCTTTACTCCATCATTTCACCCCCTCAGTTGTCGCCGAGCATTAACCAAGGGAAGATGAGTGAAAGGAAACCACGGAGATACCTTTCGCCCACGCTCAGAAGCGAAGGGAAAATGAATTTAACCCATCATACCATCCCCGTTTATTTGACGAGGGAGCGAAAGAGTAGGGGATGAGAATGATAGGTCTCGGAGGAGGACCGCCTTGACCTTTAAAGCCGAGGAAAGAGGATGGGGAAAATTTCGTGGGTGGTAAGAGAACAACGTTGAAGATGATGAGGAGACTGGGTCCATGCCACAATCCAAGGATAGATTTTTGTACGTACCATGGACCTGTTATGCTTGGGGTGTACTAACAAATTGGAACGGACAGCTAGCGCTCGTACTTGGATGCGGTCGCCGCCGAAGTAAAAACAAAACATATCAGTAAGTGCCTTGGCGACGAAAGAAACAGGCTAACTGAAATTTAAAATGAGTAATATTTCAGAGAATTACAGTTCCTATCGAATACATTTAAGCATGGCTGAGCCTCCTCAATATGATAGGAAAAGACAAAGAATATTTTTCAAAAATTGCATTAACCTGTAAATAAATGACTCAAAAAAATTTCACTGCGATATTAGTGAACTAAGAGTGCATGATATCTACTCACTAAAATAGAAGATTAAATCTAATTAAATCATTTTAGTATAGTTAAAAATTAATCAAATATTTAGTGCGGCTTAGCAAGGACGCCATCATGGATTAGTGAGACTGACACGGCCTGTTAGTAAGCCCTGCTTCATAATAACATAATAACAGCCTGTACAGGTCGTTTAGTATACGTCAGGTTGGTCCAAAGCACTTAGGTGTATTAAGAGGGCATTACGGCAACAAGCTGTAGTCTGACAACTGAACAACCATATGGGAAATCAAAAACTTTTAAGTAATGGTCCACTAATATTTTTATTGTTTACGACCCGGGTTTAGTCACGTAATGACATCTTCAGGTACAAATATTATCGCACATGGGTATATATACAATATCAGGTACAGAGGAAGGCGGGGAAGGGAAGGGGGAGGAGAAGTAAAACCTGTGAAAACTTGTGAATACATTGTATATAATCCTTTACCTATTCAAGGTTTTCCGAGTAATTAAACCATCATTGAGCATCAACAAACAACTTTCCACTCCATTTGAACTGTACTCTCATCAATAGCCTGGACTTGCTAATCACCGTTGACCTGTGTATACAATGTATTTTTAAATTTCTAAGGAAAAAGTATGTTTGTTCTTCCTATTTTTTCCCTCCCATTCTTCCTATTTCCCCCCCCCCCTTCCCGCCGCCCGGTATTTTCTCCAATCAGCCCAACGCTTCCCCCCCCCTTCGCCGACCTCTCCCTACCTGCCCCTTACTCATTACACCATACTCCAACGGTTTTTCCTTCTCCTCCCCTTCCCTTCCCCGCCTTCCTTTGCACCTGATACTGTATATATACCCATGTGGGATAGCATTTGTACCTGAAGATGTCATTACGTGACGAAACCCGGGTCGTAAACAATAAAAATATTAGTGGACCATTACTTAAAAGTTTTCGATTTCCGATATGGAGAGGTTCCACAAAGTGAAGCCTGAATTTATTAGTCATATTTTGAAACAACCATATTGGTTATCCTTACTATAACACTCGTTTTATTTGTTGTAGAATATTTCGTAATATATCACAACACTCGTTATATTTTCCACAGAATACTTCATAATACACTTTATTTACATTATATGCTTGATACTGCTATTGGCACAAAAAATTAATAGTTTTTGTTTTCTTTTGTTTTTCATAAATCTTATTACAATAACTAATAATTATATTAAAAACTAAATGCATTGTCACATATTTTGCATCACATTCGTGCACCAATGTTTTTTATGGTAGATCCGAACAGGGAAACCTTTTGGGTTACTAAAGCTCACATGCAAAATTTATAAAATTTACATACATATTTTTTGTAACTGTATTTTATCTGTCTCGTGGCATATGAGCAATAAATATCTATCTAATATCTATCACACTATAAAACTCATTTCTCTTCAAAGAACACTTCGCTACTCACACTTACAAAGAAAAACTCACTCAACCATCTCTCAAAAACACCCTCTCCCCTTCCAGCCGTCTCCCTCTCCCCTTTTTCATTGTTCAATATTTATTTTTCTTCCGCGTCCCTGGTTACGCATTCTTGGGCCATGGTTTACACTTCCAATTTACTAATAAATAACTAATAAATTAATTAACAGGATAGCTGTTTGGTTACACTACTCTTCCCTTACTTCTCTTTGGATAGTACAACGGAATGGACGAATTAGCGGATGTAAAGCAAGAATATCAATATCTTTTTGAACCTTAAGGCAAGTAACTCATTAAATAAATTGGTTACTTAGCGCTATGGACTGTACTCGTGTTAACTATACATTTTTTCGGAAATACGGATTATAATTAATTTAAATAAATAATAATACACGTTAGGATAACCTATATTAAAGGTATAAATACATGCTGAATTATAGTAAGTTATTGATGGAAAACAAGATAAAGTCGCAAAATTAGTACGTCACCCCTTAAGGCCTGTACACACGAAGAGATTTCTGTTGCCGGGCATTGCTTACGATACTGTCGGCGACAGATGTCGCCGTGTGTACGCCCATATCACAAGACATCAGGTGGCATACAAGGCAATCGCAAGCAAGTTGCCAGCGATAGAGCGTGTACCATTTTCCCTGCCATATCGCTACCTACATCCATAGCAACCACCACTTGAAAAAGTAAACAGCCGCGAGAGAAAGCAAAATACCAGCGATTTTCATCCACCTGAACAAATTATTTACAGCCAGAGAGTGAGTATATGTCTAAATATACTTCTAATTTGGCGGGTTCTCTTGAAAGAGTAACCAATATCGAAACCGGTCGTGAAAGTGCAACTATAAACAGCCAGAAATTGTGTCGGATCTCTAGAACTAGAAGTGTGTGATTTTGTTTAGAAAACTTTTAGCTACCGTATTGGGTTTATGACATTAGTGAAGTATATTTAGAAAGGAGCAGAGTAGTAGATTTTGGATATGATTTTCTGGTTTTGATGAATTATTTAAATATACTCTCAGTGAGTCATGTGTGATTTTATTTCATTTTCGAACGTATACTTACGTTCAATTGTTTCAAAACCGTCTCGTGGCACCGTGTGAACACAGAAGCGAAAGATATTGCTACCATAAATGTCGCCGTCCAATCATACCGGATCTGGCGCCAAAATATGCGCCACAGACCACACAATCTAAGGCGCCGTGTGTACAGGCCTTTAGACGCTAGAAGAAAATCGGGTTCTAAGACAGCTTTATACAGTGCATTTTTTTGTACAAATGAATGGATGAACTCTTGTGTGAGGAAAATTGTACCGTGTAAAGCGGCAAATTGTATGATTGTCTGAAAGGAAAATAAAACCTACTAATTACCCATTCATTTTGTTGTACATTCTATGATACATTCATTTGTACAATAAAGTTTACCGTGTAAAGTGGCCCAAATAAAAATAGAAAATAGGCCACGCCCACAATACGGCTTTCAGATTTGGTCACCATAGCAAGCGCACTCTCCCCTACCTAAATGGTCCAAAGGTTGAAAACGTCATGTCACTTCCTGAATGCGGAGAAAGTACTGCGCCTCAAAACGGATTGGAACACGGCCTGGGTTTGGTTTAGAGGATGTCCCCTTAAGTAGAAACGCCCGGTGCCCAGGGTAAAAATAGAGAAGGAGAAAAGTTTGCGGAGCGAATGGAAAGACACGGAGTGACTAGGAACTCGTGGCTAAGAAAAGCGCGTAGGTGGGCGAAACTGTTTATGAGGCGGAGAGCGGAAGAATTTAAAGGAGGATGAGAATCTCTTTCCGGAGGCCGTCACTGGGGGAGGAAGAACTGAACAAAAGGTAGAGGAAGGTTCGAATAAGGAAATTTACTTGAGGACAGCAGAGGAAAGAGAGAGGGGAATGGAAAAATGGGTATTATTGGAAGGGGGACGAGAGGATACGGCTCTGGGAGGGAAGGAGGAAGGTTAAGGAAGAACTTGAGTGGGGGACGGGGGAGGAAGGGGACTAAGGGTTTGCTAGAGTTTTTGGAGATCCGCGGGGAATCTGTATAATGGGGAGTTTTGCGGAGCGAAAAGGAAGAAGTTATTGAAACCTTGAATAAACTTCCCGGAAAATCTTGACGATTAATTTTTCAGGTAACAAAAATAGTGTTTCCCCTTCGTGGGGAAGTGTGTACGGGACCCCTGGATGGGGTGAGCAGGAGGGGAGGGAGAAAACTTTCACATTTGGAAGGCGTTGAAGGACGAACGGATGGACGGACGAGGAAAAAGCGGTAGGGGGTTGGGATAGTAAGGAGAGAGGGGAGGATTGGGGAGGAGCAGAATAAATATTTATGAAAGTTAACGGAGAATGTTTCGGCAAAAGTGGGAAATAATAATAACGTAGATGTAAAAAAAATTGGGCGGGGCATTAGAGGGGGAGAAGGCGGGCGTTTTCGAAGGGCTCTTTCGAGGCAGAATGGAGTGAAGTGGAAGAGTTTTTGGAATGGGTGGGTACGTCGGCGGAAGGTGACTAAGGACGACCTGAAACAAGGTTGGGGAGAAGGAAAGAGTCGGTTATAGGTCGAGTAGAGAAAATAAAATAAAGATCACGCAATTTAATGGGTGCCCTAAAAGTCCCTGGGAGTAAATATATATGTGTAAATTAATTATATCGCGGAAAGACTAGTCCACAGGGGGTGGACATTTTATTGGGTTCGTGCGATATTACGAAGCATCAAATGCGATTTTTCGTACTAATTCGTTACAGAACTGCGAGGCAGTGAAATGTCCGATAAATTGCTCAGAAACCAATCGATTCAGTTGATGCCGGCACAAGGAATCACAAAATTCATATTTGAAACCTTATTTTCATTATAAGAAGTAACGTCAGTTGTCATTTTGTGAAAGTTTGTTATGTTCATGTCGAACAATAAAACATTGACTATTTTCACACTTTTTTATCATTCACAACCAGTTTTCAACACAGGTACATGCACAACATATGTTTTAATGTATCATTATCAATGTTGATGCCCCTATCACTGTGTCACTATCAACCTTGATAATGATATGACACTCTGTGTTGAAACCTGGTCGGTGAATAATAAAGAAGCGTGAAAGTAGTAAATGTTTTATTTATCATCATGAATCTATTTTTCTTGGTGAGATACCGTCTTTATCTCTACTCTAAAGAAATTTAGAATTACATAACAAATACGATACCGTTAATTTGTTAAAACTACATCTAATCATATCTACATTAAAATGTAATGGCAACCATTGATTCGGATATATATGGCCGTGATAATAGGATAATGGTAATATTGCTCAAAATGCGGGCAGTTTTACATTTTAGCACGAATGATGATAAGTAACCGTTATTTTTTAATTACTAAACTCACCCCCCACCCAGGTATAACATAACGAAATTTAAATTTAATATAAAGAAAGATACCTACAACTACCTTATATAAATATTTTATGATGCTCAGAAATTGGAAATTTCTTAAATTAAGCCTCTTGAACAATACTTTATTATCACAATTGCCCATAAAGTTTCCTAAATTACAAGCATATTTACTTTATTGTTCTCCAAAATTATGTCTTCTTTTTCGGACATATTTCAACCAATATAATTTTTCGTCTTGGACGTTTAACACTAACTTGATAACACGAAATCAGTTATGGGTGTTCATTCATGACCTCAAGTCTAAAACGGCAACTCCCGAGTCGCCTGCAGTTCCACATACGTAATCACCGCCCGTTGTTCTGCCGTTGTGGCAGGTTCCATCTGCCGTCGTTGTTTTGACCTCTGTCTGTACGTCACCTGTTCCTTGGTCTCCTTGTTACCCCCTCTGTTAACCTCATCCGTCTGTCTTAGTCTTCTCCATTCTCTCCTCTCCTAACCTTCTACCGATCCTTCAAGAACAGTAGTCAGTATCCCCTTCCCCCTTAAAACATTCTCCATTCAATATTATCTTCTATTTTGAATGACGCCTAAAATTATGTAATTATAAAAGTCTTTATTTTTCTACGTAGAATACTCAAAACCAACCTAAGTAACGAATATCACGGTCTAACTAACTGCTTGTTTCATAATCCTTCATCCAGCTAAATTCTCTCTCTCCATCATAGATCTGTACTATACTCATACACGCTTCCCTTATGAAAAAATCTGGTTAACATTCCCCATCGATTTGTTATGTGCACTGAGCTATGTACACGACACCTTAAAACTGTTAGCTGACCACAGAGATATCCACCATAATGCGTCCCCCTTTTAATTCATCGGTTCTCTCAAGATGGCATGGAGCAATGTAGAGACTTTAAAGCAAGAATATTAACCTTGAGTATTGAAAAATTAAGGAATGTAACTCTATAACCCTTTCACTGCTGTAAACATACTTGCACGTTGGCTTGGCAGGCTGATGTGAATACACTTTTACGCCCGGGATCCTTAGAGCCATTCGTGGTAACTTGCCAGCCCTTGAATATTTCAATATATACCATACACTGAAAACTTTTTAAATGTTTCTTATTCTTCAAGTAATAAAAAATAAGATATAAATATTCATGGGTCGTTCAATCCTAAGATTGCTTGACTTCAGTTCTCTACCCTTCCCTATCTAATGCTAGTTCAATGACCTCCTGGTATCTCTTCCTGAGTACTTTCCTCTTTATTAGGTCCATGAAATTATTCCTGGGTCTTCCTCTGGGAACTTTTCCATTACTTTCCCTTCGATTATGTTCTTCACCAACCCATTGTGTCTCAGGGTGCGTCTAATCCATCTGCTTCTTCTTTTCTGCATGGCGTTCCATATGGTCCTTTCCTCTCCTACTCTTCTGTATACTTCATCATTCTTATTTTTTCCTTCCATTTTATTTTCAGCATCCTCCTCCAGCACTAGATTTCGAAGGTTTCTAGTATTTTCTGATCAACTTTTCCAATGGCCCATGCTTCCGATACATAGAGTGATACCCTCCACACGAATGTTTTCACATATTCTTCCCTGGTGTGTAGCCCTATCCCCTTTCAGAACAGCAGTTGTCTTTTTCCCATGAACACCTTCTTAGATTGGGCTATTCTCCGCTTGAGGTTCGTTGTACATTATAAATATGTCTGTCTCGAATTTTTTCATGGAAATTCTGATCTTTGGGAGAGTAATTCACGGGCGATTCATATTTCAGCCGCATCATGAGCCTCATGATTTGGTGAACGGGCCGCAGTCAAAGGGTAAAACATACATTATTTACTAGGACCCACTATTTTCTTTCTCTGTTTGACCATTATTTTTGCCGAGAATACGGATTATTATTAATTTAGATAAAAGAATGCATATTGATATAAATTAAGTAAATACATGTTAATTTCAAAAGGGGTTGTCGATGAAAAATATCATAAAATTACTGTGTTCATCCGTATGCACTTAGCAAATGAGGGAGAATAAAGGTGCCCATACGTAAATAAATAAGGGGAAATATGGGGATGTTACAGCTTTAGGAATTGACCACCATGGCAAGTACCCTCTCCATCAACGGCAATTAGTTATTGGCCTTTATTTTTCCAATACCTTCAAACCAACCTTGGTCACAACTATTTTATCGGTTTTCAAGTGGACGGTTCACTAAAAAACGCGTAATTTCCGGCATTTGTATGAATGTTTTTCCCAAAAATGTCATCAATTCTAAAGAAAAAAATTCACACGAAACAGTAAAAATAGTCATTATATTATTCCTTCGTTTGGTGTAATTTAGGTGGTCTACTACCTGTATCTATAATTAAAATATGCCAAAGAAAGAAGACAACAGGCGAATATAATGAACACAATGCATGTACTTCCTTATGGAAATAAGAATTTGCGAACAGGCAGACATACATACAGAGAACCTTTTTACACTAATAACTAGCAAAAGTTCCCGTTAATTCCCAACGAGCATGATAAGATTAAGAAATACTAGAGTAGTTCTATCCATAAAATAGGGATTTGAATTTCTCATTAATTATCTTCATTTTTTTGCCTGTTTGAGTGCTTAACCTCTTTCACTGATTATGTTCGGATTTTAAAACAGTTCATATAATTATAAACAGCTTATTAAATCAAAGGAAATTGAGCTCTACGGCCTCTCTAGATAGATAAAAATGAAATTCTCCAATAGCCGTAAAAAATGGCACCACTCGTCAAACATGTACCACAAAATTCACTTACTGTGTTGGTTTGCGGGAAAGGGGATTCCACAGCAGGGACCAACCACAGCCTCTCCACCAGAATACCCTCCTGTGATGGTTTACGGGAATGTTACTTCCTCGCCAGTGACCAACACAGACACACACACTCAACCCAGTTTGGGATCCTTTTCGAGGGCTAATGGGACCCTGATAAGGATGCCTGGGTTATAACCTGATATCCTTCATAGGGCTAATGGGACCCTACTAAGGATGCCTGGTTATTACCACAATCACACACACACGCACTCAAATCACTCACTCACAACACACAGACGGGCCCAACTTCTGGGAGAAATCGCTCAAAAAAAAAGAGCGTGGTCAAAAGAAAAACACACAGAAACAAACGAGGGTGAGCGTCGGATACGCGTATTTCGGCCACAAGGTGGCCCTCTTCAGCGAGCTGAAGGGAAAACACTTGCAACACGAGGTTGTAAGTGAACGAAAGGGGAGGACAGCCAGGATTAAATACTGAAGGGACAGAAGGAGGGGGGGGGGGAGAAGAAAACCAATAACCAATGGGTGTTGAAGAGGGCAAAAGGCATTGGTGGAAAGTGGAGAAAGGGGGGAGGGTGGTGAAGAGGACGGAAAGGTGGGGGGGGAGGGAAGAGAGTGGCGAGTGAACGTAAGTGGCCGTTGTAACTAGGGGGGGGGGGGAGTCAAACTGACGGTTGAAGCAGGGGAAGGGGTGAGGACAAACGAAAACTAAAAATCAAAACAAACCGTCCGTTGAAGTGAAGCAAGGGGATAACGACCAAATTTGAAAATTGAAACTAAGCTGACAGTTGATGTATGAGGGTAACTAGAAATTACGTGAAACATAGAGAAGAAGAAGCATCCAAGTCTATAATAGAAAATAATGAAGAGTAAGAAATCGGCCCTTTGTCGCTATTTACTAGGTTTCTTCTGAGTTTGTGTATGTATAAACTTTCATAAGCGTCAAGTAAATGATTATCTGTTTGTTTAATGAGTTGTAGGTTGTGTTCCGATGTCTTGTGTTCTGTTTCGAGTAAGTGTTGTGCGATACTGGATTTTTCTGGTCGATTGTATTTGAAGTGTGCCATATGTTCTTTAAATCTGGTTTTAATGCTTCTACGTGTTTGTCCTACGTATGCCAAATCACATGATGAGCAAGATATTTTGTATATACCGGATTTATTGACTGTGTCTATTTTATCTTTGGTGTTCCCCAATAGGTGTTTTAGCTTGTTATTATTACTAAACGAAATCTTGGTGTTAACCGTCTTAAAAATCTTTTCAAGACCTTTTGTGATTTCCGGGTGGTAGGGAAGCTTAATATAGCGCAACGGTTCAACTTTTTTAAGTGTAGTGGAATTCTGTAAGAGTCTCTTAAAATTATGTTTTTTAACAATATTGTCGACTACAGATTCTTTAAAGCCGTTTGATTTTGCAATGCTCTTAATGTTACTCAGCTCTTTAGAGTAATTTTTCTTGCCAAGTGGGATGTTAACCAAGCGATTGACGAGTGCATGAAAAGAAGCGAGCTTACTGCTGTTGTGAACAAATGAATTAGAGTGAATGTAATTATTGGTATGTGTGGGCTTGCGGTAAATGTCAAATTCAAGTTTTTTATCGTTTCTAGTCAGCAGAAGATCTAGAAAAGGGAGTTGGTGGTTATTTTCTGTTTCGTACGTGAATTTAATGGAGGGAAATAAACTATTTAGATCACGAACGAATTGTTTTAAATCGTACTTTTTTGTATCAAAGATAGCAAAAATGTCATCCACATATCTAAGATAGACCTTTGGGAAGTAGTTAAATGTGCCTTTAAAGGTATTCTCAAAATGGGTCATAAAAATATTGGCTAAGAATGGGGATAGGGAGTTACCCATAGCTGTGCCAAATTCTTGTTTGTAAAAATTTCCATGGAAAACAAAGAAGTTTTGGCTCATCACTAGATTAGTGAGTCTTTAGACTCTTTTTTTTCTTTCTTTGCTATGTGCATGCTAGTGCATGCATAGTGAGTCTTTAGACTCTTAGAGACTTTAGAGACTTTAGAGTCTTTAGACTCACTAATCTAGTGATGAGCCAAAACTTCTTTGTTTTCCATGGAAATTTTTACAAACAAGAATTTGGCACAGCTATGGGTAACTCCCTATCCCCATTCTTAGCCAATATTTTTATGACCCATTTTGAGAATACCTTTAAAGGCACATTTAACTACTTCCCAAAGGTCTATCTTAGATATGTGGATGACATTTTTGCTATCTTTGATACAAAAAAGTACGATTTAAAACAATTCGTTCGTGATCTAAATAGTTTATTTCCCTCCATTAAATTCACGTACGAAACAGAAAATAACCACCAACTCCCTTTTCTAGATCTTCTGCTGACTAGAAACGATAAAAAACTTGAATTTGACATTTACCGCAAGCCCACACATACCAATAATTACATTCACTCTAATTCATTTGTTCACAACAGCAGTAAGCTCGCTTCTTTTCATGCACTCGTCAATCGCTTGGTTAACATCCCACTTGGCAAGAAAAATTACTCTAAAGAGCTGAGTAACATTAAGAGCATTGCAAAATCAAACGGCTTTAAAGAATCTGTAGTCGACAATATTGTTAAAAAACATAATTTTAAGAGACTCTTACAGAATTCCACTACACTTAAAAAAGTTGAACCGTTGCGCTATATTAAGCTTCCCTACCACCCGGAAATCACAAAAGGTCTTGAAAAGATTTTTAAGACGGTTAACACCAAGATTTCGTTTAGTAATAATAACAAGCTAAAACACCTATTGGGGAACACCAAAGATAAAATAGACACAGTCAATAAATCCGGTATATACAAAATATCTTGCTCATCATGTGATTTGGCATACGTAGGACAAACACGTAGAAGCATTAAAACCAGATTTAAAGAACATATGGCACACTTCAAATACAATCGACCAGAAAAATCCAGTATCGCACAACACTTACTCGAAACAGAACACAAGACATCGGAACACAACCTACAACTCATTAAACAAACAGATAATCATTTACTTGACGCTTATGAAAGTTTATACATACACAAACTCAGAAGAAACCTAGTAAATAGCGACAAAGGGCCGATTTCTTACTCTTCATTATTTTCTATTATAGACTTGGATGCTTCTTCTTCTCTATGTTTCACGTAATTTCTAGTTACCCTCATACATCAACTGTCAGCTTAGTTTCAATTTTCAAATTTGGTCGTTATCCCCTTGCTTCACTTCAACGGACGGTTTGTTTTGATTTTTAGTTTTCGTTTGTCCTCACCCCTTCCCCTGCTTCAACCGTCAGTTTGACTCCCCCCCCCCCCTAGTTACAACGGCCACTTACGTTCACTCGCCACTCTCTTCCCTCCCCCCCCACCTTTCCGTCCTCTTCACCACCCTCCCCCCTTTCTCCACTTTCCACCAATGCCTTTTGCCCTCTTCAACACCCATTGGTTATTGGTTTTCTTCTCCCCCCCCCCTCCTTCTGTCCCTTCAGTATTTAATCCTGGCTGTCCTCCCCTTTCGTTCACTTACAACCTCGTGTTGCAAGTGTTTTCCCTTCAGCTCGCTGAAGAGGGCCACCTTGTGGCCGAAATACGCGTATCCGACGCTCACCCTCGTTTGTTTCTGTGTGTTTTTCTTTTGACCACGCTCTTTTTTTTTGAGCGATTTCTCCCAGAAGTTGGGCCCGTCTGTGTGTTGTGAGTGAGTGATTTGAGTGCGTGTGTGTGTGATTGTGGTAATAACCAGGCATCCTTAGTAGGGTCCCATTAGCCCTATGAAGGATATCAGGTTATAACCCAGGCATCCTTATCAGGGTCCCATTAGCCCTCGAAAAGGATCCCAAACTGGGTTGAGTGTGTGTGTCTGTGTTGGTCACTGGCGAGGAAGTAACATTCCCGTAAACCATCACAGGAGGGTATTCTGGTGGAGAGGCTGTGGTTGGTCCCTGCTGTGGAATCCCCTTTCCCGCAAACCAACACAGTAAGTGAATTTTGTGGTACATGTTTGACGAGTGGTGCCATTTTTTACGGCTATTGGAGAATTTCATTTTTATCTATAAACAGCTTAATTTGTAAGATTATGAATTATAATTCAATTTCTAAAAGAAACTTATACATTTTAAATGTTAGCGGAAAAAATTATCTTTTTGCATTTCTCTTTAAGGAAAAACTTTGACATATTTGGGATTGAATTGGGCAGACAGACAGAAACCACTCAATTTTATGCACCGGTATAGATTACTATAATTATGAGTATTAAAATCATTAATTCGGAGGATAAATAGAAAGCAGAAAGCAGTGATCTAGAA
The DNA here is from genome assembly GCA_963169105.1 of Ceriagrion tenellum. Taxonomy (NCBI): domain Eukaryota; kingdom Metazoa; phylum Arthropoda; class Insecta; order Odonata; family Coenagrionidae; genus Ceriagrion; species Ceriagrion tenellum. Next base: position 89,697,613 of record OY720643.1, read on the forward strand.
CCCATTGGAACCCTGACCGTCCCTTTTGAGGACTTACATTGAAATATGGTGGAATAGGTTTAGGAACATGGTACTCTAGCATAGTGTAAAATTCTATATAGTAAGCAATATATTGCGCGTATATGATCGACCAGATTTGAAAAATCAATGTGACGTGCTTAATGCAGATACTACATAAAAGCCATTAAAGGTAAATAAAGAGATTGGGATACAAAATACTTAGATCGAAATATTACTGATATTATCTAATTATGATCATTAAAACTAATGTAATTTTTTTAAAGGCACGGAAATAATTTTTCGTCCACAGACCTTGCTCTAGTTACCAAGAAAATATTCTATTTTTTGAAGTCCTAGAAAAATTGATATTTTACGAATTGAAAATTTAATTTTTGAGCAAGTATGGAGCGTACAACAAAATGAATTGCAAAAAAAAAATTTTATTCTTTCAGACACATGACAATAAAAACTTCAGACTTATATTTTGATCACTAGTAACTTTATGCATCAAAATAGAGGCTCTGGAAAGCTCCTAAGACATTTTTTAAAAAGCCTATAAGCTAGATTACACGCTAGGATCATGCGAGCTTTCACGTTGATTAGTTTATTGTTTTGGAGACGAGTATCGAACATACATTCAAATATTTTAATACAAAGCGTTGATACACCATAAAAGGACCAGGAGAAATATGCCATTTAAAGGTATTCCTCAGGTAGTCCAGGAGAAATTCTATCGTATTGTTAAGACGGGAGAAAAATTGAAAATTTTCACATATCAACATAATTTACAAGCAAATAACAAACACGGAATAAATTCCATTGAAACTTTTCAATTTTATATTCTTTTAGCCATCGGAAAGAGAAAGTTTCACCCTGAAATCTAAAAAAAATAATTTAAAAGAACAAAAAAGGAGAGCAAATAATATTGATGATTGATTCACTCTTTCGGAGTAAAAATATCTAGTATTTTATGTATCGAATATAATTTTTATCAGGTGGAAATGGCCGGAATGGACTAAAAATTAAGCATCAAAGAGGGTTTTCCTTAAAATGGCACCGAAGATTCAACGGTATTTGTAGCATTTATACACACCATCAAGTGAACCAATTTTGAGACTGGATCGAAATCCATCATCCAAGATGTCGTGGATGGCCCCATCTACAGATTTTATTTCTTTCCACAGTTCAGCCCAAGGGATTCCTCTAGATTAGAATACGTCAGTCCTTTCATCACGTCAAGGTATTAGCTCAAGATAGTGAGAAATAGATAACTTGCCTAATATTTTTAGATAAGCAAATACATGTTTTCAACTTTGCTCGATATAAGAGATGTCAAGTTTCGTTTCGACATGACCATTCAATATATTATTTAGTACATTCAACATTTCGCTCAAAAGATATCGATTATTGATTGCGTCAAAATTTGTCAGCACTCTACTTACCCAGAGAAAAAAACCTACTGTTGGTATACTCTACATAAGCTTAAAGTATACAAAACCCAGAAGTTAGTGCAAACCAGCCCTCCTGACAGTACTGGAGAGTACTGAGAATGAAATTTTAAGGATCATTTGCACTGGACTGCATAGGGGTCTGTCCTGAAGGTGTGTTGTATTTGAGTGAAGGAAATGTACTGTGATTAAAAATATCCTTAAGCTGTGCTGTAATATGCAGGTACTACAAAAAATACTACAAATATACTGTGCAATGTGGCAAACTCTACTGTTTGTTTCAATTTATATACAGTCTTAAGCTCACTTCCAGTCTAGGTACTGTATAGTCGGAAACAGATCCACCGTAGTTAGCGCGCAATTTCTTTCCTCCGAGTAGTGCTGCGCGAACCAATGGTTGCAAATCACAACCATCTATATCTACACCTACAAACTACCCTGCGAGCCGCCGCATAGGCGTGTGTGCGTGTATTTGAACGGCTGGAGTTAAAACACCAGCCGTGTAATGATGTGAGAGATAAGGTTTTGGCAGGTGAAATGGTGACGTGTATTATGGGAGAGTATTTAGTGTAGCTCAGTTTTTATTGTTGTCGCTTATTGTGCGCGGAAAGAACGAGTTTTTGTACCGATCTGTTCGGCAATGTATCTCTCTTATTTTATCACTTCTGTCAGACCTAGAGATGTAGTGTGGCGTCATGAAAGTATTCTCTGTTTCGCCATGAAACACACCAGTTTTGAATTTCTCAAGCAACCTAAGCCTAGCGTGTAGTCTCTGAGTCTCTAGGGGCTCCCACCTTAATCCCTCGAAAAGTAGTGGAACTCTATATGTTCGCTCGTAGCAGTCTTTAACGTAATGCACGGCTTTTCTTTGTATTTCATTAATTGTGTACTTAAATCTTTATGGCCAGGGTCCCAAATGCTCGCAGCATATTTCAGATGTGGCCTAGCCGGAGCGGAGTAGCTTCTCTCATATACTATTTTATCCAAGAACCTTCCTCTAATACGCTTAACAAATCCTAGTTGCGATTAATCCTATGCGATTGTAGATTGGTGTGATAGATGGCAACTAGAATTAAATTTGAAGAAATGCGCGATTATGAATTTTTGGAAAAAGAATGGCTTTCCCCGGAATAATTATTGCATCAGAGAAAACAAAATATGCAACGTAGATTCAATTAAATACTTAGGCGTCACCATCACTGAAGACATGTCATGGGGTAAACACATCAGGGAAATAACTAGTGTAGCAAACCGTAGATTAGGATTCGTAAAAAGGGTGCTAGGCAAATGCGATTAGAGAGTACAAGAAAGAAGCTATTTTACACTTGTCAGGCCTCATTTAGAATATGCCGCTAGTATATGGGATCCGTACGAGGAAGGTATGATAAAAGAATTAGAGCGCGTGCTAAGGAGATCTGCTAGGTTTGTTAAAGGCCGTTATGATAATTGTATTAGTGTTACGAGGTTAATAGAAGAACTAGGAAGGGAATTACTATCAGAACGCAGGATAAAATTTAGGTTAAACCTTTTAAGTAAATTCGAAACAGAGTTTTTCACAGATGACGTTAGATATATATTGAGAACCCCTGCGTATTATGCTAGGTTTGATCATATTAACAAAATTAGAGAGATAGATTGTCGTACCGATAGATTTAAAATGTCATTTTTCCCTCGTCCTATAAGAGAGAACAATAGGCAACGTAGCAAAGGGATAGGTAGGTGAAATATAGTTAGAGTAGTCTGTAGTGCATGATGCATGTAATAACAACCAATAATCCATTTCATATTACGTAGATACTAACCATCTAGCTGCACGTGACCATATTATCTAGCATGTCTCAATTAAATATCCTAGTTGCATGTCAATAGTACATTTTTGGTGATCTTCACCCCTGCCACACACCCTCGTGGTGGCTCGCAGGGTATCACGTAGATGTAGATGTAGTTTCTTAAATGCTATGCCGCATATTTTTGTATGTGTGTCCCCGGCAATATATCAGAAGTTAAGATAATTCCAAGATGTTTTACTGTATCTGAAGATTTTATGTTTATTCCACCCACAGTATAGGTATGGTATTTGTGTGGTAACTTTCACAGGAAGTGAACAGTGGTGCATTTCCTAACATTTAATCCTAACTCCTGGCACTCCTGGCACCACGAATAAACATGTTAAGGTCCGATGGCATAACTTCTAAATCCGTGTCTTCGCTTATTTTACGGTAGATAACTGTATCGTCTGTAAATTATCTTAATTTACTGCCAACTCGAGAACTTAGGTCATTGATATAAATACTGGATAAAAGAGGGCCGATCTCGCTTCCTTGAAGAACACGGGATGTGACTTCGAGCATATTCGAGCCATGATTCACGGTGCCAATGGTGAGTCACTCTGTTCTCTCCGGTGAGCCTGACATTTATGCGACGAACACCCCTCACATAACGATGCGATACTTAGATCCCAATAGCCCTGAGGGAACGCGACGAACAATGAGACAGCGAGGGGTCGCAAGAGATGGAGTGATGAGAATAAACCACGGGGGGGAGAGAGTCGACACAGGGGGAGAGGAAACTGGAAGTTAGGATGACTGCCATGGGCAAAATTGACGCGCCGGAGACGTAGCGGTTGAGTTTGGGATGGATGGAGATAAAGAGGGCGTTTGGGAAGAAACTGCGGAAAGGGAAACGAAATTTTATTTTCACGTTTTTTCCCCACTTTTTTCACCCGCGTGGCAGAGCCGGAAACATTGAAAAACTTCGTCGGAGGAATAACGAAAAAAATAAATAAAACCGAAGAAGCTCTGAAGGTGGTAAGCGGAAGTTAGTTAAGGTGTAATGGGGGAATAAAAGCGGAGACGGGAGGAGGGCAAGGGGGGTGGCAGAAAGTAACGGAAAGGTGGCGGAGAAGAGTTCGTGGGAGGAATTCCAGAAAGCGGCAGGAAAGATTTTTGTGAGGAGGGAATTGGCGTGCGAAAAGGAATGGTAAAAAGAGCAGTATCACCCGGCGGGAATACCTTCCCGCTCATTCCCAATTCCCGAGAATACATCTTTATGACATGAAAGAACCACTATGATGTGTGCCTTGGGGTGAGTCATAACCACCATGAACAGCATTGCACTCGTATAGTAAACGAAGTTACGCCTGTTGGCACATTACATACCGGACTTGGCAGAAAACCTATAAGTATCGACACGTAAATTTCATCCTGAGAAATAATTTGATTTTCCTAAGGAATTTTGGCTTCATCAACCGAAATAATACAAAAATTATTGCAAAAACACCTTTACTAAATCATCATTGGTTGTTCAATCCTAAGATTGGTTGACTGCACACCTCCATCCTTCCCAATCTAATGCTAGTTTGTCTCCTGATATCTCTTCCTAAGTGCTTCCCTCTTTATTTGTTCCATGAACTTATTCCTGGATCTTCCTTTCAGAGCTTTTCCCTCTATTTTTCCTTCAATTATGTACTTCACAAACCTTAATTGTTATTCTTTAAATTAGCGAACTTCATTTATGTTCTTTACTTAATATTCTACATTGTTTTGGTGGAATAAATGGTCGTATAAACTCACTATTATTTACTATTTGCACGTGAAGGATTGTGACCCATGAGAACTTCTGACTCTGGTCCAAGAATCCGTATGATGTATAGGTCTGTCAAGTGTTATAGTGCAGTGATTCACTCTTTACTACTAACGTTCGGCCGCCGATCTGTCTATTGTATTTCAATGAAAGACCCTAAAACCCCACTCTTTGATGAAAAACTCGAAAAAAATAGGGGAGAGTAGATAGTCAAAATGATCCCTATAGTACCAGTATGTAGTAGTAGTATGGAGTAATGTACATAAAAAATCATCGCTGCTATGCGTTTCTTATTTTTCAGTATGAAGTAATATTTCTGGAGATTAGAGGTCACAGTTCATGTATAAACTTATGAAAAGAGATCACGAAGAAGAATCATCTATATATATTTCACCTAAAAAACTTTGAATTCAATTAATATGTAATTTCACAGACGATTAAGTCGGAAGTAATGGATTGTCAAAAATTAACTGGGGTCAAAATTATCCCTCCGGTACTTGACAAAAGATGAAATTTTACCAACATACAGTAAACTACAGATATGCTATCATCACCATGCCAAAGAAACTATTATTATCGATGTATTTTACAATGCTAATAACAAATAGTTCATCGCGGAGCCGGAAAAATAGATACTGAAACCAATTATATTAAAATAACTAACATTTTGAGTTCGGTGGTCCCAATTTCCTATACTGAATCCCGAGGAGAGCTGGAAGATAAAATAATCGAGTCATATTTTTCAATATACTCAATATCATTGGCACTTCCGCCATAATTACTGTTAAAAACCAGGAGAACACCTTTTCTTTGTGCCAATGTTTGTACAAGAGGGAGTGTCTCCATCGGCCTTGTAGAACTCTACGCACCCTACCGATTCACTTCCCCCTTAAAAAGGCCATAGCTTTGATGTAAATATTACCGTCAAAGTAATACTTACTGATTATCTATAAAAATCAAATGAAAGAGGCAACATCGATTGTTCTAGACTTTTTCAGGGAAATACGGGATCGTGATTCGAAGGTCGCCGAAATTTCGCATATTTCAAAAACCTTGAAAGGGACATAAGGATATGATAGGAGTTACACTCACAAGTTACTTCCGAAATTCTGCTCCAAGGTCATGATGTAGGAGATACTTGGACAAAGAGCACCAGCAGCAGTAACCTATCACATTTTTACACTATTTTCGACAAAATTTTTAAAATTAAAGATTATTGAAAGTGAATAGAAACAGCTGATTTTTTAAAAGTTATTATAAAAACCTGCTCGTGGAAACCAGAGAAGTGTGCATCTTTTAACAAGAATTATACTTAAGGTACTTATATTTTGAACACTTACACATCATGTGAAGTATTTAAAATAAAGCACGTTATTTAAGGGGCACCGAAGCTGACGGGGTTTCAAATTGTGTAAGAAAAATTTTAATACTAACTATAATTCTAAATCAATATCGTTCATCCGGAGTTAGGGGAGAGCTGATTCTCGGGGATAAAGAAAGAGATTTGAAACTGAAAGACGTTGGATATCAATAGATAATTTCACAACATTATTTTATGCCTGTTGATATAAGTCAATGTGCAACATGTTTTATAATATGCGAGTTTAGGAGGCATGAGATATGATTGCATTATGCTCCTATTATACAATGACCATCGCATGTTTCCTTATTAATCCAAATTTACCGTTAAAAGCAATTTCACTCGGCCAAAGTTCTCTCTGGCACTACTTTCCCTCACTGGTTTCCCAAATCTTTCAAAATATAGGGATTCGGAAACGATAGAGGGAAGTGAGCAGTTAGATGAACGAGAGAAAGAGGAAGGAACAGAGACACGGGGAAGGAAATGGGAGATAAAGATAGAGAGAAAGAAGTGAGATAAAAATCTCGAAGAAGTGAAATGATGCAAGGATAAGCTTAAAAAAAATACTGCGCACGGAGTCCGCGGAGGAAATGGTTTCCCTAAATAAAAAAATAAGCAAAGGGAATTATTATTTGCAACAAAAATCTCGACTTCTATTTTTTTCCTTATAAAAAAGTCCCTCAACCCATTCACAGAAAACCTGAAGAAGAGTTGGAAAAAGTTAAATAAGACGAGGTTGATGGAACATAAAGGACTTCTTTATTCCATCCAGGAATCCTCACGTCTCGAGGCTGCGGTACTGAAAGGCCTCCGCGTGGAATTCAAATGCAATGCGATGCAGAGAGAAAGAAACGATGTTTTGAAATCAGGAAAGGAGATGAGGAAGGCGAATGAAAAGGTGTACTCACCGGTGGAATAAGAATTACCTTTTAAAAAATCGGAGTGGTCACTCTGTCTAACGTGGATTTGGAAAGATATCTGCTACAATCTCCTGTCTTCAACATTGGAATGGGGTGCAAGTGCTTTCAAATGCTCCAGTGATGCTTGACTCTTTCCCGATAGTATTACTATACCGAAAGAAAAACTATTATTATCAATTTCTCATTTTAAATTAAATGACCAATTATTGCTAGTGCTTCAGAATAACTTACATGAAGGGAGAATGGATTTATAGGATCAAGGCGTAAAATACGTAAAGGGAAAATAGATTTTTAGGATAAAGGCGTCAACTACAAAAGTAATCATTTTTGAGAGAAAAATGGGCAGAATATTTTCAAGAGAACATTAGACCTTTCCAATTTCTCTCTAGAGACCATAGCTGCGCCATGAAAAACGGCTTCTAGTTTTCTCTGTATGTCGAGACTAATTACGGTAACTCGCTGATCTTCTGGTCCCATACGAATGATAATTTACAATTTTTTAGCAATGGGCAAAATTCACCGATTCTCAAGTGAAGAGATATACTTTCCTTAAATTGCTCATGTAAAATATCTTTGTTCAACTTAGTTGCACGTAGAGAGACTCAGATTGAAAATAATTCACAAAGGGTAGAATCGCACGGAGTAATCTCCAGTCATTGCAAAGAAGACAAAGCCTATCCGAGACCTATTGTTATCTGGGCTTAAAATAGGATTGGGAAATAGTTGGATATAAAGGGACTGTCGGCGACGAAGTCTGTCATAGAGTTGAGGAAGAAAGAAGTTGTTGGGGGAACTTTTGAAAGACAAATAAATTGGATACAGGACATATTGACAGGTAGTTGGATGTTCAACTCTGTCACTGAAATGAGAACATGAGATAGGATAGAGACTAGAAAATAAAATGAAAGGCATTCTCTTCGCAAGAGAACGAGAAAGGAAGTAAGGTCAGTCGAAAATTTTGCTGTTTTGATGACATACCTTAGAAATGATACTGTACAAAAATGGCAATCTTAAGTTAGACAAAAAGGTACACATCAAATTTTCAAGCTTAACTTGGTGTAACCACATTGCAATAGCTTGGAAATAATTTCACTTTGCAATATTCCTAAGTCGAGGCTAAGTACAGTAATTTACCGACATTTGGTGCCATGTAAATAACCATTCCCTGAGATGGAGAGCTCACTAAGGATAATAATATCAAGTACTGCAAGTGTTTCCATCTTTCTGGAAAATGAAGAATCTAGTTAAGCTTCAAGTAATTTGAGAAAAAAAAATTATTCCTGGTTGTAGTTACCATGACAGTGTTGTGTATTTCTGACAGAAGAAGCATCAGTAACTGAGATAAAAGAAAATAAATCTAGCTGAGATGCTTGATTATACCATGTTCAAAACAATTTCTGAAATAGAAATTGATTTCTTTTTTTCTTATTTCTATTACCAGAGCAAAAGCATGTGCATATGCAGCTAGAAAAAATCAAAGGAAAAGATATATACATGGTCAGATTTGCTGACAGCCATTTTTTTCGATGTAAATGCATTTCCAAGTGCATAAACAAAAATAGATCTTCATAATGACTGTGTAATAGTTGAAGCCCTGGGTCGGAAGAAATAAAAATTTCTGTGGAATAATTCAATCAAAATTATTTCTAAACTAAAAAATAAATACATTAGTGTTTACCATACGATTTTCCCTGTGCGCTTGGGGAGGGAAGCCAAATATGTTTTTTTTAATCTTCTTCCGTGTATCTGTCAAAAATTTATGATTTGATGCATTATAAAGGCTTCGATTGAGAAAGTACTGATAACACGAGAAGAACCTAAAGACATCTTTTGATAACGGACTATATTTAGCAAAGAAGTACCCATAAGATATCATCACTTTCCCTCTCTCTGCTGGCGCAACGGCCCGGGGTGGGCACTGAATGGGGTTCAACTATCTGTCCCTAGGACGCCTCTGACTTCTTTGGTTGAACAGCCTTCCTTTCAGCATCCGTTTTGGGATTTTCTCTTCAACTAATCTCTCCGTATGTCTCAACCAGAGCACTCTCTGAAACTTAATAAACCTCAGTCTATTTTCCCTTCGATCAGCTGTTTTATTTCTTCCCTGTACCTGAAACTGCAGTCTTTTTGATTGTACTCCGGGTCGTATTCTACTTAGGATCCATCTATCGAATATACTGAGCGTTTTCTTGTCCTCCAGGTTCATTTTCCAGGCTGCAGAGCTAAACTTCACCACAAGCCGTACTAACATGAAGTATATCTCATCTTAAATTTCAGGGTTCTTCTAATCAGCCTAGACCTGATTACTTTAAAATGGCATAGTAGGCCCTGTGTCCAGCCTCGACTCAGCCCTAGATGTATTTTATTAGGTTATCCTCGCCGGTTAGGGGCATGCCGACGTAATGATGGCAGCTTTCGCTCTGAAGAGTGACTCCATCAATTGTCATGTTACAGGGTTCTCTTTGGTCCTTCACCACCGACATTACCATGATTTGGTTTTACTTACATTAAGTTTTGGGCCTATTCTGGCTAATTATCTTTTCGTAAGGGCATAACAATGGGTGCACCAGCCTCCTTGCAACAATCGCAGTATCTTTGGCGTCGGCGAATATCTGAATCGACTTTTCCAGCAACGCTTCTTTTAGATCTAAAATGTGAATTATTTTGTGGAGAGTCAGTTTGAGGAATACTACTGAAAGCTCATCGCCTTGTTTAACTCCGGAATTGAAGCTGAATTCCTCACTGAGCCCACTCTGGACCATTACTCTCGCCCTTGTATAATGTACGGCAAACTCTCTCAGCCTAAGTTTCATTGGGATTAGTGGATGATTTAGCGTCCTCATTATCTCTCTCCGATGTATATTTTCACATACCTGCTGGAGGTCAATAAACAAAAATTTACGCCAATTTCATGCTCATAAAAGTTTCCTGTCATATGTCTAACTGTAAAAACATTATTGAGGCAAAACCTACACTGGTATTACCCATAAATCTTTCCGTGAGGGCGGTTAGCCTCTTATTTAGCATTCCAGACAGCCTTGTAGGCTACGTTTAGCAGATGATACCGCTGTAGTTTCCGTACGCAGGTCCATCACCTATTTCTAAAAATAGGGCTTATAATTCCCATCTACCATTTCAACGGCAGTATGTCGTTTGACCATATATCCCGTATTACCTCATGTATCAATGCTAACAGAGCTGAAACTAGAGCATCTATTGGCTCGTATAACTCCAAGTTGATATTCTCGGTCAAGTCGTTCCTATTGAGCCTTAAAATAGCCCTTGATATCAAAGACTTAAATTTTTTCCACCCAATGCTGCAAGCATTAAAAGTATTGAAATAGTTAGTAAAACTAAGATGATGAGGAAACAATATGAGAAAGTCATAGTAAGGGGTACAAGTAAAAAGCTAGATATGTTAATTTTGACTGATTTTTATACACTGGAAATCTGTTCACGCATACAACTTGGTGACTGAACTGACAAGGATCAAGTTACTTGAGAAACAGCTTCATTAAAAAATAATGTGCATCTAAGTTTCAGCAGTCATATTAAAAAATCATATAATTTGTGATTAAAATAAATAGCTAGGACGGCCACAGCAGAAAATAACATGGGACAAAAATGAAAAAAAGTCAGTCAAATTTCCCACTGGTTTAGAAGCCAAGAAAGCTGAAAATACTGAACGAATACGATAACATTTTAGGGATAAGGAATTCATATATTTAAAAAATATTACATCTACCACCACCATACAATACTAAAAAATGTCCGCATATCTTTATTGCAAAATTAACGATTACTATCGACCCATTTGGCGAAATTGCAGGAGAGAAGCAGCAGGGTACATCACCTCAGATCATTTCCTGAGATCCTGGTCTCACTCTAACTATTAAATAGGCTCAATTCTTGCCTGAAAATGACAAGGTGACGATGCTTACCCATAATGGGAACCCAGTAAGGGATATGTACGTTCTTATTAAAAAAAGAGTGTATCAGTAAACATCAATCAGCATTTTACTCTTAAAATTTACATATCAAACAACATTCCAAAAATAGGATACGACAAGACGTAATGAAAGACTTGATCACACAATCTACAAGGTGAAATAACTAAAATTAATGAGTAAAAAGATGAAACTATAAGGAAAAAATAATGACTTATTAAGAACAAATTTTCTCTAACGAAAAATATTAAAGATCTTCCACACGTCTTATGCCGATGCTCATTTTGAGCGTTGTTAATTTACAGAAAGGAAGGAAAGTCTACAGATATATTAACTTTGGCTTGTTTTTACTACATATTCACCTCTTCAGGGATAATTTCATTACAATGCAAACAGAGGATTTCTGAGTCCTCGATTACCAACACTAAGAATTTCAATCCCTCTTACGACCATCTCTTCTCGTTCTATCTTCAATCTCTCCTTGCCATATGTCCGGCTTTTAGAATAATGTGCAATTAGACATGAGAACACAATTACAGGATTATCATCAAGAGAATGAACGTCTCACCCTTTCTTAACACAAACCGCGTTAAAAAAAGTCAGACGAGGCAGAGAGTATCTCGCTCCTTCTAAAACCTTACCCCAGTGATGCTTGTCTCGCGGAGCTAAGACCTTGTCCGAGAGAGGACGAGAAGGGAAAGAAGAAACCGAGGGATACGGGAGCCAAAAGGGGAAACGAAAACCATTGAAGACCTCCTGGAGTGAGAGACAAAAGGGGTCTGGTGGAGTTAATCTTCGGGGGATCTTCTAAGAGGGCCGGGAGCACGGGAGAGCAAACGAAGACGGATTAAGATGGAACGTTTGGAGAGATTACGGCGAAAGAGGCCTTTTGGTGGAGAAGTCGGACTGCGGTCACGAGAGGCGGACCCCGGCAAAGGGAGTTGCTACTTGTGTGTTGTTGGTTGGCTCCGTCTGGTGGAGGGGAAGGCAGGTTCAGGCCGACCGAGGGGCAAGGGGGGGGGGGTTTAAGGGAGCGTTTGAGATCGGGGGGGAGGAGGTATGTGCTAACGTAAAGGGAGGGTGGGGAAGGGGGCAGATGAATGGGAGCCGAGACGCGGTGCGAAAGGAACGCACGAATGAACTAAAAGGAAGTGGTGGTCAGTCTAGAAAAATAAAAGATATCAGGAAAAAAACAGGGCGCGAGATAGAAAATATTTAGCCATCACAGTTCAGTAAATTGAGGTAATCCAACGGGAAATTTATTTAAAATTATTTAAATTCTCCCCTTAATTCTAAATCTCTAAAAAGATTAACTGCTGGTATCCTTCATAATATTTAAGTATTAAATCCTTGGTCTTCCTCCGTAATTACTAAGAATACGATGAACAAATTTGTAAATATTCTTCCTTTGTTCTCTATCTACCACCATTGCTACGAATGAAGTCATTGGTAATGCAGAAAGTAAACAAAAGATTAAATGAAAATGGGCAAGAGGGAAAACAAAATTACCTATTTTTTAATGGTGTTTTTCTTCGAGTCAATGATAAAGATAGCTTACAATACGTTGATCCACATATTTGACAAAAGAGGAAAATACTGAATATGTTTATATATCTAATTAAAAAAAACAAAAATAATGACCATATATGCAGAACTACTTCGGCGAAATTTTAAACGACAAGATCAAGCTATCTAACAGAATATGCTCATAGAATGCTTGACAATACAGCTGTCATATTGTAAAAATTTTGAGGAAGAAATTTAAGAACATTGACTTAGGAAAATAAGACAGCAAGCTGCCTCATGTAAACCAATTATAAGACTAATAGTATAAGAAAGGAGATATAGTGATGGACATACAAGGCAACAGTCTGGCCATTACTATGTACGGGACACTTGGCCGGAGACAAATACAGCTAAAAGAACGCTAGATAACACAGAAATTTAAATAATTAGGAAAATCTCAGAAAAAAGCCGTATTAACTATAATGCTAAATGAAAACATCAGAGGTCACTGCCATGTTCACAATATAAATGGATCCGTTAATGCGTCAAAGTAGAAATAGAGTGGTCACGAAGGTAGAGTAGAAGACGGAGGAAAAGTTTAATTTCCCAAAATTATCATCCACGTAAATCATGAGGTGGGGGCAGCTCAAGGAAAAAATGACGGAACAAAGAGAATAATTTGAGTGCGTACTGAAGGCAACGCATAAGTCTAGAAAGAAAGTGAGAAAAAATAAGATTAAACAGAGCAAGACATTCCAAAATCACATAATGGGTTCAGAATAGATTTTTTTCAAGGGAAGCTATCACAGTAGATGTATGCTCCTTAAGAAATTTTTAGCATTCATGAAGATATGATTATTCATTTTTTCATCTCTGTTTTGTCATCGAATAATCATCCTTCTCTCTAGCCTTCCAAGAATTAATTAATCATTAAGAAATCATCTCTTGGAGAAATTTTTTGCATTCGTGTAGATATGATGATTCATTTTTTATCTATATTGTGTCATCTAAAAATCATCCTACACTCTAGTCTTCTAGTCCAAGAAAAGCCTTAGCAATTTGCAAAAGATTATATTTGTAAAAGTTATTGCATCCACGAATATCCCCAATATCGCAGTGTGACAGATTTGTGAAATGGATTGGCGTGGAATCTGTGCCACATCGAGGGAAAAATTAAGGCTAGAATCGTTTCCGTAAGTTACAAGCATGATTTTACCGTTTGACGCTTAACGTACTTCGGTCAATCCAACTAGCTGAAACGGAAACTATTACAAGCATCATAATCATCATTGGTCGTGCAATCCTAAGAATGGTTGACTTCAGCCCTTCCCTATCTACTGCTAGGTCCCTTACTTACAGAGAGCTGTCCCTATGTACTTTACTCTTTATTTGGTCCATGAACCTATTCCTTGATCATTCTCTCCTTAATCACCTTCAATCATGTTCATCACAAACCCATCGTGCCTCAGAGGGAGTCCAATCCATCCAGTTCTTTTCTGGATGGTATTTCATGTGGTCCTTTCCTCTTCTACTCTTCCGTAAAGTTCTTAATTTTATATTTTGTCCGTCCATTTTATCTTCAGCATCCCTCTCCATCACTTAGTTTCGAAGGCTTAGAGTCTGTTCTGGTCAGCTTCTCTAATGGTCCATGCTTCCGATCCATAGAGTGCCACGCTCCGTACAAATGTTTTCATATACTGCTTACTAGTTTGTAGTTCTATCCTCATCAAGCAAAGCAGTTGTCTTTGTACCATGAACGTCTTCTTATCTTGGGCTTTTCTTCGCTTGATGTCCATTGTACTTCCTCCGTCTCACGTCATGGTACTTCCGAGATAGGTGAAGGAATACACTAGCTCTAACTTCTCTCCTCACAGGTTGACTACCGCATTCAGCTTCTCTATTCCGCATACTAGGATTTTGGTCTTCGTCTTACATATTTTCATGCAGTATTCTTGGAGAACTTGGTCCATTACGTTTAGTGACCTTTAAGAATCATCGCGATTTCCAGGTATGAATGTTTATTTCTTCTCCGTTTATATTTATTCCTATCAGTACGATTTCTTGTGCTTCTCTTATGGTCTCCTCCAAGTACATGTTGAACTGCGCTGGAGAGAGGTTGCATACTTGACTAACGCTTTTGAAGATTTTAGCTTCTACTTGTCTTCCGTCTCTCATTCGCATTGTGACGACTTGTTTCCTGTATAATTGGTAGACTATTCTTCTGTAGTCCAATCCGAGTTTTTCCAGCAGTCAGAACATCTTGTCTTTCTCAAAACTATTGAAGCCTTTCTCCAGGTCTACGGATGCGACATTAAGTGGCTCGTTTGCATATTGCAAGCGTAGGAAGTGTAGGAACACGTTCGGAATACGAGACGTGGCACTTGTGTTCAATAACATTTACTCTTCATCCAACTTGAAATGCAACTTATGGTTTTATTTCGTTCACGAATTATTTCATAGTAATCTCAATAAACATTTGCACGCTCGTGAGCGTAGCACGCTCCTACCTTCTCATTTACCCGAACATTGTTCTCCTGATTGAATTGTGGTCATTTGGCGACCAGAGAAGCGTGCGGGGATCAACCTTAAACTGCGACGAGTGTTGCACGCTGGGAGTTGGATCACTCCAAGCCACGTAACCTGATATTGGCTTTATTGAGTTACTGTTAAGATGTATTAGAGCATTTCAATTCAAAGCTAATTGCCAATTAATTTCAGTATCATTTTTTATCGAAAACATATAAACCCTTATATATTAAGCATGGAAAAACTCAGTAGAAGGAACTTTACCCTTTGGATAACACTATAAAATATGGGTCTCACCACACTTCTCGTTGAAAATTAAGTCAAAGCTAGTTCATATACAAATGGTATAAATCCTTCTAGATCAGTTTAAATACTTCTATAGAGAAAACTACGCACGTACTTAGATGCTAGGGAACAACTCACGATTAGCACTCCACTCGTTACCTGTGAAATTAAGCTTTTGTTCTTCTTGCGGCTTTCATTAAAAGAAGATTTTCGTCTCGGCTCATGGTCACTGTTGTTCCACCTCTTTCATATCAAAACTAATATTCATCATCATAGGTCGTTCAATCCTGAGATTGGTTGAATGCAGCCCTCCGCCCTTCCCTATCTAATGCCAGTTCCCTTACCTCCTGGTATCTCTTCCTGTGTACTTTCCTCTTTATTTGGTCCATAAACTTATTCCTGTGTCATCCTATGGGGACTTTTCTCTCTATTATGCCTTCAGTTATGTTCTTCATCAACAGATTTTGTCTTAGGGTGTGTACAGTCCATCTTGTTCTTCGTTTCTCTATGGTGTTCCATATGATAATTTTCTCTTCCACTCTTCTTCAATTAATATCTTCTTCAAGTTCCATATGGTAATTTTCTCTTCCACACTGTACACTTCATCAATTCTTATTTTGTCCGTCCATTTTAGCTTCAGCATCCTCCTCCAGCACCAGGTTTCAAAGGCTTCTCGTCTTTTCTTGTCAGCTTTTCCAATGGCCATGTTTCCGATCTGTGAAGTGCTAGGCTCCACATAAATGTTTTCACATACTGTGTCCTTGTTTGTAGTTCTATCTTCTTTGAGATTAGCAGTCTCCTTCCCATGAACGCCTTCTTAGCTTGGGTTATTCTCCGCTTGATGTCCGTTGTACTTCTTCCGTCCCACGTGATGGTACTTCCGAGATAGGCGAAGGAATCTTGCTCTAATTTCTCTTCTCTCAGGGTAACTTCTGCATTCATCTTCTCTCTTCCATATACTAGGATTTTAGTCTTCGTCTTTCTTATTTTCACGTTTTACTCTTAGAGAACATGGTCCATGACGTCTGTTGATCTTAGAAGATCATCACTATTTCCAGCTATGACTGCGATGTTATCTGCGAAGCGGTGCATGTTTTTTCTTCTTCATTTATCTTTATTCCACTCAGTCCAGTTTCTTGTGCTTCTAGTATGGCCTATCCAAGTACATGTTGAACACTTCTTATCGTTCCCTATTTGCTGACAGGATTTAATTATATATACAGCATTGCATATTTTTAATAATTACATATTTGACTCATGCTCTTCAATTAAAGAGACAAATTATTTGCTGACAAACGACGCTGATTTAAAAAAAAATATTCCTTGTTAAAAACTACGCGCGTATTGTCGCTTGGCGTGGTCGATGACGTCACAGAACGATATCACCTTCAGTAATAATGTTTTTTATCAAATCAGTCATTTTAATTCATCCAAACTAAATGAAAATAATCAAGCACACTTATTTTGCACACTTATGAAACAATAAAAAAATGAAATAAGCACACTTATGAAACGCAATAAAAGATTATGATTAGTTTCTTGCTATGGCTATACATGTACAGTGAGGAAGTTATATCTAGCGGTGATGACAAACTCTTGAGATACAGTTATAACCTTTTAGAGGCAATTTTTTCATTCCTGCGGTTGACATTTATTTTGAGTTATATACGTATTTTTAATTGTAAAAAAGTTGATGGAAAGTACACTGCTTAGCAATGAAAAATAGATTTTATGAAACCTCCCCGTTGCCCAATGAAGTGATATGAGAGGAGAACTTCAAGTACTCCGACTGTCAATTCCCTGAAGCCTAGCGTTTAGAACAGAATCCTATGGTTAAAAAGGTTACATAAGGCAATAGTGTAGATCCGATTAATAGTTACTCTAGAACACATTTCACTTATACTTTTGTATGCACACTCAACAGATTACAGGAAGAATTCTTACTAATATATTCAAAAAGTGTCTCCAATATGCACTTTATTAATCACTATAAAATTACATGCATCTTACGCAACAATTCTAATATTTAATCCTTTCAACCATTTTTTAACAAAGTTCAATTTTTAGTAAAAAAATTAATTAAATACCGAGAAAAGCTACACCCGACAGTGTTTCACAGCTTTCAGAGGGATAAATACGGGAGCCCCTAAATACTTGGAGGCTACACGTGAGACTTAGGTTGCTGGAGTAATTCAGAACTCGTGTACTTCAGAGCGATACAAGGAATATTATCATGACTCTTCACTATATATCAAGGGGTGACAGAAGCGATAAATTAAGAGAGATATATTGCCGAACAGGTACGTACAAAAACTTATTCTTCCAGCACACAATAAGCGACCACAATTAAAACTGAGCTCCACTTAATTCTCTCTCATAATAAACGTCACCATTTCGACTCTCAAACACTTGTCCCATACGTTAATATTGCTGTTTTCAGGTATTCTAAACACGCGACGATAATACATGAAAACAGCAATATTAACAAGTATATGAGTCGCGGAAGCCTTCAAAGAAATTGTCCCTTACGTCTTTACACGACTGATGTCCTAACACCCCATCCCACATGTCCGTGCGGCGTCTCGTAGGGTATTACGTTGATGTAGATATATTTCAACAATAATCAACCACGACTGGTGTTTTTATGCCTTGACATAATTGTATGCCTTAAAATTACCATTGAATGGCTGAGAAAGTGAAATGGAATATACGGCAAATAGAAGGGCCATCATTAATGTGGTTCAGCTTAATGATCTTAAATATCTGCATGCTTGATTCATAAACAGATCAAGTACTAATCATAAACAGTTTATACTCGACGATCAACGGATATTGAATAGAGGAAATCAACTGCCAGTGCGGATGATGCTTGTGAATAACCAAACCTTAAAATACTATGCTCTGAGAACGAAGTAGGACTAGTTCCAGATATAGATCTGATGCGGTGGAGGGCAGCTACATAAGTCATAAATTGTTACAACAAACATAGCAGGGTAAGTAAGTTGTTGTGGGAATTAGGGTGTAAACCTCTATCCGATCGAAGGGAAAAATACAGGTTTAAACTTTTACGAAAGTTTGATGTGGACTATATTTTGCCAGACGTTCAGCATATTTTGCTAGAGCCAAACTATTATGGAGGAAACGATCACAGGAATAAGACAAAGGAAGTAGACTGCAGAACCGATAGATTTAGAATAGATAGATAAAATGTAATTTTTACTACGTACAATAAGAGACCATAATAGTAGAATAGTAGCAATGGATCAGTTCTAGGATACTTTCTATATTATATAGGCTTTCTCAGTAGGGCTAAATATCTTATCATGATTATTAGTTACTAATCTCGCATTTTATGTCCAGTATGATATACTCCTCTCCTATTTTCTGGTCTGACTGAACACTGTTGTCCTGACTGATTTCGACCTGCACCTGGCATTCTGGGGGAACGTGCACGGTTCTGATTTAAACTGGGATGAATGCTGCATGCCTGGTGTGGAATCACCCCATGCCTCACACCCTAGTGATGGCTTGTAGATGTGTATGGAGTAGACAATTTGGTCGGCACTTTCATTCCTATTGAGGCCATTATGAAATAATTTGGCAACCTATTACTGCCATTTTGCATCAAATTTGTATTGGCTATCGGAACAAAATCCATTCCAATGTGTTTAAAAATTAAATTTTGCTGTTTAAAGTCAGGTTCAGGAGCGAATAAAAGAAACCAAACACGATGAATCGTTTCAAAACCACGCCACCGCAGGGCAACGCGATGAGTCAGTCATGGAATTACGTAAACATCAAGCATTGATTCACATTTAAGCATGCTATTGTGGATTGAGTACTGTTGGAGAGGGGCGTCTCAAAACAGAGTAAAAACAATATGCACGTATAATGAGGGACCATAATAGTAGCGATAGATCAGTTCTAGGGTATTGTCGAGGTTAAATAGGTTTTTTCAGCAGTTTTAAATGTTTTAACATCATTATTAGTTACTAACCTCGCATTTAATCTCCAGTATGATATACTCTTGCATGATTCAGCACCTTTTAGTGCTATTTATCTGTCCCATTAATAATACTAACCAGTAGTTGTATCTTTAGTAGTGAACTACAGGCGTGGTAGCATGTTCTTCTACGTATCACTCTCCTAGTTTCTGTTCTGACTGCGCACTGCTGTCCTGACTGTTTTTGGCTTGCGCCTGGCAGTATGGGGGAACGTGCACGGTTCTGTTCATTTATAGAACTTAAAAAATGGATGATTCCATCTAAGCAAAGGAAAATATTCTTGATAAAAAAGAAATCAACACGATAGGATTTAGTCACGAGAAAAGTTTAAGTAAATATATCAACCTGTAGACTTAAATTGCCCATTAAAAAATAAATGTGGTGTTATTTCTGCAAACGCTTGGCGATAGCTCTAAGATGGCCGGTAGCATCGATCATCATCATCCCACAGCAACATAACGACATGACACAACAGAAATGAAGACGAGATAGCTCTGACTGACATGGTTCTGGCAATGTTATAGTGATATATAAGAGAGAGGTCTCAAGGACATAAATAGTGTAAATTCGTCCTTATATTTCTTAAAGGTATGCGGAGTTTTCATCAAGGTTATTGAGGATCCAGGAAAATTTTACATCGTATCAGCAAATTTTATACTATTTTTGAGTGAACTCCAAATATTTTCCAAGAAGTATTCATCTTCAATATTTTAAATTGCTCAATGCTAAGGGTTGGAGATCAGTAGCATTGAGCGAGGAATATAAACATCCTGATAACATTTTTTTTAGATTTGTTAAAAAGAATACTTATATTTTGAAAAGTTCACACCGATTATGTTTTAATTCTTTCGCAATATTGTCAAGAACACCCAAAAGTCTTGACCTATTTCTCTGACCACTAGCACGTTGAATTTTGTAATATTACTTCTCTCAGTGGTTGGGCCTAACATCAGCAGTGGAGTCGGTAACATATTTTCTTCGTAACCTTTCAGTTTGGAATTCGTAGCGGATATTTCTTTGATGTCAAACGGCTGATTGTGAAATTTTTCTATCCCAATTTCAGAACCCTGCTCAATATGAAGGAAAATATGAAGAGAAGAGGATTTGACATCACGATACTGAAACCGACAGGGGGAATGTTTCAAAGAAGGTCGGACAGCACAAAAAAAAGAAACACCAACCGCGTCAAAATGCGAGGGTAAAAATACTGAGCCTCTAAATATGTTAAAATAGTGCAAAAAAGTAAAGATAACATTCAACATTACCATGCAAGTGGGCAATTTATGTGTACCAAACCTACTTAGGTACAAATCACTATTTCATTGGAGAAATCTTGAGTGATTTTTCAAATGCGTGATTTATAATACATCTTCCATGCAATGAACATTGAAATTGTTTTACGTTTTGATTAGTTGAAGTGAAAAACTTGTCTTAAATAAATATAATGATAGACTTATGCGGTAAATTTCGAAAAAAATCAAATATAGACAATATAAAAAATATACAAGCATCTTGGGACGCCGAGGAGTCACAGAAAAAAACTTAATGTGGCCATGAAAAAGTCCGGAAATACTAAAAATAAAGGCGGAAAACTATTACCAGTCAGGACCAACCCCGGTGAATGAGAGGGAACATAAAAGCCGGACAACAACGAGGCTCGGTTTCAACATCCCATCTGATAATGGGTAAGCCTTCTATGGAAACTTGAGCAAACATCAAGCCACTGGGAAACTCGAGAGTGTCACCTGAACCATTCACCAGGAAAGCTTTAAATCTTTCATTAATTTGGAAACCCATATGAGTTTTATTAATGAAGGATGATATGGATATTACCCGGCTTATAAAATTAATGATGTCTTGGCAGATTTTCCACCAGGTTATGTATTTGATGAGCGGAGTTTCCATGTCTACCTCCACTATCGTCGTAACGGCATGACGCAATGCCCTGAGGACCATCGAAACGAGGAGATATCGAAACTTCGGCAAACAAATACGTAACCTGGTGGAAAGCGTGCCAAGACTTCATGTGGTTCGATAATGTTTCCCATAAGGTAACAAGACAGAGGAAGATAGGACAGCAAATCAGGAAACAGTATGTGAAAGCATTCGTGTGGTGTGTAGCACTCTAAGAATCGGAAGCATGGACCAGTGGATAAGCTGACCGGAACAGACCTGAAGCTTTCGAAACCTGGTCCTGGAGGAGGATGCTGAAGATAAAATGGACGGATAAAATAAGAAATGATGAAGTGTACAAAAGAGTAAAAGAGGAAAGGACCATATGGACCACCATACAGAAAAGAAGAACCAGATGAATGGAACACGCCATGAGGTTTGTGCAGAACATAATTGAAGGTAAATAAGATGGAAAAGTTCCCAGAGGAAGACCCAGGAATCAGTTCATGGACCAAATAAAGAGGAAAGTATGTGCATAGGAAGAGCAACCAGGAGCCCTAACAAGGAAACTAATATTAGATCAGGATGGGTGGAGGGCTACAGTCAACCAATCTTAGGATTGAACGACCAATGAGAGAGAAGGTAACAAATTTTTTTAAAGAATGCTGGAATAGAAAAAGTTTTCCGAACCTCTTGTTGCAAGTTTGCAACTCCCTCGTACAAATGAGAATATTTCTTTAAATCTCATTGCTTCGCCAAGTAGAGGAATCACACGTTTGCGATTGCCATATTCGCTCCGACCCTGGCCTCTGCCCCTTCATAGCTCAAAACTTCTAGTAAGACTGGACCGCGCGGTTTGGCAACCTTGGATAGCACGTAGCCGCACAGGGTGTGCGCGTTTTAGGCCCACTCCGATACGAGTCCACCGGGGATCTTTAGCGCGCGCCGTCGAGGAGTTCCCGGCGACTCGCTTCAAAACGTGCGGTCGAGTCGAGTCTCCCTTCCCAATCCCCCCCACTCCACCACTCTCAGCTGCTCAGGTAACTGGGCCACTGCCGATATCGATCAAATCCCTCTCTCGGCGCGATATTTCAGAGGAGGGAGCGACGGAATCCCTCCCCATATCACCCCTTGCTCTTTAATCGCAATTCCATGCGTTCGACCGCTAGACCCTCCTCCGCTTTCCGTCCACATTCCTACCTTCTCTGCTATCTGGAATGACAGTCGACGCGTTCCCAAATGCCGTATTCCAGGTCAAGGCTTAATCATCACTAAACCCCTCATCAGCTCCTTTTAACTATGGTTAAACCGTTCGGTTACCAGGGGGGGGGTTAACTCAGTTACCCCAGCGATAGTTTTTCTGTGTTATTTAGGTTAAACTTTTTAAAATAATTTCTCTAATTCTTCTAATTATTTAAAAGTAACTCAGTTACCCCAGCGATTGTTTTTCTGTGTTATTTAGGTTAAACGTTTGAAAATAATTTCGTACATATATGTATTTGTTCTTTAATATTTAATGTTATTCTTCGCACATTTTTTTCATAAACCATACATTTTTGGTTTTATTTAAATAAATACCTTGCTAGAGTAACTGAGTTACCCCCATTGTGTTAGTTTGTCTCAGGGGCCGCTCAAGTGTTACGTAAGACGTTTTTTGGGGTAGGGGGGTTGGGATCATCTCACTTTGTCTTTTGAAGAGGGGGTGTGGAGTCTGGAACCAATTTACGTTAAATTTTGGTCCGCATTGAATCGTTTCCAAATATCCTGCGATTTTTCACAACTTCATCAGCTGTGGTACTGTTTCGCTCTTAATGTTAATGAATGTGGTACTCCAACATTGCATAATTATACGATATCCAGTGGTCAAAGCTGCACGATGGCTTCTAAGGAAAGATGAAACAGCAGAAATAGACCAATTAACGAAGAGTAGTCACAAATATGCAACGTCTTACGTAAGAATGAGAGGGAGGGGGGGATGGGATTATCTTATATTGTCTTACATATGGGGAGGGTGAGGTCAAAAATGGCATAAATCGTCTTGCATAATACAATGAACCCCATCGATAATTATTCCTGTGTTATTTACGTTAAACATTTTAAAATTATCCCATGCGTCTATGCATTTGTTTTTTTAAGATCTAATAATGTTATTCTTTGCATTTTTTGTTTTATTTTAATAAACATCTTGCTGGGGTAACTGAATTACCTCACCCCAGTTTGTCTCAGTTATATTTGAGTTGGAAATGCATGCCGCTTGACTTGAGGTAGCCTATATACATTTTTTAAGTTACTCTATCAGAGCTTTACTCAATGCATCATATATTATAACAAATTCAATACCAAGTTTGAAACCTATGATTGTACTCATATATATATATCATCATGTAATTACACTTTGTTTCGCATCACATCAAAATGAGCTGGTTTACATGAATTTCACTATTCATATTTCGTAAGTATCTATATCATAGCTCAGCTTATTGTATCCAATTCGGCTATGAATATGGTTCAATGCCACAATTTAAACCTAGAGCCATACCCTTCTTTTTGTCGTAACCTAGCTCTACTTTGTTTAATATAACATCAAGATGTGAAGCCATTGTAATACGCGTATTGTATTATAATTAGTGTCGCGCATATTAAGTATCACATTATGGGATACAACCACTTGGTGGCCACCTATAAAAGGAAGGTACTGAAGGCGACGTCTATTTTTCAGCCAACAAACTTACGCGATTGATTATAATATAA
This sequence comes from Ceriagrion tenellum, assembly GCA_963169105.1. NCBI lineage: Eukaryota > Metazoa > Arthropoda > Insecta > Odonata > Coenagrionidae > Ceriagrion > Ceriagrion tenellum. The sequence continues at coordinate 89,721,835 of OY720643.1, forward strand.
TTTACTGTTCTTCAACTTTCTTATGTCCTTTAAGAACATAGAGAATATATATAACATTTAGAGATCACATGTTACAAACAAAAATGAATAAGGATGGGCGGATACATTATGTAATGAAAAAATAAAAGAGCAGAAAGAAGACGCCACAAGTTACGCTTTTTCAAGGGCTTGTAAATAATGAAAAGATGTTTTGCTTGAATACAGATAAAGATGGAGAATCCTTAATATCCTTGGGAATACTGTTCCATAATCATGCTCGAACAACAGAAAAATATTTTTGAAAAGTGGTCATTCTATGTTTGGGGGGTGATTACAAAATCAGGAGCCATTCCATTCGTTACATTTGACTTTTTATTTCTGACGAGAAAAAATTGCTTCACATAACAGGATTGTTCATTTTTGAATAAACGATACAGGAAACGTACCAAGCAAGTATTTTCTTTTGGTTTTGGCCTGCCACCATCCATAAATAACAGAAAATAAAGGGAAAATGATCAGGGACCAGCTTATGGACTCCAAAGAAGATGAACAATATTCGACGGAATCTAGATAAATTCGTGCTATGCTTTGAAGAGCGATGATTTTAAGTGTCAGAGCTCAACAAAAATGTATTAATATTAGCATATGTTTTATATTAATTTAAATACGATAAAAGATATTGGATTTCAATAACCTACGAAAAATCATAAGATAACTAAAAATGTTTTCAAGTGTACCCCAGAGATTTATTATATGAAAGACGGATACATTAATTAAACATATGAAAATTGCTTATTGCTTAAAATTTGGTTTGAGAAGAATATATTTTAAGACGTTGCATAAACTCGCTATTTAAAGGATAGATAATTCATGAGAGCAAAATGGAAGACATTGTATCCTTGGAAATAAGTTTAAGTTAGAAAAGCTAATTTTGCCTTCTTTTCACGGATGAAAACGCAATTGCTCTTCGCAGTCATCTAGTTCTAAGGTTAATCAGTCAATTTCACTGAGGATACATATCTTCCGAGACACTTAGCCAATTCAACCTCCCCGTCTTATGGTTTTACTGGAAGGATAATCGAAAACTAAAATGGGGTCGCTTTAAGTGCTCAGGTGAACCCTTAATCCATTTAAGAGACCCACCAAGAAGCCTGACCTGTGCCCTATTTCGTCCATTAAATGCATAATAGGCTAAATCAGCTAGAGCAGGTTTAGTCTCAGAAAGGCTTCCATAAATGGGAGGGAATAACGAACTAATGATATCACGAGTTTCAAAACTTTCTTCTAAGAGTAAAAGGACTTAAGAATAACCCTTCGTGACATTTAGGGAGAATAATACGCTGGAGCACTCAATTTTAAAGGACATTTTCAAGGATATTCAGAGGAGATGAGTGAAAAGCCTTCTCCGTAATTCTCGATAATCATAGTAAGTAATTCACTTATAAAATACATCGATTACGAATATTATTATAAGCATGGTGCTTCTTAACGTCTGTTTCAGACAATTTTTGGAAATCTAATCTAAGGACCCCCCCCTTCCATCCAATCTCAATTTCATAAGGCTTTAGCATCACTAAACCTCTCAACTCCGTTTTTCTATGACTAAACAACTATTCTTGTGCTAAGATCCACGTTTATTTTACTCTTAATATTACATCCCTTTACAAATGTCTCCTCATCATCCGGAAAATGTCATCAATAACTCATCACATCCATACTTTACGCCTCTAAATTTGAACTCACCCTCTATCAGCATGGGCGTAGTTTCTGTGATATGAAACTCAACGTACTACCTCTCTTATACAGGGCAAATTCTCATTTTTTTATTTAGATACTGTTTAGAGTCAAATTGGTAGCAGGTGTTATACGAAAGACTAAAAATTCAGTAGTCGAATACTAAATGAAGCACATAAGCAAATTTCCATTTAACACTATAAATATCTAAGATGAAAAAGTCAAAGAGAGATGATAATTCGCTCTGGTTAGGCCACACCTCGAATACGCCGCGAGTGTTTGACACCCTGATCATAAAGATTTAACCAAAAAATTGATAAAATATTGAAAACAACGGGCACACTTCGTGTAAAACTGCTAAGAACAGAAATTTAGTGTTCCATAACTTTTGGAGGGACTAAGTTGGGAGCCCCTAGAGAAACGAAGGCACACGCTAGGCTTATGCTGCTTGAGAAATTCCAAATTGGTGTGCTTCAGAGTGACACAGAGAATATTTTCATGACGCATCACTACATGTCTAGGTTTGACAGAAGCGATAAAATAAGAGAGATACATAGCCGAACAGATAGGTAAAAAGACTCGTTCTTTCCGCGCATAATACGCGGCCACAATAAACACTTAGCTCCACTAAACACACTCCCATAACGCTCTTTGCGGTTGACTACATTACAGGCATGATCATTTTCCCATACAAATTGCTACAATGCTGGATTCATTGCTCAATCATCCCAGCCTATTACTTTTGAGGGAACATTGTAAGGTTTCGGAAATATGGGTTTGATGTTGGGGCACGTCATATAAGTTTCATAGTGATGATTAGTTCATAGTTCATAGATTAGCATAGTTTCATAGTTAGATTAGCCTAACGCGTCACCATTTCACGGACCAAAACCTTATCCTTTACAACTTTACAAGGATAGTGTCCTAACACCCCCGCCACGAGCCCATGCGGCGGAACGCTGGGTAGTATGTAAATTTAGACATTGGCCAGATATCCAAAAGTCCATTCTCTTTCGTAAACTATAAACTAAGCAAACTTTTGCACCAATTTGCGAATACTGCACTCCAAAACAGTAGCATTTGAAGGTGCTGCGCGGTTACAGCCCTACAGAAAAAGTTTGAATGAAAAAGTACAGCCACGAAATGAAAGTATTTGATAGGTATTATTTATTCTCAAGACAATACGTGGGGATGTATTTGGTCAGGGTGAACCTTGTTTTCTGTCTCAGAAAAGGAATTACCACAAAGGCCATGGTTAAATATAGTGAATGCCATGATAATACAACCAAATGAACTGCATCATTAAAGAAAAAAGACCCTCTTATGAAAATTGGCAATGAGGAACTAATCATCACTATGAAACTTATAAGACGTGCTCCAACATCAAACCCATATTTCCGAAACCTTACAATGTTCCCTCAAAATTAATAGGCTGGGATGATTGAGCAATGAATCCAGCATTATAGCAATTTGTATGGGAAAATGATCATACTTCTAATGTAGTCAACCGCAACATCCTTTGCTAGCGCACGGCCTAGCGTACGGATAGAACCATTCTTGAGCAAAATATTCACCACCAGAAGGCAACATTAAGTAGTTACGCGATCGCCAGAGTTGCGGCGAATGCATTAAGAGGGGCCTCATATGAGTTTGAAGTGTGGATCACAATTGGGAGGGCAACGCGGTTCGCAGGCAAAGTGAAGAAGGTGGGAGGGGGACGCTCCACGTAGTTAAGGTTAGATGCGGCAACGGATAGCTCCGGGCGGAAATTGAGACCTTCGCAGCCCCCTGGAATCGAAGTTGGCTCCTAACTTTGATGCGGCAATTATCCCGGGCCCACATCAAAGGCATGCCTCCATCTGAGGTGGACCGGGCCACCTCGATCTCGTGTACTATCCGCCCCTCATTGAGAAGGACTCCACCCACACTCCGCGTCTATTAAATCCGTATTTCATAGTCGAAGAACTGCGCGAAATAGACGTGACACAAGCATTAATGGAACCGCCCACTGAGGAAATGCGGGAATGTGCAAGACTGTAGAAGAAAAATCGCCCTTGAATGGTCTGGTAAAATTAATCACATTAAGACTTATGAGATATATTATGTGACACTTTTAAAACCAAGCAAAACTTTCTTTATAAGATGTTCCTTATATGTGGGTTGGAAAGTGTAAAATCTACTACCAGTTAACATAATAGCTAAAGGAATCAATTTAGTTCAAATGGCTATAAAGTGGTTATTCACTCAGCCAGATGCAGAATATTGCTTTTATATCATTGTGTAAAGTCATAACTATATTTTGTCAATATTTGTGGCTGATAATTAGTTGATTAGGTTTAGTGTATTATGTTCCTTTAATGTCATCTCAGTAATGGCCCATTATTACTGTGACGGAATTCCCAACTCAGTTTTTTCTTAGAGGCTATCTAAAGCTTTCCTACTTTATGCACCAAGAAATTGTTACTTGAAAATTGTATTCTGGAAAGTAAATATTTTTCATTATAATTATTACTCAGATTTGCAGCGATAAGCATCGAATATCTGTGGCGAATGCTGAAGAGGAGATTGCGGAATCATAAAATAAGGACTAAAAGTAATATTTCTATATTCCATCACCACAAATACTATTTTATAGCTTGTTTAAGTCAACTTCTCAAGTAGAGAAATTAATTTTACACATCTTGCATGCATCGATAGGGAACTCATACGCAGGAAGCAATAATTTTTAAATAGTATTCTATTTATATGGAAAAAGATAAACTCTTTTGCGTTAAATTTATTAAATAAATGAAATGTGACACATGGAAAACGGCTTGTATGTTCAACTCATATTCTATAATTTTCCTCACGCACATAATCTCATATATCACCATTAATACTCGCTTGAGTGCGATTATGAGCCCTGGTATGCGCTACCATCAACACAGTCCGATAGATACCTCTATGCCTTCTTATCCACCATCTCACTAGACGAAGCAGTAGGTGCAAGGAATTACTGCTTGAGGGGCAAACTCACCAGCACAAAAGGAAGAGAATATTTTTTAAAATGACTGCAAAAGGGGCTAAGCCCTCGACAGAAAAGGTTCCCCGCATACTGCGAAGGAGATGTGTTGTCAAAGTTGAATTCTAAGAATGAACAACGACAGAGAAAAAATCGAGATAGAAATTAACTCACGTTTCTAACTCAATAAAACATAGCCCAAAATTGTACGGGGAAAACTGTGACACTATGAGTATTAAATGTCATGGCATATTGATATAGCAAAGCGCAGAAGAGTATATAATCTGTAATATTCACGGAAACGACTGATTGGAAAATAACGCAATGGTTTAACGGCATATTGCCTTATTACTTGCTGAAGTATTACTCTAAGTTTTTCTTATCCCATTTCATAAACGTCTACTTGATCCAAAACAGTACACTTTGCATTTACAAATGGAAATTAAATAAAAGGCAATTGGAGATATATATATATATATATATATATATATATATATATATATATATATATATATATATATATATATATATTGGTATGCACACCGGAATATTCATATGTGTACATGTATCTTTATTTATCTAGTGCAATACCTGTATTTCTATACTGTAACATATCTTATTACCTGTAAGAAAAACATTAAAAATAAACTAACAGTTTGATCTATATTATCACCTCCAAACGAGCCGTTGACTTTGGAGGACCAGAATAATTATACATGTATGTGTATTACTATGTATATTTTACTATGCAATCCCTATAAAATTACATTGTATTTTTCTACCATCATATCGTGTTTTTCTACTTGTATTTAATAAATACATCCATTCGTGTCTTATTTAATGAGGAAATGAGTCTTCTATCAGCTGTAACAATATGGCTCATTATATTTCTACGCTCAGACGCGACATACTTATAGTAGCAATGCCTTTCCCGTACTATTCATAATTTTGGGGTATTTTTTTGCGGGCTAGATTTGTGGTCCAACTTTTTGCTGCGAGGGAAGGATTATAATCTTTAGATTTATCACTGAAAGTAAATTATTCGTCACCTAGGAGTATACTTTCGAAGTTTCATGTCCGTCCTGAATCCAACCGAACTACTTCCAAGGCATTCGGAACCTTTATTCCCGGGCCACTCGACCGTCTGGGGAATGGGACAAGTCGGCAGAAATTACATCAATCGGCTGTAACTTGGCCAAGTTGAGCTCTAGTGCGAACGATCTAATTCTGTTACCTGGTCAGGTACCAGGCTTAATGCCACTCCGCGACCGTATGTCGCCGGTTGGACAAGAGATGGAGCGTTTATTCGCCCAACCCTCCAGCCGCGAGGATGACCCCCATCCCAACCCCGGCTACACTAACGCCCTCATTACTCCCGTGGCGGCGAGAATCAATCACCTTTGGACCGCTGAGACCCATCGCTACGACCCTTTCCCTTACAGATATCCCCCACCCACAAAGCTCAGCGATATTTGCGTGTATGTATCGCATTGCCATATCAATGCAGTAAAACAAAGGTGAGATGCATCGAATCACGCGGGATACCTCGTATTATCCAGTGACGTGGTAGCATACGATGCTTTAGGGAAATTGTACAATAAAATTTAACGACCAACCATTCTCTTTCTTAAATATTTCACTTATCCATTGAGGAAGGGATAAAAGAGCGTTTTCTATAAGTTAGAGCCACTTCCTCTTGGTCCCACAAAGTAAAAACAAACTCCCTTGAATGGCAGGATTTTAAATAAAAGTCGGAATCGTAGAAAATATATACATCTACATATCACCCTGCAAGCCACCACAAGGTTGATTTATCATCAACATCATCATAATCATAGGTAGACTGCTGTTTAGCAGGTCCTCGGTAGCCTCTCTCTGATAACTCTGGCTTGTGCCTTCCTCTTCATCCCCGCGTAGCCTGTCTCCTTTTCTAAATCATCCGTCATTTTCTTTCTTCTTCTTCCGCGTTTACCCTTTCACTCCACCATCCCTTCTACCTAATACCTCCTTCATCAAACAATCTCTTCCTAATATATGTCCCAGCCAGTTTCGCTTCCTTGTTTTATCGGTCCTCTATCTTCCCCCACTCTGGTCAATACCTCTTCATTTCTCACTCTGTCTGCCCAACTAATATTCAACATTTTTCTCCATATCCTCAACATGCGCTATGGTAAAAAAGTTACTTTCACCTGCATGCACTGAGCTATAAGTATGCCACATGACCAAATCTAAAAGGCTAAAAAATAAAATTGGACGCAATAGTAATTAATATAAGATTAAATTCAATTCCAGTTAATTTAAATCAATTCGTGTGAAAAGAGTCACCTGCGATTGTTTTATTTGAGTTAGTTCAGCAAATTTAGTGAATTTTTTCGTCATTTTTCTAAATATTGAAATATCACTGAAAGGAAATTTATCACAATTTAATTGCTATATTTAACTATAAAACAACGCAAAATAAATTATTATTAACGCAATTGATAGGGTTGAAAAAGCTTGAAAAGGTTGGCTAAGATCCGTGGTCATCGTTTATTAAGGATCCTGCTTCCAGCGATTCTGACGGCTCCTGGCATCATTTGCCCCTTTATGTTCAAGCACTGATCCCAGGAGAAGAAAGTGGATAGCACTTAAGGGATCCACTGGGTTAGATGGCAGAAAGGGCTTAATTTTCAAAATATGGCGCTAATAAAGCCGAATCACTATTATTATTATTCCATAACAGAATATAGAATACTAGCTGACCCGTGCGAATATTTCGCACAGTTTGGGGCTTCTTCCGGTTTCTTCCTTCTCTCTTCCTGTTCTCCTACCTGTCAAATATTTCGCACAGTATGCAGCTTCTGTCTGTTTCTTCCATCTTTCTTCCTGTTCTTCTTATTGTCGAATACTTTGCACAGTATGCAGCTTTTTCCTGTTTCTTCCTTCTTTCTTCCTGCTCTTCAAACTGTAGAATAATTTGCACAGTAAGCAGCTTCTTCCTATTTCTTCCTTCTTTCTTCCTGCTCTTTAACCTGTAGAATAATTCGCACAGTATGCAGCTTCTTTCTATTTATTCCTTCTTTCTTCCTGTTCTTCTTCCTGTTTCTTCCCAAGGACAATTATATTTTATTTATGTTTGTGTTAAAGATACATGACGTAAACGTAAACGGTAACTGGTCACACAGATTGCACGTAGAATGTAAACAATCTAACTAAACGATGTGTTAATAGATGGCGCTTTCTTCAGTCTTTTAAGCAAGTAACCATAGCCAACATATTAGTTGAGTATATTGTCAACAGATGGCACTTTTAACACAAACTTTAATTTTAAAATTTTTAAACTAAACTTTAATTTTTAACAATTTGTCTATTTTTCATCAATAGCGGGGAACATAAGCCTAAAAACGATGTTTGAATCATTAATTTTGATGTAGAATTATGGGAGTTACGGCGTTTCGGCAAAAAAAACTCCTTTGAGAAATAATATATACGATTGTATGAAATCACTTGATTCAATGGAAATAAATTTTATGCGCAATTGTAATGTAATGTTTCGTACATTTAGAATGGCAATATTTGCAAGGGTAATATTTTGTCGTGAAGAACCAAATACAATGAGGGGCAACCTATTTTAATAGAATCAATATTTTGATCACTATCAGATGGTCAATTTTCGAACACGGTGATAATTATCGCAACGCAACACGACATAACGCAACGAAATAACGTACCAATCACATTTTATTTTATTCAGACTTTATCAGTCGTCATATACTATCCCCATGCGAAAACCAATGCATTAAAAAGGACAAGTGATAATGTTGAATGCGAATCTTCAGTGAAGCTGAGCGGTAAACTATTTTCCACGCAATATTATTTTTACGGCGCTATGAGAATTGACCGCTGAACTGTCCTCCACTCGCTAATTTCGTTGCCTTTGAGAAAATCTAAAATTTGAGAACATCAATTTTAAATATCTTTCACTGCGGCATGCCATAAAATGAAAATGTATGTGGGTAGCTTCCGCTACTCAAAATTGTTTCGCAAGACACTTACATTATGTGTCAAATAGTGAGAGTGAAAAAATGACGGATGAAATTGTTAATCAGTTCTATTGCGAAGGGGTTCCTTTGCTCCGATAAAAAAGCAGAACTAATGTGTAATGTGATGAGAGATATAAAAAAATTGACACGATAGAGATGACGTGGCAGCTGCTGAATTAAGTCACAATTTTGAAGGTAAAACATGAAACGGAATTGAGCGCTGTATTAGACTCTGTGTTTAAATCATATCATTGCTCATCACATTTCATCCAAAGATTGGTTTCACTGCACCTATCCTTCTCCCTGATAATTACCTTTTCCCCAAAAAGCACTTCAAATAATCTATTTTAGTTTTTCCATGCATTTCCATGTGTTCCTCGTGATTTGTCCCTTGAAACTGTTGTGAAAGAAATTCGACTTGGAACGGGATACGAACCACGGACCTTGGCTTCCCGGGCCAATTCGGAGACCATCACAGTGCGGAGGCATCCAAACTCTCGTGGTCACTTTCGTCTGCGAATTGGCACGGAAAGCCAAAGGTCTTGGGTTCGTTTCCTGGTCCAGGTCGATTTTTTCGAGTGGCAATTCCAGCTCAAAGCAATGGCACCTCGTTAAAATAACCTACTTCATTGCATATTTTGCCATTTTCCCTTTCTAACAACCAAATCATTTCATGAATGGAAGTTCAAGAACAGAAGAAGAAGGAAGTAAGTGATTCAAAATTTCGCAAATATCACATCATATCGTTCCTCAAAATCGTTGAATCGAATTGTCGCACAGCACTTTCAATAATATTGCGCCACATTTTGTGTTATTTGTTACTTCCCTTCCCTTACTCTGTAACCAAATCCGAAATTGCAGAATTATACTTTAGCCCTTTGGTCTCCCCTCGAATACACCTATCTCGAATGCATTACCCTTGTCCCAAACTGTTAGCGTTTTGATTACTTGCATTGTCGCTATCAAAACTGATACAGAACGTCGAAATGAGATACACAAATTAATGTCACAAGATTATACATTGCATATATCACTGGTTCAATAACTTTAATTAATTTATTGCGAAATTATATCGATATCTTTGAATCCTTTTTTCCGCCATCCATCATAATGTCATCAAGGAGCGTGAATCCTGAGTCGTTGAGCTAATATTTTAATGGCTTCTTAAGCAAGTCAAAAAAAATTCTTGACCCGCACCCCACTTAAGAAAGTAAATTTATACGTTGGAAATAACCAAGCATGTTGTAAAATAAACGGTGCAAGGATTATATTTTCAATTTTTTGTCTAAATTAGTCATTTGAGTACGACATGACGTAATATCACGTCATGGCTTTCTTTACGCCAGTGCTGATGACGTGATATCACCTCATGGTACCATGAGTGTTCCAGCTTTCACTATGGGGTCTAGTGAAAGCTGGAACACTCACGTTACCCTTGACGTGATATCACGTCATCAGCTACAGCGTAAAGACAAACGTGACGTGATATCACGTCATGCCGTACTCAAAGAATTGAAGCATTTTTATGACTTGGGTTTACGGCGGAATTCGAAATTTAGGAGAAAACACGATGTAAAAATGGATTTTATGCATAGTGTGAAACTTCGATATTCAAAAGAAACCGCTATAATAACATGAAAGGTATATTTTTGGGCTTAGGAAAAATATTTTATATATGTCATTTAATTCTTTCCAAATATGTGTCAAATGCCACAAGGCTTCGGGTTAAAATAGCATTAAATTATAGTATAAAATTAGTATTAAATAAAATAGCATTAAATATTATGAAAGGAGTGTGCTTCGTTGGTTTGGCCATATTGAGAGAATGGATGAGAGTCGAATAACGAAACATATATAAGAGTGAAATGAATGGTGCGAGAGGTAGAGGTAGGCCAAGAAAGTTGTGTTTGAATGTGGTTGAGGAAATTCTTAGGAGGAGGAATATTAGGAGTCTTAAAAAGAGGGCGACGTGTATGAAGCAGCGTATGGGGGTAAATGAGGCAAAAGAGGTTTGCAAGGATAGGTGTACAAATATGTATTTTTGAGTGAAACTTTGTGACTGTGCCTACCCCGGAAGGAAACGGCGTGATTGATATGTATATATGTAAATTCCAAAAAAAAAAAAAATCAGTAGCATGCAATTTTTTTAGCTTTTATCTATGCATATTACCGATGAGTGTGGGTGTGAAAAGTTTCACGCAAACCTGCACACAATAGAAACTTGCTTCGAGCACCTGTATTTTCCGCATCATACCGTTTATTGAAGTCAAAAAGAAATACCGTACAGTACTTAGTAAAACTGTTAAATTTTCTCCCATTTTCGCTTCTATATATTTTTTCCTCTATCTACTTTTATATCATTGGCCGTTGAATTCTAAGATTGGTAGACTGCAGTCCTCCACCCTTCTCTATCTAGTGCTAGTTCCCTTACCTCCTGGTATCTTTCCCTATGTACTGTCTTCTTTATTTGGTCAATGGACTAATTCCTGGGTCTTCCTTTGGGGATTTTCCCCTCTGTTTTACATTCAATTATGTTCTTTACAAATCCATTGTGTCTCAGGATGTGTCAAATTCATCTGGATCTTCTTTTCTCTATGGTGTTCCTTATGGTCCTTTTCTCTTCAACTCTTCTGTACACTTCATTTCTTATTTTTTCCGTCCATTTTATCTTCAGCATCCTCCTCCAGCACCAAGTTTCGAAGGCTTCTCGTCTATTCTGGTCAGCTATTCCAAAGGTCCATGCTTCCGATCCATAAGTGCTACGCTCCACACATCGTATCGAATCGTGTCTGATCTTCCTCTCGTCGCATCGAATGTCACTGGCGATGCGTCGCTAAATCGCACAGTAGCTTCTCTTTCTCCCCTCCTTTCTCCCGATCCCACCACCCACTATTTCGCTACCCTTCTCCCCCTCTCCTCCTCCGCCGTAAAGTAGGGCTAACCTACCCTCAGGGAGTCACAGTGTACTTCCGTGATCTCCGACGGAATGACGCCCTATCCCTCCACCTTCCCCTTCCGTCGCCCCCCCTTCGCTCGTTTTGACATCAAAAGGTGATAAGCTGGCTGCCACAGGCACGGAATTGCAGTGGATCCCTGCGCGAGATGTCTGAAATAGCGCTCACATGTGACCCGCGTCCGAATATTCTAAAGTCACGCCGGAGAACTTCTCCAAACATCTGCAGCCGACGGGTGTATTGGTCGTGGAAGCATTTTGACCGCATTTCCTTTTAAGAGCATCGATTCACGACGAATATGAATAAATAACTCTGGAATAAAAAATAATAACCGAAAAAATAAAAAATAAATTTTTACGAAAAGCATGGGGTGCTCTTCTATATACGATATCAACATAAATTCATTAAATATGAAGATTTTGGTATTCAATAGAATAGAGAGTTTCAATGTACTATTTATAGAAAATCTTTAAACTGACTAAAGGTAAGGTGCAAAATACAAATGAGGTTGCGCCCCATGCTTTTGTCGTGATTTTTCATAAATAGACAGCTTGAAATAAGTTACATTGTTAACAAACATAATTTTTTTCTATTTATGTGTGTAGGTAATCTATTGTGTGGCTATTTTCCTTGAATTTATTTTAATTATTTCCAGTACTAGGGTAAACTTTCATTCACTTGAGCGAAAATTAATGTTTTCCTTTTTAGTACGATTCTAAGATATTACTTTCCTTTTAGATTTTTAGTAACATTTTATTTCTTTTAGAAATGCATGCTTAAAATTTTATTTTATTTTATTTTTACTTTTTAGTCCTAATTAACAAAATGTGTATCAAAACAACACTAATTCATTGGTAAAGTAAACTTTGCACTTTACATAATTGAAATGTTTTAGATACATATTTTATTAATAAGGACTACAAAAAATTCTCCAAAATGTAGACCCGATACAAAGGCTCTACCTGGGGACGAGAGATCGATACTTTACCACTACGCTAGGATGAACCACATATAAGATGGGAATAAGTGGTAACCATAACGTAAAATGAAGTGGTTACCATGGAACCATGAACTATGAACTATGAACCATGAACCATGGAAAAGCGAGCTAAAGAAAAGCATGTAAAAATTACTGATCGATAGATTACGAAGTATTTACAGGTTAGATATAGGATTTTACCCTACGGGTATTGGCAGCTAACGTCATGCTGCACCATTGTATAGATAAAAGTAAAAAAATTTATAAATAAAATAATGTTCTTAAATTTGTGGGTACAATACTCTAAATAAAACACTCATTTTCTGAAATACTGTAAACTACAATAAAAGTTAGTTAAACAGAGTTGTAGCAAAACATTAAAGATATTACCTGATGGACGGACTTTTCCCTTATGTTGCATATCAATATATGCTCCTTTTAAAGAGCATGGTATTCTAGTTTTCAAATATTTCATGGATGATGCGTAAGTTTTTCAAACAACTTTGTGATATAACGAAATAAAGTCTTAAAGATTCTTAATAATCGAGAAAATATTTCTGGGTGAAGACCCAGAGGAATGTTTGGTTGGGCATTTTCGCATGAAAATTCGAGGATAACAATTTGGTTTTATTGGAAAAGAAATTGAAAAATACTGTACTTGGGTAAAACCTTTAACTCATTTCAAACGTAGAAAAAAATTATAGAAAAATAATCCAAAACCTGGGTAAAATATTGATTTACTCATATGCATGCTGGAAACAGTTAAATTTCTCTGTAAAAGTCGTAACAATTTCACTGAAATTAAAATATCTACATCTACATACTATCCTGCAAGCCGCCGCATGGACGTCTGGCAGGGGCGTTAGGACACCATCCGTGTAAAGATACTCTAAATAAGGCCGTTCTTTTCTCCTTTCCTTCCATTCTTTAATAGGCTATTTTTAAACATCATTTTAAAGACCATTAAAATAACTAAATACTCAAAGGAATATTTTATCATTTATCAACATGGAGCCTGTTGGAAATGCTTTTGGGTGAATTTGTTTTTCACATATCTTTTTTCAGCAACAGCTGTATTTTCAGCAACCTTTCTCATGCCTTAGCTGTTCAATGGCTTTGTTCGCCGAAACAATTTTGGATATAAAAACCGTAGCCACTTTGAATAAGTAATATTCACTCTTTCCACGGTTAAATGCACACTACTGTATAATATTGATGCGAAAATAGCCAAAAATGTTCCCAATGAAATATACTCTATAATAAGGAAAAATTATAAGAAAAAATAAGTAATACCACCAGAATATATATTGTATGCCAGGATTCATTCAGCAGTGCCATTTTGCAGCAAGAACTGCAAAAAAAATAACCACATGTTACCTATATTCAGTAAAAGTAAACATTTAAGGGGAATGCGCCACTCATCTTTTCCTCTCAGTACACTAGACCTATGTAGTAGTGACCTCCTGGCGGTGCCAAGTGAATCCCCTAAGAGACAGTGCTCAAACCTTGAGATCCAATCCTTGGCCGGTTAGTAGGCATTTGCACTAACTTCAGCTCGAAGCACGCAGGCCATCTGGATTTAGAGTATAGCGGCCCTGAGAATTGAGTCTTCCTCAGGGAACTGTAATGGCCCAATCTCTGACAGGAAGACTGAATAGTCCCACCGGAAAGGTCGAGGCTGGGACCGACTCTCCGACGCAAAGGGTCGCATTGAAAACCCTAAGGGACTTCGACGACAGAGAGAGTTGAGCAAGAAGGACAGAAGTTTGGACGGTGGAGTGGCCCTTGAGGACCATAGAAAGTAGAATGCACCAGTGAATATTCGACTGGGCATCTCGTCTCCCCTACCAACTGTAATATGCTCCATACTTGGAAGTTTCCTCTTGCGTGTTGGACATAAATTATTTTATAGATGACCACATCCATTTGTCATTTCTTCAACCTTCTATTTTGCATTTCCTTTATTTTATTGCATCAAATAAAACCCCACAATGCTTGTATTAGCTCCTTAATGTTAGATCCTCGCTCACTGCCCGACCTTCTAGGTCCATTGGTGATGCCCTAATCTCTCCGACTCCACAAAATGAAGTCTTTTCAGATTATATTCTTATATTCGGCTCCAGTCTATGAAATGTTTAACCACATGATCTAAAAAACGCCAAAAATTTAATACTTTTCGAACGAATACTTCCAATTCCACCAAAATGTTCAAACTGAGCAATATTTTGAATCAAAGTTCGTCAGTTGTTTTCACATTTAATTGTGATCTTCTTGTTTACTTCAATGTTTATTGTTTACGACTAATGATATATTCCTATTTGAAAACTTATTTTGAATGTAAGTCAGCTTCAGTTGCCGTATGTTTATATTATATATTGTATATTAATTGTACATTTAATTCCTGTCATTTTAAAGATCTTAGGTTTTCCCGGCGTATCTACTGGCTAAATGTTTCTCGGGTGTTGCACCGGGTAAGAGGGTCCAAAGGTCCCGAAGTTTCGGAGATCGACTTGATCTCGATCTTCAGGGGGTTCTGATGCCGTGTTTTTCATTTTGGCCGGTATATATACTCATTGCACTAGTATATATACCGGCCAAAAAGAAAAACACGGCATCAGAACCCCTTGAAGAATACTAGTGCAATCAGTATATATACCGGCCAAAATGAAAAACACGGCATCAGAACCCCCTGAAGATGGAGATCAAGTCGATCTCCGAAACGTCGGGACCTTTGGACCTTCTTACCCGGTGTAACACCCGAGAAACCTTTATCCTGTCATATATTATGCAAATTACGACTTGTCATATTTGTTTTTCTTGTTCTTATTAACAAACTGCACATTGATTTCATAATCATCATATCAGTAGCCAGTACCTTTATTCGTTGCTCCAAGGGTGCTCCCCAGTGCAAAAAAATCTTATGTCATCTTATCTATTTGAAGATCACTCTGCTAATGGTTTACTTTTATTTGTAAATAAAAGTAATCTGTAAAGTTTACTTGTATTAACTAGGAGTCTGATGTATCTGATTTCTCGGTGAATTTGTAATTAACATAGATTTTTCCAATATAAGCTGTAATAGCTTTTCTCCTGCCTTAGCTTGTCAATGATTTTTTGAGTCGAATACAATTATATTTCACTTTGCAATAACTCAATACCATTTCGTATTTATTTTTAACTCTACATTGCGATAACATCAATTTTTTTGTCATTCATTCAAATCAGGCCATTCGCCATCGGTAAATAGTTCCTTATTCAGAACTTTTATGTATTGCCCCTAAATCATTGACATATTACCACATTCTTTTATAGAGCATGGATTTTTCCAATTATATCTGTATTGAGGTTTCTCACGTCTTAGCCAATCAATGGTTTTTCAGCCGAATATAACTTCTTTCACTTATAGAAACTCAGTAACATATCGTGATTATTTTTTAACTTAATATTGCGATGATAGCTTTCATTTAGTGATTCCTTCGAAGTAGTTCAAGATTCACGTCGTATCTTGGTTTACTTAAATTACACAATTATGCTTCTGAGGAGAAGGATAATAACAAGTAATAGAAATACACAGGAAAAAATGTGTGAGCTCTAGATTAACACTAAATAATACCTTAATTAAGGCTTCAATTGCAACATGAAATTAAAAAATAATTAAATTATATTTAGTAGATAGTTACTCGTGTAAAACGTGACACTCAAATGATCGGAAGCATGGACCATAGGAAAAGCTGCCCAGAAAAGAATGAAAATCATCGAAACCTGGTGCTGGAGGATAATGCTGAATAAAATGCGTCTTTCAAACGTTCGGAAGAATTAGTAAAAATTTTTGGGTCAAATTGCTTATCAGTTTATTGATTATTTTTAGGCAGCTGCAAGGCAAAGTGAGAGGTGGAATTCATATTTATAAAATTTAGGGTGAGTTCTTTGATGCGTGTGATGAAATTTCAACCAGTTTGACCTAGTTAAGATATATTACAGATTTATAGGTATTTTTCGGGCTCTTCCCCGCGTTGCACCATTTTTGTGGACGACCGTTTCGCCGGCATTCCGGTCGGCTTCAGCTGGTCCTAACCTGACCTGACCCACCGACTGAATAGTTAGGACCTGATGAATCCAATCGGAATACCGGCGAAACGGTCGTCCACAAAAATGGTGCAACGCGGGGAGAACCCGAAAAATACCAATTGACTAGAAAAACGCGGAAGTCACCGTAACAATAGATTACAGATATTGCATTTTATTTCATAAATACCAGACTGGAATGATCCATCCTGTTTCTTTTTCCCGAAATTTGAATGTAATTATAGAAAGATACACAGTACTACTTGCAATACAGATTTTTAATATTCAAGTATTCTGCGAAGGGACACATCAGGTTTATTGCGGGTACTTCGTTTGTCTGGCTCTGTTGGAAAACATAATCGCCGAATGCTATCGCCGAAATATTTGTTTTGGATAACAGGATCGAGTTGAATGATGGGAAGGTTGAGTGGTGAATGTAGAGGGAGAGACTCTTCCAAGAAGAAGTGATTAAAGCCTTACTAATAGTAGAGCGTATAAAAAGGAATGCATGATTGTAATTTAAGTCAAAAAGATATACAATTGTGAAAAAGAAGCCAGTTTTATGAGCCTAGTAATAATAGATAAGCTGTTGTTACTCTGACTACGTCAGAAGGGAACAAGCTACGTGGTTATATATGAATACCTTAACTTTTTCAGCAAAAATCAACAACAAAAATTCACTATTTCCTTTATTTTAACGGAGATATATGAAGTGGAAATGTATAACAACGTTACGATTCGAGTGTGACATTCCACAGAGGAAAAATCACACGCCAAGACCTGGACTCAACCCCGAATCCCTCATCTTTATACCGAGTGAATCAGCAGCCAAGGTATCATCCTCTTCTGTGGATATTTTTGCAAGAGCAGAATCGAGAGATCTAGGTTCGAGTCCCGTTCAAGGTGAATCTGAAATTTAGGCCGTTTTCGAACTTGGCAAATCAAGCAATCTTGCCTTGAAACCTAGTACGCATCGAGCGCTATGACGTCATGGACGCGTCATCACCAAGCGCTTGTTCACTAGCTATCGAGGAAAGATACCAAGTCAACAAAAAAGGAGACTTGTTATGCTTGCTATGTTTTAAGTTAAAACTCGGGGTGTGATAATATGGGCTTGTAAGGAAAATAGAAGTGAAGAAACTTTCAAATTGATACTATTTTATCATTACTACGAATATTTGTGTGATATTTATTATTTTTTTGCGGAAAAATTGATGAATTCGCTACATTTAAAGGCTTTTCAAATGTGAATATACTGATAAAAGATTTGGTACCTAATAGTTATGTGATCAATTCCATACATTGTAGATGTATCGTCCTTGTTTACTTCATTGAACCTACAAAATCTATCTTCCTTACTCTGAAAGGAAAAAAAATGAAATGAAAAAAATAATGAAAGAAATTATATGAAAGAATTATGGTCCGATGGAAAGTACTCTAAGGTAGCCATAATTTCATTGGCAGCATTATTTTTACTAACGAACATCGTAATTGTTCATAACGCTGACATTGGAGAGGTTTTCACTGCATTCATCAAAGAAAGGGGACAATGAACCATTAGGGTAAATGTAATTTGTTTTCAACTTAATTACCTATGTTAGTTACAACGCGCGTATTTATCAGTTATCAGCCGAAGATAATAGGCAGTTTGTTCGGAGTGTAATATATTAATATATTTTTACGTGTTTTTTCATGTAGACAAGAAATATTATAATTTTGTGCATAAAGACGTTGTCTGTAGTGAAATACAGTGAGTGATATGTCGTCCACTTCAGCAGACCCTAGCAATCGAAGCATAAAAGTTATTCACCATATAATGGTATATGAGAATTATTTTATTCATAAGCAATAAGATTTTTAAAATTATATTCCCTTTTAATGTGTCGCATACGGATGGGAAGCATTTTAAAGAAGCAATCGACTTCCATCAACCACAAAAATTATGGACACGGATGGCGCTTTTCGTATGTTTTACGAGATGAAGGCTGCATGATGTCTCTTCCATCGTAAAAGGGCTACGAAAGTATCAAGTAAGCATTTCACTTTGCTTGCCTAGGTATCAAGATATCTTGATATCAAGTTAACTATGCGTTTGCCAAGTTCGAAAACGGCCTTAGCTGTCGTGTGCAATTGGGGGTGATTCCGTAAAGGTAATAACATGGATATAGTAGTTCCAATCCCCTCAAATTTTTTTTTGATTCGATTAAAAAATACGGTTCATCGAGCCCAAAAGACGATAAACAACTTTCCCATACAAACTTTAGGCAACATCAAATGATTTTAAATGGTAGATATCCCGAATACACTTCTCTTCGATTCAATAAAAATGGAGAAAAACTTTGAAACTTACAGAGAAACGTGGCTGACGCTTGTGGTCCAGGATTTTGTAATGAAGATCAAACTACCCTAATTCATTTTATTGACCAAAACATCCAAGAATATGAACTCGCAAACCACTCGTATAAATAATTAGCATAAAATTTCTCCCTAATTTTAACTATAAGTTCTATCATTGGCAGTTTTATAAGTATGAGGACAGTGGTGTCATCTACATTGAAGTGGGATAAATAGGTATTTTCACTGGCAATAACCATTTATATCTGAACATGTTAAACATATCTGAACATGTCAAACCATGCTATGACTCGGTAGAAAATATGATACTCACCATTACGTAAACATTAATGAAAGATAAAGAGAAGCAGCACGCTTCGTTAAAAACTGCTACGAGCAAACATATAGAGCTTCTTAGAGGGATTAAGGTGGGAGCCCCCAGAGACTCGGAGGATATAAGCGTACATCAGGGAACAACAGCTAAGTTTAGCTATAGCTTAAATTACCGTCTTCTATTTGGGCATGAAATTTGCCCTGCATGAGAAAGAAAAACCTTTATGCAGTCAAAATGATTTCTACAGCGACTAGTAAGGCTAGGCTTAGCTTGCTTGAGAAATTCAGTAATAGTTTGTTTCAGAGCGACACCGAGAATATTATCATGACGCCTCAGCACATCTCCAGGTCTGGCAGAGGTGATAAAACAAGAGAGATAAATTGCCGATTAAATAGGTACAAGAACTCGATCTTTCTGCGCACAATTAGCGACACTTCCATAATAAATGTCACCGTTTCACCTCCCAAAACCTTATCCCTTACATCTTTACACGGCAAGAGTCCAAACACCACCATGTGGTGGCTCGCAGGGTAGCATGAAGATGTAGATTACGAAAACCGCACCCTCACATTATCAATATTTTTTCGGAGATAATCTGAAGAAAATGAAGCCACTGATCTTCAAACTAAACTTTTTTATGCATAACTTATTGATGCAGGTAATGTATTGTTATTATCCCCATCTACCTACACTAGTGACATTTTATCCAAGCATAAGGAGGTTATACTGACGGAAAATTAGGTATAGTAAACTGCTGTAGAGCCAATAATGCCATTATGTTGCACACCAAAAAGCCGGTATCAAAGGAGCAGGATTCTGTATGTTGTATGTTTTCTTAGATTTTGAATTTTTTATCGATAAACTAATGGTGTGAGAACTCTAATACTAAAACCGCTGGGCTTCTCGAACACCCTAAAACTGCGGCTGGGTCAAAAATGTCTTTATTTATAAAATAAATTTTTCATTGGATGAAAGTTTCCAGCTGATGGTTAGATTATTTTATCATCATTCAGACACTAAAAAAATAATTTTTGATTCAGATTATTTAATGAAAGATGACTCATAGCATAAATTTTGCGCATATCATCTCATTAAAAACTTATTATGAGTAAAATTCAGTAAATAACATCCAGAGAAAACATTTATCACCTCAATCAAATAATAAAAGTAAAGAGCTTTGAAATTTGCGAAAAATATCAAGGGAGATATAGCTCACTAAAAATTTGAATGGGACAAAAATGTCCCGTCCACGGTTCTAGTATTAATGCAGTTCTACATATTATTCTTATTTAAAATATATATGAGTTTAACGTATTGGCACGTAAATTCTATGCTAGATATCTGCTCCAAAGAGTAGTCGCCTATTTTCTTGAGAAATACAATGTTTCGCTTGAGCTGCCTAATATTGAACATGACTGTTTTAGAAATGTTAGTTCAACCTTCCTGGGATTAAGAGTAATAATTAATAAAATAGAAAATAAAGCACTATAGCCAATATTGATTCTGTGAATATTCTTCATTAGGTTTGCAACTCTTTTGCGGACAAAGATTACAACTTCATGAAGCCTTGAAAAGATTTTTCTTGCTCAGGTTTACTAAGCGTTTGAACCGAAGTCAATGGTGTACCTTAAAAGCCCAATTTCGTTCCCCCTATTTGCATAACCTTTCCCTGGCGTCGCCGTCTGACCAGTTAACGCAAAGTAAACACCGATGGCCCATCAAGGTCTGTGACACATGGTAGAGAGAGTGGATCCATCATTTGATTAATGGAAAATGCGGTCAAAAGTGGGTTTAGCGTCGGCCGCCAGTCGCGATGCAAAAATTACAAAGGACTTAAATATCTGACGTAAAAGAGATGGAGTAAAAAAGTAAAAACAGAGAAAGGGACAAAAATTTAATGAGATTTTAATGCGGGACACGGCGATTAAGACTCGCTAACTTCAACAAGTCAAACGTATTGAGTTGCGGTTGTTTTAGCATGAACGATATATCGAATGGCGATATTGATAACATACGCGGTTAATCGACTTCCGATATTGACGTCATATGCGGTATATTTAATAGCAGTACTGATTGCAAAGACAACATCAAAGAGCGTTATCATTTACTTCTCTTTACCTGGTGTTTTATAAACTTTTAGGTTGGTTTTCATGACTTATAAACTTCGAAAAGCTAAACTTATTGAATTGCGGTATTGTTAGCACATTCTATACATCGAATTGGGATTACGATAACATATTCGATCAATCAAATTCCGATATTAATATCACATGCGATACATCGATTAGCAATATTGATTGCAAAGACTATATCGATGAGCGTTATCATTTAATTCTCTTTACCGGGTGTTTTGTCAACTTTTAGGTAGGTTTTCATGACTAATAAACTTCGAAAATCAAACATTTTGAATTGCGGTATTGTTAGCATACGTATACGATATATCAAATTGCGATATTGGTAACATACGTGATCAATCTAATTTCGATAATAAGATCGTATGCGATATATCGAATAGAAATATTGACGCAAGTACTCTATATTATGAGCGTTATCATTTTAGTCTCTTTACCTGGTGTATTCCAAAATTTTTGGTAAGTTTTTGTAGGGCTCTCAAATTAATTTGAACCATAACACATGATAGCGCTAATGACAGCTCGTTAACTTTTATGTTTTTTATACATAGCAACATGCATTTGAAAATAGCTACACTTATTCTCCATATAGCTTCTAACATCTCCCACGAATCACGTATGCGATCCAAATTTTTAGTTCTCCAATACCTTGTTATCGCTTTCATTAAACGCTTTCCACCTTGTAATCTTCTTTAAGGTTTTATATGATGGTTGTATCATTTTACGACATGAAGCAATTTTCGATACATTTCATTGAGGCAAATAAACGATATCATTTAAGCAGCCATTGTTAACCATCGATCGTGGTGCCATGGAATTAGAAATAATCAATGATTATAGAGTTTTCCATAATCTTCGGCAACAACGCATTCAGCCCCATATTTGCTGAGTATGATATCAAAAAGGGAGAATGTTAACGAATAAAATATAGACAGTAAATTGTAATCATTGCATGCCATCACTTAATTGAGGAAATAGGCTACCTGGTATCGATAAAAGTATTCAAGGTATTATTTAAAAAAACTACTACTAGATAAACTTGTGGTTATGCACATCTCATTCTTTAATTAATGCGACAAATTATGAACCGTTCATTGAGAACAATTGTATAGATATATTCTTTTCAATATTTTAAACTATTGCTGATAAATTTTAGTTGTTGATTATCAGGTTACCGCGGAGCTGTAATGATGATCTCTGCAATAATTTCTTGTATTTCTCCCGCGTAAGTCGTTTTTGGGAAAACAATTTCGCTGGCTGTCCTGTCAGTGTCCTCAAGTCAAAGTGTCGTGAATCATACAAAAGCAGGAAGCTATTGCAAAAAAACTGAAGAAAACTAAAAAAAATCTTACGTGGAAAAAGGCCCGGAAAAAATGCAGAAATGATAATTTTAAATGTTCACAAAAGAAAAACGCATTATCAAAGCCTACAGTTCAAATTGAGACAGTTATATTTGAATTTTTATTTCAGTTTACATGGTTCATCTGCATTTGAATTACTCGGAGAATCACGGAAATCTTTCAATAACTCTGCGTGTTGAAAATTAAAGATACTACCCACTCCAAATTTCTCAAACTCTTAAAAAAATAATAACTATGACACTGCTAGTAATGCTTTTTCGCGGTAAGTGTTCATGAATATAACAGGCAGCGATTAAGACAAGAGAAAATCAGCTAGAGTGAAATCTCTACTGATAACCAATTATAAAACACACACAGAGAATCAAGATCCAAACATCGAATACCAACTAGTCACCTATGCATATTAAAGTTTTTACAGCAATGTTCCTCAAGATATCTGGAGGTTAACAAGCAACACGACAACATGTATCTATGCTTAATTCAATTGTTCCGTGAAACATTTTTTCTTCCTTTCATTCTGCGCACAAATCCATATTTATTACACAAAAATATGAGGAATTTCGGAGAAAAAGCCAATTTTTTTGCGATCACTAAGTTCACACATAGCTCTCCGGGAGTCCCTTGGCCTTAAATTAATAATTTAGAGAACAGTAACGGAGAAAACTGTAATTTTATTTATTTTATCGCATAAAATACTAAATACTCATTATATGAACAAAAGATTTTATCAAGCATATCGAAAAAACACATTTCTATGTAAACTTGGATATCTTCATTTTTCTATAACTTCAAGCTTTCCTCCGTCAAAATCAGTTTTGATTACTTGTATTAGCAATAATTATAATAATTTTTTATTTGACATTAAGCAATACAATGCAATAATGTAGGCTCGCATCCATCTGAACCAGATTTCAAAGAATGTAATATGAATTCATCGCGAAATTGATCAGTCTCTTGTAGGCACAAAAGAAAGCTGCCTCATTCCTAATAGAATAAAACCATGCTCAACACTTTGGCTATAATCAACTTAATCGACCCCAACTCTAAAAAAAGGGGCAGCATAAACATCAAAATGTCAAAATGTAAGAGAAACAATTGCAGTCTTGACAAGACAGTCTTGTACCTGATGATGGCTCTGTGAGCCGAAACGCGTTGTACGCATTAAAACAATTTTGTGGAAAAGTGCAATTGTTTCTCTTACATTATGAAGAACTTCCACGATATCTCGCCTGAATCTGTTGAATTTATCAAAATGTCACTTGAAAGCTAAACTAATGTTCAGAAGTCAACATACATGAGCAAAGCCTTCAATAGTTTTGATTGATTTGTGTAACAACGCTTATATTGCTTTAAGATATGCATATTGGAATACAATTTTGAAATTATTAGAATAGGACCGGTTAATTACTCCGTCTTTCAATTGAACTTTCGTTAATTCAACTGAAATCATCGCGAAGTCAATAAGGCACTTGTTAGCACAAAAGAAGGCTGTCTCATTCCAAACTGAATATGAACTATAATACGTCTATGATCTGCTTTATCGACACCAACTATCATAGAAAAACCAGCTTACACATCTAAATGCTACTTGAAATCTAAACTAAAATTGAAATCTAAAATCTAATAAATCATATTGCATGAGCAAAGCCGTCAATAGTTATAATTGATTTATTTAACATTGCTTTTCTTGCTTTGAGAAATGCATACTGGAATTCAGGTTTAAAATTTTTAGAATAGGAGCGGTAAATTAAAGCCAGCAGTCCACCTTTTAATCGGACTTCATGCGTTTATTTGTTCGAGTGTTTTCTCTGTCTCCTGTCATCACCCGACGCACACCTTCACAGAGAGATTCCCCCAAGCCATTTTCTGAGGCCGAACATTTCCCGCGCCCCTGGACCGACACGCACGTGGGCATGTACGCCGCCTCTCCATTCGACAGTCAAATGCCTCTCATCCCTCTCCAACGATCAACCCTTTTATTCCAATGTGGGAAGAGAGTCGGGGGAGTTTTCCCTCGCAGCGGTGTCAAAGCCTTCGTTCGGTGGGCGGGGGAGGGGAGAGGTTGGAGGTGTTTGGCTGGGCGGGAAATGTCCGACGGCAGAGCTGTCTGGCGGATTGGAGCGAATGACGTTTATCCCCCCTCCCATTCCGCGTCGTCCGGCGGGTCAGTGGGTCAATTCCCCCTCTTTTCCTCCTAACTTGTGCTGCCATCTGTGAGTGTTTGTCGCCCCGTGTGCGTGGAAAAAAAGAGCGGATCACGGAAGGATGAATGTTGTAAAAGAGTGAAGGGGAAAATGGGAGACGATTGGAATCGGTGATGAAGAGCTTCGAACACCGTTTTATGGCTTCCCTTCAGACCTGGTGACGAGCTGTATACCGTGGATTGATGGCAGGTATCTCAGTACGTAGGTATACTAACGTGGATTGGAGCCAGAGAGATAGTATTTTCAGGACATTACTGGTAATACTCCAATTTTTCAGATCAGTAAGAGTAATTTACGGCTTCCCTGCTCTTTTAAGAACTTTCGCTTGACGTTTCGTGTTCTAAAATGTTTATTTGTTGAAAAATTATATCATTATTTTCATCAAATCACCCGACAGACGAGGCAAAACCCTTATATAAATAAAATATGCGATGGAGAAGTAGAAAATTATTCTTAAGGATATGAATATCACCTATGACAACCATGGGAATAAAATGTACCTCTTATTGACAGAAAACACCATATATATACATGACAAGAGTAGTAATTAACTATTCCTGACGAAGCGTTCAGTTTTGGGTGCGAAAGATAAATGGAAATAATTCACTTACTAGCAGATAAATATTCATCAAAAAAATATTTATTTCTCTATTGAAAATTATGGCTAGCAAGTTAGTTTCAGGGCTCGAAAGCAATCATTCTAACCAAAATATAGACAAAAGTGTTCAGGACAATAATTAAAGATGGCTATTATGTGTACAAAAATTAAAGTACAATAATTGAGTACAATAATTAAAGACCAATGTAAATTAAGGTCTTAGTATCCTTTTCCAAATATCCTTACCTTTAAAATTGTTGTGAATGCTTGCGTTTTTTTCTTGTTTTTTGGTATTTTTCGGGCTCTCCCTGCGTTCCACCATTTTCATGGACAACCGTTTCGCCGGCGTTCAAGTCGGCTTCATCAGGTCCTGATAAAGCCGAATGGAATGCCGGCGATCCATAAAAATAGTGTAACGCGGGGAGAACCCGAAAAATACTAATAATCCTCACATTTATTCTGAAAAGTGTGATATTTTAGAAACAGTTCATTTATATAATTTTTCGTAGGTCGATAAAGTGTTAGGAAAAATTGGACAGTCACTGCTTCCTCGTCAACGATTACCAAGAACACATGTGCTCCTTCATAGCTATGAGTCAATCGCCTACCTAAAAGTGGTAATTTATATTTGTAAATTAAAATTATCACATGAAAACATCCACATTGGAGAACTTTTTCGGTAGAATATGTTACTATTTCTTGTAATTTCCATAAATACAATTGGAACATCTTTTATTTCCAGTTATACTTCAAAGATAAAAATGAATTGTCTGTAAACTTATAAATAAGAAGCGAACTTGTATAAAATCATAGTTTTGAACTATTTACGAGCGCCTCTTTACAAAGAACACAGCTGAGTAAAAAGAAAGCATTAAATGACTTTTGCCTCAGGTTCTATTTGCCCATCTCTTTATACAATTCGTTTGACATAAACAGTAAAAGAGGGAATGAGTATGCCAATTCCTTGCCATGACAGAATATAACTTATGCGCGGTGAAGAAGTAGGCCGAGAGAGTTGTGGTTAAAAGTGGTTGAGGAAATTCTTAGAAGGAGGAATATTAGGAGTGTTAAAAACGGGAGGGTGTGTATGACGCAGTTTACGGGGGTAAATGAGGCAAAAGAGGTTTGCAAGGATAGGTCAGTATAGAGTAAATTATCGAAGCAGAGTTAGGTGTACAAATACATATTTATGGGTGAAACTTTGCGACCGTGCCTACCCCGGAAGAGAATAGCGTGATTGGTATTTATGTATGTAAGAAATGTTATATCTTATTATATTAACGCTAAAAACCCTGATGTATAAATGCTGAATCAAAGTTAATGAAATGATACCACCTTCTGACTTAAGTGGGGAAAATTTAGTATAATTATTACCACGAAGGGCACTGTTGCGAGGTCACATTAGTTGATTGCGTTCGGGTATCAATGTGTAATGGACGCAGTTAAGCAAAGAGAACGTCAAAGGCGTATTCATTTGATATTTTTTCCTCGCCCACCTAGTCATACAATTAACTCCAACCTAAAAGGCGGAAAGAGGAAATGAATATGCCGATTCCTTGCCGTTGTTTTGTGTACCTGAGCCCACCAATCATTTCCGCAATATGATTGCCTTTTGGTGACGATGCGTGCGCGAGCCAAATTGAACTGTCAGCATAATTACTGGGATTCGGACAGCAGTCCGCGTGGGTACGGCGCTCGGAGTTTGAAGCCCCAATTCCTAATGGCCTCAAAATGATAGGCGTAGTTCCACGGGTCAACAGATGTGATAAAACATCAGCGGAACCGAGGTGATCTGTAATTAGTTGAAGGCGAACAAAGACCATTGGGGGGTGGCTGGATATCAGCAGCCAGCGTGTTTACTAACCAGACTCACAAAGACAGTGTCATCCAAAGGACAGCTGAAAGATGAGCTTAGTGCACAGTTGAGTAGTCACCTAGTCCACACGGCTCTGGCTAGCGCCGAACACGGAACAATGGGATTGGTTTAGCATTCCATAGAATTTGATACCATTCCCGCAATGGAACCCTAAGAGCCAGAATTGCATCAAACGCGTGTTTTCCGTAAACAACAATACATAGCCATACAGTGGCAAGGATTAAAATCAGCTTTGTATATAAAAATGAGTCGAGCAACTGCCTTAATACACTGCATTGAAGCTTTCGTGCCTCATTATGAGCGAGAAAAATATGTAGGAGTATACCTCGTACACCAGGGTTGAAATTCGCTATGAAAAAATCATTTGACTTGACCGGGATTCGAACCCGGATCTCCCAATTGCCGGTCAGGTGTGTTAGCCAGTTACACCACCAAGCCATCTTCCTTCAAGGCGAATTTCGAGGGGGGTTAATGCGAACTAGATGTTCAGCACAACACACTCGAGGCACGCGCCTCGTTTTCACCGCTTCTGCCCCCAGCGTCACCTCGTGATCGCTGGCGGCCGCACCCCATTGGATGATGTAGGGGCAGAGCTTGATAGTTATCATCATGAGCGCCTCAGCTCGACACTGGGCTATAAAAATCCCGACCCAAAAAAACCTAGGTGAGTTTTTTTAAAAACCCACTAAAAAAAATGAATTGGTTTTTTTTTTACGACAGAACATTGGGCAGTAAGCTGCGCTGCCTATGAAAGAATCTCCGGTTGAATTCTGAAGAGTATTTTTTTGTAAAGCCTCCCACAAGCCCTTGCGGAATGATTTTTGGTTTGGTAGAACTTAGTATGAGACATTAGACCGGCTAATAAATTTGGAATCTTAATATAAGTACAAAAAAAGCACAAATTTGTTAATGTGAGAAGAGGTGCAACAATTCATGTCAAACGAGAAATGGGGTTGAATACTTGGAATTCGGGGCATGCCTCTGCTGAGAGATAAATTTTGGTGCGATAACTTCTTGAGTAATTATTTGATGCAAATAAAAATGATTTTGTTCGACGGGACGAGCAACTGTGTTTCGACTATGATCTTGAGTTAGCGCGTCCCGCCCACAAAGAAGGTATATGAGCCCTGCGATGACTAGCGGCGATTTTGGATGTGGGCCCAAGTGCATGCGCGTTGTATCTCACGGTGATGGTGTGCTAGCGTCCTAATTTTGTTTCAAATGGAAGGCCTTGCTCTAGACCTGTCTAGATAATTCGGACAACGTCTCCTCCCTCTCCCATCTCTATCTTTTCCAATTCTGCAGATGAAGTAGGTGTAAAAAATCAGGTCTCATTCCACATTCATTTGAAAGTAACGCATATAGAACACCATTACCTAATCCTATCCGAGACCGTTTTTCCCTGCATTTCTTAAGTTTTTGAACAGGATTAATAAGAACATTTTTTTCTGGAAAATAATGAAATTTACCTACAATGCTGGCATGATCACTTATGCCATAATACCAGGGAGATCAAATAGAACAAGATAAATAGGATAAGAACTCAAAATCCTATACAACTCGATTCAGTTATCTCTTTTAAATGGCGTGTATTGAACAGCAGTATGCAAGTGAAATTCTAATCAATTGTAACCAATTTGAAGATAAAATAAATTTCAAGCAGTAAAAATCTAAATATATGTACAACAGATCAGATTTACAAATTAGATAGCAATTAATTTATAGTTAATTTGGGAAAAGAGCTCGGGAAAATATTAATAAAAAGAGTTACGAATGTTTTCAATGATTTGATGTAGTTATATATATAGTAGTAGGCTTAGATGCATTAAAACCCATTCCAAATGTATAGATGATAATTTAACTGAATACTATAACCCAATAGGTACAACCCTATAAAACCCAATTAAACAAAAAAAACAATAAAACCCCAAAAAAAACAATTAAATCCAGGTGAGCTGGTTTTTTTTTAAATTCGGGTTTTTTTAACAACCCTGGCTCTACATAGTTCTGTGAACTGCCACTGCGTAGCGTTGCGCTCGTACTTCCGTTATGAGTCTTTTGCTGTTGTTACGAGACTTGCATATCATTCGCTTCCCATCTCGTCTGCCAAGCAGTTGCATCTGAATGCATCTCAATATACTTTTATTCATTGTGTGCATCCGTTCTTGATTTCCCCGCGCAAATCCTCTACAGATGATACTAAACATCATAGAACCACCACCTCATAGACCTCTTCTGGAACCTCCTCAGAAGGAGGTTCTAGAAGAGTTCTTTGAAGTGCTGACTTGTTGCTGTAATGGTTTCAAGCGAAAGGCGGCCGAACGTGGGTAGAAAGTCGGGGGGGGGGAGGATAAGCTCAACGTAGAGATGAAGCAACGGGCAAGGAAGGTGGGAAGGGAAAGGTAATGGGAAGGGGAACGTACGTGGCCGCCTATCACATGAAATTAGTTCTTTATTTTCAATTTTCACGCAAACAACACTACGTACTAATATAAATTCCCCATTTTCCTCTACTTTAGCAACATAACACTGATAAATTCTGAAGTAGCTTTAGTAGAAATATGACACTTGCGGGATGAAGAAGAATTTACGCCATCATTTAATTCAACGTCATTTATCTGCTTTATATTTCCATTTTCATTATTGAAAAAAGTGGCATCCAAAATAAGAATTTTATATTTACGTTTTACAGAGGGTATGTCTCTCAACACAAATATTTCAAATATTTTTAATGCCATATTATTTCATACAACGGATTGAGCAATATTCAAGAAAACTTTATTACGTTCTTAGGACAATATTATGTTAGCAAAAGGTATAACATAACGATATTAACGACATCTAGGGACATGATTAACATACTAAGCACGACTGGAAATGCAAAAATAAACGAGAGGAACTGAGGATAACGGCACGAATCAGAGCAATGGAAAACCGAGACGGTGAAAGGATTGTGTGATGTAATCAGATCATCCGTTGATCCTTCTGCGAATTAAGACCCCGCCCTCTCTCTCTCTCTCTCACTCTCCCTCTCTACGCTTCTATCCCTGTAGGCTAAATTTTCGATTTATTTCAAGAAGTTGTATTCGCTTCATCAAAACTCATTTCCTCCTTTGGCTTGGGAACTAGACGGGAAATCCCAAAGCAAATAATCAACGGCTAAAGAAGGGGAAGACCTGGGAAACACGGGATTCCGTGTACAACAACGAAAAGAAGAGGGATGAAAAGTGAAAGGTGCGTGGGAGAAAGTGGAGCTTGAGAAGAGTGGCACAGGTCGGAGAAAGGTGAAATGAGATTTTTTTCTGGTGACTGCTAGAACAGAGAATGTCGCGCTTGTACTCTGGGATACATGGCATCTCGTCACGTTATTAAGAAATCCTTTACGAGATTTAACACAACTTTTACATTGCTAGATTAAAAAAGAAGTTTTTAAGCTGTTTACGATCAATTTCAAGTGTACAGACCCAGAATAAAATGTTTACGTGACTTTCAAGATACACCTAAAATGGACTTTTTAAAAAATTATTTTAAACTCCAGAGTGTTGAAACTTTCCTAATAAACCTCACAAAAAACTGCAAATCTCTGAATATTTCTACCATTAACTAATACACTGGATAAGACTCAGCATTTTAAAAAATCATTCTTATCAATAAATTAAAGAAAAGTCAACCTATAGATACCGAGGGTATCTCTTGTTTGGAAATGTCACTTCTCTCAAGATCTCAAGGAAAGTCTTATCCCTAAAAATGTAATAACTAACAGTGGTGTATCTTGATCTACACATAATCATTATTTTCAGGTAAATACTTCTACAGATGTCAAAATAAGAAATAATGAAGTGAACATAAGAGTAGAAGAGGTACAGACCATATTGATCGCTCAACAGAAAAGAAGAACGAAATTGATTGGACACACCCTGAGACACAATGGGTTTGTGAAGAACATAATAGAAGGCAAAATAGATATAAAAGTCCCCAGAGGAAGACTCAATAATAAGTTCATGAACAAAATAAAGAAGACAGTACCTCGAAAGAGATACCAGAAGGTAAGGTCACTAACACTGGTTAGGGAAGAGTCGAGGGCTGCAGTCAACCAACCTTAGGAGAAAACCACCAATGAACGAATACTTCTACGATGACAAATAAATAGGTCGTCTCATTATCACTTGGGACAACATATGAAATACCAAAACATGTTCTATCAACACCGTATTATTTAATTTGGTTTTCTGATGGTTTTAAGCGAAATAGGATATTAATATCCCCGTAGGCCCAATTTTGGTGGATACCAAGAAATAACATTCTATACTTTATTTTCACCAAGTGAAACACGGAGAAACAGCAAAGTATAAGCCTGGTTTTGTTTGTAAAAAATGGAAATAAATATGCACTGACATCGCGTAGCCGTCTAATAATACTCGCAAAATAAGAAAGGGTATTGTTAAATACAGAGTTATGACTTTTTCATACGTACATACCATTCACGCCGTTCCCTTCCTGGGTAGGCACAGTCACAAAGTTTCACTCATAAATACATATTTGTACTCCTAACTCTGCTTCAATAATTTCCACCATGCTGACCTATCCTTGGAAACCTCTTTTGAATTCATTTCCTCCCATACACTGCTTCAATCACGCCCTCCTGTTTTTAACACCTATTATTCGTCCTCCTAAGAATGTCCTCAACCACATTCAACCACAACTTTCTCGGCCTACCTCTACCTCTCGCACCATTAATTTCATTCTTATGTATCTGTTTCGCTATTCCACTCTCATCCATTCTCTCAACATGGCCAAACCAATGAAGCACACGCCTTTCATATGTGTTCATTACTGGAGCATCTTACCCACATTCATTTATTACCCACCCATTTCTGACCCTATTCATCCTACTTTTGCCGCAAACACTCCTCAGATAACTCATACCCACGGCGTTTAGTCTACTCTTATGTCTATCAGGACTTTTTCGTAGAAGATATAATCCGATACTAAAATTTACGTGGCGCACTCTACTTCAACTCAAGAATGCCTTTAACTTCTTAAAAGTGCTAGTTCGGAATTATCAATTTTAGTAACTAGAAAATAAATATCATAAAACTTTGCTCTTATGCTAACGATCCTTGAAAAACCATATTATAGGACTATTTATAACAATATATGCCGTGTGAAAACTTGGAGTTGGGATTTACGGTTAGTTGTACAGTAGAAGTCCTCGTAGCATCGAAGAAACTAAACATTAAAAGTCGGTAAAAATTCCCAGAAGATCACAAAACGAGTGTAATACATGTACATGTAGTCATGCTGATTCCTGCCTTGTAATCTTAATGTGTAATAAAACTAAATACACCAAGTCTAATTGAATTAATATGTGTATAAAAAAGTACGTTGACAAAGGATGTGAGATATTGTGGATGAATCGACGCTATATCGATAGGATGATAGATATCGATAGGAAAGATGAAATATCGATGAAAGTATCTTGTCCAAATATCGATTCTATCCGATACAATTCCGTTTCCGATTCTATCCGATACCATACCGTTTCCGATTCTATCCGATACCATTGAATACCTACCTGGCTTAAGCTTGGAATAAGGGAATATAATTTCACAACTTTCCAAAATGTTAGACAGCATACAACTTTGCATTGACAGCACAACTTTGCATTGACAGCACAACTTTGCATTGACAGCAGATAGACAGCATTGTTTGACTTAAATCGCTTTCATGTCATAAATTCCCCCGAGTAAATAAAAGTTAATCAGAGGTATTAAAGTTAGGAATCATTATTATTTACATCCTAATTTTCATCCTTATAGTAGCTTCACGTTTCGTAGCGAGTGGGTGGGTATCTTCTGAAAATATGGATGGATTAAGGACGTTGTTATGCGTGGTAGTGCGCAGATAGTTACTACACGTTAATCATAGTGGAATTATTAACCATAACCATATGCTTTACCTTTTACAATACCATTCTATGAACTTTCCAGGAATTGTGGAGGTGTGGGACGGCCACTTACTTAAACCACCTCCTATCAACTGATATGAGTCGAATGCTTAGTACCGATAGCTAGGCACCTAGAATCAAATCAAAGGAATCAATACTGCGATTAGATAGGTAACATTGTATTTTACCTTACTAATATTTTTGACTCAAACAAATTGTGAATGACTGCACTTTGAAAAAATGAGCAACTTCTACGGTGTTAGGGTGTATTACGACCTCGACCGGTTTCGTTCACTCCACCATGCCCATAATATTCTTAATTCAACAATGATAAGTTATACATGAATCATGTACGTCGCAGGTAATTTTTCATTTGTTATTAGAATGAATGTCAACTTGCGAGTTTGTTGCGCTTGATAACTTGGTTTTTGGGCGAAATCACGACGACACAGCAGTCGAGAGAAAATAATCAAATATCCTGATATTACATTCTCTTTAATTTATTGGCAATAAACAACTACTTTTTTCTCGTTTATCAATTTTTTTCTATTCCGGAATATGATCATTAATTACTGGAAAAACGAACTGCAATTTCCAATAAATATTCTTAACGTCAACATACAGTGTATTACCCTGAAGTTTCGTAAGAACATTACGTTATAAAGCCGTTAATAGTGGTTGAAAAAAGATATAACCAACTCAAAATGACATCTTCACATGTAAGATTTATAAATAGCTACCCTTTAGAGCTCTTCTTTCAAGAAATACGGCAAAATAAACGAGTTTATCTTATAATGTTAGGTTTACCTGAAAATTCGCATTCACGCATTAGGATCTTTTAAGGTATGTTACGGCATAAAAATATTTTTCAGCACATATTTACTCATATATATTTACCCAAAAACGTTGCACCAACTTTTGAATCGGAAATATTGCAAGGTACACACCCAAAATGTATCATAATCATCAAAATACGAGTTATATACGGTCTTGATTAGGTCCGCCATTTTTTCGGACTAGTACAAGTCTTCGGTTAGGTATATCTGAGTAACCCAACCGCCTTGTAAAATAGTTACGTGACTTGTAACTTGTAGACTTGTAGCTCTGAGGAACAGGCCCCAGATGGATTCATCAGAAAGCTTTGTCTGACAGACATTTTCGGGTTCAATCACCGTAAGGCAACCGTTTTTTAAGTATTCATCAGACTGATATCACATAATGATTGCGCACACTGCACATTTTAAACTCTCCTATCCAACCAGAGTTACAATAATGATTGCCATTTTTTAAATTTATAATCATGCATGGACAATGGAGCATTGCACAAATTTCGGATTCAAAAAGTATAACTTCAATAAGTATCGTATACCGAATGAATAAAGTTACGACGCAAGCCTTCTCTTCGATTAGAGCAATTATATTCTTGCCTGGGAGAGTCAAAGTTAAGTGACACCATAGAACCATCTACATACAACCCGTAAGAGCCGCCGCATGGCCCGGGAGTGCTAGAATAGCAGCCAGGTAAGGATTTATAAGACAAGGTTTTGGGAGGTGAAACGGTGGCGGGTATTATGGAAGTGTATTTAGTGAAATTCAGTTTTTATTACGGTCGCTAACTGAGCGCGAAAAGACCCGAGTTCTTGTACCTATCTTTTCGGCAGTGTATCTCTCTCATTATATCGCTTCTTTCAGACCTAGAGCTGTAGCGAGGCGTCATGATACTATTCTCGGTGTCGCTCAAAAACACACCAGTTCTAAATTTCTCATGCAATCTAAGCCTATCGTGTAGCGTCCGATTCTCCGGGGGCTCCCACCTTAATCCCACTAAAAGCTGTAAAACAATATATATTTACATATAACAATATAGCAGTTTGTAGCGAAGCGCTTAGCTCCTTAGATTTTTTTATTGTTTACATATTTCTGTGTTAGGTCCCAAATGCTCGTGGCGTATTCAAGGTGTGGCCTAACATGAGCAAAGGAGCACCTATCTTTTACTTTTTTATCCGAGAATCTTCTAGCAATACCTCCTAATTTACAATTTTAATCTGTAACTTATATTGTATTATGTAACGCATACAAGATAAGTTTAACTTGAGTTGTTGAGTTTCTTAAGTCGCCTTCTTCTTCGGCCTTGAGGGTTTGGAGGAAATACCACAAACGGCTATATAACAATTAATACTTGGTGAGTTTTTAGCAAAGCGCGTAGTCCTTCTTAGTTCTTTATTACTTTTTTTGTTAAATGATTCAGGTCAGGGTTATAAATGCTCGCGGCGTATTCGAGGTGTGGCCTAACTATAAAGAAGTAGGATCTTTTTTTCATCCGAGAACCTTCCCATTATACGGTTAACAAGTCAAGGTTTCAGTATATGTAACTTATCTTGTATGATCTGTCGCATACAATATAAGTTTAAGTAGAGTCGTTCACCAACAAAAATGTGAAAATTCTCAATGAATGTATTTTTCCCTCCTATTCTCCTCTATTATCCATACCTTTCCCCCACCACCTCCGACTAGCCAAACCTGACAGTGATGCACGTCTCGGAGGGCAATTAATAAACTTCAGCCCCCAGCTTCACCCCGGCTTAAGCTGTTAATGTACCTTGATAATGATTGTTGTGCAGTCAAAATCTGGATCCGCAATAAACATTTAAAATGAGTGGAATATGCTAAGATATTTTATTCCTCATGTTTGCAAAAATTTTTCATAAAGTTACGCCCGCAAACATTAATTTTATTTGAGTCGTTGTGTTTCTTAAGTCACCTTCTTCTTCGGCCATGAGGGTTTTGAGGGAATACCACAAGCCGCCTTATTTCATCATTAATACTTGATGACATGAATTCTCCCGGTTTCTCATCTTTTGCTTCCATACAATACAGCCCTCATATTTTCATTTTCCTTTCGTCGCATACCTTCTTCTTTTTGGGTCCTTTTTTCCATTTTCCGACCTTCGCCTTCAGCATCTGCGTCTTATTCCTCCGCGTCTTTTGTCGTTACATCAACCATCATCTTTGATCTGATTCATCTTCTCTTCCATTTCCTCCTCCAATCTTTCGAATAATCGGCTTGCCCCATGCCTTTTTCAAAGCAGCCTAAAGGTTTCTCCCTTCGTTCAGCGTTCATGTGATGAGACTCTTCCATTTTGAAGAAGAAAAATAAAGTTCAGGGGGGTAAGTAGAAAGATTGGAAATGACAAATTTTCCTGGTTCTGTCAATTCATTGGCTCTTTGCTCTTTTCTTGTCTCCGTTCGACAAAACTAAAACGAAAATATAACTGTTTTAAGGGTTCTCCTCATTATTGCCTACCATTTAACTTTCCAGTATTCTCAACTTATGAGAATAAGAATTATTCATTACTCTCAAAACTGCTGTATGAAAAAATTAACAACTTCCACTGTTATAATATTTTTCATAATAATAATATAATAACGGAGGTTGAGGACACGAGATACAGGGCGTGCCGGGCCCAGCCGGGGACTGAGCCACCCTCTCTCCGGCTGTAGCTATTACGCCAAGTCAGCGTATATCGCTAGCCACAATGCGGCCCTGCGGGTGTTATATTTTCATCTACGACACCATTTCGGCATCGAAGATACTCCTATGTTGCCCTATGCCCCTGGAGATATTGAGTCTGTCGTGGAGAACGATAAATGCACCATCTGGTGGAGTTACTCCTTTTCCACCGCCAGACAGTTGGAGGCGACCAAGCCTGATATCGTTCTCCTCGACCACCTCTCACGCTCCATGTTCGTGATAGTTTCGGCTTCGGCTGAAACGAACATGGATGCAAAGGAGGCGGAGAAACGGGCGAAATATCAAGACCTGTCTTTTGAGCTTCGGCAAATGTACCCAGGACACTCTGTTAAACTGGTTTTCCTCATCCTAGGTGTGCTCGGAGGAGTTAAAGGCTCGCTGTTGGAGAACATCAAGTGTATTCCGTCCTGTGTGGCACAGGTGGAGACCCTTGCAGCTCGCAAGCAGAAGGCCGTATTACTTGGGTCCCTCCGTCTACTCCGTACGCAGGACCTAACATCAGCGTAGCCACACATCCGATGGGAGTCGGACGTGGCTGCGATAACTGCCCCACCCCTCTCGAGTCCTCGGCCATTATGACAGCAATGAAACCCGATGCTTGCCGAAGACTCGGAAGGTAACTGTACTGAAGTAACGTAAATAAAAATTATAATAATATTACAATTATAATATAATAATACAAAAGCGAAGCCGGTCGTCATAAATATTATCACAGTGGAAGTTGCTCATTTTTTCATACTGCAGTTATGTTCTGTTTCCACTCTATCAGGCCTGAAACCACATAGTATGTTATTACTCTCAGTTTTAGTACAATATTGTCTGGAAATATCAATGAGCTTTGGGAAGCCTCATAGGTCACAGACCTGTACGGTGACTGCATTCCATACATGGAGTTCATTGCTGGCATTAAACAAAAATTTATATTAGCATGTGGATTAAACAAAAGCATATATAAGCATATATCACGGCTATTCACTCAGGGCAATATTGAAAACTTTTTAAAAACAATGCATGAAAGTTTGCCGTACTTGTGTTAATTTTGTATTGAGCTGAATGATTTTGTATATCCTTTCATAACTCTTCCAAGGTTATCGTTAACTTCACTAGTTTCTAAGTAGGGGTTTCAAGGTTAATTTCTTTCCCCAATGCATATTTTTAATTTTACTCTTTATGAGAGCAATGTGTGTGTTTGTTTGTTTAAGAAGGTAATCTTTAAACAGGCATTAACCTTTTAAGGTTACCTAATCATCCCAACTCATGTTGTTGCCAAAATATTTGTACCATTGTTAGAATGCAATAAATATGTATCTATGTATCTAATTATAACTAGGCGATTTCATTCCAGCCCAATTTTGAACAAGGAAAGCAGGGACGATAATAAAAATTCAACTTGCGGCAGCAATAAAACGCTAAATACTTCAAAATGCAACACAGAGTACATGTAAGTATATTACAGTTCTAGTAAAAAAACATCAATTTTGCATTATGCCAATATCCATTCCTTCGTTGATTACAAAAATTTCTTCCTGTTTTCCAAACTATTAATGTGTCAGGTAGGATGTTAAAAACTCTAGGACCAACATAAATAAAAGATCTCTTAAACAACGGAAGAGCAGGTTTAAGAGGAGATTATTTTTTTAATGAAAACTTCGCAATTTTTACATACAAAATTTAAAAAAAAATACTACGCGAAACAATTCTTCTGCAAGCATCATATCACGTTCATAGTCAAAACGGCTATGTGGGCGAGGATTAACTTGAACATTCGTAAAAAGTTGAGTTTCTATGTCTATCTGAAAATTTTCATATGGCAACGCACGAAAAGAGTGCATTTCATCTTTTCTTCTGAGTGTCTCCTTTTCTTTAGTGTATTTTAATTTTAAATACTGGGAGAAAGTAGTCAATACAAAAGCCGAACAAAATGAAACATGAATAAATTTCTTAACCTGTCAGTAGAATTTTGTTTTCCTTACGAATTCGCGAAATTCTAGAAAGGCCATTTGTAAAATTACTCAAATTTACGCACTATTTCGGATAATTTCCTTTCGACCAAAGACAGCTTCGGAGAGAAAATTAAGGCCCAAAAAGGATATATTGGGAATATTAAGTAACTTTTATTATGTGAGTCTATTTACTAAGAGTTATCCTCTTCATGCAAGGATGCATGCATATACATCTACATACTTCCCTGAGAGCCACCGCATGGCCGTGTGGTATCAGGACACCCCTACCGGTTTGCGCCATCATTCAATTTCATTGTATGCCATTACTTTCAGCAGAAATTTTACATTGTCCCTTGTATCTTAATGAACAAAATATGGCGATTGC
Source organism: Ceriagrion tenellum (assembly GCA_963169105.1). Classification (NCBI taxonomy): domain Eukaryota; kingdom Metazoa; phylum Arthropoda; class Insecta; order Odonata; family Coenagrionidae; genus Ceriagrion; species Ceriagrion tenellum. The sequence continues at coordinate 89,761,215 of OY720643.1, forward strand.
GCTGGGCTTAAGGTGGTTTGAACGAGATAGCTCCCTAGTCATAATGGGGACCATAGTTGAATAATACGTTTTGGTTTCTGCAGCCGTAGGAAGCATGAATTAAATATTCCACAATTAATGTTGCAATATTATAGTATTAAAAGTTACTCGGGCTTTACACCGGGTCAAACCCTCCATCATGGCCGACGTTTCGATGAACGAGTCGTCCATCATCATCAGGGCATGATTTAATATTATACTTTTTATACTCCTTCGCAACGGAAGATTTTTTACAAAAAGAGAAGTCTCAGGATTGATGTGGTGGAAAGAATTCATCATAAAGAATGAGAGTAAGGCAATTTTCCACTTCTATAAATGTTATACGACGACCTAGGTTTCGATGTAATACATCCAGCCTGATGATAATGTAATGCATTGAAACCTAGGTAGAATAAAATGTACCCAAGTGGAAAAATTCCTTACTCTCATTCTTTGTGGTGATGATTTTTTTGCGATTTTGGAAACATTACCACAGTGATTGTATGATTTATTCTCAAACATTGTTGAAAAAATATGTAAACTGCTCGATTTTGGATTTTTGACGAAATTTAAGTGCTATAATTTCCTCATTTTTTTAAATTGTGCATCTTTGGAGTTATACACCTACCATCTCCCATGTAAAATGGTTGTTATTTCATGGCAAATATCTCGGAAAGAAGTGCGGTAAAGGTGCAATGTTTTGCGGTATCTTTGCGAAGGTGACATATTTTTCATTAAAATGAGACTGAATGTTGAGATGAATTCATTGATTTCTACGTGAACTGATATTTCGCTTAAACTACCTTAAGACAAAATACACACCAAATATGAGGAAATTTGGACTGAATTAAAATTTCATGACGAACTTCAGCCTCTCCGTGTACATCTCCGCACATGCGCACGGGACTGTTTTCAACATGCACTGTGCAACCACAGTTTTTGGACATTTGCACCAAGAAATATTATTTTTCGAACCAAGTTAAGGAGACCCGTGGTCGGTATGTTCTATCTCTCTCACGGTCGAGGTTGAAACTTCTTTAACCGGAGGGTCCTGGTGACAAAATTCTTGGGAAGAGAAGAATATCCTTCAGGGCGTCTCACCCCACGCATAAAGAACAGGATATATAGGGGGTCCGAAGAACTGTCCCCTGGCGCCCCTCCGGCATGTACCCTCGCTCGTCCAGCCCCCTGCGACCGCGGACGGGGAGGGTATTATCCCCCGGGCGTGCCATTCCACCCCTTTCCCCACGTACTCCGAGTGACTGGCCCTCTGACAATACTCTTGAGCGCCGAGAGGTCCCCGGCAGTAGTCCGAGAGAGAGAGAGAGAGAGGTAATTGAATCGGAGAGGTTTCCCACTCCGCGGGCGATGACAACGATAGTGTGTCGTGGGACAGGGAGCGGGGGTCTCCTGCCGTCTTCGATGATATGACAGGGGGCAAGGGCGTGTGGGAAACAGGGGTCTGACTCGTGTTGTCAAGGGTGGGGAGGGAAGGGAGACGAGGAACTCCTCACAGGAGCATGGAGGGGTAACAAAACTGGCGGCGATATTTCGATGCGTTGACTACGACCCATGGAATATTGCAACGCGATAAGGGGCCGTTAAAGTACATTAAGTCCTCGATATACGTCGGAGATGCGTGTTTAAATCTTTGAGTGCGGCATGACGTCATATCACGTCATGGTTGTCTTTACGCTGGTGCTGATGACGTGATTTCACGTCAAGGGCACCGTGAGTGTTCCAGCTCCCACTAAGAAACTTTCACTAGGCCCCCTGGTGAAAGCTAGAACCCTCACGGTACCCATGACGTGATATGACGTCATGCCGCACTCAGAGGGTTAAGAAGAGTGACGTAAGTCAAAACGACGTAAAACGGATCCTGATATTCTTGACATCTTTAATCCCGCGATTAATCAAGGCGTTAATTTCAAAATTCGTTTTTTGCCTTTATCCAGGACAAATAGCTATTTCAGATAGGATGATTATGTCTTAACCATCAAAAAAAAGCATGCATATGCACATGTTGTCAATTTTATTAGAATTAAACGGGGAATATTTTTCCGATGACCCTTGTCAGCATGGACTTAACATCGAATCAGACGTCAATCGAAACGACGCATACCGAGGAATGCATTATATAATACGATTTATGCCATTAGTGACCACCCCTTTTCCCCCATACAAGACAATGTAAGACTTTCCCAACCTCCCTCCTCCCCTCTAGGTCTCACGTAAGACGTTACATATTCGTATGAACTCTTTGTTAAATGCTCGCTTTCTGCTGTCTCATGTTTCCATGGAAGCCATCGTACAGCATTGAACACTGAATATCGTATAATTATGCAGTGCTGGAATACCGCATTCATTAACATTAAGAACGAACCGATAGCACAGATGATTAAGTTGAGCACAATCACAAGATATTTGGAAAAAACAAAGGACATTTGTAAGCAATACAATGTGACAAGACGGAAAAAAATCTTGCATAATTGGGTTCCAGACCCCATGCTCCAGTCTTTATAAGGCTATGTAAGATGATCCAAACCGCCCCACCCCAAAAAACGTCTTACGAAATACTTGAATGGCCCCTAAGGTAATTTTTCAGAGCGACACAGAGAATATTATCATGACTCCTCACTACATCTCTTGGTCTGACAGATGCGATAAAATAAGAGAGATACACTGCGGAACAGATGGGTACAAAAACTCGTTCTCTCCACGCACAATAAGTAACAGTAAAAATTGAGCTCCACTAAATACACCCCTATAATACATGTCACCATTTCACCTCCAAAAATCTTACGTCTTTACACGGCTGGTGACCTAACACCCCATGCCTCACGCCCATGCGGCGGCTCGTAGGGTATTATGCAGATGTAGGTGTAAGATGGGTTTACCCATTAAAATTGACTTCTATGGAAGTGGAAAGTGTAGCGATATCTCGAATCGTATCGCCACTCGATGGGAATCTTTCTGATCACACATACATTCCGGCTTTTTCAAAACAAATGGAAATTACGAAAATCGCTCATTTTGGCAATAATGGCGATCGAATATCGCTGTGTGAGTCACTTAGGCATTCGTGGGTTTGAGAAATTCGTACTAAATACAATAATTATGCATTATTACGTCGAATCAAGTGTGTTCATTGTGACAATAATAAATATTATCTAAAAAGAGATGTCATAAATCTTACCTTAGAGGTTAAATTGAAGCTCGACTCGTACGTGTGAACACGAATTGCGATGCGAGTAAGAATCGATAGAGGACTGGGTCGAACGTGATCGACCGTGGATTCGAGCTATTATCGAAGTAGGAGGACGTCTACTTTTCATCGTAGTGAAGTGCAGTTAATCGCAACTATCGCAACCATCGCTTTGGAAAAACCTGGGAGTTTGAAGAAGTTGGCGTAAATATTTCAGCCAGGAGACCTCTTCAGATTTATAGAAGGATTTTTGGAGCATAAGTTTTATAGAAGTGAGGTATATAAAAATCTTGACACAAAATTTTCGGCCATTTTTCTCAGGATGAGAGAGTTTGGCCTGACGCTGTAGGTTATGAAAAAATTTTCTAGTGTGAGCTCAACCTAACTACAGGACGAGAAGAAAGCTTTTCTATTTGAAATTCAAAGATCATGGACTATTATAAAAGCTAGATACACAGCACAGTTAATATACTCAGCGTTTTAAATAGTTAACTTATGTGCTGTTGCATGCGGCTTACTCATGGTTCTCGTATTTTTTGTGGTCAAAGAAGATATCAGGATGTGATGAGGAGGAACCGTATAATATTATTCCGTCATAAACTTTGGAATAGTAAATACCATTATGTAAAATCTTAAAAATATTCCCTCTTAAGGATATTTTAGAACACAGAAGGATTAAAAGAAATGCTCATTATAGAAATGAAGTAAATGTGAATAGACCCATTTATTTAGCCTTCCTAGCAAAACATTTAAATTATTTATTGTGTTTAAGTCACTGGTAGCCATAAGGAAGTCTCCATCAACCTTTCCATGCGTTGCAAAAAAAATCCAAGTGTTTAGTGGTTATTTAAATTTATTGCTATGTGACAGGTCATTTTTATGGTCCACAGCATCAACGGCTCGACACGTATGACTCAAATACCCATTACCTAGTTAATTTCTTTGATTAGGTATATAGACAAAAAATTCAGACAAAGCCAATGCTATCAATGTGTCCTCTAGGAAGCCAAACTGGTTGAGAGATAACAAATGTTTGCTTAAGTATTCAATAAATCGTTGCCAGTAAAAATGAAGGTATACATCTAGGTTCTTTGTATCCTCAAAAATTTTGGAAGTGGGAGTAATATCGATTGGTGTAATGGTGTGTGTATTGACGTAGCATTAACAAGGGCTATGATTCAATCCTCAGTGGCGTTAATTTTTTTTGTCATAGCATGAAGTGCGTTTTTCAGTAAACGTCCCAATATTTAACTAAGAGTGGGATAATAGACATGGGTTTAGTTATTATTATTGTCTGGTTCACCTTTATCCTTTTTAACTGGAATGATCTTTTGGCATCTCTAAGGATATAAGGATAATCACCATTCTGGTTTAATGAGGTATTCTAGGTTTGAAGAGGATTCTGAGAAGACCTCGTCGCCTTCCCTACACAACAGTAGCCATTTTGAAGCACTAACCGCTGGCGATACGCTGCAATAGTCGTACAAGTCGTGTGGACACTTCGCGGCGGAAACAGTAGCGAGGTATCGCGTTTCGAACGACTGTCAACTGCTATGTGTAAACCCAGCTTAAAACCTACATATTCAATGAATCGAAATGCGATACCAAATTTCCACTTAGCTATGTCTTTAATAGACCCTATTGTCCCCTAGTCTCTCGTGCCGTCCGTCCAGCATGCCGACGATTACATGTTCGATGCATTGATAAAAAATATTCGATGCATTGATAAAAAATGTTCGATGCATCTATAAAAACATGTTCGATATATTGATAAAAACATTTTCGATGTATCGATAAAAACATGTTAGATGTATCGTTAAAAATGTTCGATGCATTGATAAAAAAGTTTGATACATCGATAAACACTCTAAATACATCACAATTCAGCATTCAAATTTCAATATCGCGCTCTCAGAAAAGGAAGCCAGTCCCGCCGACATCTTCCATCCTCCCTCCTATGACTTGCGCCCGGGAACTATATCGATTACTACCAGACAAGACTCCGTATCCACTAGCAGGCACAACCCCTTCCCTCCCCCAGCCACATTTTCCTTCCTCGTCACCCCGCGACTGACCGCTCCACTCCACACCTCATTCTCCCCTCCTCCTCTATCGAAACCACCCCAACCACTCCATACCATATTCCATCTCCTTCCACTCTTTCTCCATCTTCAACGGCTCCACCAAACACTCAGGAACATGGATGGATTGAAGAGATGTTTCCTTGGACTCCGCTTCGTTCGAATGCTTTGAACAAATTTCACTCAAATTTGATGCAAGACGCAGATATTCCGAAGAAATTCTATCCTCTTCTGGCAGTAAATATAATGGCCTTTTGTTTAATTTGTTGGCAGATAAATAAATTCTCTCAAAAGGTGGAGCGTATAAGGGTTTTCGCTATCTTCCATCAAATCAAAAATATGTAAATGCTTGAGTAATAACTTCATTTTACTCGACGCTGTGAGACTAACTTCAATCCAACAACCATTATGATAAAACAACCACCAGTTATGATTAAACAACCATTCTAAAAAGAAATAACCCTGACATGACTTATGTAAAACAACCATTTTTAAAAGAAATGACCCTGACGTTTTTTTAAATGGTTTTTTTTATCATAACTTCAACGCCAATGACCTTAATAAGTCATTTGCAGGGATTTTATTACATTTCAAAAGTAGTTTATGAAATTTTAACGATTCTAATACTATCGAAGCTTGATCCAGAACAGTCTGGTACACAAAACTAGCACTTCACCGATTTATCTCTGCAAGTTCTGAGTTTCTCAGAAAGATCCGGCGTAATGGAGAGACAGTTTACTTTACACTTCGACGACCGGAGTTACCGCTTAGAGAGTAGTCGAAAGTTCTCGGCGTAATCCTTTCTCTTAACATAACGCATGGAGGTGAGAACTTAAGCGCATTCATACTCAAACGGTATTTGTTTACCCTTATGTTCAAATTCCTGAGCCGAGAGTCCTGACGACCACAATTTTTTTTCATTTTGAGCTCAACCAGAAGGGTAAATAACGATTTTTAATTACCTATTACTTTCCAGGCACATGTCTACCTATTCATGCTTTCTGACTGCTGAGATGCTAGTAAAATACAATACAAGAGTTACTAATTTCTTCGGTGTTTTCGAATTATAGTCCAAATCTTTCGCTACAATGGTAGACAGCAGCAAAAGTATATAATAATTTTAGGGAGTAATGGTTTCCCGATTCAGTCATAAATAACCCTTAAGCCGTGGCAAGGCAAATATCACGTAAATTTTAAAATCGGTCGATCGAACAATTCTTCAATATTTTTTAAAACCTTAAAATAATTTCCAATTAATTTTAATTGATTGGATCTCAATTTCAAGTATATTTCTCAAATCTTTTTGGGCCCTTAAAACATATTTTTACACCACAAACCAGGATATTGGACAATTGTGCATTTTACTAAATTCACTCGAAAGTATTGATTGTGAGTTACACACCTTATTCATATTTTATTTCCAAGCACTCTCTAAACGACCAATTTCTATTTTTGTCACCACTTAAGCACTCTGAAGAACAGAAATTGGAAAGAAATTGCGTTTAGGTCATTCGTGGTGAAATGTAAATTTCCTCCTCTATTACGACATACCTGCTCAAAAATCACTCTCCATTTTGCAGGCTATTTAATGATACTACCTGCTTTTTATCTTGTACAACAAAGTTCGGTCACGATATAACATATATTTGTACATTTATCACAGTTCCCTTGTCAATTTCTACGAAATAAAATTGCTAAGGTCCACAGTTTTAGAGATTATTTTCCTGCCTTTTCCAATATATATCAGAAACCTTCGCGTGACAAGAAATACGAATCGTATTAATTAACGCTCCCGAATGAACTAACTCTTCAAAAGTACTTTTAGGCAAAAGAAAAACTTTTCTGAGTGCAAAGAGGTATCCAAATTACGGGCTGCAATATTTCTTTTAATTATGTCTCGTCATATTTGGAAATCAGTGCACCCTGCTACGAAACGTCTGAAAGTGGGTACGCTTTTAGACCAAAATTACTGTTAAAGAGTCAAACTGTATAATCAGGAAATTCTTTTAAAGATAATAATCACTGCATCATCAAGATATTTTAATGAGAGTCACTTTTTGCTCGAATAAATTGATATTAAATTTTAATTAAAGCATTAAAAATAACACATCTACATTATTCTATAAAGTAATTACATACATTATCACGTAATTCACTTTCGGCGTAGGCATTGCACGAGAGATTATAACTTGGCTCTAGGCCCGGCAAACTCTCTTCCATTCCTCCGAACGACCCATACCTCGCAAATTTCCTTCCCACCCATCAAATTCATGCATTACATCATATATCCCCTTCTTTTTGGTTTGTCGCCTCCTCTTACAGGGATTACTCCTCCATTACATATCTGTATCCTTATTCGGTTCTCATTATTTCAATCGACATGGCTAAACCAGGGTAGCACGCTGCTTCAATACATGCCTAATAACGGATTATCCACTCCATTGACTTTGATCACCCACCCTCCTCACTAAGCATATCCCTTCTCTCTTACCGCAAGCACATCTCAAAATCAGATATCCCATGCCCCTTTGAAACAACTGAACATGTATAATGGAAATGGACAGCTGAAACTATGTTTGGCATTGAATTCAAGTGTACGTAAAACCGACAAGAAGACTCCTCAAATGTACTCAAAGAAGATCGGACTACAAACTAGAAAACAGTATGTGAAAACGTTCGTGTGGAGCGTGGCACTCAATAGACCGGAAGCATTGGAAAAGCTGACCAAAATAGACCAAAAGCTTTCAAAAACTGGTGCTGGAGGAGGGTACTGAAGATAATATGTGCGGCCAAAATGAGAAATGATGAAATGCATAGAAGAGAACCATATGGACCACCATCCTGAAAAGAAGAACAAGTTGCATTTGACAAACCCTGACACAAAATGGTTTGTAATGAAGATAATTGAAGGCTAAATAGAGAGGAAAGTCCCTAAAGGAAGACCCAGGAATAAGTTCATGGACCAAATAAAGAGGAAAGTGCATAGGAAGAGATAACAGAATGTAAGATAACTAGCATTAGATGGGGAAGGGTGGAGGACTGCAGTCAACTAATATTAGGATTGAACAATCAATCATGAAAATTACCTCGCGAGAGTGATAATATAAAAGTAGTAACAGCGACATTAGGCATTTGGACTACTCCTTATCGAGAATATTAGTAAAATAAAGAAAATAATCCACTCAACACGAGACTATAACTCCTATAAAACCTCCTCGAAGGCATTAGGAATTAGATCGATCACAATGAAATTGAATTTCATTAACTTCAAAGTAAAAATCTCTCGTTTATTGAACTAGCTTGAATAAGTTATTGGCAGTGCAAACAAAACGAGACAGGATTGGTTAGGTATATGATTATTAATTATAAGTGCAGTTATGACATTCTCTGATTTTTAGAACAATGAATAGAAGACTTGAAAAAAGGGCTAATTCCAGAGATCGACCCATGTTCTACGCAATACGAGCACGCTGCGTCACCACTACACCACAGCAATCTCACAGACGCGGGCGTAAGACTTAAATTATTCCACACAAGACGCTATTTTCATCATGTCGAATATTTTTTCACTTAATCCCAGGCGAATGGAGCCAAAACCTGGCTATCGTATTCCTATCTAAGAGTCTACATTTAATAATAAATGTTTCATCATGTTTCTTGACATTATTCTCGTGAGGTTGCCTTGTTAGCAATTATTTTTATTAAATGTGACATGGTTCCGCAGAGTAGTCAGTTGGTTCTTGCAAAGTCAAGTCATACATTCAGCTCACTCTAATACTTATATAGACAGAGCCAAGTTTGGTTTAATTACAATCATGTGTTTCCCCTTTTTTGTGTAGTAGTGATATTTATTTTCAAAACTAATCATAGACATAAAGCAACGATTTCTTTTTATGTGAACAATCGATAAAAACGAAAGTGGCCAAATAATAACTGACCTAGTTGCAGAAAATTTACTTATTTGAGAACAAGTGGGAGAAATATAGTTATTTTTAATGCCATAAAAAATAGTTTTACAAACTTTAGCCATCAATTTGAGTCTTTTGATGGTTTTCAAGATAGTGTACATAAAAATAAGGATATTATTGAGATTTTTCATTCTCGTCATATCTGAGGTAACCTTCCACAGTTACGCCTTCAACCATTAAGTTTATTCTTTGGATATATATATTGACCACCAAATGTAAGTCTAATGCAGTTCATAAATGAAAAAGTAAAGCCCTTTCCCCGAAAAAGCCGTAAGTGCTATTGTATTAGGTCATACAATCATGAAGAGACGCACAACGTACGGCGAGATAAAGGAAGAAGCAGTCTGCGAAGTAAGCGCGGTACTTGCAAAAGGTACAAAAATTAGCAGAGGTAATCCTTTTCCCACGTAGGAGCCAAACTTTGCCCGCAGTTCACCTAAAGTAAGAAAAATGCGAGCGCAGCTTTCGAAAGCTCTACAGGCACTCCTCGCGTCTGGCCGTCCACAATGGATACAGAGTCCAGCCGTGTTTTCGCCGGCGTTTCCGGAGAATTAAAACAGACGCTCTTTTTCCCGTCGATTGGACTAGATCTCCCCTTCGCCCTCATTAGCGAGCGCATTCCCGCATGCGGACGTATAAAAGGGCCGCAGTGGCTGCAGTTGCTCCGGATGTGTTCGTAGACGTGCCGAGACTTGGATAGAACAACAGGGATACATGCACTTCGCACAGCTGACCCCATGCGGCAAATCCACACCCTCCACTTAAAAACCCCTCGGCCATGCATCGATCTCGTCTCGCGCCAACGGATTTTATAACGAAGGAACTTTACGCCACTAAAGACTTTTTAAATGTTTTCCTTGATTACATTGCGAATATTGGAGAACAGCAATGGAAAGAATATCAACAACGGTAACATGGGGAAATATATTTGTGCATTCTTTGCCCGTGTACTTGAATTTACTCCACTTAGATTGAGAATTTCAGCTTAAGAGCTAAGTATATCAATTCAATTTAGGTACTGCACGCCGAAGAGTTATTCTTGGTACTGCACGATGATAAAAAATCTTAATTATTGAAATTAAACACCACAAATTGATGCATGGACAAAAACAATGCTCATAAATTGTATAGTATTTTACTTGCCCAGGCAGTGAGATTGGTAGTAGTAATATTGATTTACTTTGGCAGCTACAACAGTTTGGATCATTTGCACCGCACGCAATCCATATTTAATAGGAATTAAAATTATAAAATAACAATTATTAAACAAGAATTAAACAATTATTAAGTAAAAATTAAAATTACAACTTTTGATATTTACTTTGCAATTCAGCCATTTATAAAATCATTCACACCCACTGGTAATGGTAATTTATTTTAAAAGCTTGAGTCACATTGGAATATTTCAACGCGACTTCTCTTCATCGGTAAGTTATCTAATACGCAGCTTACATTTTCCCTGATTATCAGCCTTTCCGTATAACCCAAAATCAGTCACACTACGGCAGCAAGTGCTTCAAACAAAGAGGACATCGCTTGTCTCAAATTGGGGATGGTTCCTTTCTTCAATCACGTGATATTAATTATCAGATTTCATAGTATTAAAAATGACGGATCTGTAGCAGTAATTTGTAGCGTCGTTACTAGTAAAAATTTGTGGCACATACAGTTTTACATAGATGATTTAGCCACTCTCGTATAGAATTTTACAGAGAGAATCTTAAAATCACTACAATTTCATCACAAAATTATTTGCAGTAGTAGTTTGGATGGTAATAGCTCTGTTTATCCATTATGTTACACAAATAAATCAGATTTCAATAGCTGTAATTGCTGTCATGTTATGTGGCCACACCTGTTCTTGATTAGTCATTCTTGAATGATACGGTGATTTAGAAAACTAGGGTACAATGCTTTAGCTTTGCGTTGCTTTGGAAGGGATGAACAAGCCGGGAAAATCAAAGTTCGTATGGTAAACATACAGGAAATATTTATTATATCAAGGTGGCTGTTAAGGAAATGTGAAAAAAGACAGATATAGGACAGGTGAAATAGTGTGGATGTAATGAAGTTGCCGGTTACAGGACAGCTTGACGTGAGTAAATAACATGGATTTTTAAAATGATAAGAAAGTACATTGAAGGGTAAACAACTTGAGGACTTGTAATTAATATAGGTGTGCAATAATTGATGATAATTTTACAAAATGAGCACGAGGTGACAACTATTGGAAGGTTCATTGAGGCAGAAAATTGTAACTGGCAAGGTTTGAAAGGGCGGTTGATTACAGAGGCTATGTCACGAAGTTGGAAGGAAGGCGCGAGGGAAATCTTTTTCTCAGAATACTTTCCCGCAATACTCATGAAACACTCATAATACACATAGTAAAATAATGAAAGCATCATTGCGCAAAAGACAATGAATTAATTCACAAAATAAGAAAAAACTTTTATCGCGTGGAAATACTATGAGAATGGCATGTTCACGAGTAGGTACAGACTTTCTTTCAAAAGTGCACAGTGAGTGCAGAACTTCAAAGGTGAGTATTTATCGGGAAATAGAGTGAGAGAAGGCTCAGAATTACTTACACGGAACCAGGCCGTGAAGAGGGCATTGGAAACGAGAGAGGTTTAGGTGAATGCAACTGGAAGAAGAAAGAAGCATGGACAAAGAGATACCATTGAACCATGACAAAGAGAGCCTCTACGGCTGAGAAAAACAATGCTGCAGAGATTAGAATAAATATCAATTTACTTAGTCAATGTACTCATCCCTTACATAGAACGGTTTAGAGCCTACTTTTCAGGGTTAAAAGCTACATTTATGCATACAGATGCGAGATAGATTAGAACGTTGGCCTCCTTGGCGGCCATGGCAGTAAAAACAGACAATGGGTAATATAGAGGAGTAACTTTTCTGGGAATTTGACAAAAAAGTTTAAATCGCTACTTCTGATCTGAATAATAAAAGGATGCTAGCTGGAAATTCTATCTTCAATAATGAAAATCTCATGAAGGATCCAGCTTCAGGCTTCACTTAGTGGAATCTTCCCATCGTAGAACGAGATGAAAAACTTTACTTCTTCAACTAAAAATTACCTATTTCACAACCCATATTTTGCTGCTGTGCAGCTTCTCCAGGTGTTTATTTTGATATTTTGTAACCACACATTTATAAAAATATAAATAAGTTAAAGAACAACTAAATAAAAAATGTTAATCACATTCACAAATATTAATTAATAAATCAACTTACAAAGATAATTTCATTTTGAGAACACATTAAATACATAACAATGTAGTAAGTTGTAAATAGGTAGAGGATTTGGTGGGAGCTATGCAAGCGGATAAGGGGAGAGCAGGTGGGATAAAATACTTCGTTAAGAAGGATACACGTCTTGGAGTTTTTCTGGCGTAATATCTTCAAGTTTTCTGGCGTGTCAAAACTCCGACCTTTATTCATCATGAGAAAAATACGGGTGCTAAACCACTGCAGCCTTTATGCAGAAAAATGCTCGAAAAACTGGGAAATGGGCTTATTTCTTAGAAAATTGTCCTTATTTTTATTTGGCATAGCAAAGTTTTGTCATCTCGCTTTATAATGTTAATCTTATCGCGACGGAATTTTCAAGGCCTATAACTAATTATATAGGCCTTAAGAGTGGTAATTCAGTTACTAAACCCTCCATGATTTAGCCATGCGTGCGTCTTTAATTACCAAAAATGTAGACGGCATATCGGAATTCCGATTTTGGGCGATATATCATTTTTCTTCTACACCTAAATCTACATACTACCCCGCGAGCCGCCGCTTGGGCGTGTGGCAGGGGGTGGTAGGTCACCAGCCGTGTAAAGATGTATAAGTTTTGGAGGTGAAATGGTGACATGTCAAATAAGAGTGAGTTTAGAGGAGCTTAGTTTCTATTGTGGTCGCTTATTTTGCACGAAAAGAACGAGTTTTTATACCCATCTGTTCGGCAGAGTATTTCTCTTATTTTATCGCATCTGTCAGACCTAGAAATGCAGTGAGGCGTCATGAAAATATTCTCTGTGTCACTCTGAAAAATATAAATTCTGAATTTATCTAGCAACCTAAGCCTAGCGTGCAGCCTCCAAGTCTCTAGGGCCTCCCACCATAATCCCTCTAACATTTATGTAACTCTATATGTTCGTTCGTAGCTGTTTTTATCGAAGCGTGCTGCTTTGCTTTGTATTGTGTTAAATTGTTTGATTAAATCTTTATGACCATGGTCCCAAATGCTCGCGGAGTTTTCGAGGTGAAACAATATTATTTATGCACCAGCACAAATTATATTGTTTCACAGGGGCAACAGTAAGTCCAAAAAAGATTGATTGTGGCATCTGTTGTAAAATTGCTATTTTAATTGCGTGATTTTAGCATTTACTGAGGATTAGAAGGATCTTATTAGCTTAAGGAGACTCAGCCTATATAGGGTAATATGAAAACAGTTTCAATGATGAGATGAAAAATAGACCAAAGCCAATAAAATTTCAGATTTCATAAATTCTTCCTTTAAAAAACTATTAAAATTAAAGCTTCAAAACCTGGTGATATAAATACAATATATTGTATGATAAATGTAATAACCGCGAAATCGGCAGACGGAAGGGATGGATGGTGATATAATCATGATAGTGTCTCGATCTGCTAGAATTGTGATCATCCATTCTGCTTTGGAAGAAGTAATCATTGTATTCAACTAGCAGGTAGTCTGATTTCATCATTTTATTCCGTGCAAAGCATGCATTAGAGAGGTAAACACATATCTGAACAGTCGATTCATGATCAGCAATACTCAACTATAATAAGTATTGGTTGATTGCAGCCTTCCAATCTATCCTATCCCCAGAGAAAAGAAAGAAAATTCAGACGTTATGTTCTCAACGTTATAATCTAAATTGAATCACTCAAAATCAACAGTCAGTAGTATTGTGCGGTTAGATGGATGATTATATAAGGAAGCGACCGCTAACTAATGTACTTTGCATTATTAAGGATAAGCGGATAGGAGGGTAACCATCATCATTAAGGCAAAAGTTATTTAATTCTTAGATTGGCCGACTGCGATCCTGCGTTTCTAAAATCTACCGCATTCCCTGTTAACTCCTTCATGCCCTGGTCTCTCCTTAATACCCCGCTTTAATTGTCCCTTGGTCTTCCTGGAGAATTTTTCCATCTGGTTTTACTACTTTTATGTTCCGTAGGCATTCGTATTATCTCAAAGTGGAGTTAATCCACCATCACTTCCCTCTAATACTTCATAAGGTTTCGACTCTCATATTTATATTTTCCGTTACTCATATAGTCTGTTCGTTTAATTTTCTGAACCTGCTTCCAGCACCATGTTTTGAAAGCTTTTCTTCTGTTCCATTTCTCTAATGAATCATACATCTCAGCCATACAGCGCCATGCTGAAATCAATTATTTATGCTTACTGTTTCCTTATGGTAAATACTACTGTCAGAGAACACAAGAATTGATTTTTGATTATGTGTGCCTTCTTGACTGGAGCTTTCATTTAAATGACAATTGAATAACATGAAAATTTCATGGTAGGAGAAGGAATAGACTCAATTTATTGATTCTTCTCTCTTATAGACCAAAGTAAACAATTATAGAAGTCACAGAACATAGATGGTGTATCTTTGCTTTACAAAATTGGCTACAATCAAAAAACAAACCTATCGCTCATATTTGTGTAGCGCGCAAGACAGTTCGATTTGAACCTGAAATATGCATCACATACCCGCAAGCTTCATTTTATGACAGTAACAATTTCTTAAAAAGTCTTCGAAATTAAGAAAGTCTCTTTCTCCATAATTACATGAGTGCGTTGACACTGCCGAGCGACTTTACTTCCCTGCTGTACCTTTTTTTAAAAAAAGGGATCAAATCGTCCTAGATGTGTTCCAAAAAGTACAATACAACAATCAGTCGTTACAAAGGGAGAAATCAGCTGAGCTTTACATGGTAACGCGCCATTTATCATTCACGAAGACATAATGTACTAGCATGACGTCGCCAAGCAAGCGTTATTAAAAAAAACATTTTCATATATAAATACAGTTGGAGGGCAATATTTTTTAGCGAATATTAAATTAAATTAAATAAGACCCTGGAGTTGTAGGAAATAGGAAAGATATTCTATAAAAGACTTTCAACAAAACAAACTATTTACCGGATGATTACTTTAAAAAATAGTACAAATTATTTGATGAATAATTACGGTTTTTGAATGAAATTTTCAACTATTAAATTGGCAAAATAATGCCATGAATAACCGGAGATTGTCGACAATGTTTGTGGGATTTCAGATAGTTTGAGCGAGGTCATTCCCTAGTCATAATATAGACCATATTTGAATTATACGTTATAATTTCACCAGCTGTGGGACACATGAATTAATGCATCAATAATGTTGTAATATGGTTTTATATCACAGTATTTCTAAGTAATTAAATAAAAATATATGAAGAATACTTTAACGTGACTCATATTTTTCGCGCGGTACGTTAAAACTACTTCAAAAACGGAAGATTTTTCTTAATCCCGCAGAAATTGCAGCGGTGAAAAAATGAATAATTTTCAAATTATAGTTGAGAAAACAAAACTTATAGTTGAGAAAACATACAACTACACAATGTCAATTTCTCGACGAGATTTAGGTGATATTAATTCCTCATTTTTTAAATAACGTCCTCTGGAGTGCATGCACGTACCATTTACTCTGTAAAATGGCTGGTATTTTTCATTAAAAACCTCCGAAATAAGTGTGGTAAGAGGCTATTATTTTGGTATCACTAAGGAGACTTTGACTTCCAAGATATTTCACACACAAGGTTTGCAGGCAATTAAGTGTTTATGTTCCAAAACTGTTCAATGATAGAAGTGATGATCTAAAAAATTTGGAATCTCTAAGAGAAGTTAAGATAAGACAAAAAAAAAGTTTTTATGCACATAAATTGCTTGTTTATTCCGTAAATTATTTATCGTTATTTATATATGAGGACCCCAGAAGTCAAGGGGTCTAAGTAACAAAACCATTGTTTAGAGAAAACTGAAGTCAAAGTTGAAAATGTTTGGTACCACCCACTAAGTAGTGAAGAAGCATTACCCTAGATAGCAGCACCTGTCAAGAAAATCACTTGGATCCCTTTACCACCTAAAAGATTTATATTTTCTCATCCCATTCCTGTACCTAACTTATTTTTTTCAAAAATGTCACTTAGACCCCTTGACTTCTCGGGTCCACATATAGTATTTAGTGCTAATTTATTGCTAGTGTAAAATAAAAACAGAACTGAAAAATTATAAAAGGCACCTGCTGATAAGCCACGAATGGCTCAGCAGGACCATAAAGTTGTAAAGTTGATTAAATAGCGTGCATTTTTCAAGATTTATATTATATTGCTTTTATATGAGTTTGCTTTTATATTTTAGGTATTGAATTTGTACATTTTTTTGTAAATTCCATGTCATTTACAAAAAAAAGGTACTTAAATAAACTGATCGAAAAAAAACATTTAGAATGTATATTTGTAAATAAGGAATTTACAAAGTTTTTTTTTCATTTTATTATGAATGTTCTCCCCGCCATTGAATGTAAAAACGTTCGGAAAGCATCATCGGCATTTAAAATGGGCTTCACATTTTAATCCGAATGGAACAGAGAAGCCATGTTTTCCACGATAGGAATGGAGGGAATTCCCTTCAAAAAAGTCTACTCCCGCTACCCATGGCTACATTCTCCAACTTCCTCCCGCTCTCAAGAACAAATTAGCGGGGGTCGTGGGAGAGTAAGCGTTCGGTTTTTTTCTACTGACATGAGCGAGAGAAAAATGTGATGAAAACGGAGTTCCAATATGAACGAATGTTTGCGTGCTCTTGCATATGAGACCGGAAGAGTGATATTTTGAGAGTGGTGAAGAGAAGGGGAGTATGTTTTAGAGGAGTGAGGATAAGTGTAGAGTGAAGAGAGAGATACGTTCTGGTTTGGAGGGCCTTCGAGGGGGTAGTTTTAAAGGGTTGGAGTGCCGTGAGCAGGGGTAGTTGCAGAGGGAGGAGAAGAGTAACATTGGGGTATCAAGGTTTGCGGGATAAATATTTGTTTGTGCGAGACAGGGGGACGGATTTCAGCGGAAGGGATGTTTTAATGGATATCAGAAGGGGGAAGTTGACTGTTTGGGCAGCGGAGGCGGATGGGAAGGGGATATTCGGACCGACTTCAGCTGAGTGAGATAGGAGGTGAGAGGGATGGTGGATTTAAGAAGAAAGTATGGGAACGAGTACATACAATTACACTCATAATGTTATGATATAAAGGCTAGAGATAATTCACTTGTCTTGAAGTAGACGTGCTGAATTTAACAATTAAGTGTTCTGGCTTGTTTATGTGGGTCCAGACAAATAGAAAGTGACGTATTCTTATTTATTCACTTTTTAAAAAATCCTTCTTTCGCTAAAAAAATGGGTTACCAATTGGAAACCAAAATTGAGGTACAAAATTCCCAGATTATTCCACAAATACACTTTTAATGACCACTATTGTCCAACCTTAAGACCCGACTAACTTCTAACCATCGCATCGTTAGTTTCGGAATTAGCCGAGATTTACAACTTTTACAACAGCTCGTGTAAAACTCAACATAGAACCAATTTTTTTCCTTTTGTATGTTATAAATGTGTTTGGCTAACTTATATAAAAATTTCTCATCTCTATAATAAATATTAAGAGAATGGCGATAACATAAAATCGGGCCATCGGGTTTTGACAGCAGAAAACAGGGCCTTTTTCAAAACAAATAAGGTAAAAGTGTAATTAAGGAGAGGAAAAAAATTTTTCACGCATCAGTAAACGTAGAAATTGCATGTCAGGTCTTCAGGTTCATTCTATCGTATGCATTTTATTTCGCTAAAATCGGTCGACCCTACTTGAAGATACAGCGTCTTAAACTCAACGGACTCGACTTTTTTTAATGGACAGTAGTTCCATGCAGATGACGCTGCAGTTTCTCTCTTCAAATTTTAAAGAAGAATATCTTACGATTCTAGGCACCCCAAACTACCAGCTGTGGCATAAATTTTCTTGATATTTGCCTAACAATATCAGCTATCTTCCATGGGATATGGTACGCGTATACCCTTTAGAAAGACTAAAATATGATGAATTTCTATCTTTTAAATCTCGTCAGAAAAGTTGACATTGCAAAGAGTTCATAGTTTTCTATTTTGAAAAATAAAGCATATACTTAGAGCGGTAATTATTTTCAGAATCACAAATAAACCTTCCGTTGTGAAGGAGTTTCAAACGTCCCGCGAGAAAAAATGAGTCAAGGTAAAGACTTATACAGATATAATTATTTATTTAGTAATAATTTCAGTCGCATTAAAGTATCTTTTTACACTCTTAATATTACAATGCTTAAGTAATGCTTTCTACAGATTCTGAAGTTAAAACGCAAAAATTGTAGTAAACGCAAAATCTGAAATTAACATGAATAAAAAACATGATCTCCATTGTGACTGGGGAATATTCTCGCTCTATGTACCACAAGAACCTTAGAGAGCCAGGAAATTGATGCGAATGACCAATTGAGCATTGCAAAGTTGCCAATGATGGTTTACGACCTTGGAAATCATAGTAGTCAGATACGGAGACCTAAAGTCGATGGCTTATGGCTTTATGTTTTGAAAATCCATTATGACAATTCAAATTGACTTGGTATTTTTTCACATACTTTTATTTTGTACGACCGATTTCATCGCTTAGGCAACATCTTCAGGTGTAGATAATGTACCTAGGTGTCACGCCAACGCCAGACATGCACTATTAAAGAAGATGTAAGGGTACATATAGTCAAAGTCCCGTAGCGTTTAACCTTCTGTGCCGTACTGAAATCGATGATAGATTCCATGGTTTCGGAATTCAAAGCTTTGAGTGACACCTTAAGATGTTGTCTCACTCCACCATATGGATGGTTGAATGGTCACACTACACCATATGGATGGTTGGAAAAGGACTTTTGGATACAGATGGGACTTATGCAAACCAAGAAATATGTTTTACAACCAATAAACGTGGATAGATCGACGCATGTAGGTGTAAATAAGTAGCCATTTAGGTACCTTGCCATTACTCATGATGAGCGAAATTAAATATTTCTAGTTCTTCAAAATCCAAAGGTCATGAACAATGTGGTGCTGATAGCTGGATTAAATAATTACTAATTAGATACGTTATTTTACCTTTCCATCGAACTTTTCGGTAAATGTAGGCTAACACCTGACATTTTAATTGAATTTACAAGATATTTTTTTAATTTGCCATCAAAATACATGTAACATACTTTTTTCAAATAATACTGACATTTACAAACAAGGTATTTCATCAGCTATCACAACCTGCAAGCAAGAACTAAGACGTCTCAAAATATACTCAGCGGAAATTTTCGCACATTGATCAAAATAGCCCCCAAGTTGCCTAAGCTCTGCGCATGCATTTTGTCCTAGCATATTACCGACGGAATAATGAGTGACTATAACGATGGAGGAGAAATCAGTATTATATTCAAATTTTTTATACTAAGATTAGTAAATAGAATATAAAGAATATGTTTAATACTTCCCATCCTCTGTTAATATATAAAAAGAATGTTCAAAGAGGAAAGGACCACATGGAATATTGTACAGAAAAGAATAAATTGATGAATGGCATTATGGGTTTTTGAAGACGATAATTGAAGGAAAAATAGGGGAAGAAATCGCAAGAGGAAGACCAAGGGAAATATAAATTTGCCCAATATCGCGGAAATAAACTACGGTAACTGTCAAATAGAGGGGGAATTAGCATTAGACAGGACAGAATAGTCAAATATAGTACTCAAGACGGAAATGCTGCACTCAAATATTTGTTCACCGTCGAAACTGCTATGAGTAATGCCGACACAAACTGTTTTACAAGTGAGAGCAAAATTAAATTTTGGGCATCCGCAGCAAAGGATTAATTCCCCGATCATGATTTCTTAAACCACGTATCAATTTGAGGAATACCCTGCGAATTCAGTACAATCTTGTCGGCATTGCAATTTCCTGTCCCTCTAGGAACACTTTTATAAATCAACATGTTTCATCGTTTCAAGCTTTACGAGAAGTGTAAATATAAATAATTTACATTACACCCATATTTTATTGATGGGTTTAATTTTAATCATCTGTTGTGGTATAATTTCAAACTAAGATTCTTTCAATGGATGGCTGACAGGATTATCAATGATGAATATTGTTCGTCTGGAGGTTTATGGAACTCTTAGACGAAGTCTAACCATCGTCTAACATGGAGTCTCAGAAACGTTTTGTGATACACAACAGAAGGTAATTTGCGATTGAAATGGTCAGGAATGAGTGGGTCATGAATGAATGGATGAGGGTTAAATGCTCCAGTAATGGACGTGTATGAAAGGAGTGTGCTTCGTTGGTTTGGCCATATTGAGAGAATGGATGAGAGTAGAATAACGAAACAGATATATGAGAGTAGAATGAATGGTGTGAGAGGTAGAGGTAGGCCGAGAAAGTTGTGGTTGAATGTGATTGAGGAAATTCTTAGAAGTAGGAATATTAGGAGTTTTAAAAACAGGAGGGCGTGTATGAAACAGTGTATGGGGGTGAATGAGGCAAAAGAGGTTTGCAAGGATAGGTCAGAATGGAGGAAATTATTGAAGCAGAGTTAGGTGTACAATTATGTAT
Organism: Ceriagrion tenellum; assembly: GCA_963169105.1. Classification (NCBI taxonomy): domain Eukaryota; kingdom Metazoa; phylum Arthropoda; class Insecta; order Odonata; family Coenagrionidae; genus Ceriagrion; species Ceriagrion tenellum. Next base: position 89,782,250 of record OY720643.1, read on the forward strand.
CAACGAGTGAAACATTTTGACTGTGCCTACCCCGGAAGGGAACGGCGTGATGGTATGTATGTAAATACCTCCTGTAAGTAAGCATTGGTTTCCTAAACCATTGCGTCGAAACACTTTTACATCTATTGATGAGTCGCTGACTGGCCACATCTTTATAGTAATCCCTGGTGTAGAACACTACAGTTATGTAAGCTCGACGATTACTATCTCCAAGCAAAGACAAAAAAACTATAATTATAGTGATATTAAAAAATCTATATAGTTTAATCGACAGAAAAAATGTATTATTAATCCAGAGCGTCAGTGACTTTTATGTGCAGCAGTGCACATATTATGACTAAGTTTACTTTGGAACTCTTTCTTTCTCAAAAAATTAATCAAAAATTCACCTCCTTCTGATAACTGTGACAGGTCACTTGGTTTTATTTGATGTGCAACTCCGTTTAATTTGGAAAAATATAGATTAATTGTTTGAATATATGATTGTTTGAACTCCAGCAAATTTAAGCATTTAAACACAAATATTTGCGCATCTTGGTGTTTCGGCTGTTTCTAACGAGATAAAGAGGCACTTAAAAGTCAATCCTAAATTTTTATAAGTTCACAGAACTTCATATTTGTGTATTTGAACACACGCGCTTTCTAAAACAATTATTTACCCAAGATGCATACTTTCTGATTAGTTTTCCATTGTTAAATTGAAAATGACGTATTTTTTTTGCAGTCAGATTGTCAGATTACTGGCAAAAAATGCTCACATATATTTTGTGGAATGAAGACAGAAACATTAATTCAATTCAAACACAGTTGTTTTTTTTAATCCCGATGATATGTTTGCTAGACCATTATCATTTCGACAAATATGCTTCCACATTTCTCACAGTATTAAGAGTGAACCATTGTTCTAAACCAACACGGTAGAACAACAAAAATGAAAAAAATTACTTGGTTTTCTTTCACTGATCAATGGAAGAAAATCAAGTTAATTTTTTAATTGTGAAACTAAACTTCCTCATGGTTGAGCCTGAAACCATGGAACGCTAGAATTTCTTTCTTTGAAGCACGAAAATCAATTTGTTCCTTGGCTTGGTAATAATGGGACTTCACGGGACATTGTTCTTAGAACAGTGGGATACGACGCGCTAATTTAGGGGTCACTGCCCTTCAACCGGGGTGGCACTCGTTCGTCTGGTGACCCGTAATGTCATGAGGCAATAGGAGACCTCTGGTGACCCTACATCACCAAACCGAAAACAGAATGATGGGAAATGTCATCAAGAGCCTCACGAGGGCCCTTCTGAAACCCTTCTTCCCTTTCCCCCACGGTAGGCAAGGGATGGTGCCTAGGATAGCTCGTAATCTTAGCCGTGGTATGGGGCCAGCCGAACAGACAAGTGCTCGCCATACGATGATGATCGTTAGGATTGCGTCCTCCAAAATCCTTTGCCCTCCAGGATAACGAAAGGCTAACCTTCCCACTCAGGCTGCTGTAAGTGAAATGCTCAAATTTCCATTATCAAAGTGGAATTAAATTCCTCTTATTCAAATCCTCACGGCAATCAAAGCTAACCTTTATCGCTAAGCGTTCAGCGAGTCAAATAACCATTTCACTGAAGATTAGATGGAAACAAAATTGAAATAGGATAAAGAAAGGTAGGCCTGTTTCAATACAAAGGCAGAAGATGACAGCATTAAAAATACACTCAACTGTCTAATGCCCTCCTCTGCGAATCGTTTAAGGTGGTTTTAGTATCACATAATCACTCTACCTATTTCCGTGTTATCTCAAACATTTTTCATCGACAATTTTGCCCGGAATTCTCGATATTAATTCAATAAAGCACGAATTAATGTAAAGAATGGTTTAAAATTTGGTTGTTATGGTGCTGTTACAAAAATTTCTCCAGAAAAGCCGCATAAGCTTTTACGCTGCCAAATGCGTTCAATTAATTTTCATTATCTCTTTTTAGTTTGACTGAACTTCAAGACATTTCTCTCTATGCTGTAAGATTTTGTTGGAAGACGGTAACTTCCTCCCTCCTTTGATCTTCATCAATGACAGCACAAATAGAAGCACGAATCAATGTAAAGAATGGTTAAAAAGTTTGTTGTTATAATGCTGCTACAAGATTCTCACCAGCAAAGCCTTTCAAAAAATGTTTAACCTTTGTAATGTAGTTGGACAGGGTGTAAATAGAACTGCTATTTCCATAAACTTGGATAATGTAAAGCTTTCCAGGGGAAACCTTTGCTAATGAAGGAGGCAAAAATACATTGCTACGTCGATTACTGGAATACCTAACATAACCTTGTCTCAAGAAAATATGGTAGAATTTCACATTGCTAAATACCACTGTTTGACGTTTTTCACAGTGATATATGTTAAGTATGATAGGGTTCAATGTTTCTATTCTTAGAGAATGGTTTTAAATTCCGAAACCCACCGCATTAGATAAAAATCACAGTGCTAAACTGACAACAGCTCTACTCTCTTCATGTGCTAAATATATCCTTATCATTAAACTGTTCCCGAAATAAAACTTTTCACTACAACTTGCTCTTTTTACACTACAACTTGTATTTATTTTCAATTATTCAAATTCCATCAACAGTAATGACCGGTACATATGATTTTCAATAAGCTTTTATGCCGCCCTGTGTTCAATTACATTTTCTCTTCTCCTTCAAATAGTGTCATTGCGCTTCAAATCTTTCTCTCAAAGTCATAGGGTTTCGTAGGAAGATGGCATGTTTCTTCCTCCTTTGGTCTTCATCACTCTGCGATTGCACCATATTTTTCCAACCTCTTTAGCTGTTATTTATTGTCCGGGCTTCACTACTTCAAATATCTGTTACCACAAATTGCTTACATACTTTCAGGCTAGTGTTACTACCTGTTAGAAGATTCCTCTTCTGTCAGGATGGCTTCTTAATTTACAAAATATATCAAATGACCCCTTCACAATGTCATTCGTAAGAAATCATAGAGCAGTTAATTGGAGCTGTATAATTGGTATTGTGTATGAATGTTATTGTGATTTGTATATCAGACAGCAAATAGAGAATATATAAATCTATTGAATTATGGCTAGAACTTAGGAACACTATTTCCATTCCGCAACAAATGAGGGAATGAAGCATTTTAATTCTATCCAAAAATTTTACCCCCTAAACGTACGAAGTACCCAAATCTTATGCCGGTGCATTGACAATATCGCCACCGCACTCTTTCGTAACATGAGCAAAAATGGAAAGATCAGGAAGATATTTCCATGTAAAAATGTCAATGTTATAGTGATTTCCAAGAATGCTCTGAGAGTCAGCAATTTCAAGGAGCACTTTCAAGTCTACAATAATTTCAATGAAATTGAGAAACCATGAACAAGAAGATTGCTAAGGAAGAAATAATTCAACATTTTTAAGACCAAAGACCAAAATACTTCCGCAATACAAATGGATAACACAATCCATTTAACAGCTGCTTCCTTCAGATTTCCAAATTCTCCCTTAGATTTCATTTTTCCCCTGCCTGCCTCTGAGTGCAAACACGACAGACAAAACTAGAGAAACAAAATCAAATTTCAAAGATGTAAGAAAGACTCACCAAAATTTCCTTTCAAGGTTGTTCTAACGGAAGTCAATTTCAGCAGATCAGTGTTTGTCCTCAATTTATCACTTTGTCGAGTCTCGGAAACATTAACTGGGCACCGTAGTGATCGGTTGTGGGAACAAAATAGGTGGACAGCTGGCTGACTCAGGTGACTTGAGATGGAAAGAGATAGAGAGTTGGTCGGATAAAATTGTACTCTTTCAACTATGGTGACTTTAATATATTTTTAACACAGTACTCAATACCAAATATATGTATAAAATATATATATATATATAACAGCTAATAAAGAACATATTTAACAGTAGTTAAAGTAATGTGAGAATAAAACTTGTGAACAGTATGATTATTGAGGAATTGGGAGCATTAGTAACAATCTATAGTATGCTACAACAGCAAGCAAAAACAATACTAGATAAGGACGATAGAGTTTCATTTGCCCTAAGTAATTTGATATGGATATATAAATAAGTAAAAGAAAACTATATAAAAGCAAGTCTATGTTCAACTATAATTACACATAAAAACTTACGAAAATGGTCCGTGAGAAAAAAAGTGCACAAAAATGGATTATTAGAAAATACTTGACTTTCATCCGAAAATAATATCCTAAAAATCATACTTGAAACAACTAGGAAAGGTCAAAATAGCAATAGTGTTATAAAATGGGTTAATAAGCGAATAATTGTAACATCTTACAAACAGAACTAATGGCAACATGATAGTGAATATTTCTAGAAATCGGAACCCAGGTACAAGAAAGGACCCAGGAAGAGATGGAAAGAATGCACATGAGGATAACGCATCGGCAAAGAGTAGGCTGAAAGCCCAAATGAGGGAAACGACATATAATATAACTATATTAAATTTCATGGCACAATGCGAAAAAAATGCTACCACTAACAGGAATCAAAATCATAGTTCTCCCGCGATAAGTCATGGGAATTAGTTCCCCGATACTCACCCAATTTCTTCTTAAAAGCGATCAAAACCCAGATTGCGAGTCACTTTAAGAAAAAAAAGCGTATGCAAGCGTATCAACGGCTTGCGCCGCTCCAAGTGAACTCATGAGTTATGAATAGGCACCTCTACGGAAAAAGCATTACTCGCCAGGCTAACCAGGTCAGCTGCTAAAGCTTGACGTCATTCAGAGACTAACTCCAGATAAGGAGCCGCTCAAAAAACTTCGAAATCAGTGCCCGATCGAATAGGCTCAATCGCACTGTTTTCCGTTCAACTTTTTTTTGCACAGAGCTCCCCTTTAAACAAAGTCTTATGACGCTAGTCGAGCAAACCGTTCCCCCCTCTAGGGTATCCCGAGTAAGCGGCTCTGAACCGAGAATAGTGATTTCAGGGGGGCGTGCGCGATTGTCTCTCAAATAGGCATGGGAAACGCCTGGTCTATTTCACCTTACAGAGGCCTTCAAGCCTTCGACAGTTCAACCTCCTACCCAGGCCTGGGTAAGAGGTTAGCGGGTTAAAAAGTTCAACGCCTTAGCTTGCTGCTGGTGCTGCCCAGACTTCCTCGTACGAGCCATTTCATTCAACTGGTTCCATTTCTCCGGGCTTTCCTCGCAGCTCGGCCCGAGTTTCTGGGGACTTTCTGGTTGAAGAGGAGAGGAGGAGGAAGGTGTATGGAGTGGGAACGCAAAATAAAAGAAAAGAGAGTTTATTCCCCGCTTTTATCGGAATAACCTACCGGCAGCAGCAGCCCAGAGGAGGAGGCCTTTTATAGTCGGAAAAGCAGGAGAGGAACTTCTCCGACCAGTCATCCAAGGTTTCCTAGGAGTCGAGGGGTTGGCTCACGACCTCCCCCCCCCTCATCCATTGTGCGAGATTTTCAAATTGGTTTCCATAAAAGTACACCCTATCATCATTCACATTCCGCTTTTTCGGCCCAACTTCCTTCACAATGCCCTCTCTCTCACCCACCCCCCATCTCTCTCCCCGCGTTTAAAACTGCCTCAAAGTTATGAATTGGTGTCGTTTGCTTTCCCGACCTCTTGCGCAGACGTCCACGGTGAGTCTGGCCAGGTTCGAGGAAGGCGGGACAACCTCGCTTCCTCACTTCGCTTCCTTTTTTTCTATTCCCGCTTCTCCTTCTTCTTCTCGCTCGGCTTTATCTTTAACGGCTTAAAACAGTCGTGCAGATGGCAGTGCAATGGCAAGGGGGGGGGAGGGTAAAAATGATAGGCATTCAACTGCACGCCGAGGTGGAAAAAAAAAAATCACGGCTTTTTTTCTTTTTATCCCGCAGCGGAGAAAAGTTTTCGATAGATTTTTTTTTCATTTTGATATTGGAAATAAAAAGGTTCCCCCCCCCTCCCCCTGGTTGGTATATTTTTATTATCGTCCAGAGTAGCGAATGATCTAAAATTCCGCGGCAAAAATTTTAGGTCAATAGGTCAACTAGGACAATAAGTTGAATAGTTGAAAATGGATAGATTACTAAATGTCAGGCTCTTCAATTTTGTTTTCCTATAAAGACGTCGGACGCTTATCTCCATCCTAGTATTCACTCGTGGGTTAAAAAAATGGCCATAAATGGAATAATTAAATCCATTCGATGCAAAAATGTTATATTTTTTGTTTATTTTATCGTTATAACATCGTACGATCTATGAAGCATGGCGGCTAAAAGCCATCATTGCTCATTAGAGTAACATATATGAATCATACAGAATGAAGAAGAAAAATACGAAATATACTGATTTACTCACCGTACCTGAATGAAATTTGCATGATCATCAGCAGACATTGATCCGAACATTGGTTTTCTGCAGCTCTCCACTCCATCCTCATCTCCACTTACCGCTTAAATCATACAAAACTTTTTACGCTGACATTCTCAATTATGTGCTTGATGTATAACATCCTTTGTCTTCCTTAGCGATTTTTTTCATTGGCTAAATTCAATTATAACTTTTTACGTTGACGTTCTTTATTCTTTCTTGTTTATATTTATGCTCATGTAAAATTAAGACAATAATCGAAAATAAAGTTCTTCCTCTTCTTCATTGTTCAACCCTGGGGTTGGTTTGCAGCAGTACGCCATTCCTCTCTTCTGTCTGCTTTTCTCTTCATTTCTGTGTATGTGGTGCAACCCATATCATTCACAATCTGCTGCATGAATGACATCCTTGGTCGTCCCCGGCGATTCCTTCCTTCTATAGCTCCTTCTGCTATTGTTAAATCGATGTTGTCGTGTCTTAAAATGTGCCCTACGAGTTTGTCTCTTCTTTTTTGGATATGCCTCCACAGGGATCTGGTTTCTTGAACTCTTTTCAGTACCTCTTTATTCGTGACTCTATCTTTCCAGCTGAGCTTCAACATCCTTCTGTAGAGCCACATCTCCAGGGCTTCTAGCCGCCTTCTCTCTTGTTTTCTTATTACCCATGTTTCGCTCCAGTATAGGGCCACACTCCAAACAAATGCTTTCATCATCCGTTTCCTTATTTCCAAACTAATGTTCTTGCTGGTGAGTAGATTCTTTCTAAGATAGAATGCAATTTTGGCCTGATGTATTCTCCTTACAATATCTTTCTGGCTTCTACCATCTCTTGTTATTTTGCTTCCCAGGTAGGCAAATTCCTCTTCGACAATAATCGAAAATAAAATTAAAAGGTGTAAAAAGAACTAAAATATTATGAATATGTAACTCTATTGATGAATCAAAACTTTCATTGTTGATTCACACTCATAAAGTATAGTTTATTCTTCTGCAATTCCCCATGTGTTGAAACAGAAAAGCATTTAGATAGTAATGTATAAAGATGGATATGAAATAAGTTTTTATGCTTACACGTAAAGAATAAATGAGCGTAGAAGATTCAGGACGGGCTATGAAAAATAAAATAACGAAGTGTAATGCCGCAATTGAAATGGATAACAGGTCTTAATCAGCGGTAATTTTAACGAAAACATCCAGTCATTCACGTGAAATAAACCTATTGAAGAAAACAACCATTAGTTAGGTTTCAGAAACAAGAGAGCATCGAAATCGAGCAGGGAAAACGTGATCAGCGAGTAGGGGCTGAAAGTACTTTCTAGATAAATTAATAAAAAAAATCCGGAAAGATCTGTTGCCACTTTTACACCCTTCTCCTTCACTTACCAGAGATTATAGAGTCTGATAAGCAAAAGAAATGTGCATTAACACTCAGGAAGTCTCCCAAAAAATAGAGGAAAGCTTATATTTTATAATGCTGACCATAACCTTTTAAAGGAAATATATGAAATTTTCACATAGATGTTTATAGCGCTTAAAATACATTTGAAACGACTATAGTGGTGAGGACACGCGTGGAAAATGAGTGTTGAGAAAGACAGTGAAGAAAGGACTGATCGATGAAGCTGTTGATTGGTGAAAAAGAGGATGACCAATAAGGAATTAGTCGGAGGATAAAGGGAATTTGAAACTGCTGAGAACGATGAGAAGGAAGCAGAACGCCGAGGACTGAGAAGACTGAAGGGCGGTGATCAATGAACCTAAGTCCCTCTTAGAGATTATATCTAATGATTACGGTGATGAATACTTGAATCTGGATTAAAATATCCTGGAAAATTTCTTTGTAATCGGAACCTTGCAACACAGAATTCACTTCTTCACTGGATCATCAGGCATTTAATCTCCTTTCACGTGCCAGACAGGTGCTCTCAAAAACTTGCCTATGTAATTCCAAAGTGAGCTGCTCCGCTACTGGAGAGGTAATTGCCATCAAGTGCCCCCGATAGCATCGCCACCGTATCCCCATCCCTTTAGTCGAGAGTTTCTGAGGAAGAACGAAAAGAATCGACCAAAAAAAAACACTAAGCACCCAAAATTAGTCATTCATGGCAACAAAGGATATGGGAAGTGTGGGGTAGGGTGAAATGATGCTTCTTGAGAGAGAAAATTACGCTCCGTCTTTTAGCGTAGGCTTCAAGGAGATGTGAAGTCGCAACGGTTGGAATGGATACCGTGGAATTATCCCAGGGTACTTTGTTGAGAGTTGGAGGAGGCGGACGGAGAGAGAATGAGAGCACAACATGCAGTTCGAGCGAAATAAATCCTATCTTTGATGCATTCACAATGCTTTCTAAAGGAGTGGTTGAGAATTCTTATATTTATACGAGGTACTCGACAAAATACGTATAGTGTCTTCTCCAGCTTTAGTTCAGTAGCATTAAGGAAAATTGGTAGACCCGTGGCTCATGCCTTCAATTGGAATTGAGTGAGCGCCAAATGGAGTTAGCCGACGAAGCACATAAATCAATAGTGCTTATGTACAAAGTACTGGAAATATAAGAGAAGTAAAGGAGGTAAAAAGTTAATAAGAAAAAGGGTAAAAACCATCTTAGAAATACAATTTTGAAAAGAAGTTCTTTTAGGATATTATAAGTGGAAAAAATGGCAGGTGATTAGCGGCGTTGCTAATAACTGAGAGAGAAAGGAAGATGTAGGCGTTGCAAGACAGATTGAGGAAGAATGTAGGCGTTCGATACAAGAGGCATCCTTCTGGAACAAAAGAATGAAGAATTGAGATTTAGAACACGAGAAGGGTTTAGTATTGAGAAAGGGAAGGTAAATATTGTTAAGGTGATTCGTATAACTTTAATACCCCCAACTCGGCCTAATTTGCACATTAACACTATTCGCGAATATTTAAAAATTTTAAGGCCGCATTCAATTGACAAATATGTTTATTTGGTGGAACGCATTACGCAGATGAATTGGAAATGGTGCAGGTGTTATTATGTTACTTTTTTCCCTGATTAGTGCACGATATAACACGTGTTTTCGGCGCGGTAATCGGAATTCAGGTGAAAATTATCAAAAAATACTTTTTTTCGAATCTTAGACTCAGCTCAACTCCTTGATAGTGATTAGAAACCATTAAAAAGAATAATATGAAATATATTTTTTCTCTTTTACAATAAAATCTTAAAATATGTAAGCAAATTATTACGAAATATGTATATCACATGCAACTTAAGGCAAAGTATTAAGAAAGCATTGAACTGCCAGAAAAACAAAATAAGTGAAACGAATTTTTTTCACTTCTATCTGAAGATGTAACCAATGAAAACAAGTACCTACGTACCGTTCCATGAAATATCCACGTAGACAAAGTTTGCACAAACCACCATAAACCTTTCCGGAATAGGGCTCCAAGTACACCCGGCGTCCTCAAAACGTGGCCCAACTTTCCAACTATGCACCTATCTTAAATCTCGTCTCTCTAATGGATAGCTACAGGTTAAAGGTGGATACCTTAAGGTTACCTCGATGTAGAGAGGAGCTTGAAATGGAAGGGGAGTGCTGGTTTTCCACTCTTCAAGCCACCAGATACGTCTCTCGCTCCACGGTCGGGAGCAAACACGGAAAGAGATGGAGAAGGTAAAAGCATTAACGGGGAAGTTCCACCTTGAAGTCCTTTTGGCCCGAGTCCCAGAGCGAGGAGAGATAAAAGGCTTTAAAGAAGGAGCGATGGGAAGTGAGTAGATGCAAGCGGATAAGGGATAGGTGGTTTAGGAGACACGGCTGGATGGTGGATGAACGGCGAGGTTTTATACGCTGATCAAATTGGCAACAGGTTGAGGGGGGCAAAGGGACTACAGTGAAGTGGAGGTTGCCCTTTCCCCACCCTCAGCACTTAAAACGTCAAACTTACCCCTTTCACGAAATTATATGCCATTCTCTCTTCTACATCTACATACTATAGGATGTGGCAGGGGGGTATTAGGACACGAGCCGTGTAAATATGTAAGGGATAAGGTTTTTGAGGTGAAATGGTGACGTGTATTATGAGATAATATTTAGTAGAGCTCAGTTCTTATTGTGGTTGAAAATCAGAGGGATAGAAGGTTATTGCGAATAGTACATTCTCTGTGTCGCTCAGAAACCGTCTCGTTCTGAATTTCTCAAGCAAACTAAGCCCAATGAGTAGTCTCCGAGTTTCTAGCTGCTTTTAAGCTAATCACTCTAACAGCTGAAAAATACAATATGTTAGCCGGCAGCAGTATGTAATGAATGGTGCTGCTTTTCTTTGTACTTTATTCGTGTTTTAGGTTAAATCTTTCTTTCTAGGATCCCAAATACTTACGGCGCATTCATTTTGCGTTGTATAATGATTATTTTTGAAAATGCCAATGAATGTAATGTTATATGATGTAGAATAAAATAAAAACATGGGAAATACACACCTGACCGGCAGTTGAGATATCTGAGTTCGTATCCCAGTCAAGTCAAATGGTGAATTAAAACTCTTGTTCCTAAGATAGATTTTCAGATCACAGTAGAAAATGTAAGGTAAACAACGATATTTTTAAGCTTCTTTGTTTCTCAATTCATAACCAAAGCAATCCAGAGGAGACTTAATGAACATTAAGGCAACAGACTGCCATGATGGCCCGTAAATTTTAGAGGGATTAAGGTAGGAGCCCCTAGAGACTCGGAGGCTACACGCTATGCTTAGGCTGCTTGATAAATTCCGAACTGATATTTTTCAGAGCGATACAGAGATTATTATCATGACTCCTCACTACATCATTAGGTGTGATAGATGCGATAAAATAAGAGAGAGACACTGATGAACAGGTAGGTACAAAAACTCGTTCTTCCCGCGCACTATAAGCGATCACAATAAAAATTAAGCTCACTAAATACACTCCTATAATACATGTTAACATTTCACCTCCCAAAAACATACATCTTTACACGGCTGATGATCTAATACCCCCTGTCACACGTCCATGCGGCGGCTCGAAGGGTATTATGTATATGTAGATGGTCTTCTCCTGGACACCGGACTTTGATCAATCAGTGAGGCTAACATAGCGTTGTGCAATGTTGGCTATAACTTCAGTTTGCTTGCCATTATTTAAGAGAAGTAGATTTACATTTTTCTTCTCTGGCAAATACTGCCCTCCCTACAGTCTCCACCAGAAAGGAGGACTTTTATACCTCCAGAATATTTTTCCGGGAGGAGTACCATTCGCAACGTAACGGTACATCTTCTGGGGCGAGTAATGCGGTGGTTTTTCGTTACCTTCCACATTGCAGTGCTTGATCCGGGCCGATTCCGTGTTCTTCACTCTCAACCAAAGATGTGGCTGTTGATACCACACCGATCTCTTTGATCTACAGATTTGCGCTTGAACAACCCGCCATTAGGCCATTGATCAGCCGCAGGGAGTGGAATAACCTTGAGGGAGATAACCTTAGCTATCATAGTTAACTTTACTCAATAATGTTGCTATAGCATTCGTACCTCTTATAAGAACGTGAAAACGAAGTTCTGACAAGGAAAACGGTGAAATCTTCTTTTTCTAATGTATCGGCATTGAAATTTGAATCATAATCCAATTAAATAAGTTTCAAAGACGGTTTTATGTAACAGCAAGCAATACATTAGGTAATAATCCAAAAAGATAAATTTTAGAGCCAATATTGTTTGACAATAAGCACAAAAGAAGTGTCGGCTTAAAAAGGATCAATGAACGGAATGCATCATCATCATTGGTCCCTCAATCATAAGTTTGGTTGACTGCAGCCCTCCACCCTTCCCCATCTAATGACAGTTCCCTTACCTCCTGGTATCTCTTCGTATGTACTTTCCTCATTATTGGTCCATGAACTTACTCCTGAGTCTTCCTCTGGGGAAATTAACCCTATTTTACCTTCAATTATGCCCATTATAAACCCATTGTGTCTCAGGGTGTGTCCAATCCGGTGTGTGTGCGTTAATCCAGAACGCACACCCTGTGTGCGTGTGAACGGAATGCAAGCTGAGGTAAAAAATATACAATACCGCAGAATAGTATTGTATCCACTATAGGACTGAGCTTGACACAACAGTCGAAGAACTAATGAAGATAACGTTCAATTTTGACTTACACAAAATAACGCTGAGTACGCCTGGAAGATCGTTAAACGAAATCTTACTTAAAGAGGATTAAGGCCCTACGAGCTCAGAGAAAGGCATGTTCGTCAAAGACCCAATGTTGATGGTGAAGGAGAATTTAGAACTTAAAGGTATTGATAGTCTCATTCAATTTAAAATCAAGGAGCATCTCGTTCGGAAATAAATGAAGAGCCTTATTTCACCGGAAGAACCAAAGTGCTGATGCAAAAAGAAGGTGTAGTATGATTGTTTTATCCATTTTTAAGTGAAGGAGCATCTTATTCGAGAAGAATGAAGAGGAGTCTAATTTTACCGAAAAAACTAAAGTACAGATGCGAAAAGAAGGCGCAGTCTTATCCAAACAGATACTTAAATAAGGCTAAGGATATCTGTAAACGCTCAACTAATATGGATATCTCTCAGACTCAATGAAACGCGATTTATTCCCCAACTCATTTTCACGAGCCCTTCAAGACTTTCGAAACTTTCTATCAGAGAGGATCCTTTCTCCTCGTTTGCTAAATTTAGTCATACGTATAATCCATTTTTCAGTTTTTTTTCTCCATTAGCGGTCTATGAGACAGCATTAGGGAATAAGGAAATCTATTCCCAACATTCCTTGGGAGTAGAACTGATCTATCGTGACAATTGTGGTCTCTGATTGCACGTGGAAAAAATGACATTCGAAATATATTGGTTCTGTAGAATATTTCCTTGCCTGTGACCTTTTCTAACATAACACAGTTTGGCCTTGTCAAAATATGTTGAACGTCCGGCAAAAAATACACTGCATTAAAGGATTTAAAAGAATTAATTTATTTTTTCCGGTTGATGATAAAATATTTCCCCCCAGAGGTCTCGAACCCGCAACATTTTCATTGGAAGGCAAGAATGTTAGCCACTCTGCTACAGTAATTTTCTTTCCCAAGTCCAAGTACCAAGGTGATAGTTGACATTGACAAAGCTTTATTTCTTTGTGAGTCAATTTTTAAACGAAATTTTGTTTTTAAAATGACACTAGTTAAGGTTACTGTGTAATTAAAACTGGCAAAATTATTTTCACTATTTTTTATTTTAGCGTAGGCATAGGTGATTCGGTGATATCTTCATAAGACCTCATGGATTAACAACTATATTCCACTGCACCAAACAAATTTTATTAAGGAAAAATAAATATTAAACTCACAGATAAAGGATTGCGTAATTTATTTTATTGGATCCATAGGTATGATCAACAACTGAAACCGGGATGGAGATCTTCTTTTTTATGGCTAAAGAGTTTAAAGAAACAAACGGCAGCCAAGTCCTCAACCGGTGATTATATTGCCATGGATTTCTCGTCAATCCCGATCAAAGTTAAAATGTCGCTTGCTAACTCAGTCCCTCAAAGGTGAAAGTATTTCGGCTAAATAGAAGAGTAACGACGCGAATAAATTTAAAAAAAAAACGGGAAAAGTAATAGTGATGTATTTTGTTATGATTTCTACAAATATATAAATATTATGATTATTTTTCAGTCTTTCCAACAACTTTTGAGAAATATAAAAAGGGCTTTTGTCCTGCCGACGCAAGCAAGAATTTTTAAAGGGGAAGGGGTACGGGTTCCGAAAGGATTAGGGAACGAAAGATGCCAGAGGATATTTCATGACACAAGTCTAGGTTAAGAAATCGACAGAAATGAAAGTGTAACAGCCCTAATTATTTATATTTAGGAGGTCTTTTATAATTTAAAAAATGATTGATTACGCGATTACACTGTGAGCGAGAGTAGATATAGGTTATGAACTATTTATCTGCTTATCCACGAATGCCAGCTTTTTTCATCTCATCAATCAAACTATCCTTGTTTAAATCATAAAAGACCTCCTAAATAGATTAAAGTTTAAAGAGATAAACAAAGCAGGCACTCGTGGATAGGCAGAAAAATGTATCAAAACCTATGTCTACTCTCGCTCACAGAGCGTACGCGTAATCAATTGTGGCTGTGACTTTGAAACCAAAAGCTAGGTGTTCCTGGTAATGTGTTAGGATGTATATTGTTTCTAATATACGGGAATGATTTGTGCGATGGCAAATGCTTCGGAAAATTACCTGCAGTCCGACCAAGAATTAGCTACCTATTTCCTACTTTTAATCTATCAGCACCACAGTTTGTGTACAGAATGATATAATATTAATTCTTTGAGCGGGAGGTAGACGCTGTAAGTTGAAAATATGGTGGCATTTCATTTTTAAGTTCAGCACAATACGTAAAATGGATGCAAGGAATTTAACGCCACAAGCAAATATTAAAATGATATATCGATTTGTAAATAACAAGGTTAAAACGCGCGTTCACAAAATCCTTTTTTCTTTCCGCATGACTAATGCAAAATATAGAATTTTCCATTGCATCGTCCCATTTGTCAGGATGCATTTATTTTTTAGAGCTCTTTTTCGTATCTTATGGTATCCTTGCGGCAGTAAGACGCTAGAATGTAGGTCGGGCCCATTAATAAGAGTTTTAGAAATGTCTTCGGTGCATTATGAATGTCATGTGCGCCAGCCGACCTGACATTCCTGCAACTAAGCCCCTTTGAAATACGTGCGTTATCTTATTCTTCGACGAGGTCCCATTTTGCGGCAGGAGTTATCATTCCACAAATCTCCTACTACGAATTTTGCTGCTGAATTAGTTATGCTTGTTCGGATTACTCGTTTTCCCAGGAAGCAAATAGTATTGGTGGGTAATGACAGACGCCGTAATTTGAGGGTCTTCATCCTCTGAGTGATCTTCGTATCGCTTTTTATATCACTCAAAGGGGAGATTTTTTAACTACTTTTCCAATCGAAATAGAAAATTAGATTAAGCCAATACCATGTTTTATTTCGAAAATTCGTCCGAAAAATCTATCGATTGGGTTTTGAAAAATATTTCGGATTTGGAACTCTACACAATTACAAGTGAAATTTTTTCCAAACGGTGCCCAATTTATCGGCAGGAAATTTCAATCTCTCAATACAATGGTGACATACTATAACAAATCCTCTCACTTAAGTGGTTATCGAATTTAGGGTGGGGTTTTTAAAAGCTGTGGGTATTCAGTGTGGTGTAGAGGATGTTGATAATATTCTGTCTGATTCTTTACTGATTCTGTCATTTGTTGGCTAGCATGTCCGTATTCTTAAGTACAAAATATAACAATATAGCTATTCAAATAATAAAAATAAATAACTTGCAGAAAGGAGAAGAGAATCGACAAATTAATGGTCTGAAAGTACGGGGGTTGTCCAAATAGAAATAGCCCTTTTTTCAATTCTCTAATAACAGGAATAGTAATATTTCTCTGGTAACAGGAATGAATACGTTAAAATGGTCGTTGAGAGAGATTCATCTACGCTCGTCGAAGAGCCTAATTAGGTTATTGTGACGCTATCGTATCTTACATCTGAGTGCTCTGATCGATTTTGTGGGATCTGCGAAGGACAGACTGCACGATTAGTCTCGCAAATACTATTTTCAGTGGAAGAGGATGCCTGGCTAGCTTAATTGGTTAGAGCACTCGGCGCGAAATAGAGGGATCTAGGTTTGAATCCCAATCCAGGCGAATGAATTTTCCACTGTGAAATTCACACAATTTTTTTTCACAAATACTTACACAATCTGTTACAAATTCAAGGCGTGTAAAAATGTAAATATCTTCCAACGTTCTCTTCTTTTCTAATCTATTTTGAATTATGACAATAAGTACTTTTCCACATTACTACTTACGAAGATGAAGAAATAGTTAGCGTAGTGAATACCTGGCTCCATATCCAGAGCGAAAAGTGGTACCAACAGCGCATACACGCCCTAGTGAATCGCTGGAGGAAGGCTATGAAACTGGATATTGTGTGAAAAAATTAATTGAGTAGAAGAAACATTCTTTCATGCGGGAGGATTTTATTTTTGAGACATAAATATTTTTGAGAAAAAAAGGGGGGACCCTTTGGGCAACCGTCGTATCTTTCCTTCACGTTTTTAAACTTTGTATCGAAATAAAATATAAATTGGGTAATCTAGTGGCTAAGCCAGGTTTAAATGGTAAAAAATCTTAAACCTCTGGATTTTGCAGTCGCAGATCTCTATCTGCTGACATGATTTCTATCTTCATCTCAGAATAAGTGTAATAATTTGATGTGACTAGTATGGAGAGGAAAATTGTGCTGGAAATAGGAACAGGTAGAGTAGGTGGTTGGAACTGGTGATGAGGGGAGAAAATATGGCAAAAGGTGTCACAGAGGAGGTATATACGTTTAGATATGTGATGTTATGTGAAAAAATAAATTGAGTAGACGAAACATTCTTTCATGCGTGAGAATTTAATTTTGCGGCGTTAATATTTTTTGAGAAAAAAATGTGGGGCGCTACTCTTTGGGAAATCGTCGTATCTTTCCTTCACGTTTTCAAACTTTGTATCTTGACAAAATATTACTGGTGTAATTTACTGGTTAAGCCAGGCTTAGTTGGTAGAATAGTTTAAACCTCTGGATTTTGCAGACGCAGGCCTCTATCTGCTGACGTGATTTCTTATTTCATCACAGAATAAGTGTAACATCCCTTCATTCCATCCAAAAATCTTCTTTATTTCTTTCCATTCCCTCCTTGCTCAACGTATATACCTCCTCTACGACATCTTTTGGAATTCTTTCTCCCCTCATCACCAGTTCCAACCACCGATTCTACCTGATCCTATTGTCCTCCATAATTATCCCCTCCATACCAAACACATCAAACATTTGCTCGTCTGTCTACCGTCCGGAACACCGAATTTTCTCCACTTTCCTTAATTTCCTCATCTGAAATACATGCAGCCTATTCTCGTCCTGTTTTTCCACATAGATACTGTCTCTGCATTATACAATGCAACTCAAAGTATTTAACTACCTTTTCTCGTGCTTTTATACAAGTTCCCCTTTATCAGCTTCATCCAATTACTATACACTACTTTCGCGAGGTAATTTTTCTTCAAATGCTATTGCTATGAGAACCATGTATAAACACATTTTCTTGCAACATCCTACCAAAAAAATAAAACTTGTATACTTGTTCTGTTGGTCATCTTCTATTTTTATGACCTGCATCACCTGCTTTGTCCTGGAAAACAGAGAACCCAGCCCAACAGAGAGCCTTTTAAACAATATTTAACTAGAATAGTCTGTGTGGTTTGTGCTTGAACATAAAAATTGTTCTGAAAATTTCGAATTCGATGTAACTGGAGGGCTAAATTCTAGAGTATATTAATATTCATATAGAATAAAAAACTTAGAACCTATGTATAATTATGTGATTTGTACGACGTATTTCAAATCATTACTGCAAGGCCAGATACAATTAAATGTAAACAAACCATTGCTTGTGACCATACGTCAAAGCTGTGAATCTCGTTGTTTAGATACTAATTGAAAAGAACACTTTATACTTTTCTACAATTATTTTATTTGAACGACGCGTATCACAGCTTAGCTGCATCGTCAGGTACAACTTTCTGTATACAATAAATGATGTTATTGAAAGATATAATTGATCATTGTCAACAGCAAGAAAGAATAGATAACTTGAATCAAATGATACGTCAGAACAATTATTTTCATACATATAACTGAACGTGATGATGCAGAAATGCTGTGAAACGCGTCGTAAGAATTTTTAAAATTGTATAAAAGTACAAAGTATTCGTTTCAATATGAAGACAGTACATAGGGAAAGGTACCAGGATGTAAGAGAACTAGCAATAGATAGGAAAGGGTGGAGGGCTGCAGTCAACAAATCTTAAGATTGAACAACCAACGACCAAACCAAATTTACGACGTGTTTCAATCTTCTACAGCATCGTCAGATAAAATTAATTTTATGGAAAAATTTTACCTGACAACGAGCCTGACGATTCACTAAAGGTGTGAAACTCGTTTTTTGGATACTAATTGAAAAGAAAACTATATACATTTCTATAATTATTTCTTTTGTACGACGTTTTCACATCTTAACAGCATCGTCAGATAAATTTTTTGTGAACAACACAATATGTAATTGTAAATAATACCCTTATTGTTTGAATACAAAGAATTGTATTGACGATATAGTATAGCTGTGAAACGCGTCGTACGAATTTAATTAATGTATAATAGTTCTAACAATAAGTATTCATTTCAATATAAATACTAATATACGCAGTGGCGCCTGATGTTGTCAAGTTTCTACAGTGCAATAAAGGAAATTGAAAAGTAGAAACATTACTTAACCATGGTCCTATATTTTAAAACAACAGTGTCTTGATCAATTTTACTCACATAATTTACAGACTTCTATACAATATTCCATTGATTTTTCATCTAGATACGTGATCCTCCACTTTTCAAAATCCTTAATATGAGAATTATTTAAGAACTTTGAAAATAAACCGTGGTTTTGAGAAGCGAGCCCTCCGGTCACGCCCCTGAGCTCATGTGCCGAAGTTAAAGCCGAAACCCAAACATGCAAACCTTCCATGCTTTTACCACCAAGGGCAAAAAAGCAGAGAGATTGAGCACCACCGAAATTCAAGGGGGAAAAACTACAGGGAGAGCGGGAACACTGTTGCCCTCCGGTTAAAACCGCCGGAGAAAAAAAAAACTTTTATTTCACATGAGCGATTTTGCAGAATCTCCGAGGCGTTTTCCAAAAATTTCCGTGTTTGCTTTGGAATGTTCTCACGGGATTATTTTTCTCGCTTTTTTTTGGGAAGCCGGTTATTATTTGATCACTACGAAGTAGACAGGTAAAAGGGGACTTTTTTTTCATTTTTTTGGCACAGCTCGCGCTGCCGAGAGAGGCAGGGAGATGGGAACTGCAAGTTAAATTACACCCCCAGTCCCTCACTCTCCCTCAGCCCCCAAAACGTTGTCCATACCACCTTATTACTCTTTACATGCTCCGGCGAATAGATTCCTGCGTCAACAAGGAAATTGAGATTATCGCTTCGATGGGGGAAGAGAGATGAAGGCGGAGGAAGAATAGGAGAGGAAAATGCGAGTTGCGAAAATAGAGAGAGAAAATTTCGTGGGGTACAGCTCTCCGAACGGGAATTCCTTCCCGACCGTTGCCGGGACATTTTCATTCTTTACCTTTGCCGGTAAATTTTTATTCTTCATTCTTTTTTGGAAAATTCAGTCGGGATCTCTAGAGAATCGCTTCTTTAACACCTTTTTTTTAATTTATAATAAAGTTTAAGTGCGACAGAAACGAAGATGGTGTCATTCCCGAGTTCCCAGGGAAATTCGATCGGGAAATCGGGAATATTGCACCATGAACACATTTTTCCATATGTGAAGAAAGTCTCAAAAAATAAGGAAACGATTGCAAACTTATTCTTCTTATTCAGAGTTGCTGATCCAGTTTAACTTCATGGGCTAAAAAATTCACAAGAAGTGAAATCTTAGTTTACACCTACTCCCGGTACCGGAAAACTTCATTACTTTCCGAGTCCTGACAAAATTCAGTCAGGGTATCTAGAGAATTGCAGCATTAAATCCTTGTTAAATTGTTGAAAAAAATATGTACGACAGAAACGAAACTGAACATATTCCCGAGAACTTTTACAATTTCCCGTTTCCCAGCTTCTTGGGAAATTCGGTCGGGAAATCAGGAATCTTGCACCATGAACTTATTTTACTATACGTGAAAATTCTCGAGTGTGAACGAAGGGATGGCAAAGTAATAGATAAAATTCTAAGAGTAGACCCCGGATTGTGTCCGGAGAATCGCTTCTTTGACATCTTGTTTAAATTTAGAATAAATTTTAAAGGCAACAGAAACAAAAATAATCCCATTCTCGGGGACTTTAACCATTTCCCATTTCCGAGTTCCCTGGGAAAGCGGGAATATTGTACCATGGACTCATTTTTCCATACGTGAAGAAATCCTCGAGTAAGAACGAATCGATCGCTAACTTATTCTACATGTTCAGAGTTGCTGATCTAGTTTCAATTCTTGGGCTAGGAATGCACAAGAAGTTAAATCTTAGTTTACACCAACTTAGTGAGGGAAATCCTTCCCTACCGTTATTGGTAAATTTCATTCTTTCCAAAGTTCCGAGAAAATTCAGTTAGGATATCTAGAGAATTGCAACATTAAATCCTAGTTAAATTTTAGACTAAAATTTAAGTACGACAGAAACAAAGCTGATCCCATTCGCGAGAACTTTTATATTTTCCCGTTTCCCAGCTTCGTGGGAAATTCGATCGGGAAATCAGGAATATTGCACCATGATCTTATTTTTCTATACGTGAAAATTCTCAAGTATGAACGAAGGGCGGGCAAAGCAATAGTTCAAATTCAAAGAAACAGACCCTGTTTAGACCCTGTCATGGACTAGTATTGCACAAGTCGTATAATCTTGGTAAACACCTGCTCAGTGAGGGAATTCTTTGGCACCCGTTCCCGGCAAATTGCACTCCCGGATCCGCTCCCGGTTTCCGAGTACTGAAAAAACCGACGGGAAATCGAGAAATATACTCCAACTAGGGTTCTTGAATCGTTTCATTCATGTAAAAGCGTTCTGATATAATTGAAAAAAAAATCGACAAATATCTTTTATTTTTTAAGTATGCTAGTCCGATATTACGTTGCATCTAAAATTTACGTTACATATCCCCTGATTTCCAGTATAAAAATGATGAACTCCATTAAATTTCATTAAAGAGTTACACTTTTTTATGCAACTATACCACTGACATAACTAATGGCTCATTATTATTTTAAAGGCATATCGTGTCCACAACAGGATGATAATTCACCTCTATAGAATGCATTTTTAAAAAGGTGATCAGAGAAATGTGATTAGTTCATCAGCCGAGGATATTTAAATCGATGTACGAGTGAACCTTATAAATGAGCCTCGGTTGCAATTTCAACGAATTACTACTTATCGTATTTTAATAGGAACTACTGGAACCGTATTATCAAAGAGGCCATCGAGATACGATTACATTCAAATAATTTTAATAGAGACACCGGATTCCAACTAAGTAACACCTGGGGGGCTGTAATCAAATGTATTAAAAGGATGGGAAAATAATTCAACGGCCAGCGAGATACTACAGCCAATCAGACGGTTCGCAACCTCCATTGTTGAGCATCAACGACCAGTATAAAATCAGTGTTATATCGACCACGACAAAAATAAAACACGCCTTGAGAATGGACGACAAGTTGTTTTCCGAAACGTCGGCGCAATTAGAAAATATTATCCGGTGCGAAGCTCGAGACAGATATTTAAACATTTCTACGAATTTATTTTAAAATATCGACCAGTCTCAACGCTTTCAAATCATCCTCACAGAAAAAACTGTATTTGACGGAGTACGAGTAAATAATTTATAATGACAAAAAATAATTACACTAAAATATTTTATTAGAGATAAAAACTTACCGAGGTTTATTGTGCACCTGAATGCAAAAATAATTTAAAACCAAATACAGATTTATGTGATAATCATGAAATTACGAAAAACCGGAGTCCAAGATGTTTAACTCACCTTTATGGCAGCCCTAACTTAAGCAAATTGTCAACATTTTAAGAAAACCTCAGGCAAAGCAAAAATGAGACTGAAATTCGCACTACCGGAAAATAGACTTAGTATAATGTTCTGGGCCTGTTTTCGAATTACTAGCCAGCAACTACATAATCTCAAGTCAAAAGTTCATCGCTCATTATGATTAGCGCTGCAGCCACGGCAGGAAAAATATTTATTATTATAAATTCCTCGAATAATATGCACATACTATATCATAATTTTATTTGAAATAGGAAAATATTGTCACCAGTGAAAGCAGTATTATTGTTGTCATAAAAACGAAAAGTAGAATTAAGAATTTCAATTTAACAACTACAACGGTCACGGTGAAAACTCGTCACAATGGTGGGAGAGATTTTTTTAAATATAAAGACTTGTGTGCAACTTTGCAAACACATTCTCATTAGAGATATCTATTATTAAGCGATAAAATTGCACCACATTTATTGGTTATTTTGGCAATCAATTGTACCTATAGCACTTAGTGCTATGGCCATAGGATTTCATTAGGATTAATTCCACTTTGATTTACTTCTAATGACGAAATTTAAAATTTTATAAAATTATATTCGTAACTAACTATTATCAATATGTCACGAGTCTTCTACTCTCGTATCCGACAAAAAAAACATATTTCAAAATAATTTTGCCTGAAAATTTGAACGCTGCGCCGAAAGCTAGTCATAACATACTTTTAGCCAGGTGTGCCAACGTGGGGGTTACATGGCGCAAGCTGCGCCATTCAAATTTTTGGGGAGGTGAAATTTTGGAAAATTATTTTATTAGCAAAGTTGGAAAAATAAATAAAATTTAAATATCTTGACGACGAGAGTGACAAACGTAATCTAAGGAATTCTTAATATTATTTTTGGGCGTGGGGCGGGTAAGATTTGGAAAACTTTTTTCATGAAAGAAAGTAAAAAGTAAAATAATACACATTAAAAGATATATCTTTATCCAGACAAGTGAGAAAAAAGTTTATCTGAAACATTCTTGATATTATTTTGCGGGAGAAGAGGAGCAGGCAACAATACAAAATTTTCGGGGGGAATAGGAATTTGGGGGAGGGGGTTTGCGCCTTAGCTTATCTACATCTACATAATACCCCGCGAGCCGCCGCATGGGTGTGTGGCAGGGAATGTTAGGTCACCAGCCGTGTAAAGGTATAAGTTTTTTGGAGATGAAATGGTGACATGAATTATAGGAGTGTATTTAGTGGAGCGCAATTTTTATTGTGGTCACTCACTGTTCGCGGAAAGAACGAGTTTTGTATCTGTCTGTTCGGCAGTGAATCTCTCTTATTTTACCGCTTCGGTCAGACCTAGTGATAAAGTGAGGAGTCATGAAAATATTCTCTATGTTGCTCTGAAAAATATCAGTTCTAAATTTATCAAGCGAGCTATGCCTAGCGTTTAGCCCTCGAGTCTCTAGGGGATCCCACCTTAATCCCTCTAAAAGTTGAGACACTATATACAGGCTCGTAGTAGTTTTTAACGAAGCGCGCCGCTTTCTTTTGTATTTCATTAATTTTTTTGTTTAAATCTATTTTACCAGGGTCTCAAATGCTCGCGGTGGATTCGAGATGTGGCCTAGCCTTTTGAGGGTGATCAACACTCCTGCTTTAAACTGTGACCCAACTTGCCAATTAGGCGCCAAAATCGGTAAAATGGGGAGAACGCCATCTTAAAGTGTGTCCCTACTCATCAGGTATCATGAGGGAGCGGAATTAGGTGCTTTTTTGATTGTCGAATTTTGGATCGATGGAATTTATCCTAAATGTTGATGTTGAATATTCCATAATGCAAAGTGCTGCATGCGTCATAAAAACCCCGGATATAGCCATTTTCCCCTCTACGAAGAAAAATTGCACGACGATTGTATGACTCAGGATACTTAAACTTTAATTGGAGTTGATAATTTCGAAATATAGCAAAATAAAAAGTACTACCAGATCCTTGAATTACATTACAATTGACATCATAAAAAAGAAGTAATCTAGTTTTATTATATATAAATGCTTCGCGACAAAGATTACTGCTAAAAAGAGTAATTTTTAAAAAGTTGACTAAAAAAGGAAAATACCAAAAGCTATTCAGCCTACAGTATAACAAAAATCGACACGAGTTGCTATCGACTATTTAGAAAAAACATTACTGCAATTAAGAAAATGACATGAATATGTGACAGTAGCAGTTTCAGAAACTAACTCTAGACTGCCAGTACAAACTGGTTAACTACTATACCCTACCACAATCCTTTTTTTTAGTATTCTACCGTTAAAAGGTAGGTTTTGTTGAAAACAGAGAAACTCCTGGTTTTCTACACTTTAATGTCTTCTTAACAACCAAGGAAATAAAAATACTAAAATTTGGAAGATTTAATAGTATACTACTGAGAATTCATTAATTATTTAGCGTGAACAATTCAAAATTTAAGGGTCATGTATTACGAACTCTCACCCTAACACGACTTAATCGAAGTAGTCTAGGGCCTACATGGAAAAACGCTGCATTTGATGACAAGAAGATTTCCATTGGTACATATGATCTATGGACCAATTAGATCGTTCTGCGATCTGGTGCCCAAAAAAATGTCCCTTAGGACTCAAATGATAACGTCATCAAAATGGCGCCCAATTTTAACTAACATTAAATTTTCAAAATACAATTCCTCAATTACTATTGTAGCTTATCTAATTATGTTAATCTGTTTAGAAAAAATAAGGTAGTATTTTGACATACTGATATTTTCCCATGGTGCTGAAGAAATCACGAAATAAGGTGTCAAATTCAAAGCAAATTCAGACCACACAACACTTACTGTGTTGGTTTGCGGGAAAGGGGATTCAACAGCAGGGACCAACCACAGCATCTCTACCGGAATACCCATCTGTGATGGTTTACGGGAATGTTACTTCCTCGCCAGTGACCACCACAGACACACACACACTCAACCCTGTTGGGACCCTTTTCGAGGGCTAATGGGACCCTGATAAGGATGCCTAGGTTATAACCAGAGATCCTTCATAGGGCTGATGGGACCCTACTAAGGATGCCTGGTCATTACCACACCCACAAGCACTCAAATCACTCACTAACACAGACGGGCCCAACTTATGGGAGAAATCGCTCAAAAAGAGCGTGGTCAAAATATAAACACAAAGACAAACGAGGGTGAGCGTCGGATACGCGTCTTTCGGCCACAAGGTGGCTCTCTTCAGCGAGCTGAAGGGAAAAGCACTTTCAACACGAGGTTGTAAGTGAACAAAAGGGGAGGACAGCCTGGAATAAATACTGAAGGGACAAAGGGGGAGGGAGAGGGAAAGCAATGACCAATGGTTGTTGAAGAGAGCAAAAAGCATTGGTGGAAAGCGGAGAAGGGGGGAGGGTGGTGAAGAGAAGTTTAAGGCGGGGGGGAGGGAAGAGGGAAAGGGGGATGGCGAGTGAACGCAAGTGGCCGTTGTAATAGGGGGGGGAGTTAAACTGACAGTTGAAGTAGGGGAGGGGGGTGAGGAAAAAACAAACAAAATCTAAATATCAAAACAAACCGTCCTTTGAAGTAAAGCACGGGGATAACGACCAAAATTTAAATTTGAAACTAAACTGACAGTTGATGTATGAGGGTAACGACAAATTACGAGAAATATACAGAAGGAGAAATATCTAAGTCTATAATAGAAAATAATGGAGAGTAATAAATCGGCCCTTTGTCGCTATTTACTATGTCCCTTCTCAGTTTGTGATTGTATAAACTTTCATAAGCGTCAAGTAAATGATTATCTGTTTGTTTAATGAGTTGTAGGTTGTGTTTCGATGTTTCGTGTTCTGTGTCGAATGAGTGTTGTGCGATACTGAATTTGATTGCGATAGAAAAAAAATCATGGTTATGCTGCTCATGTGCTTTGTCAACGGCCAGGGCTGAGAAAGGACGCTCTGTCTTCCTGATAACAAAATTTCCTTCGTTGAACATAATATGTATCTCAGGGTTTTCTTCGTGCAAGTTTTCAAGGTCTCGCACGTGCACAGTCAGCCATCGGGCATAGTTATGGTGATCAAACTCGAAGAACATTTTCTTCAAGATATTTTAAAAATTCTCTTAATCCGATCCTAATTGATCACACAAATTATAATAAGAGTACCTGTAGGTTTAAAAGGGTAACCAAGAAGTAAAAGGTAGGGTAGGTAGAGAACTACTTTGCAACCCATTTCTCACATGGCTCTTTACGCTAGACAGACGAGTATGAATTTAGCAAAAGCGAGTAAAGAGATGCAGCTAAAACTTGATTAAAATTTCTGGCTCTTTAAAGGTTAGTAACTTTCAAAATTGCATCAGTACGAGCTTTTGTTAAAATACCTGCATTAGTAGCGATGTCAATGATCCCTGAGCTCTGTAAATACTGTCCAAGAATACGTAGAACGCTTTGATCATTTTGAAAAGAAGCAAACATGGCAACAAATCTCTTTTCTCCATAATCACTGGACCAATTGCATTGAATTAGCTAGGCAAGAGCAAAATTTGGCTGGTTAACGCAAATTGCCAGAGTCTGTTTCGGGTTTAGATGGATTGTTATGGCTCGTATGATGTCCATGCCATGACAAACCATAGATGATGACGACTCCATGAATAGCGGGAGGAGGGACATAATGCTGGGAACTATACCAGAAGATTCATTCTTATGGGCAGTGGCATGATACTCAGCCCATAAAACGTCCAACCCCTTGCCTATATTATTGGAGTGTTGTAGTTTTTCTGCGTGGTCTAACCTAGAACGTTCTTGAAGCCATTCCTCTTGAAAATAATTCGCTGGAATCATTTTCTCAGTGACAGATTTGTCACAGTATGGGATCTCGGGATATTTCTTTGAGAGAATTATAGACCTTCATATTGCAAAACTTCCAGGAATATCCAAGAAATTTCTACCTTGTTCTTCAGCATAACTTATGTCAGTGCATAATTGTCTTTTCTCTCCTTGAAACCTTTCTGTTGGTATCTGAAACACAACGATTTGAGTACTGTAAATTACTTCAAATTTTACTTGAAGTAGCATAACCTATATTTCGGGTTTTCTCGCTCTTATTTAGGATGGAATGGACCAAATTTTCTTTACTGTCTACTTGACAGATAAAACCTTTCTTCCCATCAATTTCTTGAACATCGGCTAGCAATGATGGAATGACTATTTTAAGTCATTTTGCCGAATGCTCCATTGATTATCTCTAAAAATTAAAGAGAAAATGTTCTAATCTTACTCGACAAGTAAAATTAAACGTACAGCACCGAAAAATTCGATGGCAGGTACATGCAACTTGAATATTGACAATGCTGACAGTTTTTCTTGGTTGATAACGTTGGATTTCACTCTTAATTCGTAGATGACAGTAAACACAATGGCAAATGCCTAGGAGACACTGAAGTCAAACTGATTTGTGAGGACGGTTGTTACATTGTTGTGTGAAGACATTTCAGAGGTCAAGAAAGTGATATATGAGAAAGTCTTAATTGGAAATTATAGAGAGGAAAATATATAAAGTTCTACCATTCCGGGTAATTCAGTGTTGCGTGAAACTGCGTGAGAAAAAACAATTACATAATATATTTTGAAACGACAATGTTTCTTCCTTTTGATGTCTTTAAATTTCCAAAGCCTTGGCCTCAACCATCTTCCAAATTCCGGGGTATAACATAAATATAGGACCAAAAATTGAATCTGAGTGTATCGATGGGGTTCAATGCTCGCATAGTAGTAGTTACTTTATATGACACTCACGATCGGGGAATATGGCTCGTCGGTGAATTCCATAGATCATATGTACCAATGGAAATCTTCCTGTCATCGAATGCAAGGTTTTTGGATTTATCGTCATTTAGGCCCTAGACGGAAGTAGTTACTACTAAAAGTGCTTAATAGTAACGATAGTCACTATTTGATTCATGAAATAACTACCAAGATACCTTTAATAATAGCTACTAGGATTTTGTATACCAACTATTATATGTCAGAAATAACTTCTCATTTTTAATGGTATTTTTTTCTAAGAATTGATAAAACCTATATTTTAAGCTAAAAAGGTACGAATTTAACACACAGCTGACCTACCCTTTATCATAAATGCCCCTACAAATGAAAACTTAAGATTCTCACCACTATGAAAATTATTCACCATCTAATTCACAAAATGCAGCCAAAAGTAGCGGAAGGCGCCAATAGTAACATAAATATTATCGTATGTATCATGGATATCATGTTTATGAAGTTTATGTTTCTCACATCCTTTTCATAATTCCTTTGTTATTCATTTATTTTCAGCACAGTAGATGGCGTCACTTGCAAAGGGCGTTTCAACTTCAAACTCCCCTCGCTTAAGGCAGCCAAATATTTAGGTACCTTAACGCATGCATACAAATACCGATCGAGTTTAGTCACAGCTTCAATTTAGGAATAGTAATATAAGTATGATCCTTATATAATTTACCTTACAGCTCATACAGTGATTTAATCTTCAAAAACAGATTTACTTAAATAATATATGATAAGAGAATTTTTACATCTTTTATTAAGTATAAATGTAAAATGTAATCATAGCTTTACGACTCTCTTTAAGGTACTGGGACGAAGACCAAAGTACTCCTTATATTCAAGTTACTTAAATGTAGATATGCCTATCTAGCGGAGTTCTGGTGAGACAGGAAGGTATCGGATTGGTTCAGTGGCTTGACTGTTGGCTACCAATCTCGGTGACATACATTCAAGGCATGGAATAAGCAGAGATTTATTTGAGGCGGCGGTGGTTTCTTACTTGGGCAAGGCGATGAGAAATTGAGTACATCTTTGTCTATACGAACTGGTTGTAAGCATTTCTCCTGTAGATTTTAAATTAAAGAGGCAAATAAATGTATTATGTAGCGTGAGCTATTTAATAATGGCATCCGGGAGACGATTCAGTATCTCGCTGATACACAAACACAACCTCATTTTGCATCGAATGTAAGTGGCGTAGATGCCTCTTGCTTTGAGTGACTTTCTTGTTTTAGATCAGAAACCCCTCCGGTAATTAGAGCTGACCATTCGGTTTAACGTTTCATACGACGGATGGAATACTTTGGTTAAAGTTTTCTCAATTTAGCCGCAAGGTAAAGATAGAAATTTCAGGTAAAAATCAAGAGATTCGGAGCATTGTCCTTTGGAATAGAAAGCCAGTGTAGTCTACTCATTTGAACATCCCAATCGCCTTCATTACATCGGGACGACTCGGCATTCAAACCTTAGTCTTGGACAGACACAACGCCAAACAAGGGGGAGGATTATTAAGGGTTGGACTCAGTAGAGAAAATTATTGAAATGGAGCAATTTTCCTGGGCCAAACTCGAATCAAAAAGCTCTTTAAATGTGCCCACCGTGAAAAGAAAATGCTTTATGAGTAGATATTGATGCATGTACTTCAGATGGGCGAAAAAGATTGCGGTGTTTGAATTTTTATTTGCTCATATAAAATAAGAAAAAAAATACAAACTATCCAATGATGTCATTGTAAAGTTGCTCAATATATAAATGAAGTTAAGCAAGCATGAGAACGCCTGACAGTCACACGTGTACGACTCATGCACATGTTGCTTAAATGCGTCATTAGGAAGGTCGTAGGTTTCAAATAAACTGCAGAAGCGAAATACCTTTCCATTGATAATCAATTTGGATCCAGGGAATCCATGGTAAAATATGCGATTCGATACGCTAGTTGATTTAATAAGAATAGAGTCAGCAATACTGTAGACTAAAATCCTAGTATGTGGAAAAGATAACCTGAATGCAGAAAACACACTGAAAGGAGGGAAATTAAAGCAAGAGGACTACTCCACCTATCTCGAAAGTATCATCACGTAGGACGGAAGAAGTACAACGGACATCAAGCGTATAATAGCCCAACCTAAGAAGGCGTTAATGGGAAAAAGGCAATTGCTGAGCCAAAAGAAAATAGGACAACACACTAGAGGACAGAAATTGAAAACAATCGGGTGGAGATTGGTATTCTAACGGAATGATGGATCATTGGAAAAGCAGACCAGAGCAGACTAAAAGATTTCAAAACCTGGTACTGGAGGAGGAAGTTGAAGATAAAATGAACGGACAATATGATACATGATAAAATTTATAGAAGAGGAAAAGACGACACGGAACCCAATGCCGAAGAGAAGATTTGGATGGATTGGACACACCCTGAGGTACAATGGAATTTGCGAAGGACATAATGAAGTAAAAATTAGAGTTAAAAGTCATTAGAGGAAGACCAAGGAATAAGTTCATGGAGCAAATAAAGAGGAAAGTACTTAGGAGTTGCTACCAGGAACTAAGGGAACTATATTAGACAGGGAAGGGTGGAGGGCTGCAATCAGCCAATCTTAGGATTGAAGGACCAATAATGATGATGATAGGATATGCTTCCGTTCTACTTTATTGTACAGGAAAACTTTTTAATGCACAGGTGGCGTACTGGAAACTCAAGGTACCAAGAGAAACCTCACAATCGCTAATGGGTGAGGTCTAATGGAAGGATGGTGACCACGAACCTCAACACATAACACCGAATTAAGTATCGGTATTTCAATAAAAATCTCTAAAACCGCTAGGAGCCAAACCTGGGACACCGAGATAGGTCCTTATACCAGCGCATTTCTAAGAAATAGGAGGGGTGCGAACGAAATTTATAAAGAAATGAGACCAGTAAATACAATCGCTAAAGGAAATCAAAGGTCGTCATTACTTAAAAATGGAAATGCCTCCCATCGACTGGTGTGATCTTAGGAAAGGATATTTGGTGAAGACAGAAGGAATGATGGCTCGTCTTTATATTTTCCTCCACTTACATGCGAGTGTTCCAAACTGACGAAGAGCAGAGAAAATGGCGCAAGTAAATCAAGTTGGAATGATAGAAAAATGATCTCACGTGCATTTCCAAAATTTGAATAAGCGGGAAGATAATGCAGAAAATTCTTTAATTTCCATTTGAAATCCTCTTTCATACGGAGAGCACGCACGATTTTGAAAACCTATTTTTTTATCCCGAGGGAGGGTGCAATATTTTACAGTTCGACCTAAGACATCTAAGCTGCACACGTTTCCCAGCGAATTTAACAGGCTCCGTTGATATGTTAAGGTTATACGTAGCAAAATTGCCTACGACCACCATCCAAAGACAGAACAAATCTTCCCTACGCTAAGCTGTATATGAATATATACGATTTCTAGAATTGGTGTAAGCACATGAGGTCCTTTCCTAGTTAATAAACTTCTCATATTTGGAATTTCATCCTAAACCGTCTAGGGATGGGGATTCTTTCTCACCGATTTTTGGAATTTTGGCCATTCTTAAAGGCTGTTTTGCATATACGAGCGTAGAACAATGGTAATGGCTCGGTCTTCATGAGTACTGAAGAGTGGATTAATGTCGATGAATATAAGTTTTACACACTGTATAGCCCACTCGAAGCCTCAATTTTCAAATTTATCCCTAAGAAATTTATCTCTCATATCGTCCAGTAAGAGAAATATTGCACTCACAGTCTGAGAATAGAGCGCTGCAAATTTAGTTAATAGTATGCCCCTCATGGATAACAGTGTTGCCAACTTACCCCGTACGCCCGCACCTATAGGCTACGCAGATATATATTTACAACATAACGCTCATAACGCATAAAGTAGCTCACTTCGCGTAATAAAATTTGCACATTGGAGGATTATTAGTGGGCAGTGAGCATTCTGCGCAGCGTTGTGCTAATTTTGTCGCTGCAACTCGCAACATCGAATCTCCGCCCTTAATGGTGATCTACACATAGGTCATACTTTCATATAAATTAGGAAATCCCTATACCTAGTTAAATCTCTGCACATTTAAAGCTAGCTTCACAGCACAATTATATTAATGTGATACCAGTAAATATATTCAACGGTGTCCAGCGAATTATTGTGAAACATTAGGAACATAAGATGCCCTATTATGGGGATGTTTTTTTCAAAGTCCTACAACATTGTTACAAATATGCAATAAGGCAAAAATAAAATTTTATTGAACACGTACATAATTTCGTCAGAAAATTAAAGTATAATTGAAATGTCATTGTTGAAATAGTCAAGTTGAGCTTCATTTTTGTAAAGCAGTGCATATCTGAGGTTAGTAGAGCAAGTATTCGTAATATGGGGAGGTTTTCAATTTCCTAAAAAAATTGCTTATACAGTATCATAATCATAAAATTATATAGAAAGAAACTTTAAAAGATATATCAGTCTTGAAAAGCACTGAAACTTAAAATGTAAATTTGAAATTTTCTATGCAATATTAACCTATTTATGAACAGTTTTGTCAAGTAAACAGTCACCATTAGAGCTACTATATTGCTGGCAGTACTCATATATGAAATTGTCATCAACCCCTGCACAAAGTTCATGCGCCCAGCTCTCACGTTAAAGACACATCAACCAGGGTTCTCTATTTCGATCTTCAGAAAACAAGCCAGAGTAATGAAGGCACTCCGCATCTTCAACAGAATTTCCACCTTTTGTTGGGAGTTCATCATCAGAGCTGTCATCTGACAGCACGGTGAGGACGGAATGATCGGATGATTCTGATTCAGACTCATTCTTTTTCTTGGAACGCTTCTTTTTCGGAACTGCATCTTCTTTCTTCTGTTTCCCTGTAGCCCTCCTTCGCTGTAGGTCTGTTTTTTTCTTAGCGTTGTTTTCTTTCACTCTTTTCTTCCTCATCTCTTCTCTCTTCTTTTGTACAGTCTCTTTCTTCTTCTTAGCCTCATCTTTCTTTTTAATAGCCGTTTCCATATGAGCTTTGTAGGGAGAAGTAGTAAGTTTTAAAGCCTTATGAGCTTTTTTTCCAACTTTCAAATTGATTTCTGGAACGGGACTTATCTCCAACGCAGTGATTGTGCTTGTTCCACTACGAATAGGTGTTGTGTCAGTGGAGGATCCAGGTACTACATTGGTTAGGGAAACATGTTAAGGACTAGGCGGTGTTGGCTCACTTAAGGGTACAGATTCTTGTTCAGGAGAATGATCATGGAGAGGAAAGTCTGCTGGTTGAAAAATGTTTCACCTTCATGGGTAAAGACTGCTTGTCCGAAAACGACTTTCCGTATTCTCACCAGTCGCTGTTCTCCAACACGCCCTACCAAATACTTCTCCGATGCTATCCTGAGTAAGAGGATGCCCTGCTCGAAGATGACTTTCGACTTCTTTGCAATAAGCTGTTTTAATTGGACCCACGAAGGAGACGTCCAGTGGCTGCATCTTCTGACTGGTATGTGGAGGTATTGTAACAAGTTTTACACTATTTTCACGAGCCAGATTACTGACTTCCAGATTTCTGCAGTGAGAAAAATGTCCGTCTAAAACTAGGAGGACAGGGTCTTCTTTGATTGGCTTAGTACACTGGATGAAGTGTCGAAACCATTGTGTAAAAATGTCCATCTGGATCCATCCTGAAATATGACAAGCTGCAATGGATCCAGGAGGCGTCCCTCACGTTATGTGTTCTTCATCTTCTTTCGGGGAAATATAATCAAAGGAGGAACGAAATGTCCAGTAGGGTTTACACACGTTACCACTTTGATCAGCTTTCCTCGTTCTTGCTCATGGAGACTGGATACTTGGCGCTTCCCTTTTAGTGCAATTATCTTGGCCTTTTTGTGATGTACAACAGTGATGCCGGTTTAATCACAATTATAAAGCCTATTTGGATTATCTTTAATTTTTGACATTGCAGGCTCAAAGGTGAGCATTTACAGCCTCTGGACTGAAACCTGCAGCCCTCGCTTTTGACAGTTCTTCTGGCCTGCGAACTGACAACTCGGGGTGCCTAGCCATGAGGAGGACGTTTGTTTACTCATGGAAAATGTGGTCACGATGCCATTTTGACGTGCTAGCTGGAACACCAACCTCATAATACCTTGAATCAATAAACCAAAATATTTTCTTTCGAGTATTAGACGATGCTGGGCTAAATCAATTTCAACTTCTGACGGTAATTCCGGTTTTTCCCTAATTTAGTTTTAATAACTTCATCTTCACTCTTGTCCATGGCTTTCGCATAACGCTCTTGTGTTGTTTCTGGCGCATTGAACACTTTACTCGCTTTAAAGCTGCCCATTTCTTTCATTCTCATGGCAGTTACAGCCCTTTTCATATTTACCGGATCCCACTTTTTCTTGGAACCATCTGTATTGAAATTAGAAAAAAAATCTACCTTTAAAAATTCCATCAAATGTCATAAAGGATTGTGTGCTTAATATGATCAGGCAACTATTTGTCAGGCAAAAAATGTAACCATTACATGTCAAATTAAAGGATCTGATTAAACGTTGTTCCACAATTCTGACTCTATATACATGTAGATTTCAACAACTGAATTCGTATTTGTAAAAATCGCTTAACTTCGACAATATCACTGTAAAATAAAACTTTCACACTCCACAATACACAACAAATGCCGTGACTCACCGATAGCGGGAGACTGACGAACTCGCAAGTTAAGAGAAAATCTGGTAACACTTCTTCTAATAGTTACACAGGATTATGCTAGGCAGTAGCAATTACAAATCAAGAAAACATGCCTCCCAAAATTAGGAAACCTCCCCATAATAGGGCATCTTACCCTATCATTAATTTAAAGGAAAGAAACTTTGTAATATATACTTTTTAATTTATTTGTAAAACGCGTTTCGACGCTTAATTGTACTTGATGATGACTCTTTAATCGTGGAAACGCGTTAAACAAACATATACAGGGAGCAAATTTTCGAAATTTCAAAGTTTTTTTCATTCTAATTAGTGATACCAGTACTTTTCAGAGCGTCCTCTATCTTTGATCTGGTCACCGCTAAGTTTCAATTCGTATGTATGGCTTTTCATGAGACAAGGGACTATCTATATCCCTCTTGTAACTGAATGAATTGCAATATGGGTAAACCGGCTTCAGTGAATCCACCTGACCAGCAATTTGAATCTCTTGGGTTCATATTCAGGGGTGGGGCAACAGGTTTTTCCAACTTTATAGATATTTTCACAATAAATTTTTCTCATAAAAAGTTCTATATGTCAACTATTGGCGGAAAGGCAAGTTATCGAGATTGGCTTTGCCCATATCATTAGCCTGTACACCAAAGGTTGAAATTCGCCGTGAAAAATTCATTTTACAGGGATTTGAACCCAGATCTCCCAATTGCCAGTCATGTGTGTTAGCCAGTTACAACACCAAGCCATCTTCATCACACCTGAAGTCAGCATAGGTTTGAGGCGTGAACATCCTATTTACATAAACCCCCCTCGAAATTCGCCTTGAAGGAAGATGGCTCGGTGGTGTAACTAGCTAACACACCTGACGGGAAGTTGAAAGATCTGGGTTCGTATCTCCGTCAAGGAAGGTGATTTTTTCATGGCGAATCTCAACCCTTGGTCTTTTAATGAATGCAGGGGAGAGTGTATTACGTGACACAACGAGAGCTTTGGAGGTGTTGGGACATTTTAGTGTGTGGCAAGTGGTGGGAAGAGGCTAGGACGAAAGGGAACCGAGAGTGGAAAATTTTGGTGGACATAATTTCAAGAGGGGAGTGAGGCAACGTCCGGGGGGGGGAGGGGTAAACCCCCGCCGTGAAACTTGGCTCCGAGAACTGTTAGAGAGGGGGAACTGTTGGGAAGGGGGTTGGGGGAACTTCTGAGAATTCGTCTCGACGTCTTTTCGAAGGGAGAGGAGCAAAAGGGATGAAGCTGGAGAAATAATAAAAAGAACGGGAAAAATGGGGAGGGAGGAGGCTGGAAAAAAATGGAGTATGGCGTTCGGAGTTGCCCGAACCATCCCACCTCCCAACACGCCAAAAGTCTTTGACACACTCTCAGATAAGAATTTTTAGTCGCCTCTTCTCCGTCTTGGAGTGATCCTATCCCCACCACCGCCATCCCTCACTGCGACTTCCCCCCACTCCCCCCTCAGCCGCTCCCCCGCTTTTCCATTTTTATCTCGTTGCGATATGATGCAGTGTAGAAGGATGGGTCGGGGGATGGTGTATGAGGGAAGAGATGTGGGCGTCGGTTGTGAAGGGGGGTTTGTCGCGGTCTCTTTCCTCACCCCCTCCTCGTTACCCAGCATGCATCTCTCCTCCCACAAACTCGCTCGAAGCCCACTCTCCAGCACAGCACATCCCACAAATAAATAAAAGGAGACTACGAATCCCGGAGCTATATATTTATATTTATCTAATATGGAAAACAGTCCCATTTCCCCTCCCTCACACCCTCTACATCTCCCATACACTCCTTTCCACATTGTCTTTTCCCTCTTACCTCCCCCCAATGCCAGTGCAAGCCAAAGTCTCTCCCGCCGAGTTCGTGTTTTATGTTCGGCTTCTCCGCTTTGTTTACCCTTTTTCCATCTCCATTTTCGATGCGTTTTTGTCACTTTTATTCCGACTTTTTTAAGTATAGCGAAGTATACAGAGAGAGAGGGAGGGAGAGAAGGACGATCGGGTGGGTACATTTCTGAGGAAATTATTACTCGAACGAGAGGCGTCATCTTTCTTATCCAGTTTCCTCACTCCAAAAAACCTCTCTCCATCTTTCTTCCCCCCGCTCTCTTACGATATGATGTTTCGTAATGGATTGCCTTAAAACTGTCACACACCGCGCTGAAGGGAAAAAATGAGAAAGGAAAGATTTAAAAAAAAAACATTTAACGATTCCGCGAGTAACTGCAATGTTATTCTTAAAATTTCTCCGAAGTTTTTTTTCCAAGTTTTTGTGAAGCCTCCAGCGATATCCTCCGTAAACACGCTTCCCGTTTTGTATTTATTTTATCATCCGTTGCAATGTAGGACGAAGGGCTGCTTCGTGATAAAGTTTCGTTTTGTGTAAGGAAAGAGTAATGTTGGGCTGGATTCTGTGACGACAGATGCAGACGAAGTTTTTGGGTGAGAGGGCGTGACGTCACTCAGGCTAGACGTCCGTAATACGTAATTGAGAGGCGCCTCCCAAGCGTCAGCATAAAGAAAACTTAAGCGTTGTTCCCCCCTCGAAAGACGTCAGCCCCATGCAGATAAGGTTTTATTCCGTGCATTTATTTTGCTTATCTCGTGCGAAACGAATCGTTAAGGCATTCGTCCTTAACTTCCTTCTTTAAAATGATACAAGAGCGCGGCAATTAGGGTCGTGATGGAAATGTTGAGGTCTAAGATGCGTAATAAATTTATGAAGTGAGTAAAAAACGGTCGTGAGTGTCAGTGCGGATGAAAGAATGTTAAAAGAGGTCAAGGACTGAAGTTGAATTCCAGAAGGCTTGTTCGGTAAAAACAGTAGTTCCTTTTGCTATTATTTGTGCGCTTCGAGATCTTAATGAGAAAATATTCTTTGATTGATCCTCAATCTGATTATAATTTTTCTTTGCAGGAATTTACTATGAAATCACACTTGCTGAGCAAATGTATATTTTAAGTGACTTTATATAATTGATAGTTTCAGATGTAATTTGGTGTAATTTGGTGTAATTTGTTAACATAATCAAAATATTAAAATGCTAACATAATAAAAAAAACATGAAAATAAACAAACGCAAAACCAAGGTGATAGTTTGCAGTAATGAAGAACAATATGAACCCCCAATAATGAGAATTGGAGGAGAGAAGCTAGAAGTAATAGAGGAATTTGCATACTTGGATAGCAGAATAACAAGAGATGGTAGAAGCCAGAAAGAAATTATAAGGAGAATACATCAGGTCAAAATTGCATTCTATCTTGGAAAAAAACCTACTCACCAGCAAGAACATTAGTTTGGAAATAAGGAAACGGATGATGAAAGCATTTGTTTGGAGTGTGGCCCTATACGGGAGCGAAACATGGGTAATAAGAAAACAAGAGAGAAGGCGGCTAGAAGCCCTAGAGATGTGGCTCTACAGAAGGATGTTGAAGCTCAGCTGGAAAGATAGAGTCACGAGTGAAGAGGTACTGAAAAGAGTTCAAGAAACCAGATCCCTGTGGAGGCATATCCAAACAAGAAGAGACAAACTCGTAGGACACATTCTAAGACACGACAACATCATTTTAACAATAGCAGAAGGATCTATAGAGGGAAGGAATCGCC
This sequence comes from Ceriagrion tenellum, assembly GCA_963169105.1. NCBI lineage: Eukaryota > Metazoa > Arthropoda > Insecta > Odonata > Coenagrionidae > Ceriagrion > Ceriagrion tenellum. The sequence continues at coordinate 89,820,445 of OY720643.1, forward strand.
GGGGACGACCAAGGATGTCATTCATGCAGCAGATTGTGAATGATATGGGTTGCACCACATACACAGAAATGAAGAGAAAATCAGACAGAAGAGAGGAATGGTATCCTGCTGAAAACGAACCCCAGGGTTGAACACTGAAGAGAAGGGAGAATAAAAATAAACTATTTGGTGCGTGTCAGCGATTTCAAGTTATCATTATAACTTTAAAGCGTCATTGATAATTGCGCAGTTGAAGGTCCACCAGAAGTCGTATCTGGTAGTAATACAGCCCAGTAGTAGAAGGATTATCACCAATTTGTTTCACACTTTCTGACTCATTCAACATTAATCCTGGTAAATTTATTGTCCAAGGATAGGGTTGGTGTTGTAGCTATAGTACTGGCTAACCATACGGGCGACCAGGGTTCAAATCCCTGCAGCTGCGGATGTTTTTCAGAGGGAATGCGATCCCTATTCGAGTATCTTGTGTAGGACTCTTCAAGTATAGTACTCCGTCTGTCGGATGAGACGTAAAACCGTGGTCCCCTTGGCGCCTATCGTTAAGAGCAGTCTAATGCCAACGCTGGGTTTCTATCCACCCTTCCTCCCTTACCTATCCCCAATGGCGCAAAAGATCTTAGCTGTCGGTCGCCTCCCCGAATATCCAATCCAAATTATTGTCCACTTCTATCTCTGTGAGTGGCAGAAAAAATTGTGGAATAATCTTAGCAGTCAAAGAATTCAAAATGAACTAATGCTACCATTATGCAATCACTCAATATCATCAGGCGAGAGGGTAACCTGCTTTGGCCCTCAATAAATTTATCACCTTTTGTACCTTTCACAGTATTCCTTCCATACATTCCGCAAACACCTCATTTATCTCGAGTAATACCCACTTAAATATTAGATCAATAAGCAATGCAATCTCTTCCCTTCCTTCCTTCCTTCTTTAAATAAAGTGTCACCGATCCATTAAAATGTAACGGGATCTTTTCTAGACCCTAAAAAAATCCAATAAGGGAATCACTCACTACTGGGAGTGGGGTAACCACTTGAGTAAAATTTACGGGTATTTCTTCTACACATCGGTAGCTTAACTGGCTACATCACGCGGCGCGATTCGAGTGGTCCATATTCGAGTCCCGGTAAAAGCGATTGATTTTCTCCGGTGAAATGTTAGATTACGCTATACTTTCCGCTGATACCAAGAAGGTTATACCCGTTCCGGTATCATAATTGTCCTGAATTTTTATCGTAGGAAATTAAATTGAGACTATACTGACAATCTATGGGTGATAAACTATTTTTCCTAAAGTTCCATCTAATAGCATGAAAAATGAAAACTAGAACTTAACTTGTTCCTCTGTGAGGGTGCGAAAAAAATTTTAAAAAAGTAACTGTCCACACGATCGTGTATTTTCAAATATTTTGAATCTAGCTTCAATATTTTATAATTCAATTGGTGCGATAATGCAATACCAACATTGCATCGTAAATTATTTATAGCTCTCATCTTTCTCAAAACTGAATTGTTGAAACGAAGATGAGGTGTTTACATGAAAGAGTAGCTGAGATATCCAAAAAGTTTACTTACGTAGCACCTATGTTTTCGGCACGCCGCAATGAATCAGGGGCTGGATCGAATTAAACGAAAGGTCACATTTCAGAATAATGAGATAAAAATACCCTCTGAATTGGACAATATTTTTTTCCAAATAACAATTCCATATTGCTTTGACCTTACCATCGATCCTCTCTTAAACTCATCGAGTAAATGAAAGGTGATCTCTGAGGGAGAATAATCTTTAGTCGCAGCACTCGAGATGAGTCATATTCATCGTATTGTATTCATAGTACCACGTGACATATCTTTTCGTGCACTTCTGTTACGTTTGAAAATTCCAGATAATATCATTAATGTTTCACGTATTTCCACCTCATCAATAATGTGAATCACTGACGTTTTGATTTGCTTGAGGGAATTCTAGGCGCAAAAATACTTTGCACAAGTAGAAACGCGTCACAGTTGGATGCAATCATTTGATAGTTATCAAACAAACTGCAAACTCATGGCTTTTTGCGGAGATAGATCGAATTTTCTACGAATTTATATTCAAACTACAAACTTTATCCTTAAATCACCACTAAACATACCAATTTATTCTTTAACATTTCTGAACCAGGCTAAACAGCACGAGGCGTTCGTGTATTTTTTTATATTTTTCCGCTATCTAATTATTACTAACATGCTACGCCGCTTGAAAACTCTCTCACGATTTAGTTTCCAGCACGAACTATCATCTCGTGGTATGCATGAAAACATACTATTAAGTAGTATAACCAATCAGCAGTGGTATCCGCGTGCCACAATTTAGAATATTCGCCATTGTAGTACTTTCATATTTTTTTGTTTCGGCTAAGAATAGCTTTCCTGGCTGGTTTTTTGTCCATGCCTTTTGGGCAGGGGCGTGTGCAGTAGGGTGGGCTGAAAAACACGAAAGTGTCCAAATCGAATCGTAATAGCGCGGAAAAGTTGCTACTCGTCACCCTGATTACAAAAAAAAATTTGAAATCGGACCATATCTTCCGGTCGCACATCTCGTTCAAAGTTTCGAAAAATCGTAAAAAATATGACTTTTTTCGGGATTTTTTAAAATGAGTTATTGTGATTGAGTTGTGATAAGTATGCAGCTCTTCGCCCGCTCCTATAAACTTTAGGTATATGGAAGTGACTCAGAACTCAGAACTTGTAAATGTAAAAATAAATGTGTTGTGCGTACTCTAATTGTTTTTCCTCATATTTTTGTCCTCGTTTAACTTTTTACGTATATAGTAATACTTATAAAGAGTTTAGATAAGGTTTATAATTTTATTGCAAAGGACCGTTGGCAAAGATGCCTTAATGAAAATGGTCCCTATGTCATCAGCAACGACATTAGCTACTGCAGATAAGGTGACATCCTGTTATGGACTGGCCGAAGCCAGGGCTAAGGAATATCTAACATGCTGGCAATGCAGTGAAACATCGGCATGCGATGGAAGAATCTGATAGTTCAAACTTAGAGTTGGTCCAAATAAAGGGCAATGAAATTTCTCACCAAACGTCCTCAACGTCATTGTCTAGTGTCCAGCTCTCTTCAACTCGAAGGTACGACCGTGCTCCAACACTAAACAGCAGTAGAATGCGACTCGTCTCCCCTAGACGCTCGCTCTCGGAGCAACTTGACTTCTCTGAAGCGTTGCGCGGAGCGGCGCAACGAATTCCTTGCACCGGCTGCCGCCAGCCTTGCTGGCGGCTAGGCCCGCCTTCGCTGAGGTTCTCCTCTCAATTGATAAATCAATTACATTTACGTAAGAATGATCTAAGTACGATGTATTGTAACGCTAAGAATACCTTAGCCTACCAAACTGCACTCTTCACAAGAGTAAAGCAACGACTGGAATACAACTCCTTGTGCCGAAACAATGTAAATGCATCGTCCGTGTGTGTAAAAAAAATGATCCTTTCTGTTGGCAATTGCATAGTAAGAGAAATAAAAGGTAGAATTCGCGGTGCAGCCGAAAGTACCCATCTGTCTAAAGTTTCTAGGGCTAAGAGCTGCACACTTATCACGAGGAAAACTACGACCGTTAGGTCACTCATTTTTCTCTGTACATGCCCCTCCTTATCCCAATAAAAAAAAGGGTGGAATGGGAATTATATCTTTATTAAAAGACAAAAGACCTTAAGAAGAGGCCACATTCCGATTTTGTACATAATTCGATCACTGTAACTCATAAAGAGGAAACTCCGAAAAAAAGGATGTTTTTTACGATTTCTCGATAATTTGAACGCGATAAGCGACTCCCCATCCCCTTAAAAGAATAGAGGGAAGGGGAATTATATATTTTTGAAGACAAAAATCTTAATAAGAGGCCATATACCGATTTTTAACGTAAATCAATCACAATAACTCATTTTAAAAAATCCCGAAAAAAGTCATATTTTTTTACAATTTTTCGAAACTTCGAACGAGATGTGCGACCGGAAGATATGGTCAGATTTCAAAAATGTTTTTTCTTTGTGATTAGGGTGACGAGTAGCAACTTTTCCGAGCTATTACGATTCGATTAGGACACTTTCATGTTTTTTTCGACCCACCCCAGTGTGCTGGCTTTGACACTGAGCTAAGACGAGCGTTGCATGCCTTATATGGAATTATCCCGCGCCGCATACCCTAGAATTGGCTTGTATGGTACCTTGTTTATTAACTTAAGATTCATAAACGAACTCTTAACGTATTCTGACTTTTAACGTGATTCGAACTTAATGTGACTAGAGCGGTAACCATCGGCCACTGAGTCGTCAGTTTAATTTGTGATTGAAGTCGAAACATTTATTAGAAGCACATTTCATTATATCATATCCGTTTATGCGGTGAAACTCACGGAATGAGAAACTACAAAAATCATTTAGCAATTTTATTTCTGCGTCCATCAAAGTATGTTCAGATATTGATAGTTTTAGATATACCTACTGGCTAAATTGAAATTTTAGTATGAAATTTTTTCGGATCTTTGACTCGATATGACACCTTGATATATTTCAACAACGATTGAAATAAAATAAAATATGCTACTTCGAGCTTAGAAGAAAATATATACATATATGTAATCGAATATATATAAAATTTCTTCATTTTTCATGAGTATATGTGTAGAAATATCATTGAATTGCCAAAAAAACTAATATGAAAAAAGCTATAACGTTACATAGCTATAAATAACGCTAACGAGAACTCGTATGCAAAGTCGGATGAAAATCTGTACGTGGATCAAAATTTTACCACCAGCATCACACTAACTTTGTGGAATACATTAGAGAAAGAACTAGGAATAAGACAGGACGACTGGTTGTCTACATCCTTAGGAAAGTAGGGGAGCATAAAACGTACCCTTTACCAAAACGCCCTCTTTCTCCTTCTCAAACTCTTTCCCCATTGGTGCTTTCTGAATGTCAAAGAAGGGTGGAACATCGTGAGAGGTGGGACCCTAGGATGAGTGCAAGGTTTTTTTCTCCCTGGACGCGCCCGCAGTGGGATGTGGGAGGGAGGGGCAGGACGAATGAGGAAGGCCTCACAGTGTGCCAAGACACACGACCAATATCGCGGCGAGGAATCGTGTTCGGGTTCGGAATTACAAATATTCAGTGAAGGGCGGGCTGGCGGATCCAGCCTTTCCCTCCAACTCATCCGAATACTCTTTGTCTCCTTCATCCGTTCCATCCCACCTTCCACACCCACTTTATCAAGACTCCCTCCTTAAACTCTCCTCTTTCTTCGATCCACTTGCGTCGACCACGGAAAAGAACAGCACGATATTACGATATTTATGGGTTTCCGTCGACTGATTCCGGTTAACGTAGTTTGAGCGAGATAGATCCCTAGCCATAATTGAGATCATATTCAAGTTAAGCCTACATTTTAATTCCTGCAGCTGTAGGAAGCATGAGTAAAAACTTGGATCATTAATGGTCGAATGGTCGAATGGCGAAAATTTCCGTGTATAAAAGGGTACTTCTCCCCACTTTGTTGCATGGTAGTGAAACATGCGTACGTCAGGATAGACATAAGAGTAGACTAAACGCCGTGGGTATGAGTTATCTGAGGAGTATTTGCGGCAAAAGTAGGATGGATAGGGTCAGGAATGAATGGGTTATGAATGAATGTGGGTTAAATGCTCCAGTAATGGACGTGTATGAAAGGAGTGTGCTTCGTTGGTTTGGCCATGATGAGAGTCGAATAACGAAACAGATTTTTGAGAGTAGAATGAATGGTGTGAGAGGTAGAGGTTGGCCGAGGAAGTTGTGGTTGAATGTGGTTGAGGAAATTCTTATGAGGAGGAATATGAGGAGTCTTAAAAACAGGAGGGCGTGTATTAAACAGTGTATGGGGGTAAATGAGGCAAAAGAGGTTTGCAAGGATTGGTCAGTATGGAGGAAATTATTGAAGCAGAGTTAGGTGTACAATTATGTATTAATGTGTGAAACATTTTGACTGTGCCTACCCCGGAAGGGAACGGCGTGATGGGTATGTATGTATGTATGTCTCCCCTATATTCCACCCGCCTTGCGTGGTTGAAGGCCAAAACCAAAATAAGAGAGTGAAAGAAAGAGTGCGTGAGATATGCCTATTTCGCCCTCTTCAGAGGGGTGCTGGTTGAGAGGTTGTGGCTGATTACTGGCGTCTCCGTCCAACCAACACAAAAAATATTGTTTTTCTTTCTTTTGACGAGTGGTGTCAATCATTACCGCCATTGGAAATTGTTTTTACCTAAATTTCTTTAGTTTGCATTATCCTCCTGCTTTTCACTTAGCCGCTGATCTTTTCAGTAGAGCTCCTTAAAAAATTTTATTAACTAAAAAGTGGAAAATAGGCATTAGAAAACTCTGACACTCGATTTTCCTCAAGAACCGGACTTTTTTTCCAGAGAAAAGTAATTTCTGTCGGAAAATAATAGCCATTTTTAACATGCCAGAAACCTCTAAGTAAAATTAAGCCTTGTTAACGCTGAATATTTGACTAAATGTGCTGCAAATTGAGGTTACGCCATGATTTAGCCATAAGTAAAAATGTGCTGAGCCATTAATCACAGAAATCGCCTCCCACCGCTGTCACATGTTTATCCATAACTCATTCACTTCGACGGTGCGAGCGGAAAATGGTTGATTGGGCCCATGGATGCGAATAAAACACGTTCGTGTGTCACAAATGAAAAGTTACTCTCATTGCTGGGGAACGTACAGAAGGCCCTGGATCTCCGGTCGCAAGATAAACTGCGTTGAGTGTTCGAGTAAATTTTCGGAAGAAAAGGATTGCATTCTCCAGAGAAGGGACGCACATTATGTTCTGCGATCGAGAGCGCCACGTTATTCTTGGATGTCAGCCACGAGTATTGATTTCGAACAATTTTTCGTAACAATCGAGGAGCGAAATTGTGCCAGCTATTGCTGATGGCGGCATCAATTGTATATGACTGCTTATTAGTGAAGGCAACCAGGAAACTTCGGAGAAGATAACATAATGAACGACTTTTGTGCAACTGAGCAACAGGTTGTAAATTATTTACTAATCAACCGTTTTCATACATAAAATTTCTACAAGAAGATTTTTTTAAATCATACGACAGGAAATAGGTTTTACTTTTAATTTACATTTGGTAGAATTTTGATTTATTTTAATAATAATTTACAATTTTAACATATTTTTAGTAACGCTTTTGGTAGACTCATCATATAAAATTGAATGCATTACCAACTAGAGGAAAATCTCAGATACTTTTGCAAAAGCAACTTTTTCCCATTCTTTTTTCGCACGAGTGCATTTGCAAAATGCTTGAGTAAATAAAATTTTGGGCAATAAAAAAAGCCTTGTAGACTAATAGGAATGCATAAAACCTCTTTTCAACGGAAATATAACAGTAGGATTCCCAATTCCAATCATTTTCAGTTAATTTCTTAATTTTTACATAACTTTTTGTGTTGACGTCCCTTAATATTAGTTTATAGCATTCCGTTTACGCTTTACCATCCAAATGCTTACATAAATTGCATGCAAAAAATTACACATTCCTCTTAAAGCAATTTCTTGAAGTACACCTCATGAACATACCCATGGGAATTTGAAAAATTTAGATCTTGAAAATTTATCGAGATGTTTCCAGTAATCTTCCCACGCTCTGATCCAGATTATAATTCTTCGACGGATCGGAGCTGACCTGGATTTGAAATTGGTGCATAAGGATAACTTTAAAAAAAAATTAACCGCACTACGGAGAAGTAATACCCATTATGAATGCACAAAAATATTTAAAAAAAAAAGAAACCAGAAATCTATTCAAAAAAACGAGGAGCAGACATAAATTGAGGGCGAAATAGATTTCGACTTGAGGATACATTTAATGCATGCAGTGCGAGGAGCTAGGAATCGTTGGAAAGAGGAGTTATGCATTCGTATTATGGCTATGCTATACTGAAGGGAAAAGGAGAGTTGGAAAAGGGTTGAAGCTGTAAACACCAGTAATGTGGGAGTGAATAACATCCGTGGGAGCAAATGGAGAGGAAGAAATAAAGAGCATGTGGAAATTGGAGAATACGTTTGGATGGGAGCCGAGTGACCGAGGAGACATAAGTCCTGGAAGTAGGCGAACTGGAAAGAATATGCTGGCAATATATATATCAGCGGCGATAAGGATTATTACCAAAAAGGGTTAGGAAGATGGAAAATGATTCGGCTCTGATGCCCAGTTCGTACTAGGCTGGCCTTTAAAGTAATTATTTTGGGCTTATCAGCAGAATACGAGATCCGTGTTTATCCGTCTCATTAATCTTTAATTTTACATAACGTATCCCCATTTGTGGATTTATTTACTGGGCAACAAAAATTAAACGTGTTGGTTTTATAAGTACATTTGTTTCTAATTACCTTAATTAATTACTTAATTCAAATTGAGTCTAAAAATATCTTAAGAGTTTCGGTGCATTTTCACCTTCACTTGTTTAAGTCGCGCATCATAATCGGAGGTTTGCGGGTTCAAATACAGCATACGGGTTGTTTGAATAGACAATTTTCTATGCAGGGGGATCATATGATGTATAATTCATGAGTACAATGTACGTATAATGATGTGCATATACGTCCAAATAATTAAACTAAAACGATGAAATTATGAATAAAACAAATAATTAATAAATTAAACAATTTGTATGGAATTGGAATAGGCGAAGGCATAGCTTTTAAGCCAGAAACTTTGACATACTTCTAAATCATATGCATAATTAATTTGGACGGTTTTATTATTTCTGAAGGCTTACAGCAAGATTTTTAATTCGTTTCCAAATAATTCACCTACATTCAACTACCATACTTAAAAGATGAATTTTCTCAGCTATATCTACGACATATTATGCCATCATTTTTAAAGCAACTTTATAAATCGGTCATCTGAGATCAACTTCCAACTATCATTGGAGATAAACAAAGTGACGATAATTTAAAATCAATCGCAGGTGTTGCAATTATAACCAACAAACGATAACGAAAAAGTCATAATGTAAAAATGTAAATATTTAGGAGAGTCTTTCTCACAAATTAATTGAGTGAACTTTCAAATGAGTGATAAGAAAATACAAAAGACATTGCAACAAAAAGACGTTTTCCAGCACTACCCTGAAACTCCAGGAGATCGTCAAAATTTGAGGATAATTGTTAAAATGGACGTAAATAGGAATAAATAAGTGACGGAATTTGCAACGGTTGTATTTTTACAATGTCAACCTTCCAACTTTAACATTTGAATTTATAATTCTTAAAGTCGCCAAACACCCGGGTCGGGGAACATTTTCTGATATTTTTTAACTTTGACGACCACTTTGAAAAATTCTTTAAAACCTTTAAGACTACGGAAGATGTTTAGACAATTTTATGGCAAAAATCTAAAAGTGGCAATACATTTGGATTGGAGAATACAGAAAAGATAAATAAACAGGAATTAAAGCTCAATCCACAACAATGTTTTTCGGTAATGCTGGAGTAAACGGCAATGCAGCGTCATGAAATAACAACAGAAATTCAACATACAACGATTTCATTGGATGCGTTCAGAGGAAAGAAATATGAAAAAAATTTTGGCCAATACGATGGTGAAGGGTTAACATGGCAGCCCAAAATTTTATACAAACAGTTCTTTTAGGTGCCAAAAATTACCAAATGGAAGTAATGAAGACTAACAATTATTACTACCTTATTCGGACATAGCCTTTCGGGACATAAGTATGCTCGACTATCAAGGAATTGCTAGTAAGCATTATCAACACAATATGCTTCGAGATTTACCTTTGGTGTAATATGAAGAATATACGTCGGACAGTTAAGGTAAAAAATGAGGAGGTTCTGAGAAGGGTTGGAGAGAAAATAACAGTACTGAAAAGTATAGAGAAGATAGGCAAATTGGATGGACTACATATTACAGAGAGACAGTTTGCACAAAGTCATCATTAAAGGAAATATGAATGAAAAGAAAGGAAGAGGAAGGAGGAGATATGGTGTGATGGCAAATACGGTGAGAGGGAAGATTTACAGTGTAATGAAGAACTCCGCCCTAAACAGCAAGACGTAGAGACTATTCATCCATTGAGATTCCTCAATAGTCAGATACACGGTAAGAAGATCGTCAGAACTTCTTCATTTAATGGCCACAGATTCAAAATAACTTTGGTTTAAATATTACCGACTGGCTTAAGCCACCACCTTCAGTGGCAGTTAATCCCGCGTTTGTATTCGACTCTCAAATAAATGTTCGCTTTCTTTTCCCTTTTCATTACTTCTTCGCTTTTGAATAACCTCATTGCAAGTCGCCTAATTGAAAGAAGCTCACCAAATTTACATTTTCCGTCTTAATAATTTAGTAAGTATTTTTGAGCTATACCACAAACATTTTTTTCCTGATAGTTTTTATTTAAACACCGGAACGCAACATTGCATTTGCTCTTTTTAAAGCAAAACGAAAGTTAAAACAAAGTATTTAAACCGCTATTTGCCTTTCTTTCAATAAATAGTTTGTAAAAAGTCGAATTTTCTCGCTTGAACGCCTAAAAATCGAATATATTAAGACATCTAATTCTACTCACAATGCATAATCTTTAGCTTTGAAATACTAAGAAACAGGCTAAACCCATATTCTTAACTCCATAGTCAAAAGCAACCGGGCGGGGATCGAACCCTCGATGCATATGCTCCAGCGCAATCACATTAACCACTCGGTCACCCACGCTCTGGCCATCTCACTCTTGCTCGACTTCTGATTCTCAATGCATACATCAGGTGTTGCTAGATCTCGGTCACCTGCAACTTTGTACGTAAAATTAAAAAAATCGTCCACCCTCCAGGTTAAAAGTAATACATCAACAAATAAATACTATAAACATTGACTCATTCGCTACATCTCAAGTCTGGGCACAGCCAACGCCCCAATACTATTATGTGGATTACATAATACGTAGTAGCAACTTACTGAGTGATTTTGTTACAGGTCTGATACTCTACACAATGCAGCAATCGCAAAATTTTTCCGCGGGATTGTTCACGGTAAACAAATCTCAACAGACACCTCACAAGGCAAGAGATAACCCCTTCAGACCTGAATAATTTGAGGGGTGTAATTTGATTTTCTTTAAATATTTGAGTAATAATTCTCTCCGGAAGTCCCTCCGGAAGACTTACAGAAAGTTTGATACATTTTTGATCATAAATAAGCTATTTAGAGTACAGTAGGGTAGAGTAGAGGGATGTACAGTATGCTGCACATGCAGAATCACGTGCTGCATTTTTTTGATACTTGAAGATGGAAACAAAATGCATCAAAATACAAATACTCAGTCACGACTTAACAAATTTTTGTTAATTTTTGATTCTAGAGATGAATATAGGTTGCGTAGCTGGATAATAGTATATAGTTTCAAAGCTTAATTATATGGAAAATTTTGGAAATTTGCAAAAAAAATTCGTACCCATTGTTTATGCACAAGTAAACGCTACACTTTTTACAAAATATGTGTGACTTTTGAGTACATTTCGCCCCAATTAAGAAGAATATATTATGTACAGTATACTGTAAACCAGGAATGAATGGGGTTAAGAGCAAGACGCACACTCCTTCGCTGCAATCATGATACAAGGAAATTGGCGAAGTCGCCCTGTCAATGGCATCGTTTCTGAGTCTCATCCCTCGTCGAAACAATGCCAAGCATCCCAGAGCATCAACGGAAGGCGACGCGACTCCGCCGGAGGGAAAAATGAATCGCCCCCACTATCCCTACACTTCCAGATTCCACGTTGTTACGTGTGGGAGGCGGGAGACGACGACAATGCTATGTCCTGGAGTAGATCAACGTCTCCGTAACTAGGCCGGCCTATTCGCGGAGATGATGCCACTCGGAGGAAAGTGGGTTACTCGTGGGGAAGGATATGCATAGACGACGCGGGGATGGTCGTTGTGGGAGGGGTTGGAATATAAAGGGTCTTGCTTAGGGGTTTGGCGAGGCTTTGGCTCGGCGAACCCCTGGGGAGGGTCGCGAGCGATCCTGAGGTCAGCAGATCAGGGTCAGGCTGGACATGGGAAGCATGCATCCATCACGAGTGCCCCGCGGGGAAAGGAAAAGACCTCGGAGACTGATTTCAATAGCTTCCGTCGCGACTTCTTTTAGCGCAGAGTTCGAAATTTTTACTAAAAGCTCACAAATTATTACTCGTGAATGTAGCAAAATTGAAAGGATAGGGGCGGTGAAAATTTCGAACTTCATCGCATTACCATGGTCAGTCACGCTGCACACATTTGCAGGCTGCCAATTTATGATACATATTACACCCAATTTAGAACAAGACAGTTTAGTCAGTTTAGTACGTATTATTATGAGGGTTACAATAATTTTTGTACTGATCATTCACTGTGATGGTAATTGAGAGTAAAATTTCATTGTGAGATAACTTTACGGCACAAATCCTGGCTAAAATTTCAGCATGACGGTGATTATGTGAAAAAAATAAATGAGAATATGACAGAATGGGTGGATCTTGGTAGAGGAGTAAGGCAGGGATGCTGTCTGTCGCCAACCTTGTTCAATATATATGTGGAGGACATGATCCATAAATCTTTTGATGGGAGAGAGGAAGGAGTCAGCATTGGAGGTAGGAAGATAAGTAGTATAAGATTCACATATGACATGGTAATATTAGCAGATGATATGCAATCACTTCAAAGATTGATAAAGGTTTTGGAAGAAGGGATGAAGATAAATCCAAGGAAAGACAAAGGTGATGCCAGTAAACTGTGAAAATTATACGAGTGTGAAAATAAATGAAGGTATAATAGGAAAAGTGAAAAGCTACCGGTACCTGGGAACGATGGTGACAGACGACTGGAGAAGTATTGCAGAAATAAAAGCAAGGATAGCAATGGCAGAAGAGGCCTTCAGCCAGAAGAAAAACCTGCTATGCAATAAAAGCCTGGATCTGGAGCTGAGAAAGAGACTAGTTAAATGTTATTCATGGAACGTTTTCATGTATGGATGTGAAGCGTGGACATTAGGTAAGAGGGAAAGAAATATAATAGAAGCTTATGAAATGTAGGTGTGGAGAAGGATGGAAAAAGTAAGATGGGTAGATGAGATGAGAAATTAAGAGGTTTTGAGCAAAGTAAAAGAAGGAAGATGGCTCCTAAAGGAAATTAGGAAAAGGAAAGGAAACTGGTTGGGCCATGTGATGAGAGGGAAAAGTATTATAACTGTAGCACATGAAGGTTCAATTGAAGGAAAGAAAAAGAGAGGAAGTTGAAGGATTAAATTGGTGGATCAGGTGAAGAATTTCAGCTATGATGAAGCAAAGAAGGAAGCTCGGGACAGAAGCGGATGGAGACAGCAGTGGTGTACGGGACCTTCCAGCAGGCAGAACACTAGATAATGATGATGATGGTGATTATGTGGTGCGGTGACCATTATTTTACTTATTGAATATGTATTTTCAGTATTCACATAGTATAGAGTGGAATTTAAAAATTAAGAAGTAAAAACGGTGCAAATTTCCACGACAGACCCAGAGGATATTTTCGTGCCGCCTCACTACATCTCTAGGTCTGACAGAAGCGATAAAATGAGAGAGATACATTGCCAAGTAGATAGGAACATAAACTCGTTCTTTCCGCGCACAACTAGCGATCTCAATAAAAACTGAGCCCCACTAAATAAACTTCCATGATACACGTCACCATTTCACCTCCAAAAACCTTATCCCTTACATCTTTACACGGCTGTTGTCCTAACACCCCCTCCGCACGCCCATGCGGCAGCTCACAGTGTAGTGTGTAAAGGTAGATGTAGAATACGTCCTACCTCTCCTTATCCAGTCCATTAAACCTATATTCATCCTTCTCGTTACCCGCTTACCCAACATTCTTCTCTACATCACGTCTTTGTGGCCCTTCTCCCCTCATCACCTCTTCCAACCACCTACATTACCACTTCCGAATCTCCTCTATAAGTGTCCTCTCTAGATCTACTCTACAAAGCTTTTCCTCCTTTGTCGTCCATACTTTCAACAGCACGTTTACTGATTTATCGATAAATTGAATCCCGCGCTCCACTAATTACACTCCCATAATACACGTCAACATTTTACCTCCCAAAACCTTGTCCCTTACAAATTTACACGGCTCGTGTTCCAACACCCCCAGCCACACGCCCATGCGGCGGCTCGCAGGGTAGTATAGATATAGATGTAGATATAATTGAACATTGGCCCCGGATTTCAATGTTAATGCATCATCGTCAGGTGGCAAGTAGTGCTAAGCGCGCACAATTTATACAAAAGGGCGGCGGGACGGAAAGGGCTAGGTAGAGGAGGTGAATAGGGAAAAACACTAGGGTATGGTGAATAATTACTGCTTTTGCCCCTTCCCCACCTCCACCATCCCTTAGCGATCCCTCATCACTGTCAAACTATTTATAAATTGAGCGCAACTAGCTCCGTTTGTTTTCTAACGTTGATGTATCCATGCTGAAAGCTGAGGCGACAGAAAATTTAAAATGTGTAAAATCTCACGGTTTTCATTTCATCTCTTAATTATAAGTTTTCCCGTGATTTAATGGTGCCAAATGTGATGATCAATTATAGTAACTGAGTAAGCAACATACAAATGAATGTAATGACCAAAAAAGTAGAAAGAATAACAATATAACCGATAAAATTAACGGAGGCCACTCACCAATCGGCAGACGCTGTGTGAGAACTCGTTGAAGGAACAACGAAGATTAGCGAAGAAGAATAATTCCTTGTCCTAATAAAGAAGAAGAGAAAAGAAGACAAGGTAAGTTAATGTGATAGACAGTAGACCTTAACGTAGTCTTGAGAGAGGTTAACCGCTACATTTTTGAAATTAGCTATAATAAATCGACCGTCAATTTCACATACGCCCGGTTTAATAACTTGTAAAATATTTTCTCGGTGTGAATGGTGAAGCTAATGCTTTCTCAAATAGACAGTAATCAAGTCTATGAACCTAGAGTTAGAATTGATACACATGCAGATGATCTCCAATCGAGGACTTTGGAGACCCTTTATTGAAAAATTTCATGTATAAACTAAAATACTTCAATCCCGCTATAATTGATTAAAAAATGATATCAAAGCATTTAAAAGTGATTTTCCGTAACTAGTGAGTTTAACTGTTTTATTTGGTAAACAAATACTATGTCTATACGCTGAGAAGAGCAATTAGAAATTTTCCTCATTAAAATTTATTACTTAAAATGCAATTCGATGCATAAAAATTAGACAAATATAGGAAAAATCAGATAAATGTAGTATAACAATTTTTAATAGCACTGTAATTGTAGCATTTATATTATAGTGTATTTTATTACCTGAGTATTTTCATCTTAATTATTAATTTTTTTATCCCTAAAATCAAAAAGTTGATTCTAAAAGTCAATTATTCACATAAGAAAGTTCGCTTCAATAAAAGAAAATCATCATTCCCGAAAAATAAAAGCCAGTTACATGGATAAAGGAAAGCCGTCAGTGATTATTGCTAATGTATTTGCACAACGTAATACACGATATTTTCACGAAATAAAATAAGATGGGAATTAAATGTCGCAAGGAGTACGGAGAATACAAAATACAATTTTTTTTAATTCCATAAACACATTTATTACCACAAATATAAAAATTTACCTGAAAAATTAAAATTTTACAGTAGAAATTCATTTGGAATACCGTCTAACACCTTAGAAAAGTTAAGTAGAAAAAGATAAGATTAAAATAAAAATTACGACTTTTAATAGCTTTATTTCATTAATGTTAGTAAATCCCACTGCTTGTTTGCACTTTATCAATAATTTTGGATGCATCCGACACAATGTTTGCATTGCCAGAGTTCCATAACCAAGGAGTTACGGTCTCATGATCACAGGGCAATATATGCTTTAGAACATCTACCATACCACCTCCTAAAGCTTTGGAGTTTGAGTGCGAGTCACTCTTTAAGAAACTAAGGGCCGTTCAAGTTTTACGTAATACAGTTTATGCCATTTTTGACCCCACCCCCTACCCGTATGTAAGACAATGTAAGATTTTCCCAATCCCCCCTCCCTCTCAGTCTTATGTATGATGTTAGATATTTGAATTTGTTCTACATTAAATGCTCGCATTGGTTGAGCACGGAGGTAATGTAGCTAGCCAGTCCGGCGGCAGAAAATAAGCATTGGTGTAGCGGTGAGATTACGGAAAATACGTCATTAACCAGCGGATGCTCCATATCACTGCTTTAATTCAGAAACGATAGTGTTTCAAGACGGACAAAAATCTTACGTAAACTGGTTCCAGACCCCCTCTCTCCCCTACATAAGACAATTTAAGATGATCCCAACCCCCCTGCCCTCAAAAACGTCTTACGTGATACTTGAATGCTATGGTGCTAACAGTCATAAAGTGATACTTGATAGTGAGTGAAAGTGAGTCAACGTGATACTTGAATGCTATGGTGCTAACAGTCATAAAGCAAAAGTCAAGTTGTCGTAAAGACGACGTCATTTGCGGTAAACTTTCACCTATGGTTGTAAAATTGGAGCCTTGAAACGATAATTTTCTTTCAACTTCCCAAAACAAAGCGTTCGGTCAGAAGGAAGCGGGAATAGGACTAATTTGGTACGAAGCAGCGAGACATTCTTAAAGGGGTGAGGGAATGAACATGGACTGTGATGTGCCTGTGTTGGGGTTCGGCATACAGCGAGGGGTATGAGAGGGGGCTGAAATGAGAGCTGAAAGGACGGGGTCGGGAGATTTCTTTCCCGTGGAAGGGAAAGTTGGGAAATTAATAAGTAGAAAGAAAATCCGAGCGAGCGTTGTACTCATAAGAAGAGTCCTTAGTTTTCAGAGAGCGTGGATCTTGTGACTCGCGAGAGACAGGATGAAGGAAAAGCCCAGGAGAGGGAGAGAAAGAGAGAGAGAGGGAGAGTCAAGACTTCTCGTAAGGATGGAAAAGAAGAAGAGAACGCGCAAGGAAGGGAAGAAGATGAAGATCAGAAGGGTGGTACAGTTTGTCCTCCTTTTTATTTTTTTATCCTCCCCACCCTGCCTTTGCGAACCGAAGGAAGGAGGCCTAAAGGGGAAAGAATTGACGAAAAACTTTGAAGGAACGGATAAAATGTAAGCGATGAATGGAGGATAAAGTGAGGCATCCTTGTTAGATCAGGCGTTTCGGTATGGGGATTTAAACGGTATGGTTTTACTTCCTTCGGTAAAGCACAAATAAACATGCGTCTTGTTGACTGTTGATGATGGAGCAGCCATGGCCTGTTGTTTTTCTCCCTTCAAGGCAAACAGCCGTCCGTAAACATTCAACAAAAACCTCGCCGATTTCGATACATCTTGTATTTCAACCTTATTTTTCCTCCCTAGCGGTGGTGTGTTTCTTTTTTCGGGCTAAGGTACAATTAAGTAGGGCGTAGGTTCATTGAATGACCGCCAGGTATCAATAATATTTAACTTAGAGGGCCAGTGTAGCATTGCGAAATCGATTCTCCGCAAGAACTCGTTCTTCCCGCGCACAGTAAGCGACCACAATTAAAACTTAGCTCCACTAAATACACTCCCATAATACACGTCACCATTTCATCTCCCAAAACCTTACATCTTTACACGGCTGGCGACCTAACACCCCCTACCACACAATCATGCGACGGCTCGCAGGGAAGTATGTAGGTGTAGAAGATGAATGAGTCGTAAAAATGTTGAACTCCCGAGAGTAACCGGGGAGAAGCGTTTGTAAAAACTAAATATGTTCTTCAAAATAGTTATTGAAAACTAGAGAACAGTATAGAAAAAGAGATGCAGAATAAAAATATTCTATACCTTATATTTTAATATGAAGTAATATATAGCTAAAATCATTGTCAAGTTGGTTAGATTTAAACTGAAAAATCCGCGAAGCTATCCAGGTTTAGACTCGGCTGCAACAATTGAGGCATATGAAGAGGGAACTACGTCATAAAATTTTAGCCTGACAACCAAAATAACAAACGCATTACGCAGCGGGAGTGGTGGATAAAAAGGGGAGACAAAGATCTCCACAATGGAGCCCAGGTGCGGTTCACCGATGGCTCCAAAAAGGAAGGCAGAGCAGGGGCTGGGATTTACTGCCAGCGCCCAGACAAGAGAATCACCATCTCACCTGGAGAAAATGCTACAGTCATTCAAGCGGAGGTGTTTGCTCTACTGATGTGCGCACACGCTATCAAGGAATCGCGTCTCAAGGGCAGACCAATCCACATATTCACCGATAGCCAAGCGGTTCTAAAGGCCCTAGCATCACCGATGTGCAGCTCAAAACTCCTCCATGAATGCCGTGAAGTGCTGAACTCGTTGCACAGTCTTGGCAAAGTGGAACTTTTCTGGATACCCCCTGGGACGAGGGTATAACCGGGAACGAGATTGCGGATCAACTCGCAAAATAAGGCTCAGACCACACACCGATAGGACCAGAGCCTCACATTTCAATCGCATCTTCAGCAGGAATAACTGAGATCAAGAAGTGGGGTCTTGCCCGCCATTCTGAGACCTGGCGAAATACACAAGGGCTCAGACAAGCCAAGCTTTTTATAGAAGAACCCAAACCGGTACTAGCAAGAAGATTCTATTGCTAAACAGAGGTCAACTACGCACGATAGTGGGACTCCTAACTGGACACTATCTGGTCATGAGGCACCTTCATCTCTTGAAGCTGGCGGACTCCACCAGATGTAGATAGTGCAAAGAAGAGGACGAAACAACATCGCACTTTCTCTGTGACTGTCCTGCCTTGATGAGGACCAGTATAAGGCATCTAGGATCTCCTTTTCCCGATTCCGGCTGAAATCAGGATAACTCCTATAGAGGATATGCTGGCCATCAGTAAGGCCATTGGACTCCACGGGTAACCAAGATATGGATGGTTAGCACAAATAACCAATAGGTCTAGGTGCCTCAGGTCCTCCTCGGAGGAACTCCACCAACAAAATCTATTCTAATATATTGCAGTGTTGTTTTGCGAAAATAAGAAAGTTTCTTCTGCTCCAAGTTCAATACTTTTATCACGGCAGTGACAGCTATCTAACAGTCCTATGGGGTAAAAACTACTTTTTTTTCAAACCCGGCATAAAATTCCCATGAATGAATTCTGCTGCAAAATATCTATCTATAGGAAAGTAAAAATACAGAAGGTATACGTAATGCGTTTGTTATTTTGGTTGTCAGGCTAAAATTTTATGACGTAGTTCCCTCTTCATATGCCTCAATTGTTGCAGCCGAGTCTCATATAAATATGTGAGGGAAAATATAGGTATATCAAAAATCGATCGGGAATGATGGGTTGCTTTTGCGATAAAAAAAGCAGTTCGTATCCCTCTTCATATGCCTCAATTGTTGCAGCCGAGTCTCATATAAATATGTGAGGGAAAATATAGGTAAGTATATCAAAAATCGATCGGGAATAATGAGTTGCTTTTGCGATAAAAAAAAAGCATATACTGAATGGAACGGAAAAATAATTTAAGACGCTTCCAGGAAAAGCAGTGACGTGAAATGTGGTTGAATGGATGATAATAATAATATAGGCAATTTTAGAGCTGCATTAGGTCGGACTACAGCATCAATTTTTTTATACAATTGGTACGACTCGAAATTGTAAATTTTACACCTGGAATTAAGGTCTAATCGATAAACCGCAAATTTAACCAGAGATTCATGCTTTTTAGTACCAGTTTTTTATCATCAAATTTGCTGTAACATCATTTTTTTGACATTAAGAGTTGAAGTGTAAGGAAAAGACATCAAGTGTTTAAACTATGGTCGATCAGTATTAAAAAGTGTTTGGGATTTACATTTATTTCATTCTTACCATCGTGGAAAATGTTCCATTTAAAAAATCTTCAATGAAAACGCACTCGGTGAACGTTATACGTACATTTACATGTAGGTTTATGCTTGTGTATTCCTCTTCATAAATTTTAGAAATTTTGCTACATCGTCCTTACAGTAACAGTAATATACTATTCTAAATTTTCAAATTTATGCTCGCTCAAAATTAACCATTCAACTATACTGGAGAACAACCATGAACATGAGAATATCACTCGTATTTCCAGAATTCATGACGACATTTCCCGATTCCACCCTCCCTCAACCAGGATAGAGAAGCCGGAGGTGGGAGTTGTAGTAGGCGACCCTGGCGATACCAACGTTCCCTGGCGCCGGCACGTCGCTTCGAAAAGTCCGCTCAGCAAACGCCAACCGCTGCACGGCGATGGGGAAAGCACGATCCAGGCTCACCCAGCATATTTCCAGTAACGAAGCTCCTATTTCCATCCCCTCTACGCCACTATTACTCCGCCTCACGCCGAGGGCATCCTCTGAACGCTTCTGGGGGGGTGGAAAATGCACACGGGAACACATTCTGTAACGGAGGGATGGGACGAGCGACTGAGAGGAAGTTGTGCAGCGGCCATGAACGCTAATATTTCGAAGGTTTTTTTTTTATTTGCAGCCGACTTCCGCCCGAACCGAAACATCGCGCGACATATTGCGCGGAACACAGCGGGTCTGGACACACTGCACGACGTTTTCCATCTCCCATTCCTCTCTCCTCCTCCTCGTCTCGTCTGTATCTACTCTTTTCTACAACTACATCTCAACGAATTCACGAGCAACGAATGCCACGTTTTTAACCATTTAAGTGAATTTTGTCCTATATTTCCGTTCACGATCGACGAGGCCAGCACAATCTTTGATCTGTATTCAGTCATATCAGTCATGAGTATGAGAAGTTTAATTCATTAATTTAGTTCTTTAATTATTTTTTGCATTCTTTAATGCCCATGTTGAATAATTCTACAAACAAAAAAACACTATGATATAAAATTTATGGAGCACGGCACTCTATGAATCGGAAGCATGGACGATTGGAAAATCTGACCAGAACAGATTAGAAGCCTTTTAAGCCTAGTGTTGGAGGAGGAGGCTGAAGGAAAAATTAAGAAATAATGATGTTTACAGTAAAACAGAGGAGGAAAGGACCATATGGAACACCGTACAGAAAATAAGAAGCAGAGGAAGGAAGAAGAAAACAAGAACTACTCTTTTCTACGTCTACATTTCAACGAATCTATGAGCAAGGAAAGTCACGTTTTTAATCATTTAAATGAATTTCTTCCTTTTCCTCGGTTTACGATCGACGATGCTCCAGCACTATACTTGACTAGTCTTCACTAATGTCAGTCGTAAGTATGAGAAACTTAATTGATTAATTCATTTCTTTCATTTTTTTCAATCTTTAATGTCCACATGGAATAAATCTACAAACAAAAAACCCTAGGGGATCGCGTTGGTGCGGTGGATAAAGTATTCGCCTACCATACGGGCGTCCAGGGTTCAAATCCCTGCAGAGGCGGGTATTTTCCAGAGGGAACCCGATCCCTACATGAGTGTTTTGTGGAGGGCATTTCAAGTACAGTACTCCGTCTGTCGGATGAGACGTTAAACCGTGGTCCACTTGGCGCCTTTCGTGAAGAGCAGGCTAATGCCGACGCCGGATTTCTATCCACCCTTCCTCCCCTACCTATCCCCTATGGCGCAAATGGTCTTAGCCGTCGGTTGCCTCCCCAAATTACCAAGTACCAAAAAAAATACAGTGAGAAAAAAATTTATGGAGCGTGACACTCGATGAATCGGAAGCATGAACCATTGGAAAATCTGACCGGAACATACTTATAGCCTTTGAAACCTTGTGGTGGAGGAGGAGGCTAAAGGAAAAATTAAGAAATGATGAAGTTTACCGTAGAATAGAGGAGGAAAACACCATATGGAACACCGAGAAATGTACAGAAGTACGAGAATGTACAGAAGAGAAAAATCAAAGAGATTGAACGCACCCTGATAAATAATGGGTTTGTGAAGAACATACTTAAATGTAAAATAGAGGGAAAAGTCCGCTGTGGAAGACCCAGGAACAAGTTCTTGGACCAAATAAAGAGGAAATTACGTAGGAAAATGAACCAGGAAGTTAAGGAACTAGCATTCGATAGTGAAGGGTGGAAGACTGCAGGCAACAAATCTTAGGATTGAACGAACAATGATGATGGGCAATGAAACATGAAAAAAAATGTCGGATACACAAAGTATAAATTCAACAAGTAATGTATTCCGAAAGAGTAGAGAACTTTTAGATAATATTTCTCAACACCACGACTATCAACGCATGAAGACGCGACTAAATGTTGTTTGGAATATTAAATTTTGTACTTCTGTTTATTAATATTATTATCGCCTCATCTCGCTAGAGACGTCTCACATGATTTCATTTTCTGCGCAAATTAATACCTTGTATTATCGAGAGATCCAAATTATTGGACTTATTTATGAGGCTTCGTCTTTTACCACAACGTCATCATAAGGGCATCCTGTTGGTCGCAAACAATGTATGTTCGTCATTTTACGTGTTTGCGCATAATACAGATATTGTGCTTTGGAGGTGACTCGTAGAATCCTACGTGACTCCCTGCTTGGGCGTGCACTGAGCCGTGAGGGGCACGATAATATTCAACATTTCGGATTTCAAAACTACCACTTACTTCATAACTTGGTAATTTTTGTTCAAAATACGCTATATTCAGATACAACAATTCTCGGTGACTGTACCGATAGTATTCATTATAATCGAAGTATTGGCGTTGTCGAAACCACGGTTGACAATCCATGAGTAAACAAATTCAAATAAAATATTTATGGAGAAAAATTAATGAAATACACAAAGGTGAGTAGGTATGATCACAAATATCCGAAAAAAACCCTAAAACCCTAAACAAAGATTTGACAGAGAACTTTTCACCATATTTACTACTGAACCTGCTTATACTTATCAACTCTTGCTTATTACTCTCCCATATCATTCCATCACCTCTAACGTCTATTTATGAGGCACCCATCTGTCTCCCTGGCCCCTAGTAAGTCTTCAGCCTGCCAAGCTCAAGTCTCTCTTTAAGGAAGGAATTCGTCGATATTTTTCACTTTCTTGCTCCCTCTGCATCAATGAGGGCATTTCACTCATGTGTCAGGAGTCAACACCTTCTTGTCTTTAAGGCTCTCTCTTCCTGTCTTAACCTCTTCCATATTCAATGATAACTTCTACTTAACCACAGAAAAACACACAGAAAAACGCGACCCAGGTTTTAATATATAAGTATTACCTTCAGGTGCATAACAAGTTCGGGAACTCTCTTATACATTGGGGAAAAAGGAAAAAAGGGGATGAAAAGGAGGTGATGATGGGAGGGATGGAAGAAAGGGGTGGAAGATAGAGAGGTGGCAGGTATGCAAAGCAAACATTCATTGACAACACACACATCAGGGTAATTAATTTTCCTCAGAATTTCTAATTGCTCGAGGGCATCGAGCTCACGTAAATTGTTATTACATTGTAGGATTTTGGTTTCAAATGCACTCCTATGACTGCTATTTATGTGTGTTTATTGTGGTTCAGTAAAAGTTATTTTTAAATATGTCTATTAAAACATACCACCAAGTTAACAAAGATACTGTTTTATTTAACCTCTTCCAGTACAGTGTTCTTTTTAATACGGATTCTAAGTGATTAATTGATTTAAAAAAGTGGGGAAAGTAGAACACCCCGATATCCTCTTGTATTTTAATTAAAATTGTGAACATATTAATTGAAATACGTCATACAAATAAGAATAAATAAAATCAAAATTCTTGGGTAAAGAAACACTTTCTCCTTTAGTGCCCTTTAAAAAATCGGATGGGATATCTGTTGATTATGGACCCACCATACTGGCTTCTGGCAAAGGGCGTGTGACAGGGGGTGCAAGAACACCAGCCCTGTAAAGATGTAAGGTTTTGGGAGGAGAAACTGTTCGCGTATTATGGGAATGTATTTAGTGGAGCTCAATTTTTATTGTGGTCGCTTAATGTACGCGGAAAGAACGAATTTCTTTACCTATCTTTTCCGCAATATATCACCTATTTTATCACTTCTGTCAGTCTTAGAGATGTAGTGAGGTGTCATAATAATATTCTTTACCGCTCTGAAACACATCAGTTCCTAATTTCTCAAGCAACCTAAGCCTAATGCATAGTCTCCGAGTCTCTAAAGGCCGTTTAAATGGGGAACGTAATTGCTCAAGCTAATGTATGAGCAATCGTGAATTTAATGAAATGCACCGTGTAAAGCGGCGATATTCAAGAACGCGTGCACGAATGCATGAATGCAAGACGTCAGAATAGCTCCTGTTCTAATTCGGTGGTCGCATTCTTGCAATTTGTACAAATAGCAGTCCATCTAGCTGTCGCAGAATTAACGACATCTAAGTTCATGGGAAGTTGACTGACGAATAGGTTTGATAGCCTGAGCGATGGGTGTTTACAGTTATTCTTTGTGTGGGAGGATAAGTACAGTTACTCGAAGGACGCTGAGTGCGCGGTGGAGAAAAGTCCGTTAGTTAAAAGCTTAGTGCCCTTTAGTGAAGTTAAGTTGATTATGAGCTAGTCTCTAAAACACGTGTTCGCTTTAATTAACTTGGTGAAAGAGAGGCCGTATTTGTATGACCCAACCAGTGCTTATGCGTGCCAACTAGTGCCACCATAACCTTATTTTTCACTGAATGTCAACAGCGTCGTGTACTGAATATCGTGTCTCTCCTGTTTGAACAAAACACTCAATCTTAGCGTACTTATCGAACTACTGGAATTCACGAATGAATGCATGCTTAAAACCACAGTGTAAAGCAGTCACGCATTCGTTTTCGCAATAATTATTGCACTGCAGATTGTGGAATTAATGCAGTGTTAGGTTGTGCAATTTTGTGCCCCGTGTAAAACGGCCTTAAGGGCTTCCACCTTAATCCCTTTAAAAGTTGTGAAACACTATAGGGTCGCCGGTAGCATTTTTAACGAAGCGTGCTGCTTTTCTGTGTATTTTTGCATTTTTTGGTTAAATCTCTATGACCAGTGTTCCTTTAGCCGTTGTAGTTGTGCTAGAAATATTTCATAGATATCCATTTTCAGAGCAAAATTTAATCAATGAGTATAACTGCCACATAAAAAATACTTCACATTGACGTTGCTATACTGACAGCGCTACTCACATCCCTAATCTTCCTCGTAACTCTTCCGTCATCTCATTTCACAAACCCTTCATCTTCGGTGTCCCTTGCTTCCCGAGACGCACACTCAGAACTGCCACATAAAGCACATGTTACACCCCCTTCAATCCGTCTTTCCTCATCACACACAACCCTTATCCCCGGCCCTCAACACTCCCTCATCCCTCTCCTCTTCCTTTGAGGAGTACAGTATCCATTTCAGGGCCGCTCCTGGTTCCAGGGCCGACCCCTTCTCCGGCACCGCACATATTCCTCCAAGTCGTCCACGACCGCGCTCCTGAAAGATACGGGGGACCATCTTAATATCTCCCTCGACCCGACCAACTCCTTCCTTTCCTCTTCCCTTTCGCCTCCTTTGTCATTTTTTCTCTTCTCTCCCTTTCATATCCTTTGGCCTCGCAGACACAAGGGTGGCGTTGCTAAAGGGGCGAGAGGACCGCGTGGGCGGTGGAGAAGTCGGAGGAGACAGCGCACGCCGTCGGAATATTAAGTCGTGACAAATGAAGCGAGGCGATGGATGTTTGTTTGTCCCCCATGGTGGTGGCGGTTATATAAAAGGATGCCACGGCCAAAGGAAAGGGATGAGAGAGCATAGGGTATGGCGGATACTATATGTTATGACAGTGACGTAGCCAGGAGGCTTCGCCCCATGGTTTACAGACTCCCAACCGAATACTTTCTATGGGCACTACAGGAGAAAGTACTTTTTTACCTGAGTATGTTGATTTTATTTATTCTTACTTTTATGATTTTTTTCAATTAATAGTTTCGCTATTTTAAAGCCTCACATGAAGGATTTTTCATGAATTCAAACATTTTTCCATAATAAATTGCCTTTAACTCTAGGACGCCCGGACTTTTCAGCATCATTCAACGCCCAAAGCGGGTCATTTTGACCCACAGTAATTAATGAAATTATTCCTCACTTTGCACTATTAAGTTTACATTTTTACAGTTTTTACTACAACATGTCACTCTTTCTCTTCACATTCATCGATTATTTCACTTTATAACTTTCATAACTTTGACAATATCGATGATTTATTGATATATAAACTTACGACATTTGTGTCAATTTATCGTTTTTTCAATTTTATTCCATTTTTCTTGCTTATTGTGTCATAGCTCAATATACTACGAAGACTTTTCACATTATTTAATACATATCTATTATTTTTCCATGTTTGTTTGCAATAAATAAGTTTAAAAGTATTATTTTTCGGTCGAAGTAGGAATTTTCCCGAAAATCAATAGTAACTAACTTTAGGATACTTATTATTGCAGTGGTGCACATGTATAAATCTGATGTATTAGGAATAAAAAACATTGCATTGTTTATAATAATAATAATTTTACTGTTTTTTGTTAATGCATTTGGCACATGTGTATACAATTTTTTTATGGCACTTTATGGCATTGTTGCAGAATTGGCCTTTTATTTCCTATATAATTCTATGTAGTTTGACACCTCAGCCTGTTTGCATTCAATATATTATAATGTCAAAAGGTTGTTCCAGACCCCATCTCTTATTCGTGTAACCACTGTGTAGTTTCTCTGCAAGTTGATGGATGAAATTTATTCGTGAAATTTTCCTCCCAGTGACGGCTTTGTATATCACAACGGAATTGATTGCTGCCAGGTCTAGAAAGTTATGGAAACTATGAATAGGCCATCTTATTGATAATGCTTTGACTATCTACTGCGTTTCAATTTTTTCCACTACGTCCACCCAATATTCGTTGCATTATAGTGCGACACAGGGCAAGGAATATTTTCTCAGAATTAGTTACACTAACACTGGAGTGAAGAGAACTCATTACTAGGACATATTCCCCACAATTTCCTTGCTAAATCTTTAATGTAAAATGGTAAGATTTCAGTACTCCAATGGAATAGTTTTCCATGCATTTTTTTTAGAGATCGGTACTTCTCTTCTAGAGCGATTCACAGTTCCAACTAAAATAGTGGATTTTTCCTCGAGAAATTGAGTCAAATTTGAGAGATGCTAAGAAGTTGTCTGTGTTCGTATTTCTGCATTGGCGAAGAAAAGGCAGCATAAGACGCATACTACACAGTCTGAAATTCGTTGACTATTTATACAGTTATCCGTGACCGTGTCGTCCTCCTCCTCTACTTACAAGATGTAGGACTGTTTCATGACAGTTTTCGTCCTACCGAAATTAAACATACCTATTACAACAAAGTTGTGAAAAATATGAATGTACTAATCAAAATAATATAACGTTTTTTGCCAAATATTTAGCTCATCTGTAGATGCACTTTTTTCTTTCTTGACAGCATTCATCGTCATTTTCTGAAGAATCGGTTGATTCTTTGCTAGTTTCAAATTTCTGCTCATCATTGGAGCTGTGAATTAGAAACTCTCCACCATCCGACTCATCCCCCTGAATCATTTGCAGCTCCGCACGAATTTCAACAGATGGTGATGAGCGACTCAGAGACATGCTTGAATACAGAGAAATTCAAAACCACTATCACCATCAAACTCAAAATTTTAGCTACAAACTTTACTCTGTGGAACAAAGAGGAAGACTGAATTTGTATTATCCACTTGTAATTTGGAGAGAAAAAGTAGAGCTGGTGGCAACAAAGTGAGCATAGTCCATACGCCAGTAAGGCGCAATATTGTTTTCTCTGCACTCTAAAATAGTGATAAGGTATACTGTGCATTGCCAACAAATTAATTACTAAATATGCCATGAATCGACCGGACGAAAAATGAGAAGGATGGGGATACGTAGTGGAAGGAAGGAATATGAGAATATTTTTGAAATATGATCCAGGCATGGAAGGTAACCGAATGAGGAAGATAGGAGAAAGTGGGACGGACAACATGTGCAGCAGAATAACTAGTAAACACTAATAAAAAAGAAGTTTTGGTGATGATACAAAGTGCAAATACATATCTGGGTCAAAATGACCCGTATGGGCGTTCTAGGTAAATTCTAAAAAAACTAATGTACGGATTACTCCAGGAAGGTGAAAATTTTTGGACATAAAGGCATGTTAAAATGAATAAAAGTCACGAGAGGAAATCCTGTTCTCATTGAAAATGAAATAAAAAAATGAATTTAAAATCACGTTTGGGTCAAAATGACCCGCCTGGGCGTTCTAGTGTTAAGCCGTTTTCTTGGGCCACAGAAAATATTAACCAGCTCTCAAAACCTCGTGGAGGGGTCGACACTTATTTGACCGAGACCCCCAGACCCGAACACGGAATCCGAGCCTCAGTTTTGACTCTTCATGCTTTACATCCTCCCAACCACTTTTTAAAAGCACTACTGGAGAAAGTATTTTTTTACCTATGTTGACCTGATTTATTCTGATTATTATGATTTTTTTTCAATTAATATGTTCGCAATTTCACAACCTCAAATCAAGGATTGTGCACAATTTCAAACCTTAACGTTTTAGAGGGAGTTGTGCAATAAACAGTCAACTTGTTAATATTGCTCTTTTCAGGTATTCCCGTCGCGTTTGGTTTTTTTGACAACAGTTTCTCCCCTCTTCCTGGGGGCGTCTTCAGGTCCGTTGGACATTTTGTAATTGTTATATTGTTATACAATTGTTATAATTGTTATACCATTACAAAATGTCCAACGGACCTGAAGACGCCCCCAGGAAGAGGGGAGAAACTGTTGTCAAAAAAACCAAACACGCGACGGGAATACCTAAAAAAGAGCAATATTACCAATTATAAGAGTCGCGGAAGCCTTCAAAGAATCAGTCAACTTCTTTGTTCTTTTATCGGAATTGTGTAATAAATACGAGACATAAGATATTTTACGTGTATTTTGCGCGTGCATAAAGCACAAAGGGCTGTAACTTCTGCAAGAAAACTTTCACGTTTTTCATCGGACTATTGCAATATATTATAACAATTTTACGTGCATATGACATTTGAAAGTTGAGTTCATAGTTTTTCATCATTTTTGATCGACATACGTAAGGCAATTTTTCAAATCGGTTCTAACACTGAAGTCGCACCTTAGCTCGTGAATAACTACTTAAGCACAAAATTTAATTTTGGTCCTGATTAACATAATGAGGTGTGGCCTAACCAGAGGTGAACTCTGGTTAGGCCACAACTCGAATACGCCGTGAGTATTTGGGACCCTGGTCTTAAATTTTAATCAAAATAATTAATAAAATACAAAAAAGCAGCACGCTACGTTAAATACAGCTACGAGCGAACACGCTGTGTCTCATGACTTTTAGAGGGATTAACGTGGGAGCCCCTAGAGACTCGGAGGGTACACGCTAGGCTTAGGTTGCTAGAGAAATTCAGAATTGATGTGTTTCAGTGCGACACAGAGAATATTATCATGACGCCACACCACAAGTATTTCTAGGTCTGACAGAAGCGATAAAATAAGAGAAATACTAGACATACAGAGCGGCCTAACAGATGCTACACTACATCTCTAGTTCTGACAGATGCGATAAAATTAGAGAGATATATTGCCGAACAGATAGGCACAAGAACTCGTTCTTTCCGCACACAATAAGCGACCACAATGAAAACTGAGCTCCACTAAATACACTCCCATCATACATCTCACCTTTTCATCTCCCAAAACCTTACATCTTTACACGGCTGGTGTCCTAACACCCCCTGCCACGCACTCATGCGGCGGCTCGCAGGGTATTATGTAGATGTAGATGTACTCATCATGGAGGCCCATACTGGAATGAAATCTTGGTTAAGTCACAGGTTATGAGGGACTGGATTTTAACGGGGTGCAGTTGGTTGTTGGTGGTATTGGGTGCTGGAAAGATAAGCAGCCTGCTGGGTGTACGCAGACATGCCTTCGTAGGCCGAAATGGTCGATTCCTCCTCCTCGCTCT
The DNA here is from genome assembly GCA_963169105.1 of Ceriagrion tenellum. Classification (NCBI taxonomy): domain Eukaryota; kingdom Metazoa; phylum Arthropoda; class Insecta; order Odonata; family Coenagrionidae; genus Ceriagrion; species Ceriagrion tenellum. The sequence continues at coordinate 89,850,540 of OY720643.1, forward strand.
TCGGTTGGAGGTTTAGTGAGGCATTAAAGGGTTGTCTGTCCGTCGTATGAGCGACGGCGAGCGAGACACAACAAAGGGCCGCGGGCATTCATCAACGCGGGCAACATACCACGAGCAGTCTTCGGCCTCGCCTGAGAGAGAAAACTAGGGTCTGTACCCTTAAAGAGTTACGACCAGGGACGGATGAAGGAGGAGACTCGACGGTTCTTGAAGAAGTTGGGATCCCACGACTGGGGGTGAGTCCAGGACTTAACAAAGCACGATCTCATCACATTTATGGTGGTGATGAGAAAGTACCTCTTCCACTGAGTTGAAATCGGACAACAAATTCAAATCATCTCAAAGTTATTTCGCTTTTGAACTAAATCCATTCGCTACGGATAAAATCTCATTTCACATTTTCGAAAAGAAGACGCCATAATCTTAATTTTCTTCCAACTTTCCCAAACTTAGGCATGCTGTCTATTTCAGCTTCATTGTCGTAATCTCGGTCTCCAAATATTTCTTCTCCCTAAAGGTTAATACTTTAAAACCCTTCAGTGAATCCTTTTTGGAGGCATACCCTGTGCACGTTCCTACTATATATCTTTATTATTCGTTAAAACTTCTATCACTAGCTGTACTTCGATTCTGCCATTTTGTCTTCATCTTTTATGTGGTCAGACGTGTACAGCCTTTCATGGATCTAAGGAATGACATTTTTACGTTTATTTTGTAAATTTTGAGTTTCCTTTGAAGTTGTTCTGTTCAGTGCTCCTTATATAGTCCCACATATTCTTTGGTAATAGTTCGTTTTACTATAATATATTTTTTCTCTTCATGTCACATCGCATCCCAAATGTTAAAAGAGTGAATCCAGTTTTAAAATATCATCCTAAATTATTGTCCTTGTCTAGATTTTTTGCTTTACTGGAAAGGTCATTGTCTTGTATTTTGAACAGATATTATTTAGCTATAATCTTTAGATATCAAATGTATTTCAGTGACATCCAATTTTAAATGGTCTTCGTTTTTTTTAATGGTTTTTTGGTAATCGGTTATTTGCATTGCCCTTAAAATTTTGTTTTCTTCCATTCATATTCCTGGCGGCGAAACTATCTTCCATTCTCATAAACAGTCATCTATGTAGGGGAGAGCGGGGTTAAACCGTACAGCAGGGCTAAACCTTACACCCAATTTCCGGGTCTAGATTTGAAGCTAGAGAAGTCCGATAGCAGTCGCTGTCTAGCGACAGACCAAACAAGCCTGCAGGAGTCAGTTCGTTCCGCTGAGCTTACGAGTGTCGGAGTTACACTGAAAAAACTTGTTTTTGTGCGTTCTCCTATAATTTTGGGGCAACGCCAAATAGGAGGTGAGTGGAGAACCTTTACTTATAAACTAGCAACTATCAAACCATAAAAAACTACTGTTCTTAAGCTATCTTTTGATCACTAGTGATGATTAATTAGGTGACGGGTTTCGAGGTTATGTTACAAAATTGCCACGTGGTACAGGATGGGGCTAAACCGTACACTTCTGTACGGTTTAGCCCCGAATGGTTTGTTATGGCATCATTAATAGGGTGGAATTTATGGAATTTTATCACTTTTTGTTAAACGTTTACCTAACACTTTTATACTATTATCAGTTGACCTAAATACTTGACGTCATATAGTGTATTAATTGAGCGTCTTAGGTAATAAATAATAAAAGGTGCTGTAGTTAATAATTCACTTAATTACTATTATTTATTTCCCTAAGCATGTGATTTTTTAACTGTACGGGATAGCCCCTCCTACTGTACGGAATAGCCCCGACCCTCGGAATTTCGTACAGGGACACGTTTTTGTATAATTTACTTTAAAAATATAAAGTGAAATAATTCAAATTTCTTGGCGTCCAAATGGAAGCCAATAATCCAAATTATACATTGTCTATTTTCTTATAATTTTATACCCAATATTAGCTGAGAAATAACAATTCTCGCTTAAGTATACGGTATAGCCCCGCTCTCCCCCAAATAATAAGCAATGCAGGCAAAATGGAGCACCTTGCCTAACTCTGTTTATAGATTCAATTTTTCCGAAAAAAATAACAACATATCTGTCTTTCTGTAGCATGTGCTAAGTTTATCTCTGACCAACAATTTTTGTCGTCTAAGGAATATGACATAAAGACATTTGAAAATTATGAAGAAAATCCATAATCATCTCATTTCACTGGAGTATGTTAATGGAATTACCTGAACCATCATACATTTATCCACTCCTTCTATTACCTATCGTAAACTCTCTGATCAGAAGCAGAGTCATCCCAGCGTATATTCCTCGCAAAATTTGAACTTCTCGAAACTTTATTTCCCGGAACAAATGCAGCAGCGATGAAAAACGATCCTTTTCACCAAGGACTCTCCCAAGAGTCCTAGAGCGTAATCCTCTTAAAATTTTAATGCACTCTGAAAGCAAATATTCAGGCTCTAAGCTTTTTGTCAGAGGATGCTCTATACTGGATATGGGTTAGGAAAAGGATGGTAAACACTTGACTGACTATTTTGCCAGAAAAATGAGGAAAAGCTGTGTAAAACGTAGGGGGAGGAGGAGTGTGCAATTGGTTGGAGAAGTTCAGACAATTGAGAAAAAGTGGATTACGGGTGCGAGTAAAAATAGAGGTTTATGGATGGATGGGAGAGAATGGGAGGGCATCTATTCCTGACATACTCCTCGTCGTGAGATGCGTAAGTCTCAGCCAATCCCAGAAGAGTACCGCTGGGTATACTTTTGCATTGAGCAATGGCAGGAGGGATATTAGGTAAAACGAAAAATGATCTTCAACTTCCAGCTGCAAAAATACGTATCTCATAACCTCTCCCTTCTTGAGCCGTCATATCTAACTGAAAATACTATCCTGAAAAACAGGCAAATGTTGTTTTATTGTCTTTTAATTCATTCAAAAAAAGTTGTCCCATTTGGGCATTACGCTTCTCCTCACGCCTAAAGTGGTGTCACCTGGGGACTGTCTCTCAGAGCTCCAAGTCTACTAGTTACAAGTCACGTGACCGTTTTCACAAGGCGGATGAGTTACTCAGATATACCAAACCAAATACTGGTACTAGTCCAAAAGAATGGTGGGCCTAATCAAGACCATACATAACTCGAATTTTGATGATTACGATACATTTTGGGCCTTTTTCCTTGAAATGTTTCATATTCAAAAGTTAGTACAATGTTATTGAGTGATTGAATATGTGCTCAAAAATAATTGAATGTTCCAACGTATCTTAAAAGATCCCAAGCGAATGCGAGTTTTCGGGTATACCCAACATCATAAGATATAACCATTTATTTCGCCGTATTTCTTAAAGGATGTGCTCTAAATGGTAGTTATTATTAAATCTTGCATTTCAAGAGATCATGTTTATTTGGTTTTATTTTTATTGAATCACTGTTACAACGTAATACTATAACGAAACTTCTTGATAACATACCGGTTGTTGAAGTTAATAATATTCATCGTAACTTACAGCTCGTATTTCCAGTTATTAATGAATATATTATTTAACAGAAACTAATTAATAAGTGGTTGTTCATTACTAATAAGATAAGCAGTGTGGAACTGGACTAGTGTCATTATTTGGTTTAATATATTTGAATAACCCATCCACCTTGTGAAAATAGTCACGTGACTTGTAACTTGTAGACTTGTTGCTCTGAGAAACAGGCCCCTGGTCTCACACACCAACAGTATGATCTTTCTAGTGACACAGAAAAAGTGTGAAACTTGTAAGTTCATGCTTTTAAGTAGCTTCCTATTTCATAATGGTCCTCATATATACTATCCAAAGAATCGCATCGTGTGGGCGCATCGCTACGTATAGCTGCTTTCGACACCGCAGAAGGTTCTTCACCACGTCTTGAATTAACACTACTTTATTGAGCTATATAAGAGATCGTTTGCCAAAAATGTGTATATATAATATCTGAAATATATAGGAAATGAATCATTTTTTTATGCACCAATTTATTGATACGCCTATTATGCTCTAATAAATCTTGTGAAATCTTTTGGTATCTGCGATGATTTTTTTAGATCAACAGTTTCGCCTTGCTATTCTGCCGGCTTCGTCAGGCTTATTGTTTCTTTGCCGTAGGTGGTTGGGCATTTATAGGTTCGAACAACAATGGTCTTCTTTAAAATTTAAAATTTCGGCTGTTAATTTTTTAAAGGCTCAACTTGACCGTTTTTTCTTTTCTAAAAGTCTCTTCCACGTTAATTGAAGTTCATACCCATCAATAAAATAAAATAAAGGATAGAAAATCTCCAAAAGCCGTAAACAATTGGCACCCTTCGTCAATAAACGCCAAATTTGCTGTCTTGGTATGCTGGGAAAACCACAGCAGAGACCAACCACAGCCTCTCAACGAAGAATATCCCCCTGTGCTGGTTTACGGGAATGTTACTTCCTCGCCAGGGACCAAACACAGACGCACACACACAACCAAATAGGATCCTTTGCAAGGGCTAATGGGACCCCGCTAAGGATGTTTGGGTTATAACCTGGGATCCTTCACGGGGCTAATGAGACCCTGCTAAGGATGCCCGGTTATTTACGCAAGCACACTCACAAGCACACAAAATCACTCACTCACACACACAAATTCCCAACTTCTGGGAGAATCAGCTCAAAAAGAGCGTGGTCAAATTGACACAACAGGACGAGGGTGGGGGTCGAATACGCGTATTTCGGCTACAAAGTAGCCCTCTTCAGCGAACCGAAGGTAGCGCGTCACTTCAACGCAGGGTTGAGGTGAGGAGGTCTCATTAGCCCCGTGAAGGATCCCAGGTTATAACCCAAACATCCTTAGCGGGGTCCCATTAGCCCTTGCAAAGGATCGTATTTGGTTGTGTGTGTGCGTCTGTGTTTGGTCCCTGGCGAGGAATTAACATTCCCGTAAACCAACACAGGGGGGTATTCTTGGTTGAGAGGCTGTGGTTGGTCTCTGCTGTGGTTTTCCCAGCATACCAAGACAGCAAATTTGGTGTTTATTGACGAAGGGTGCCAATTGTTTACGGCTTTTGGAGATTTTCTATCTTTTATTTTATTTCATTGTCTAGCCGTAAGAAGCTCACCCCATCTTTGTGATGGCTTTCATACTCATCATCTCTGTTTAGGTTGTTAGGCCTTTTTTTCTATTTCAATTGCTTCTCTGATTAGTGTTTTTTAAAAAACACAAGAGTCCTAATCGGTCCATGACACCAACATCACTACTCGTCCAAATAATTCATGTCACTACCGAGGGGTTTAAAAATGATGTATATATTCATTTGAAATATTTTACCTCTGCCACCTATTCCACATACAGATATACATTGCGTTTAGTTTATTGGAAGTTTTCGAAGCGGCGCGCCAGTGTAGAGTAGAGATTTCTTAAGAAATCTCTACTTCACACTGTGATGTAAATTTCCCGAGTTATATATTTCGTAAACAAAGGATAATGTCTACTTTATGTCAAATTTCACGTAAAAAACGGGTATGCCATTTTGCGTTGCAAAACCAGACAGATGAGAGGCAAAATCTTTAAAAGTCATGGAAAATATAGGCAAAGCACTAGGTTAAATGAATATTGCGTTTTTTATTCCATAAAAATCATACCAACGCAACACCACCTGCTTAAATTCAAAGACTTTCGAATAAAAACGAGATCGCGCGTGGTTTTGAAAAATTGGTCATGTTTGGGCTACTGTATCTCAGTAACGGGTCGTATTTATGTAAAATGGCATATAAATCTATAATTGGTAATCATTTATGAGTATTTACGATAAGTTTCAAGTCTCTATCTCAAAATAAGCCATTTTGGACTTTTATCCGGCTTTTTCCGATTTCGGACCACTGTGCGGCGGGGGACAAAGTCAAGCGCGTCAACCCTCCTTGCTCACCCTTCGCCATAACTGAACCCGCCTCTCTCTTACTGTGCCTCGCATTTACGCTTCTGTGAATGAATTTTATTACGACTCTCGCCACAAGCAGGCCACAATTTTTCGTTAAAAATATTTTTAGCTCACTTCTGAATGTCGAAAGGCTAGTGATATAGGAGTCCACGAAGAAGTCAGATTAAAATAAATTAGAAAGTTTGAAAACTTAGAAATCTGAGTACCACCGTAAAAAAGTTTGAACGAATCTTAAAAAAAACTGGAAATTTTCAGTACTTTTGTCTTGGAATAAACTCATTCACTAGGTATAGTATCCACCCAACCATGTACTTACAGGGCTCAAACTCTAGTGCATTAATATTTTACATAAATAAATGGATATCAGTAATTTTACAAACCAAATTACAATACTATGTTGTAACTTGAAACAAGTTAAGTAAATTATACTTGTAATCCATTTCATCTATATAATGAAGGTAATACAAACATTTTGTCTCAAATAGACACTGATGACGAATTCTTCCATAAAGCCTCCTCAAATATAATAGTAATAATTCGTCTTAGTTGGGGCAGTCCCATCTTCCATAATAATATCTCATCAATATACATGAAATTAGTGTAAGGAAATATTGTTGCCTTTGTGGGGAAAAACGTAAGGAAATAAGGTGTTCATGTCCTACACAAAAAACCCATACATGAAGGGAAGACTGAATAAGCGGTGGAAATCTGTTACGGTAACTCTTTTAAGAGCTACGCATGAGATAAAGATGAAAAAAGAAAAGGATAGTACGTACGCAACTGTGAAATTAAACAAAATGTAAATAAATACATAAAACTAATAAAAATGATTGAAGACATTAAGATAAATGAATTAATAAAGTGAAGATAAAAATCTGCATATAAAATTAATGAAGGTAGCGTCATTGATTAAAGTGCTTGGTGTGATACCGCGCAATCCAAATTGGAGACCCAATCAATGTGAATTAATTTATCAAACATTTAAGGAAAAAACATTACATTACACCGGAAAAAAACTAATTTTTGCAATTCTAAATAGCCAACAAAGTAACGAAAAGTCCTTTACGTGTATTCTTAGTTCAACCAAATCGCACTCATTGCCGATTGATTCCAGAACTCAATCGTGAATCCCAAACGAGTACGTAAGGCTTCTACATTCCTCAACGCTACAACAACAGGTTTTCGCCGCTTTTCTTACCTCCCCTGTCTGTTAAATTGAACGCACCCAGCCTACCTCCCGCTGAGCGCACGTTTAAAACCCCGGGAACCATATTTCTCCGGTGAGCACGCATGAAGCATCTACCGAACCGAGCCTCGCCGCTCTTCTTCCACATCCTGAGAAGGCGTCGTAATACATGGCCGGCATTTTTTTTTCCGTCCCTCATCCGAGCCTCGGACGGGGCGTCGAGGGAACAAATTCCTTGAATCACCCACTGCCAGACGAAGTGCATACTGCTTGTGCAGCTCGGATTTCATAATAAAAAGAGGAGACGAGAATAATTCAAAGCTTCGCGATCGTACCGGTCCATCAATGCTGCTTCACGATCCGCCCCTTGTTATTCCTGCATCCCGCTGCATCAAACTCCCTGTGGATTGCAGTGAAGATGATTAAAAAGATATGAGGCATGAAAAAAGTGAGTGATTCACGTTTTGATGAGGAGAGAGAACCATGTTAACTGAATAGCAAACTTAAGAAAGTAAATGAAACATATTATGCAATCGAATACCTGGGTTACAAATTAAGAAAATCTACAACATTACTGACTGCTAGATGGGCTTGCAATAAAAGTAGAAGAAATTCAGTCATGAATGAGTCAAATATTGAAGAAAGTGTTCCGGTAATGAACGCAAAAATTTTAAGAAATATTTAAAAGTAGGTTGTTTCTTTGGTTTTCTCATGGCGAGAGAGAGGGTGAAAATAACTGACTAAGTGTGTGCCAATAGATCTAATGGCGCGATTGGGACATTCATAATGAGAAATTCATTCGTATATGTGGTGGAAGATTCACTATATCTATATCTACATCTACATAATACCCTGCGAGCCGCTGCATGGGCGTGTGGCAGGGGGCGTTAGGTCACCAGCCGTGTAAAGATGCAAGTTTTTGGGAGGTAAAATGGTAAAATATATTATGGTAGTGTATTTGGGGGAGCTCAGTTTTTACTATGGTCGCTTATTGTGCGCGCAAAGAACGAGTTCTTGTACCTATCTGTTCGGCGGTGTATCTCCCTTATTATATCCCTTCTGTCAGACCTAGAGATGTAGTGAAGCGTCATGATAATATTCTGTGTGTCGCTCTGAAAAATACCAGTTCTGAATCTCTCAATCAACCGAATCCTAGCGTGTAGCCTCCGAGTCTCTAGGGGCTCCCACCTTAATACCTCTAAAAGTTGTAAGACTAAAGGGAAAGAATATTGGGGAGAGACAACTGAAGGAACTAGATCAGAAAAATTGGAGGGAAAACAAATTTGGACGCGAGTGATTAAAATAATGTTTGTAACATGTGTACTAACTTAGGAAAAAAACACCAATATGGACATGTAATATTGTTCTAAAGAGCGATGTCGGAATGGATATATATAACTCCGGAGACAAGTGAGAATAGAAACGTATTTTACAGAAATTTGAGGTAACATTTCAGTAAAAGAGTAAAGTGCGATACGTGCTAATAGACATCATTCAGTTAATTAATTGAAATAGTCACTTTAATAATGGGTATTTAAGGACACTTTAAAGATATTTTCAGCAAGAAGATGTGGCGATTGTTTATTATTTTTATTTTATATTTAAATAAAATGATATTAGGGCAGTCAAGGCCCAGGAACGCCCTAATATAATGAGAGTGAAAAGCCATTTAATAATTGAAGGTCGATAAATTGAAATATTAACAAAGAATAGTAATCGGAAACTAATTAACTTATTTGTTAAATGAGTTCGATAGAGTAGCTTCTAATAGAGTATGGGAAAAAGAAATGGAACCACTTTTGGCCAAATTATATTTTGCTTTGTAAGGATATTCCATCATAATAAAGACAATTTTATTCGTTATAATCACGTGTTAATTATATTGCGTCAATTAAAAATGGACGTCACAATTCTAAAGTGAAATCGATATTGAACGTGAGTAACGTAATATCTTTACTTGTTAGCAAATTCTAACGGTACCAAATTTGGCACGAAATACATAGCTAAGTTAGCGAAGACCTCCAGAAGTATGAGTCGAGTACGATAGAATTGACGTCAAACGGATATCTGGATGTTTTTAAGGGGAAGCAACCGACAAGCGCAGGTCACTTGCATTGTTAATAATTGATGAGTCGTTTCGTACAAGCAGAATTACTCGGGAAATGTACGCAGGGTGGAGATTAACCCACCGTCGGCTGCTCTTTACAATGATCGACAAGGACACCACAGGCCAACGTCCCATCCGACAGCTGGGGTACCACATCTGAAGGGCTCCTTACAGAGCACTGAAATGTCGATCAGATTTATTTTTTACATTAGAAGATATAAGACTTTACGGGTTGCAAATTCATATCTTATTTGATAAAAAATCGCCTTAGATTAAGTTAACTAAGAAAATAACTTCAAGGTAATACATGTCATAGTAATAATGTTGAAACAACAAAATGCCTTCGGATATATTCCCGTCACTTCACATGAAATAATGAGTTTAAACCGAATAATGAGAATACACAGAGAGAAAAAGCATTATGTATGAATCATTAGCCATCATGTGCTCATCACTCCCATAATGCACATAGTTCCATAATGGATAAGAAATAAAGTGCAGCCATGAAATTATAAAAAATCTTACTCCCTCCGACAAAAGGTATACTTTGTATCACAAATATTGTTTCTCACTTGGTTCACGAACAAATTAACATGCAAGACATAATTCCTGATTCTTCATATACCGTTTTCGGTATTGTACAAAGTTGTCTAAGGTGATGTGCTTTAGAATACACTGTGTGAGAAAAGATCTTTTCTACATAATGCACCGTGTAAATTTTCCAACTTCTCTATGGGGCAGAAACATGGACCCTTGGGAAGGAGGACGAGAATAAACAGCAGGAATTTGAGATGTGGGTGTGGAAACGGATGGAGAAGGTGAAGTGGACGCAGAGGAAGACCAGCGAGGAAGTGCTTGAGATGATGGGCGAGTGAAGGAAACTTCTGAATGAAATTCGAGATCAACAGAGTAGGTGGCTAGAGGATGTAATAAGGGGCGAGGGGTTGCTCAAGAATGTAATAGAGGGAAGAATGTAGGGCAAGCGGGGAAGAGGAAAAAAGAGATTACGTTTCATGGACGGGATGAAGAAGGATAGATCGTTTGCTGAGGCGAAAAAGTATATGCTAGAGCAAGATAGGCACATTATAAAGTATAAAATGGGAGGAGAACCGCTGGCATTCAATAAAATCTGCCTTTGCCCGTAGAACACTTAAATTAAAAAAATATTACATCATTCAAATCCTTTGAAATGCCTTCATTAACATTGGGTTTTAAATTGAAGAATCTTCACCACTGCCGTGGTTCAAACCTAAGTCATACGGAAGGGAAGCCAGTACACTAAACACCACACTAATTGGATTTTTGTTAGAGTTCAATTCGGTATCAATGCTCCTCTTCTTAAAAAGAAGCGGAACGTAAAGCATGGTTGACAATGGTTATTTTGTACTCATCCCCCAACCCTTTGAGGTTTCATGGAGGGAACAAATCCTTCAAACCAACACTTATCGTCGCCCGCTTCTTGCGAAGTTCGTACTGCGTGCACACGGCGAATACGATAGTAAAAAGTGGAGACGAGCATATTTCAAAGCTCGGTGATCGTGCGGGTCCATCAATGCCGAGCAGATGCTTCATGATCGTCCCTTGTTCTTCTGCATCCTCCATCAAACTCCTGAGCGCAAAACCAAGGGCTTGCACCGTGCAGCGTGTGCCCGACCTAATTCTATCATTCTGCCAGCAGCTCACCCGTGGAGATGCTTGGAGAAGCAGACGGTGCACGTACCTCTTGGGTGCTTTGTTAGCAGGAAAACCTATCTGAATAGAACAGATATTTCGTGCGCTCGTGAGCAAGGGGATATGCGGGTATGATTCACTGACGACGTGACGTCCGGATATGGTCCATCCTGTGTCCGTTTTTGGGTAAACGCATGGAAAAGATAGCTAAAATGCAAATTTGCGGCTGTCATCGAGGAAATGATTCCACTCCCATACATTAACCATCCCATTCCCATTATTTTACATGAAATAATGATTTACAAACCAAAAAAATGAATACAGAGAGAGAGAAAGCATTAAATATGAATCGGTATAATGTGCTCATCACTCTCATAATGCATCAAGTGCCATAATGGATAAGAAATAAAGTACAGCCATGTAATAATGAAATATTACGCTCCTTTCTACAAAAAGTATAGTAGATATCACAAATATTATTTCTCATTTAGTTCATGAACAAATTAATATGCAAGACATAATTTCTGATTCCTGATCCTTGTAGTAAAAGAAAGCTTAAGAATGCACTATTGAAACCGAAGAGCCGCGGTACAGGCTGTAGTACTAGAGTTTCTCTCGCATTATTCATCACCATAAGTTACAATCCTATAACTTCCTCTCTACAATCTTTTCCATTTATATCCAATTCTATAACACCATTCTAATCGTTTTAAAGGCCCTCATTACCATCTGAACAGATTCTGATTATCACATCTTCATAAAAATCTTATACTTTGGCAGCTATTTACTTCCCTATCGGACCAAAACAATTTAGATTTCCTCAAGCAATTTGAAATTGTCCACACGCCAGCGCAATTTAGCCTCCGTAATGACCATGAATTAAAACCCATTCACCTCTCCCTCATCCCTGTCCCCCAATGCAAGTAATCTCCAAATAACGTCAAAAACATATGTGATTCCCTGACCTTCTATAACCCCAAGCCCAATGAATCCCCCTCCCTCCGACAGCTGTATATAAGCTTGCTCACCCGACAAGAAAAACACCTTAAAAATTGTGCATATGCGCCGAAACCATGGTCGGGTTTTTTGTTAATGAATGTGTAGAATTCACTATTTTACTTCTTCAACATGTTTGAAGCAAGTAATTTCCAACAAGTGACGCCTGAGACCTTCTTAAATATAAATCCTTTATATTTACATTTATTTGTTTTATAGGGAATAATGAATCAGCACCACAAATTGCTAACTAGGTGAACTGAAGTTGAGACAATCAAATAGAACCTGGATCTAAAGACGGCCACATGATAGCGAAAATAAATGCTGACGATGGTACGACACGGTGTTAAACCTGTGATCGAATAAATAACCCTCCAAAATGAAAGAACAAATGTATAGGACGTAATATAAATGGCAATCAAGGACGGCATTCTACGAGCGAATTACGAAAGATGTCACAGTGATGATGCATGAAGAAATAAAGTGACAAGATGTTTGAGTCCACAGCTTTAGAAAATCACTCTTCGGACTAATGATTGTTGGAAATGGTTCTGCTGTAAATGAAGTTTTCTCAAGGGCTCTTTATATGCTTCATTTTATTGCACAAACCAATGCATGAACTTTTTAATAAGTAAAATTGTACAACGTAAAGTTCATGATCGATTGAATGATTGAACCTGCTCTAACTCCAATAATTTTCTTGCATTCTCTTACGATACATTCGTTTTGTAGAATAAAATGTACCGAGTAAAGTGACCCTTGTAGTATTGCTACTACGGAGCACTAACAAAGGCATTTCCGAATTTCAGGATCGTTTATTTGACTACCCGACCAACTTGGGAATGTTTAACGAATAATAATGAATTTCTTTTTGAGGCTTTCGCAGCGCTGGATTGCAGTTCTCTCCATTGTTTTCGGGTTAGCTGCGTCAAGTTTTCGATCGAAGATTAGATCGGGAGAATTCTAAAAAGGCACCACATAACACCGAGATATAGTGCTATGGAGAAGATTGGCCAACGTCTTCCTAACTGTAAAGACAGAATCCCTAACTTGCAATATGAAGGAGTGTACGAGATTCCCTACAGCTCCGGCCAGATATACGTCGGGCAAACTAAGAGAGCCATCTCCGTCCGACTGAACGAACACCGCAGGGCTCTCAAAAATAAGCATTGCAAACTATCAGCAGTGGCAGAACATGCGTTCACTAATCCCGGGCATCAGATTATGATTGATAAAGCAAAATTCCTAGCCAAAGAAAAGCATTATTTCCCTCGCATCATCCTGGAGGCTATTGAAATTGAAAAAGTAGTAGACAATTTCAATAGAGATGATGGGTATAGACTGAACACCGCTTGGAAAAGACTCATACGCAAAAGCGCGCCAAAATCGGGGTCATCCACGGTGATTGGTCTCGCCACTGGTAGGCCAACCTGAGGATGGTATATATACACGGCCATTTCCATCTGTCGGCACTCAGACCTGATCTGAAGATGTGGCCAGCATAGGCCACGAAACGTCATCTGAATAAAACTTGACGCAGCTAACCCGAAAACAATGGAGAGAACTGAATAATAATGAACTTTCCCTGAAAGCTAAAGGGAGGGAATCTTTTCCCAGAAATACCGCTCACGAATAACATAGCAGCCTTTTTAAAGTTATAGTTCGGATGACGTTCAAAACAGGAAGAGCACCTGAAGGACCGTCACTCGCGGTCGGCCAAGTTTTCCGCGAAAGAGGCTCACTTTCAACTTGCAGCATAGCTCCGAACGAGCGGACCACGATTCGAGGGAGACAGATTCGAGAGAGACCACATCGGAAGGATAAGGCAGAAGAGACCCGTTTGGAATTGCAGCGATGCGATCTCGGCAATAAAGTACGGGAAATGAATCGAGGAAATAAAGGGTCTCTTTCTTGCTGCAATGCCTCGGCGAGGAGAAGGCAAAGAGAAATATTCGGCCGCTGAGCACATCGGAAAGCGACTCTTTTTCGATCGTTACCTTCCAGCACCTAACGATAGCTTCTCGTATCCCCTAGCCAGGCAAAAGTAAATCATCATCAAGACTAAAAAAGTTGGCCGTCAACGCAGTCATCCACCCACAAAAGAAAAAAATTAGATGAGTTATTACGAAAGAATAGCGGCCATGTTACCGAACATTTTCGAATTTCCTGATAGTCTGCCATTTTGTTTTCCGATGTTTTGATAGTTCAAAATGAGAAATGTAAAAGTTACCACCACTTAAGATTTTTAGGCATGAATTTTTTGCTTTTTCACGGTCAATTTTTTCTAATTAAAGTCTTGTTTTTCTTTTTCAAGAAAATAATGCTTTTAGAAAAATCTTGAAACTCTTGTTTACGAAGAAAGAAGATAAATTAAAAAACCATTGTACTTAACCAATTATGGTGCATAATTTTTATATTAGGGATGCTTGAGCTAATAATTGAAAAAATTGCTTAAAATTAATACAAAAACTGCACCTTACATCTGTTCCAGATTTATAGTACCAATAAATATTTTATTACTTATTAAAACAAGGAAATAAGTCTGAATTTTAGAATTTTTAGTGAGGCATTATGTCCTCAAGCTAACATCTGAGCCTAAAAAATCTGTAAATTTGATCATATATTTTATATAGTTCGTTAAACATGGCACATTTTCCTTCACTAGGGATAAGCCCAGGTATCGCTTGAGGTGAGTCAAAGGTTATTTTAGACGCTGCCACAACAGGTCTGCGGTTAGGATCAATTAAATTCCTGCAAGGTAGAGGTGGGAAAACTTTTCAATTAGCGGAAAAAGTGAATTCTGAAAGGTACATGCGGGACAGTCTATTTTTAGCTTCCACAATTTTGAAGATTAAATTTACCAGACTTAGACTTGTTCAAAACAAAACAATTCTGATATTTTTATGGAATTTACAGTAAGCCTATACGTTTTGTACAAGTTGTTAATTTATATTTTTTAACTTATTGGTCCAGAAATCTTAACTGACAAAAGATTTAACGATTTCTTCCAGAGTGAGGTTCTGACACGACGCGACCCAATTTTATCAATTAATTTTACTTTTTGAACTAACATGACCGTGAGCGTTTGAAGTCCCCTGCGATTTTGACCAGAAGCAAACACCATTATTGCACCTTAGCTTAGGCTAAAAATAGCCTATATATCAATCAAAAATATCCTTCCAATAGAGGGGTTAAGTGGAGAAGAAACATACCGCTATTGTTGAATTTGACTCGACCATAGGAAAATAATCCTCTCAAATTATCATCTCTTTCAAAATTTTTTCCGCGAACAATACGCGATCACAGTCAAAACTGAGCTCCACAAAACACACTCCCATAATACTTTTCACCATTTCACCTCCTAAAAACATCTTTACGCGGCTGATGACCTAACACCCCCTGCCACATGTCCATGCGGCGGCTTGGATGTGAGATGTGAACCCTAGAATTGTACTGGGTGTTGAGGAGCATTAGAAAATGCTCATTATACGACAAATTACTTCAATATCAGTACCAGTGACATTAAATGAATATTATTGCCTGACCTGATTATTGACTTGAAAACTTTGTATTCCCTCCCCACATGGCAGCATGAAGAAATTAAATGCATTAAAATGGTTAAGGGGTCATCCCGCCACGTACTCTTCACACCATTTCGCCCGCCCGAAATCGGCATTCCCTCCCCGTGCGCAGTGACCTGAATCGCCTCGCCCAGGAGATCAAGATGCCCCGCTAATGATAATCTCCTACTTCCCGCTTGTTCCTTTTCGGGAGATTGCCTTACTCGCGGTGTCACCCGGGGATATTAGGGTGAAGGAGGTCCCGCAGGGTAAGGAAGCATTGCTCCCGGCTGTGCGCGCCCCTTTAATCCTCCGCTTAAAACTCCTTTAATCTCTTTTCCTTGAACTGTTCTGCGTCGAGACAAGGAGGAGAGTTAGTTATTTCTCAGACGACCGGTACTTCTTTTAAGATAACCGACCTTTTGGTCACTCCTATTGTATATCCTGTACAAATACGTTTTTTCGACATAATATGCCCAATTCTTTATACATACAACGCTGAGAACCACCGCAGATATAGCTGGCCGTGTACTAATGGAAAGGAGGGAGGAAAGGACAGGGGTGAAAAGTACGCACCGGAAAAACTATAAAAGAACACCATGAATTGATCGACCCAGCAGAGGGAATTTTATTGACACTCACTTGAGGATGCATACAACACACGATCACACCCACAGAGCCATACGCATCTGAGTACAGTCGACAGGGCGTGCGCAATGTCAGCGCTAGTACCGTGTATACCCGCCATTTGCAGCAATGCGGGCTGCAATTCTTCCATGAAGACGATGGTAGAGGTGACAAATGTAGTGATGTAGGCTAAAATAGGAAGGTAGTTATGCATGCCGGCCTCGGTGGCGACGCGGTGAAGTCCTCGCCGGCTAAACTGAGGGTCACTGGTTCGAGTCCCGCCTGGGTGAGTTTCTCACCACCCGGTGCATGGTCCCAGCCGGCTAAACTGAGGGCCACTGGTTCGAGTCCCGCCTGGGTGAGTTTCTCACCACCCAGTGCATGGTCCCAGCCGGCTAAACTGAGGGTCACTGGTTCGAGTCCCGCCTGGGTGAGTTTCTCACCACCCAGGGCATGGAAGTATGTCAAATTCTTTTGTCACGGTCCCTGGAAAACCTGAAAACAGGCTTAGCAGCCTATTGGGATTCTAGAGACATACGTGCCACGCGTTTGATGCCGTTTGATGCAATGCCCTCTCGTAGTATTCCATTCAAGTATGGTAGGTGTTATTCACTTGCGTCAAGGTTTTCCTATTTTCAGTTTCCAGGAGTGTACTTCAAACAATGTGGGTAATGTTGATGTCACGCTGTTTTGCCGTAATTGGTAATGGTGCGTACAAAAGGAGGCATTTTTGCTATCTCTTTTTGTCGATTCCATCATTTATTGATATATACAGCATGGTCAAAAAAATGCCCTTACACACTCATTTTTTCCTATTAAATCAATTAAATATACGGCTAGTGCCATTTTCATGACTTTTCTCTGAAGCACTATCACGTTTTATTCTTTAAAGAAACGCCAAAAACTTTTCGCAACTTCGTCATTTGAGAGATTTTCAGCGAAAACTATGTTTAGGCGTTAATTTACATAGTGTTTACAAATTTTATGCCCTAATATATTTTTGTGTGCAAGGACAATCAAAAATGAAATCAAATATCGCATGCACTAATAAAAGGAGAGATTCAATGCAACTTCAAGTTATTTACTGAAAAAAATTAACATTTTTAGAAATTTAGCCAGCTTTTTTTGTCATTCCAGCCCACTGCGCTCCGTGTTGCACTGAAACGCGCCTATTCTGAAATGTTCAAGTAATCAGAGCCTAGCGTGTGGCCGCGGAGACCCAAACGGCTCCAAATCTAAGGTTCTATTTCCGTGGTTTCGTTTCCCTCTGAGCGGGGCTAATTGATTCCTGACCGCAATGCTGCAGCGTTGGAACTGTGGTCGTTCAGCTCACTTCAATCTCCCGCAACTGTTTTGATCTCTAAGACGAAAGCGTGATCTTAATCTTTCAAAGGGAGTGCAAAATCCACCATTAATTAGACTATTGACTAAAAAGGAGCATCGCATTTGTAGGACTTACTACAGATGTGGGCTTTTGGAGGAGATAATCACCTTTAGCGGGCTTAGTACTGAAGTAAGTTTGCAGACGCAGATTGCTCGCGTGGAACGTGTTCATATTCGTCGGGTTTCAATGGTTGACAAGCATCAATGCTGCGTAATGTTGAGTTATCGGTTTTCATTTGGGTGATTTTGCCGTGATAATGAGTAATTCACTTGATTTAGGTATTCTACTGGTAAGGTAGGTTTTGCTGAATGTCTGGGAATCTCCTCCCGACCCTCTACCCATTCAGGGGGCCATCCTCCTCCGGTATATCCTTATTCACCTCAGCATACGATCTATCCTTCCACATTCTGTCCATGAAACCTATTCTCTTTCTTCCCCTTCACCGCTTGCCCAACATCCTTCCCTTCATCACACTCTTGAGCAAAACGTCGTCCTTCAAAACACACTTCAGCTATCTACACTGCCTTTCCCAGATTTCATTCAGAAGTTTCCTTTCCTCGCCCACGATCTGAAGCACTTCATCGTTAGTCTTCCTTTCCGTCCACCTCACCTTCTCCATTCTTTTCCACTCCCAAAAGGATAGATAATGATACTAATTTGTCGCATATAATAACGAGAAAACCTGTGGTTTTTCCGAAGAAAAGCGGAGGAGGCAGTACTTTTTGTACTGCCACCATGGATCAGCACGCTAGGACATTTTGAGTGTAAGAGTCCATTCCCTACGAACTCGGTCCTTGAAGTGGAATGAGAAAGCCTTTGCAGTCGACTATTTGGGTTCTCAAAGTGAAAAACCTATACTCCATCTATATCTTTGGCGCCACAGCTCGTGAAGATCACGGGACTGCAGAATTTCTCGCCTCAATTCCTCTCTGCTCTCGGCCCTCGTCTTCCATCTTCTCACTCCCATTCTCCGCATGTTACCCTTCAGCTCATCCAGCCATCATGTTACGGACCTTCCGAGCTTACTTCTGCCTCCCAGTCTCCCATTGACAAATTTATACATGACTAGTTGATTCCGTCATTCTTTGGATATTTCCTGCCCGTCTGATCCTTCCCCTTCCTTGAAGAACTTTAGCAGAACAACTAAGATCAATTTGTGTGAATGATCCTTCCCCTTCCTTGCCCGTCTGATCCTTCCCCTTCCTTGAAGAACTTTAGCAGAACAACTGAGATCAATTTGTGTGAATTTCTCGGGCTCGCCACCGGGTAAGAAACTCATAGGCAGCCGACGTTTCGGGTACCGACTCGTTACCCATTCTCAAGGCTACTAGGCTCCAGTAGCCTTGAGAATGGGTAACGAGTCGGAACCCGAAACGTCGGCTGCCTATGAATTTCTTACCCAGTGGCGAGCCCGAGAAATTTACACGAATGTTATTCGCCGGGAAAGTGTAAAATCATACATAAGATCATCAATTTGTTCCAAACTATCTTGAAGTCAATGCTAATTTAATTATACTGTGACTGATCATTCGCTAAAACGTGTTTCAACATCTACAGACCTTAGTATTCTTACAGACAATTAATAGAAATTTTTCCCACAAATACAAACAATCTAGTCTAAAGCAATGTCCCTCTTAGGCCTCCTCTATTGTTTTACCAAAATTAATTACCCCCGAGCGCTTAGAACTTTCTTTTCTTCCATTATTCTTCCAATTCTTACCTATTCCTGCCCAATCTGGTCTATTTCTTCTCAAACTAATCTTTCATCGCTGGATTGTGTCTCCAATTTCTTTGCTAAAATAGTCAAGAATAGATTACCACAGTGCCGTAATATGTCCACCAAGGATATTCTGTCCTATCTCTCCATTCTCAATCTCCCCATCCATAAACTCACAGCAGACTTAAAATTTATTAATAATATTCTAAATTTCACCATCAACTGCCCTGAATTGCTCTCCCTTATCAATTTCAAAGACCCATCCCTGCCCCACCCGTTCTCACCCCTTACTCTGCATGCACATTCCCAGACTTTCGATCACCAAACGTTCTCTTTCCTTCCGCCTCTCCTCTCCGTTGAATTCCCTCGGTTCTCACATCGATCCTTTTGCACTTTCATCTGAAGCCTTTATTAGCCTTTCTCTTTCGTATCATTCAACTAAGTAGTTGTTCCCCTATTCTTCGTTTTTTTACATTTGTAAAATTTCTGCTTGTTTCTTATTGTTTTATTTGCTTTTATATGTCCTTAAGTATGTGTATTGTTACATGGCAACTATGAAATGGCACCCTTGCTGTACGTGGTTTTCTTTCTTTAAAATAAAAATAAATCAGCGACATGGGCAATAAGTGTGGCAGATGAAGAGATTGCGGTGCGCAGACCCCGACGTGAGACTGAATCATGAGCTCGAACTCGGCCTGGGCTGCGCGAAGGCGTTCGGGAGCGAGTCGTCGTGGCTTGCTAGAGAGTGGTATTCCCGGGGTAGTCTTGATGAAGTAAACCGTCCTGTGGCGGAACTCACGTGGCGTTCCTTGGGGGCGCAGAATATTAGGGAATTCCGCTAAGGTAAAATGAAATGGAGATGATCCAGTAATGGTTTTGACGCTTTGTTGTATAGAGGGAGCGCGAAAGCCAGGGCAGGAGAGGCAAGTGATACCATCAATAAGCTGAGCGTGTTTAATATTAGGCAAGAGATGGTAATGTCCGAGGAAGTCGGCTCCGAGGATAGGTTCTGCCACGGCAGCGACGACAAAACGCCAAAGAAAATTCCGTCGAAGCCCAAAATTAAGGCTGGCAGTGACGGTACCGTAAGTGACAATAATACTATCATTAGCTGCTGATAGATTTTAATTTGTTTTAGGGCGTTTTTTTTGAAGGAGTCGCCGGGGAAAAATAGAGAGATCGGAGCCAGTGTCTATTAAATAACGGCGCTGCGAGTTCCGATCTATTACAAACAAGCGTTGCGGCGACTCGTGGCAGTCAAACGACGCCGCTACGGATGGCTGCCGGGGGCGTTTGGGGAAAACTCACACGGAGTGGTGCACCTCCTTGCCTCGGTGCCGTAACGTCTGTGGTATCAGCAGGTGCCGTCGGTGGTTGGCTTTGGTGGCTGTGAAGGGGATCTATGCCGGGAGACATTGTCTTTGGGAGGGCGACTTCGACTCCTAAATCTTGAGCGCTCGTGGCATAGCTTTTCAAATTTAGAAGTAAGGGCATTGACTTGCTGAGAGAGTTCCTCGAGGCGCTTGTTAACATCAGTGGTACAGGTACTCACGGTTGCGACCTGTGGCGCTGGAATTACTTCGAACACCTTATCTGCTAGGTCGGCGATGACATCCAGGGGAAGATTCTGCTGCGTTGCTATTATCGTCTGGATGGTGTTGGGCAGGTGTCCGCTCTTAAGTCCTCAGTAGGGTGTCCGGTATGGTTTCCGCTCCAACCAAACCACGCATGTAGGAACTGGGATGGTTTGCGATCCCCCATTCCGGCTTGCGGGAGTAGCTGGCGTATTCGCTCCTCTCGCGACGCAGATATACGAGTCACCAATTCCGCTTTAAGTTTCTCCAACTTCCCTTCGGCCGGAGCGTTTGTAATAATATCGGATATTTCAGCCGCGTACCGAGGTTCAAGTTGAGAAATAATAAGATTAAACTTACTAAGGTCTGATGTGATACGGTGTAGTGCGAATTGACTCTCTACTTGCGCGATCCATAAACTTGGATTTTCGGGCCAAAAGGGCGGAAGGCGAACGGCCACGCGATCGACTTGGGCGAAGTTCTGCTCTTGGAACGGCTGCTGCTGGTGCTGTATCTGCAGTTGCAGCTGCTGTTGGAGGGCCTCGCACTGTTGCTGCAGAAGTAAATTTTTCGCGCGGACATCTTCGTCATCGGCCATCGTGCGCTTCGTCGGGGGTCACCACCATGCGGGGTGCTTAGGTTACTCGCTTAAATGATTTAGGCTTGTTCTCGTGAGGAAATCTCTCTCTCCTCTGTGTTCTTTATTCTCTCACAACTCGTATATATATATATCTACATGGTCGCGCCGATTCTCCGGCGTCTCGAAGGTCCTGGAATAATGCATTTGCCGGCCGCGTCAACTGGCGCCTCCAATGTGGGAGTCGCCCCTTGTCGGCCGCGTTGACTGCTTAACTTGTTGCCGTGTCAGGGTCGCCGCAAGATGATAATGAGGTCGGAGATAAAGGTACTGGAAAAGGTTGATGGTGCTGTAAATGAGCTTTGTACCAACGAGATTTGGGATTGTACAGAGAGGCGAGAAACCTTCATTTCTCACTTCTGAATGCTTAATTTATTCTTATTTTTTCAGCTTTCTAGTTCTCCATTACTCAAAATCACACTTTTTAAATGGCAATTCCGATGGCTCACGAGCAATAATCCCATCTTGTTTCGTTGTGATCATTTAAATTCCCGAGAAACTTACCGTTGGCTCTTTCTCTCCATCTCAAGTTAAAATGAATTTACATCGGAAACGTTGTCTCTCTTTTGCTTTTATCCTTCAACGAGCGCCTCCACTAACAGCTTCTCGTATTAAATCCAACACGTCGCAAATGTGACAACCACCAAGCTTTGCTGCCGCTATACCTCTGAAATAACTCGCTTTCGCTGGCTCTGTCATCATACCTTACACAGAACGTTTTCATTCAAAGTAATGAGCTGAATCCAAATATTTTAGTCGCTTGGTCTAGTTTCCGGAATCTGCCATGGGAGGAAATTCAGCATTAAAAGAATAGTTTGAGTAGCCCGGGATTCAAACTCGGATCTCCGAGTTGTTGGCCAGATGTGTTAGTCAGTTACACCACCAAGCCATCGTCCTACTCGGTATATTTCGCCAAAGCTTTAAGTGAACTAGGTGCTAGCGTCTCGAGTCCACATTTTGACACAGGAGAAAAGTTCATTCTTACCAAGCCACTGTTGCGGTGAGTAAACCCGATTGGGAGATCCGGGTTTGAATCAGGTTGAAGGTTCATTAGTGCATTTAATGATTGTAAATTCCGGAATATGATTGCTTTTTGACCGCATTGGGCACTTGAGGGGTTAAAATTGGTGTTTTAAATTACCTTAAACACATCCGTTGTTTTTCATCTCGACGACGATAGTTTACTATATTAAATTTCTACAGAGAAAGGTAAGTTTTTTTGTTTTTTTTAGGATTAGTTATCAGCTGGAGTACCCTGATGGTGGAAAATGGAACTAAAGGAATATGTGCTGTATCGTAACTATTAGATTTTGAACATTTAGAGAAGTCCTGGGAATGTAATATATGCCGTTTGTTCTTTTTCAATTTGAAAAACACAAATAAATTCATTTGATTTCATTGGTTAGCTCATTAATTAAAATAACATTTGCAGATTTGGAAAAATTGCGGCTTTTTGAGTTATTTGTAACTCTTTAGTGATAACCTTGTATTACCATCGAATACTCTGGAGTGTAACCCATTCATAAGCACCATTTTATTTTTAGAATTTGTTTTACCAGTTGAATTGGGAACCTCTGATGATCATTCAATATTAGAGAGCGCGTAAATTAACCAATTTCGCTAATGTACAAACCACGAAATAATTTGTATTTTATAATAGTTGGCAATTATAATTATTATGTCATCAACTAATTTAGTGACGTGGCGTGTATTTTAAACATGATCAATGGATAAACCGTACCGAGTATTTCACGGCGAAAAAACTTTATAAAAGAAAAAGGATAAAAAGTTAATTTCAACCTAGGTTTCACTGCATTCACATCATCAGCATAATCCCGACAGTTTAATAATGTTGAGGCCCTGGTATTAATTAAAGATTATTTAATTTGCAGAAAGCTTTGTTCGGTTAGTTAGTGCATCATTTTATACGTAGATAAAAGGAGCTACATATGTCATTCATTTCTAAATAAAAATAGTTATGCTATGGTTAAACTTATCTTTCTTACTTTCGAATGACTACGGCTGATGCTCCAGCTCGCACTTGGCTATTGTTCCCCAGATTGTTTTGTGTTGGGTCTCAGCTGTATATATTTGTTTTTTTTTATCGGAAGCTGATCACAAAGCTTTTCAAATTCTTCCCCATGGATTCTGAATCAAAGTGAAGAATTGCAGAAGAATTACGGTGCAATAAATATAAACACTGGTGAAAATATTGTTATATCAAATTAAACATTTTGTTTAACTTTGAAATTGAATGATGCCGCGGAAGTAATCAGGGATATTCCCTAAGGTTTTCCAATTTCCCCATGATCCTCAGCCTGTTGCATGTGCCAAGATATAAATCACACTCGGTAAGAAGGTGTCCCACATGGGAGAGTAACAGATATCAAACTGTGGTTGACACTATTCTTCTGAAAAAATAAGAAATCTCGAGGGCACAGTGCCCTACTCCAGACGTGTGATCAGTACTCCTTCCTAGCGAGTCCTCCCAACCGAAGTGGTTCACATTGATAGGCCTAGCTTGATTCTTCTTAGCTTCCTTCTCAACCTAGCTCTCAGATCGCCTTCGGGTACCGGCGAAGATGAGATACTTCTTTAGGGCGTATTTTATCGCAAGATCACCCTTTTATCTTCACGCCTATTCCAGCATGGTTTTTCCCGATCGTGATCAACAATGACGACCATGAATGCATTTTTGCAAACTTCCTTCCTCTCAAATGTATTCAAGTGTACCTAAACACGGCTGCCGGTCTATTTTTAGTACACCACGACGTTCTCTGGATATGAAATGAATTGAGAGCCACAGCGTTGTATTACAGCGAAGTGAGAAGAGCATGACAGCGAATAATAAGCGCCTGAGATGTTTATATTCATATATATTGGGAATGTTGGAGACAAAAATTTAAAAAATAAGAAAAAAGAAAAATTTAGGCTTGCAGCAGCCATCGAGCTTTTAAGCCTGTTGATTAAGTCACATTATCCTAGTACAAACTTGGAAACAAAGATTTATTTATCGAACAGTGATTACGCCTATGGTACGCATAGTTCAGAAACCTGGAGAATTATCGCTGTAGAAGAAAAACTACTTAAACAATGGGAGATGAAAGTAACAAGGTAGATTCATGGCGAAAGAAAAGAAGACAGACAGTAAAAAAACGAAAGAATAGTCAGGACGGCGAGAGTTGTCCGATGACAGGGGAAAAGGTAAAGTGGGACTGGCAGAAAACCTGACGCCTGCACGTTTCCCAGGCAAATGCTGCCCCCAAATACACCTCGCAACCTTGCCTAGCCATACAACGTTGTCAAATGCTATGATACAACAGAACTCTGGGCAGTAATATTTTCAGAGAGAAAAACGTGAGGGAGGCAGGAAAGAAAATCTTAAAAAGTTCATGATGACCGCCTTCCTCCCGCTCTCTATACCCACCCGGAGTCTTTCTACACCGATAATTTTTGTTTCCCTCTGGGTGAGGTCGTTTCTCCTCCTGACCAGGCCTACCACTAACGTGGTTCTTCTTCCAGTTATCGGACAACTCTCGCCATGTCGAATGTAGCGAAAGTTAACTCTTCAAGTATCCTAACACATGTCAGAAATTAAGAGCAATAGTTTAAGACGGACAGCGCACGTTGAGAGAATACCTGCAGATAGAATGGTCAAAAGGATATACGAGGGTCGTTCCAAAAGTAATGCCTCCTATTTTTATTCATGGAAACTACAGGAGATACATAAGTCACAACAGCACAGCTAAATAGAGCAATATTTCAGCTAAAGACTGTCATTTTTCCACATAGTCACAACCATTCGTTATGCACTTTTGCCAACGATGAACCAGAGCCTGCATGCCGCGCTGGTCAAAATCGGAACCAGCTGAGGGTAACTACTTCCTTACAGCTTTGACAACAGCATCCGAGTCTTGAATGGAAACAATTCCTTGGAAACAATGTTCCAACATTGTTTCGAAGGCATTACAGCCGACATTCAGGTTTGCACCCAATTCTCTGGTCGTTATCCACCGATCAGCACGGATGAGTTGATCAAGACGCTCTTCATTGCGAGGGATGACAGCTGTGCAGGGTCGACCGGGCCGTGGCTTGTCATGCACACCCTTTTCACCACCTTGAAAATGCCGTACCCATCGTCTCACATTGCTCGCGCCTATTGCATCATCTCCATACACCTTTAGCAAGCGTCGAGGCATTTCAATTGGCGCAATTTCTTCAGCAGTAAGGAATTCAACCACACATCGCTGTTTTATACGCGCGTCCATATCAGACTCCATTTTGGAATACTCCTCTGCTGGCGCCAATTACCGCAGAACAACGGAACCACTTACAAATGATAGAGGAAGGTTCAAGCATTAGCACTGCACCAACAACATCTGGCACGGACATCCAAAGTCACCACATAAAAATAGGAGGCATTACTTTCGGAACGACCCTCGTACCCATGGCAAAGATGGTTGGATGATGTAGAGGAAAATCAAAGAAAGATAACTCTAAGAAGATAGAGAATACATGCAAGAGACCGTGATGACTGGTCTAACATTGTCGGAAAGGTCATGCCTATAATGCTCTAGCGCCAAGGAGCAAGTCAAAATATATTTAAATGAGAAGTTAATATGGTAGGCACTCCATTTGGAGGTTTTACAGTGGCAAGTAGCTTCTGCGAGATCATGCGTTAAAAGTAAATTTGGCAACGCTGTCTATTCACTGGCAACAATAGGCTTCTAAAAGCGTCTTGACGACAAACTTAAAAAGTTCTGCAATTGTACTTGCGAAACCATTTACGCTTTCAATTTACGTTTGGATTCGTTTGCTGAAAGTAAATAGCACAAAAAACTTGCCAGTGTAAACATTTTCCTGTAAGAAGCACAAAGATTATCTCGGGGCCGGTGTGATTAAGGGACTCTGATTGTAGCAAGTGAGCGCGCATTATTATAGCTCTGACTTGTCAAAAAATGCGATGAACGTTAGTCAAACTGCGCCTGTTCTTTAAAATCACTCTTCTCGCGATCTTAGAGTGATTTGCAGGAACGGCGACAGCGAATAGTTTATCGAAGCGGACGTTCGTGGTTTTAATAACAATAAAACCAAAGTCCAGGAAGGTTAGCGGTTCTGGGATGCCATGTCTGATGTGTATAACGCGTGGGCACGCTATTACACAATCGGGACTTATTCAATAGCACTCATGAGAGCAAAAACATGATCGGAATTTTTAAATTCTTTTCCGGTGCTACAAAGTAGTAGTTTTAATAGAAGAAATTGAGTTTCTAAGACAGAGACTGCATTGTTTTTTTAGAACGGTGCGCGTTTTGGATAATGGTAACGAGAATGAAAAAGAAAAGAACCGTGATCTTTCCCCTGATCACAGGAACGAAACTGATAGCTTCTTTCCGCATCTTCTCCATTGCATGTTGATCGTCTTTTGTCTCCCTTTCGCCGCCTTCCTACTCCGTCCCAATCGATCCGGGACGCTTTGGCTGGAAGAAGAGAAGGAACGAAAAAAAAGCCGGAGAGAAACTTATAAAAACAAATTCCCCCTGACTTAATGAAAACCATGCCTACACGCGGATTTTTTTTCTTCTGCACCCATTCCTGCGACTTTACACCGTATCCTTGCCCGGCTGGCCCACAATTCCCTGCGCCCCTGGCCTCATTCGCCGCCGCTCCGTGCCACGAGAACCAGGAGAAAGAAGACCCATTTTTCCCAACACTCAATCCGCCCCCCCATTATACAGTCCTCCCATCTCCTCTCAAGCTTCGCGAGGTGGGCTGCTAATCCCTTAAGTATTTACTCCATCCCCTGGCAAAGAATACACCACTGCGAGCGAGTACGCAAAAAAAAGAACGAGGGGCTTTTGCAAGGCGGAAAAAAATACTGCTCGAGAAAGGAAGGGAAGATTTTTAGCACTTAAAAGAATTTTATGATGAGGCATTTGCATACTTGCCTTGAGGACGCTCTATCGAAAAATGACATTTATAGGAATTTTTTTCCCACTTTTGAGTTACTTGTGGAAAAGCGTGTCCTCTTATCTGTCGACATAAAAAAATACAGCTTTCTCAATTTTTTTATTTTTAAATTTATACATGAATATACATGGGCCCATAGACTGAGTAAATCATTGGAAAAACATTATATTGCCCCGAAGACAAGGGTTACTTTAGCGTACAAGTAATATATTAATCGTTTGCGTGAAAAATGATGCCAAAATCTATTAAATTTAATCAAGGCTCATTCCGAATTTTCCAACCAAATGGACAGCAACCAAGATATTCATGAACGCAGTAAATTCACCACACATAATTCTGTTTATTAGAGTCATTATATAGTCGAGTGGTCAATGGTGTGAATATATTCAATGAATCAGTATTGTAAACATTGCGACCAAAAGATGAATTTCAAAGAAACACATAAAAGATGTCTAACATGTGCGAACTTTTTTAACCCATCCAATGATATTTTTACCCTGGGTAATTGGTGCAAAACCTGGTTAAACGATACGTTAGCCTGTACGAGTTAATCCACGAATACAGGAACGCGTGAATGAACTCGGAAACTCACCTCACACGAACTTGTACGAATGCATGAACGCATGAACAGGAAAATAGAGCCTGTTTCATTTGGTTCATGCATTCGTACATGAACACGTGTAAGCTAATTTATAGTGTAATTAGGCCCTAAGGCTCTGTCATTTATCATCAACTGTATAACATTTTATATTATCCATGAATACGTATTTCCTTCTCCATTTCTCGGGTTTCCACCACGTACGTAGTTCTTGAGACAACATTTTTTCCCGTGTTCCAACGGGCGTCTTCAGTTTTTTAAGAAACTGATGTCTAAAAAACAACCCAGCAGTGGAAACCCAAGACATTCATCATTCATCTGTAGAAGCATTCATGTGAACGCCACAGAAACTTACGATGGATTATGAATACGTATTTTCTCACAAAAATAGCTTTTATAACTACTTCGGTTCATAGGTTCTTAGCAAAAAACGTGACAAGTAAATGCAAAACTTATTTAATGCTCTAGCCTTTGACATTATTGTCAGAGGCTATAGCATTTAATTTATCTTTACTAGACCGAATACAGTGCATTTGGATAATTCATGTCGGGTGAATAACAACAATGATAGGCGAAACACACACACCCATGCCCTGAGTGGTGGTAATTCCACCAAGGTGAGAAACGAACCCGCGACCCTCTGGTTAGCAGACGAGGAGTCTACCACCTCTATGCCGGGGCCGGTATTTATAATTCAGGGTTTGAGTTATATCTGAGGGATGAAATCCGCCTTGACAGAAACAAATTTCTTCTCCAAGATCCTAATACATGTCCCCCTATTGCCCGTGAGGCTAGCCGGATATACCCCCAATCTAGGGAGATCTTACTGTCCAGATCGGCCATTGGGAGACCTGAGTTCGAATCCTGATCAAAGGAGTAATCCACGTAAAATTTAAATTATTTCCAGTTCATCTGTGCACTTTGTGCGCATTACCGCGTACTATACCATTTGAGTGTTGTGCAGACCTTTGGAAAAAGGGTCCCTAGAGTCCCAAAATCGTTCACACCACACCTGACACGAACTAAAGCTGTACACCGTACAGCCATTGCCTTAGTTCTTTGGTAGCAACTAAGAGCTACGGTTAACTTTACTTCATCTAGTCTAATCGTCATTAGTAGATTCAAGTTGGTGTGGTCGAATTATTATGGCGGGTTATTGCCTACCCAACATTCGTAATATTTATGTATATTTGGCGTTTTTTGACGAATTTCGGCGAACCATAAGAAACCATTTTTCCTGATTAAAACACATTAAATGGTTAACATTAAACAACATACGAGCAATATATGAAATTATTTGCCATTAAATCACTCCGGAAACATCGATAAACCATCAGGATAAATTGCAATTTTTTACTTTTTTTCATAATAATTTAAAATTTTGACTAAAAAGCGCAGTCTGAAGATATAATCCGATCGAGTAGGAATTGTTGATAGGCAATAAGGACCACCAACCATAAAAACTTCAAGCACTATCTGGAGACTGATTCGACAAAAATGGTTTTTCGATCCACTCTAATGTACGCGCACAATGGTACTGTGAACGGGATAGTAATTTACCCCTCATTTTCCCTTATCTTTGTCTCTCTCTCTCTCCACCTGTTCCATGGAAACAGCACTCGCGTTCAAAGAGCTATTTTCTTCGTTCCTCAACTGAAGAAAATAGAGGACGGAGGAGGATGTATAAGATTTCCTATCCTTACAGTCCATCTCCAGCAAGGGTACGAAGAAACGAGGCTCTGTAAAAAGATTCCCGGTGCTCACACCACCCTCTGCTTCCCCTTCCTCGCACACTGTACCATCCTTTCCAAGACCCCCACCCTACTATTGCCCAAAAAAAGAAGAAAACCAACCCGCCCTTCCTTTCTTACAGCTCTTCCCACACCCAGTGCCCCGAACTCAACTCATTTCGAGGCACAAAAGCTGCTCACTTTTAATTAAAAGGAACCAAAGCTTTCTTCCCCCACTTCTTCCTAGCAGCAGCAGCTCTGTCTTCAACCTCCTATTTCCCCCTTTACGGTTTCCTAATTCTCGACATTGCGAAACCTTCGAGAATCGAGAGCGGAAAACTATTGGTATATACCTATAGTCCGACAATTCTCTAGAAGTTCCGAATATAAGCATAACTAATACAGAGTAAGTATTCATTTTGCATTTTCAAAATTGATAGGTATTCAAGTTTTTCTAACGGTAAACTATTCTTTGCAAAGGGATATTACGTGCACAACTTTCTCAATCTTCGTCAATCAATGTCGGCCCCGGTGGCGGCGGGGTAAAGTCCCCGCCTGCTAACCCGAGGGTCGCGGGTTCGAGTCCCGCCTGGGTAGAAAATTATCTGCCCAGGACATGGGTGTTTGTGAAATGAGTTATATGGAAGAGAGGACTGTACAGGCCTAATATCGCTCAATAAATAAAAATACGACAATCTTTGAAATATCTTAACTATTTCATTGTTAGTAAGCATGTTTTTTCGGACATTACATATCAAAAATGATGTACACTCATTTTAATTGTACAAAATTTGTATTCCGCAGAATATATTAATTTCATATTATATAAATTCCTGCGATCGAAATGCGGGTGTTTCATTTCAAGCGAAATCAATATGATTTGGACATATTTCAACAAGAAATACAACCACTGAAAAAAATGTTTACAACAAAACTTAATGAAATGGAAACTTGAAGCTTTCACGTGGTGAAAGTACGTCATTATAAACAAGATAAAAATTTGTGACTTTCAAAATTTGTTGAATACTAGAGACCGACTTTGCCTGTCCTTGGTTTGTGTTACAAAGTCCTGAAGATGCCAATATACTTGGCGAAACTTTGAATTAGAGTTAAATATGTTAATGACCAAATATTCAAAAAACATTATTATCTATATTTTATTGGTCGATAAAGTTATAATTGATTAAATTCTTGAGCCAGAGGATATTTTTCATTGAATATTTCCCGGTTCGGTATTCGGAATAGTTTAATATAATCACAAAAACAAGCGGCAGATGCACAGAGATGATGAAAAACGAGTCACTCGCCATGTGTGAATAGGATACAGCTTTGCGCGTCAGTTTATTTTAATTACCCTGCGTTAAAAATAACTAAACGCTTTAACTTTTAGTGAATATAAATGGTGCGTTTTCGTAAAAATCTTTCTTGATTGGTAAAAAAAATATTGAGAGTTGTTTTTTCAAAAGTAACGTAGTAACTGCTGATTTAATTTCTGTTAATGAGCACGATAAAAATGTATAACTTCCACAACTTATTGAATACTAGCGACCGGTTTCGGCTGTCACGCCATCATCAGGTACAAAACTCTCTAGTGGTGGAGAGGGGTGCACACTAGTTGCTGGGATAAGGTGAAGGTGAGCTGAGGGATGAAGTATGATCCTATGTAAGGAATATCAAAAACTGACATAAGGTATGTAAAGGATGAGGTATATAAGACATATGAAGGATCATACTTCATCCCACAGCTCACCTTCACCTTATCCCACCAACTAGTGTGCACCCCTCTCCACCAACAACCTCCCCCCCCTTCCAAACGAAATGTTTCCCACGATCCTATGTAAGGTATATAAAGAACTGAATAGAGAATTTTGTACCTGATGATGGCGCGACAGCCGAAACCGGTCGCTATTATTCAATAAATTGTGGAGGTCACATAGTATTATCGTGTTTATTAACATAACTTAAATCAGCAGTTACTATGTTACTATTAACAAAACAATTCTACATGTTTTTGTTCCAATCTAGAGATTTTTTTATTTTTTTATTTATCTTCACTACCCCGAATACAGCACAATATGCCAATTTACGTCGGGTGAATAACAGTAACAACGACAAGACACAAACACCCATGTCCTGGGCAGATAATATTCTACCCAGTCGGGACTAGAAACCGCGACCCTCGGGTTAGCAGGCGAGTACTTTACCCCACTGCTACCGGGGCCGACAACGCTTTAACGAAAACGTAACAATAAACCTAATTTTACCAACAGCAAAGACGTTTGGGTAGAAGCGGAATAAAATTTAACTAGAATATTTAGGCAGAAATCACAACTAAACCCGCTTAACAAAAATCGGCCAACGGACGACGACGGAAATTTCATGACTTGACGTGGAAAAGCAAGGTCTCAAAAAATTGAGGCGCCTTTACCGAGATTTATTTTAGACGTATTTAAGAGCTAGCAACTGCTGCTCTGATGCCTAATTATTTAATTTTTCAAATAAATCGAAGCACCAATGCATCTTAGTTTTTGAACTTAAATCAAACAACGAGAATAATTGAATTCAAAATTTGATAGTTCAGTTATAATATAAGTGGCCCAAAGGGAATTCCAATTCCCCATAACTGCAGTAACCATTAGTTTATTTCAAATCGGCTGACTTATTTACATTAATCGTGAAAGTGTTATGAATAAACAAATTCATAACAAAGCGTCCTTTGAAATCAAACATCGAATGTGCTTAACTCACCAAATCTATGTTTAGCTGTTCACTTGATGACTTATTCTGACTTTTCGCGTCCATGTATTGTGGTGTCCTCTTTCGGAATGGTCTTACGTTTAATTTCGCATGATTACAGTAATTTCACCAAACTCATCATTCCTCACACTGGTTATTTCCAGATCTTCGCTCCCGTACCGTTCGACCCCATCATCATTCATTTCCGCTTTCCATACAAATTCTTGATCTAAATCTACATACTACCCTGTGAGTCGCCGCATTGGCGTGTGGCAAGGGGTGTTAGGTCACCAGCCGTGGAAGGATGTGAGGTTTTCAGAGGTGAAATGGTGACGTGTATTATGGAAGTGTATTTAATGGAGCTCAGTATATACTGAGATCGTTTATTGTTCGCGGAAAGAATGAGTTTTTGTACCGATCTGTTCTGCAATATACCTCTCTTATTTAATCGCTTCCTTCCCATCGCTTCAGACCTAGATATATAGTGAGGCGACATGATTATATTCTATGTGTCGCTCTGAAACACACAAGTTCTAAATTTTTCAAGCAACCTGAGCCTAGCGTGCAACCTCCATCCAAGTCTCTAGGGGCTCCCACCTTAAGCCCTCTAACAGATGTGACATACTAGATGTGCGCTCGTACCAGTTTTTAACGAGGCATTCAGCTTTTATTTGTATTTTATTAAATTTATTTGTTAAATCTTTAAAACCAATGTTCCCAAATGTTCTCGTGGCCTAACCAGAGGGTTATATGTAATATGTCAGATATATAATTCTTCCTTATAAAATTTCCCCGCTCATTTCTCCCCTCATTGTATTTCTTAGGAGGCCGCGGCGTCGAAAAATAGGAAAATCAGCTATCTCTCTTCCCCTCTACAGTTTTTTCCCATAAAATGTTCCAACCTTTTGTAAAGACACTTCATTGGTTTTTCTAAATTAAATTCCATCTTCAGTAATCGAATATAATACTACATTTCTATTGATTCCTTCATCCATTATTCTGCGGCTATTACTCTGCTCTGCCAAGCTTTCGTTCCTCGCATATCTACATCAACAAAATACGATGCAATCCACCACTAGGGTGTATGGCACCGGATGATTTCCTTTCCAGCTGAAATCCGAAACGCACACGTCGTTCCCCCGGATTGCCAGGCGTAGGGCAAAAGCAGTCAGGGCGACAATACGCGGTCAGACACGAAACTAATAGATAGCAACATGGACGAACATGCTACCATTCAGTATAATAATTAAGAACGCTACCATGCAGAATACTACTTAGGATACGATACGTACGTAAGGGGCGGATCGTCATTGTTGTGAAAAAAATTCGCAAGATATGCATTGCAAATTGTGCCTTCATTCTTAAAACGTAATAGGTTTCACTCGGTTCCAAGAACATTTTTTTCGATTTCACGCCCGATTCCATAATATAAGATTCGGACAAGCTTAAAAAAAATTCCGAATCGCTACATTCCAAACGCCAACTGTAAGAAGATCCCTCAATCCCTCCAACTCTCGTCTTTGCATCTACTACCATACACCCGGACCGGTTCCAAGAACAGGGGAATTTCAACCATTCCTATAAAAGTATCAACTCACCTACCCTTCCCTGAACCAAACCACACCTCCAAATCTCCTTCACTCCTCCATTCTTCTTTCTCGCCAAAGGATAAAAAAAACCCTGAGGGGGTCAGAGTAACCCTATACCCTCCTGTTCCCTTAACCCTTCCCCAGCCAATTTCTTCGCCTACGCCCCTTTCTCAGACCCTGGAAATCTGTTCTCAGAACCCTGGGGAGAATTTGCAGTGGTAGAAAGGTGAGCTGGAGGCTACTCGCAGGGAATGAGTTAGGGAGCAATATAGGGCAATCCCAATCGACGTTACTCGTTGGAAAATGTTGGATCGTTCTCCAAAAAGTGCGATAACAGGCTGTATCTTAATTTGCGTAAATGCATATAAAGTGGATTAAAATTTATCTAATTAGCTGAACTATACCTGATTAAATATATTGCAAACCGCATTTCTGATTCCTAATTATTCATGACGTAAACACAGGATAACTATGATGCATTCGTCCTAATTACGATTTGTAGTTATGATTGGTACAACAATATACGAGTAAAAAATACAAGGTCTACGGAAATGGTATTTTAAAAAATATCTTTTTGTTTCTTAATGAAAATTTGCTGACCAAATATTTACATGATTAATTATCCCCAAAATCGGGATCGACGCTATCCTATTATAAGCACACTACGTTTAATAAATTACATTGAAAACTGACATGGCCGATGCCAAATGTTGCTTAAATTCAAATTAATGAGATTGTTCCATATTTGGTCATAAATATATTTAACTCTCAGCCAATGTTTCACCAAATTTATTGGCATCCTCAGGGCTTTGTAACACAAAAAAGAGACATGAAACAAAGAGCCAAGTAATTATACAAATATTAGTACAAACGTTGATTAATAGAAAATGCACCTAACATTGA
The DNA here is from genome assembly GCA_963169105.1 of Ceriagrion tenellum. NCBI lineage: Eukaryota > Metazoa > Arthropoda > Insecta > Odonata > Coenagrionidae > Ceriagrion > Ceriagrion tenellum. Next base: position 89,885,450 of record OY720643.1, read on the forward strand.
GCTTAATATTGAATATTAACAATGTAAATGACAACTACTAACTATAACAAATATGCAAACAACCTTGAAACTAATGCTTGTAATATGAGAACTGAAATCGACAAGCTTAGTAGAATTAATATTGGTTGGATAGGATGTATCTTTATGGAATCCTGTGTTTTGTTTATTTTGTTTTTATAACATAAATAATACCACTGCTAATATTAACTTCGATTTTATATTTGTTTTATGTATTTAAAATTGCGAATTACCAATTTTATCTCCAATTATTTCTTAACCTATATCATTTTGCAAAATTTGAAAATAGTTTATGTTAATTACATTGTTGGTGTTTACATATTTCTTTACTGTTTGGAATTGTTATTTACTTCGTTACTGTTCAGTATTAAGCTCAATTGTAGGCAAATTTTCTATTCCTCAACTTTTGAACTAATGTATGCATAATTATCTGGCTGTGTATCTCTTTGTTTTGTGTTACAAAGCCCTGAAGATGCCGATATACTTGGCGAAACTTTGAATTAGAGTTAAATGTATTAATGACCGAATTTTCAACAATCTTATTATTAACTATATTTTATTGGTCGAGTAATTTATGATTGATTAAATTATTAAGCCACAGGTAACTTATCATTGAATATTTTCCGATAAGGTACTCTGGAATAGTTTCATAGAATCGCAAAAACAAGCGGCAGATGCACAGAGCTGAAGGTCTTCAACAGGAAAAAAAACGTTACTCGCCGAAGGTGAATAGGATACAGCTGTGCGCGTCTGTTTATTTTAATTACCCTGCGTTGAAAACAACTGTACATTTTAAAATTTCGTAAATATAAATGTCTAATGAATATTTCATCATTTCCACTCCACATCCAGTGGCTCTCATACGTGTAGCACTAGTGGTGGAGATCGACTGAGCTAAGCGTGGCGCTGATGAGGGGGTGCAGAAACAGACTGCTCGAATAGAAAGGGTCAGCTACAGAGCGGAGAGGACACCAAACCGTAGATATCACCGCCAACATTTCTGAATTTAACCCTCTATGAATGGAACTATGAAACATTAGCATGAAAAAAATACTGCTACTATATTAATTTATAAAATTGCTATTTGAGCATTTTAAAAAATTGCTATTTATTTGATAATAACATTTATTTTTAAATTTGACTTAGTGGCATTTTTTATTCAATTTGAAATAATATCCTTTTTTATAAAAACAACTTTGTTTCAACCCACACAATTTATTATAAATACGACCCGGGTTTCAGCAACTTCGTGCCATCATCAGGTAACAAATTTCACAGGTGGCCGGGTATATATATATGGTTAAAGGTGGGGAAGGACAAAGTGGATTGGGCCAGGGGGGAATTTGAGACAAAGTAAGAGGAAGGAGCGTGCATTATCACTGTGAAGGATGGATAAGGTGACCAGGGCAGTAAACAGTTTTGGGTTGGTGGAGGTCTATTATAAGGAGGGGGGAATGCGTCGGCTATTGCATAAAATGTGCGGGCTATTAACAATTCCAAACTGCTCTAAAAAATCCAGTTTGGCACCTTTGTCATTAATATGTAACATTTCAAATTTAAAATCACTAAAATGTTTAAAAATTACATAAATTTAAGCCGGAAACGATTACTTAAAATAATGATTTACATATTAACATTTACATAAGTGTTCACGCCAGTAGCGATTCAATTGTTTTACGGAAGGAATTCGTTTTAAAAAAATTAAAATTCGTTTTTAAAATTTGTTTGAAATTTAGGACAAATAAGTGTTGAAACATATATTGGTTACACATTCCTATGGATTCCACTCGAGATTTACCATATTTTAAACCGGAAATGCTATTATTACTAATTTAAATAAATAAAAAATAGTGTGAAATTCACGGTGGAAACATCCTTCGCTTGAACTGGGAATCGAACTGATATCCCTCGATTCCGCGCCGAGTGCTCTAATCAATTAAGCTACCCAGGCGTCCTCTTCCATTGCGAATCTCATGGGAGCTTTAAGGAACAAGTTGTCCTCACAGGTACTGTGCATTTGATGCCAGAGGTACCCGTACGCGAGCGCTAAGCGCCACAGTCCATGGGGTAAAGCCCTACTTTAAACACAAAGGTGTTTACTTTGGACATTTTCAAAGAACCACGGAACTAGCCGAGCAGTTACTTCAACGGAGTCACCCGCTAGTGTTCACACGAGTGTGTGAAATTCACAGTGGAAAAATCCAAGGTAAACATCTTTGTGTTTAAAGTTGGGCTCTACCCCGTGAAGGTGGTTACGTCATTTGTGGGAATAAGTAATACCGACGATAATTTAGTGTATTACTAAGTAACATGCTTATTATAATGTTTGAAAAACTGAATACCAAGAGCTTTAAAATGTTTAGAAAACAGATTACATTGTACCAAGAGTTGTTGAGAAATGTATGAGTTAGGTAACATTCCCATTAAAAAATATATCATCAGGTCGGTTTCACTATTTTTATGAAAAGATCTTGGTTTAAACGCTGAGTACGGTAACAGTGCAGGTGTTTCGTGAGATTTTCCATGCGCTGAGTGAGTATTTCCTTGATGACGTTTTGAATTCATTTCAACATGCATCTTTATGCATTAAGTGCCTTGAACGAAAAGTTCCACCTTCAAAAAGGCATGATGAAGGTGGTTACCGCAATGTCTCATAATTTCAATAAATATGTGCCATCAATATGTGCAATCAATGTTCTGTCAATCAATGTATACTGTTTTCGGGTTCTGAAAGCTTCTCTGTCTTCAGAGGCAAACGTCTTCGCTTGGAAGGGAATTTTTTGGAGCAAGATAGAATTATTACCAGCAATTACTATTATAATTAAAATACCCGGTGAATGAAGAGAACGTATATGCCTTGGTGCGCTACGGGTGAATTCTTGACAAAATAAAACTTCCACTGATTTGCGTACAAGTGCAGGTTGTTGCCTCAGAATACCCCTTTCAAAGCTCCTCAACTGGCGGTAACACCACGCCGTCTCATGCCTAGTCTTCTAAGTTTGATAATACCGGCTTTTTAAACCTTTAATACCAGATTATTTCGACGGGAATATAAATTCTTTCGCAGTTGAAAATAGCGTTTTTATCCTGAAATAGCCGTTTTATATTACTAAATTTACTATAATTGAAAATAACCCAACACCAAACTTATTGGTGTGCTGAAAGTATGCTCAGGTGTTTGCCTACAATAGATAATCTGAGGACGTAGAGTCACTGCTGTTGATTTTTTTTCTCGCAAAAATCCACTGATAATCATTTTCTCTCTTAAAGGTAATTTCACACAAAATACTAGAAGCAAAATTCCTCTCTCACGGATCACAAGTACGTTATTTTTACCCCAAATCACTCAACTCTGTTAAATCCTATTACAATTGCTGGGGTGTGAGACTTGTGTGTGCGGAAAAAGCGTGGTGTTTGAATAAATTTCAATTATTTAAATCCCTCCAGCAGCGCACCGAGTTATTTCAATAATTTGGGAATATAGATTAGTAATTAGGCTCTCCTTCATCACTCTTTATAAATACAGCTAAGCAGAAATAAGCATGGCTTACTTTGTAATTATGTGCACGCGTTTTCCTTAATCATTATGAAAATGCCGAGAAGGGTTATTGGAAATTTTGACGCCAGTGAACGAAATGTAGCCATCTGACCTCAATTGGAAACCTTAATTTACAGGCACAAAAATGCGAGAATTTTAATCAACACGTACCGATGTGGGAACCTTAATTAATAAGTACTTAAGTCAGCTAAAAAATACATTTCTCTTCGCTTAACCGAACATAACAGCTCGTCTATAGTAGCTACTTCCTAATCAGTACATTCTTTACTAGATTAGCGAAGATCCATAGGTCGTCTGGCTAGGTCACTAAGAATACACGGAGAGGATTTAGGGCTTCTGAGTAATTTTTCTGGTGAGTATTATTTTTTTTAAGGTTCCTTAGAAAAAAACAATTTAAACATCGCTAAAATTTTTTATCACCATTACACTGAATGCTATTTTTAAAGCGTTAATATAATTTTGGAATTCTTCGACACATTATTAGGCAAAAACTAGAGGAATATGAATTTGTGAGCCAGAATGGGTGTAAAAAATGCTGAGAAACCGTGTCCAAAACGAGGATGAAAAGAAAGATTTGTTTTGAAACATAAACCATCACTTTCGAAAGTCTCAAAATTTTACGTTGCAGATGAAACTTTGTGCCGAGGAAAGTGAAGGACATAAATTATAAGCGATTCGAATAAACTTACGGTTCCACAACATTTCATCCAACGCGCAATTATAAAAAATAATGTAAATGAAAATAACGTGGAACCATTTTCAATCGCTTGCACAAGTCGCGCTCACAGCAAAACCCAAGAAAAAATAATTCAATAACTAAGAGTAGTCTACAATCAATTGTGCGGAGAACGCGAAAGCTCTAACTCCATTTGTTAGGCCCAAAATTCACTACGGTTACCAAGCACTTTTGAGATGACTAAAGAATGCCAAAGATCTCAGATCGCACTGAATCGATGGCAGGTTAAATTGGAAGCCGACTCTTAATATCGGCTGATCGGCACAACTACATCTACATATGACGCTGCGAGCCGCCGTATGGGCGTGTATCAGGAGGTGTTATGTCACCAGCCGTGTAAAGACGCAAGGTTTTGGTAGGTGAAATTTCCACTGATTTGCGTACAAGTGCAGGTTGTTGCCTCAGATTACCCCTTTCATAGCTCCTCAACTGGCGGTAACACCACGCCGTCTCATGCCTAGTCTTCCAAGTTTGATAATACCAGCTTTTTAAACCTTTAATACCAGATTATTTCGACGGGAATATAAATTCTTTCGCAGTTGAAAATAGCGTTTTTATGCTGAACTAGCCGTTTTATATTACTTATTTACTATAATTGAAAATTACCCAGCACCAAACTAATTGGTGTGCTGAAAGTATGCACAGGTGTTTGCCTACAATAGATAATCTGAGGACGTAGAGTCACTGCTGTTGATTTTTTTTCTCGCAAAAATCCACTGATAATCATTTTCTCCCTTTAAGGTGATTTCACACAAAATACTAGAAGCAAAATTCCTCTCTCACGGATCACAAGCACGTTATTTTTACCCCTAAATACTCAACTCTGTTAAATCCTATTACAATTGCAGGGGTGTGAGACTTGTGTGTGAGAAAAAAACCGATTGTATTTAGTGGAGCTCAGTTTTTATTTTAGCCGCTTACTGTGCGCGGAAGGAACGAGATTTAGTACCTATATGTTCGGAAGTGTCCCTCTCTTATGTGATGGCTTCTGTCAGACCTGGAAATGTAGTGAGGCGTCATGATAATACTCTGTGTTACCATAAAACACACTAGTTCTGAATACCTCGAGCAAGCTAAGCCTACCTTGTAGCCTCCGAGTCTCTAGGGGCTCCCACCATAATCTCACTAAAAGTTGTTAAACTCTATACGTTCAGTTTTAGCAGTTTTTAACGAATCGTGCACAATTTTTTTGTATTTTATTAATAATTTTGTTAAATCATAATTAACAAGGACCCAAGTGCTCGCGGCGTGCACGAGGTGTAGCCCAACCAGAGCGAAGTTGCATCTTTCTTTTACTTCTTCATCCGAGACCCTTCCTATTACATGCTTAACAAAACCTACTCTCTTTAATGCTATTCCGCATTTTTTTCGTATTAGTGTCCACCACGATATATCAGAAGTTGAGTTAATTCCAACATTTACTACTTTACCTGACTATATCAAGATAGAACACTTTTGTGACCAAAACGAGCCCGTTCTGCGTATAACATCATTCAAATGATTCAAGCAGTAGATGACTCAAGAGTCGGTCTATAAAAATGGATGTAGACTGCGTTTATTTATTTTCTAGCAACGACAGAAAAGATTCAAATAAATGGTAGCTGACTTAAGTATTCTATATTTCATTTTTTATACTTTTTCTTTTGAATCTCTCCCTCAACTTAATCGGTATTGATACGCAGCTTGAGAGCACAATCCGGCTTAGAGCAGAAATGGCATTGGCAAAACTTTATTTAGAAGTGAAAATTGAAACTGCTAGTACTTTTAACAGTAAAGTTGTCTCGTCTCCGGAGAATCTGGACCCGATTTGGCCGAATATATGAATAAGTGAGATACCTAAAGGTATAATTTTCCTTTATAGTTTCTTTTCATTGCTTTTTTATTCAACTACAGCACAAGAATTCTTCTTTACTTACTCCGTCTGCCCAACTAATATTCAACATTCTTCTCCATATCCACAACTCTAATGCCTCAATCCGTTTTATATCCTTTTTCAAAGCCGTCCATGTCTCACAACCATACTATTAGACACTCCAAACATAACACTTTGCCAACATTTTCCTAAGCCCAATATCGATTTGGCTACACAACAACTATATCTCTGGCTATTGCAATTCTACCTTTAATCTCCTTGACACATTTCCAGTCCTGTGTAATTTCCGTCCCTACATACTTTTATATTATCTTTTCTTCTGTACGATCTTTCATCACTTTAGTCATATTTTTATCTTCCGTTAATCCCGATTTTTCTTTTATGTTATTGAGATGTAAAGCAGTGACACTCTTTAAACATATTTAAATAAATACAAACAATTTCAAATAAATAAAAAGAAATGTAATGAGAATTCATATTAAACATGTAAATACAAACATTTTTTTCTAGCAATTTATCTATGAAAATCCTCGTAAAATTGCAAATTTCGTGTATCAACCCATTTAGGGCTCAAGAAAAAAATAGGAGAAATATGGGACAACTTAAATTTCACAATGAATGGAAATCAACCTTAATCCTCCTTGCTCAGGACAGAAAATTCTACATCTACGCAATACCCTGCGAGCCGCCGCATGGGCGTGTGGCAGGGTGTGTCAGGACGCCAGCCATGTAAAGATGTAAGGCTTTGGGAAGTGAAATGGTGACGTGTATTATAGGAGTGAATTTAGTGCAGCTCAATTTTTATTGTGATCGCTTATTGTGTACGGAAAGAATGAGTTCTTGTAATAATCTGTTCGACAATGTATCACTCTTATTTTATCACTCCGGTCAGACGTAGAGGTGCAGTATGGCGTCATGATAATATTCTCTGTGTCGCTCTGAAACACACCAGTTCTGAATTTCTCAAGCAAGCTAAGCCTAGCGTGCAGCCTCCGAGTCTCTAGGGGCTCCCAGATTTAAGCATTGGATACCATAGCGAGCGCACTCTTCAACAACCTCAATGATTCTACCCACACGGATGGTTAACTAAAGCGTGCGATGTGCTATTAATTGCCTCTTATCGGGATGCTCAACTCCACAAACTATATTCCTGCGGATAAAACTCGATCGGGATGGGGAAGGAGATTTTTAAGGATTTAAATGTATCAAAATCTCGAGTCCTTCGTGATGTACCATATGGCTCCCTAGTAACGATCTCGGAACGATTTGTAACACTGATTTTTTTTTATTTATTAGTATCTCTTGTAATTCACACTCCCAAGGAACACCCACCCAAAAGCGTCTCCCCTCAAATGACTCGCGCCCGTGTCCCCCTTCTATTTCTTCGATATTAACTATTCTCCTGCGTCCCTGGTTACGCACTGCTGGGATACGGCTCACACTCCCAATCCACCAATAAACAACCAATAAACCACCTCACAACACGGTCGTTTGGTTACAAATTCCTAGCGGTTTCGGACGAAAGAAACCAGTCCGGTATTCGGTACCTGATATGGCGAACCGGTATGGGCCCATTATGCGCTACTTAGCACCAAGGTTAAAAATGCACGATTTTTTAAACAGTCTTCGAGCAAGACTCGATGATCATTACCGCTACCCGATACCACTGCCCGCGAACTACAAATATCCGCTACATAGAACCCAGGTTATAAATGCATGTTTTTCTTTTAAAAGTCTACGAGTAAGGCTCAATGATCATTACCGCTACCCGATACCACTGCCCGCGAAATACCAATATCCGCTACAAAGAACCCAGGTTATAAATGCATGTTTTTCTTTTAAAAGTCTACGAGTAAGGCTCAATGATCATTACCGCTACCCGAAACTGCTACCCGATAAGTACTGATATTCGCTACTTAGAACCCTGGTTAAAAATGCATGTTTTTAAACAGTCTACGAGCAAGACATGATGAACATTACCGCTACCCAATACTGCTACCCGATAAGTACCGATATACGCTACTCAGAACCCTGGTTTAAAATGCATGTATTTTTTAACAGTTTACGGGCAAGACTCGATGAACATTACATCAACTCGATACTACTGCCCGTGAACTACCGATATCCGCTACAAAGAACCCTGGTTAGAAATGCATTTTAAACAGTATATGAGCAAGACTCGACGATCATTACCGCTACCCGATACTGCTACCCGATAAGTACCGATATCCGTTACTTAAAACCCTGGTTAGAGTTGACATTGTACGAGCAGAACTCGAAGAACATTACCGCTACCCAATACTGCTACCCGATTAGTACCGCTATACGCTACTCAGAACCCTGGTTTAAAATGCATGTATTTTAAACAGTTTACGAGCAAGACTCGATTAACATTACCGCTACCCGGTAAGTACTCATATCCGCTACTTAGAACCCTGGTTAGAAATGCATGTTTTTTAAACAGTCTGCGAGCAAGACTCGATGAACATTACCGTCGGAACGAGTGTGAAAAATGAAGGACCCAACCCCTCCGAGCGCAGCAAATGGGGAGGAAGAAGAATGAAGAATTTTCTCACCTTATAGGCCGAAAGGGTTGGCGGGAAGTGTGAGGACGAGCTTATTTTTTTGCACGCGGAATCTGGGAGGGATAAAACGCAAAAAAAGGGGAGAAGAGGAATGGGTGAAGAGTTGGAGGCTTTTGCGAAGAGGATAGGACGAGATTCCCGGGGACTTGGCCTCTTAAGGAGGGCGAGCTCTCGTTCTTTTTGTCCGTCTCTCTCCTTCCCTCTCTCTCTCCACGCCAAAAAAAGCAGGTTCAGATGACGGCTCTTGAGACGGCTGGCGCGTAAGGAGAGAGCAAAGCAAAGGAAGAAGGAGCAGAAGAACCCTGTAAAGGGAGACGCACGCCGCGGAGATTGAGATGATGCCCACGCTAGGGAAAGGCGACCTTCCGAGGAAAACATAAAAAGAGGGCGTTGCAACAAGATAGGACGTCTCCTCCCGCGATAGGTGAAAGTCTGTATTTTTTCTTAAATATGGGGTAGCGGAGAAGAGAAGAGACCAATTTTTCCAGGGGCTTCTTACCAATCTCTATATGAAAGAGGCATACCAATATCACACCTAATAAATCAGTTAAAATGACTGAAAATATTTGGCCAAAAATGAGATAATCACTCAAGAAATACGGAAAAAAATGAAGAAGATAGGAGTGTATGCAACCAGGTAAATATGGAAATTCTAGAAAAAGAATCCAAAAAATAACACATATCTAATATATAAAAGTGAATGTTTGTTTGTTTGTCTTCAATGCGTTCCAATACCATTCATCAGATTACGAAGAATCTTTGATCAGTTGTGCGCGCACCCGCGAAGGTTTCTGATTTATTAAATCCATTGCACAATAGGTGGGGCGCGAGTCGTATCAACAAATGGGTGTTGGCATGCGAGCTTCTCATAAAAGTGAGGAGCGATAAGCAAGCAACGAAGCAGATCGTGTACGAGTTGCTCAATCACGTTCATCAGAATCGTATCAGTGAGACATAATATCGCGTGCATCATAATTGTATCTGTTGAGCATTTTATTTTATTTATAGTATTCTACCGGTTAAGGTAGGTTTTAGAATGTCAGAGAATCTCCTCCCGGTCCTCTACCTATACAGGGGCCCATCCTCCTCCAGTATGTCCTTTTTCGCCTCAGCATACGACCAACCCTTCCTCATCTCGTTCATGAAACCTATTCTCTTTCTTCCCCTTCCCCGCCTGCCCAACATCCTTGCCTCTATCACACTCTTCAGTAACCCATCGCCCCTTATAACACCCTTCAGCCATCAACCCTGCCTATCTCGGATTTCATTAATAAGTTTCCTTTCCTCACCCACCATCTCAAGCAATTCCTCGTTAGTCTTCCTTTCCGTCCACCTAACCTTCTCTATCCTTCTCCACACCCAAATCTCAAATACCTGCAGCCTATTCTCATCCTCCTTTCCGAGGGTCCTCGTTTCTGCCCCTTACAACGCTAGACTCCATATCAAGCTCACATACCAGCCTCATCTTTATATCCTTACCCAATGTCCCCGTCATCAGCTCCCTTCGATTACTAAACGCCTCCTTAGCTAGGGCTATTGTCTTCCGTATGCATTTGCTATTATGTCCGTTTTCCTCTAGCGTACTACCTAAGCGATTGAATTGCTCTACTTGCTTGAGTTTGTGTCCTCCAACTTTAATCGCAAGCCTAGCTCTCTTTGTCCAACAGATTCTCATTACTTTTGTTTTCTTATGATTTATCTTCATTCCGACTATCCTGCACTGCATTTCAAAATTATCTACCAAAGCTTGCAGTCCCTTCGAAGATCCACTAACAAATGACTGAACGTCTGCGAATCTGACTTTATCAGATGCCCTCCTGCTTTGATTCCGACCTCAAGTTCTTCCCATGCCTGTCTTACCATTTCCTCAGCATAAATGTTGAAAAGCAATGGTGACAACGGGCACCCTTATCTTACCCCGCAACATACGCTTACCCACGCTGATTCACCACCAGCCACCCTTACCTGCGCCCTTTGAGTCATATATAAGTTTCGGATTAGTCTCCTGTCTCGCCAATCTATTCCCATTTTCCCGAGTATTTCCATTAGTTTATTCCAACTTACTCTGTCAAAATCTTTTTCAAAATCAATAAAGCAAGCAAAATCGTCCTGGTTATACTCTGTTTCTCTATATCAGTGTTCTCATTACCGTTATAACATCCCGGGTTGACCTTCCCTTCCGGAATCTAAACTGGTCAATGTCCAAGTAGTTACCGGCCTTACTCTCCAACCTTCTATTGATTATTCTAAGTAAAACTTTGGCTGCGTGTGAAATAAAACTGATTGCTCTATATTTCTCGCATTCTGATGCAATCCTCTTTTTCGGGATCGGAAGTAAGACTGTTTTCACGAAGTCCTCTGGCCATACTCCTTCCTCGTAGATCCTATGTATAAGATCGAAAAAAGCTTGCCTACTTTTTTTTCCTAAACTCTTTAGCAGCTCCGAAGGTATGTTGTGTACTCCTACAGCTTGTTTTGCCATCATCTCTTTCAGTGCTCTCTCTATTTCACAGTAAAGGATCATTGGCCCGAGGTTATCTTAATTTAAGCTTCCCCCCGTCCTCTATATCTAAATTAGTTGGTCTGCTATCGCTGTCATATTGCTCCTCCACATATTCACGCCATCTTTCTTGAATATCTTTTTGCTCGATTAATATTCTACCTCTGTTGTACTTAATCTTTGGTTCCGTTTGCCCTCGCTTACCTCCCGATAGCAATTTTACCCTAGCAGATAACGCACCCACTTCCCCTTCTCTTTGCAAGTTCTCCATTTCCTCGCATTGCCTTTTCCACCAATCTTCCATCGTCCGATTGGTTATTCGCCGCAGTTGTTTTTTTATCTCCTTGTATTTCGCCTTACCTATGTCGGTGTTGACATTTTTCCAATTCCTTCTCTCCTCCATTTTCCTAATATTTTCTTCCGTAACCCACCGCTTCTTTACCCTCCTCATTTCCGCTGCTCTTATTGTTTTCTCAGCTTATCTTACAATGCCAGTTTTAATATTCTCTCATTTTTCATCGATTTTCCCTATTTCCTCGGCTTTGCCTATGTTCCTTTCCGCTATCTCTTGGTATTCCCTTCTTTTTTCCCCTATCAACACTTACAGGTTCCACCCCTTCATCCTCATACTCTTATTAAGCTTTTTGAATCTAAGCTCACAATTCATCATTACTAAATTACGATCCGAGTCCGCATCAGCCCCCGGATAGCTCCGTGAGTTCTTCACACTGTTCCCGAATCTTTGCCTAATCATGATGTAGTCAATTTGATATCTCGCGATGTCTCCCGGAAATTTCCATATGTACCTCCTCCTACATATATTGAGTTGACGGATGTACCCACGCTTCGACCAGAATTGGTGCGAATTGACCCTCCGGTGATCCCTAATTCTAGGACGTACTCCGGCAGACCGCATCCATCCGGCAGACGGCGTCTACCCGTAAATGTTAGTCGGGAGATACCTAATTCCAACTTTTTGGGCAACAGGCTCTTCCGGCTTTCATTAGAGGTGCGGTAAGTCTTCGTGCGTCTAAGTGCGGTAAGCGAGACTGACGGGTACTCATCTTACGTTGTTGGGTGACCCCAGCAGATACGAGCACTGCGGGGAGGCGGAGGCCCATTGTCGTCCTTTTGACGTCAGTCCGCCCCATCGTGTCGGCCTCGCAGGGGTTGTGGTTCGCTTAACTTCCCTTCCTTTTCCTCACCCCTTTCCCACTACCCCCCATGCTTGGCGATAAGCGAGAGCTTCCGGCCGAGCGGGGAGGTTTTTAGCCCGCGGGGAGACCCGAAACACCTGTACCTCCGCCTACGATGGTGTTTAAACCAATAGTTTGTAACTACTGATTTATTTCTCCTACAAAATTCTACAACCCTCTCTCCGCGGTCATTTCTCGTTCCTAATCCAAACCCTCCCACTTCATATCCATCTCTCCCCACTACTGCGTCCCAGTCGCCGATTACTATTAGGTTTTTCTTTCCTGGGACTTCTCTGATTATGCTCTATCTGCTCATACACTTAATCCACCTCCTCCTCCCTATGATTGCTTGTAGGCATGTACACTTGAGCCAAAACGAAATAAGTAGGGCGTGCTTTTATTTCTACCACTATTATCCTGTCGCTCACCTGCTCAATATTGACTACCCTCATTCCCAATTTTGCGTTAAATACAATAGCTACCCCACGTTAACTCTCCAACCCACCACTATAGATTACACGGTAATTCCAGAAGTCCCTGCTGTCCTTCCATCTCACCTCCCACAGCCCCAAGACATTTACGTTCCCACTATACATTTCCCGTTTAATTATCCCCAGCTTCCCTGCCCTCACAATAGGACATAATTTGTGTTTAATGGTACGTGATTTAGTTGTATGTAGAATAAGGTTTAGTGCAGCGGTCTTTTTTTGCATTTTTTTATTCTTGCATTAGATTATCGTATACGTTTCGCTTTTTCCTAAAATTGGATTGTGTAGCATGAAAATCTTAAACTTTTGCACAACTTCAACAATAAATTATTTCATTTACCTTGAAACCGCACCATAGGCATGGAATGGAAACTCATGCCATTATTTATGCGGTACAAATTCCTGTGTAGGTACGAGGAATTAATTTGACTAGGTCTCAAATTCGTTTCTGTCAGCATTGTATGTGTGTGCCTACTTAGAATGGAAAAGAGGTAATGCAATGTACGCCGGGCACAGCAATTATTACAGAGAACTATTTTTAAGTCATGGCTCTGAAAAGCTGGCCCATATCGATCAGAACAAGCTAACAGCTAACAGCGCTATTTATTGAATGAAACATTCTCTTTTCTTAACCCATCTTTGCTCATATCTCACCATATTATCAGGGTTTTTAAGTATCCGAGGTGGGCTCGATTCACTTTTGCTTGGATAATAAATATGTGTTAGTCATTTGTTCAGCTTATGACAAATTGCACTTCATAGACATGCAGATTCTGCTGATAAAGGAAATAAAAGATTGCGAAATAACAGCCGCAGCAAAATGGAAATTGGAATCAATGAAAATTAGGTGTTGCAGAGGGTCGATGAATTTCAAATTGTCGGAGAGAATAATTATTTGAGTATTCCCATCAATAATTAAATTTATTTTAATAAAAACTCCCAGAGGAAGAAAAGTGAAACATTCTAATGAAACAGGTTTGTGAGTCAAGACATAATGGAATGATAAATATAGGGGAAAACAGCCAAAAAAAGAAACTATTTGTAACTTTTTTTGTGTTTTAGCACATAAAATTCTATTTGAAAATATATTAATTTCTGTTCTAGCATATGAATCTGCAATTAGGCTTGTTACAACCAGAGAGAGCAGAACACAATCTAACAGCAGCAGAAACGGAATTCTTGAGAAGAGGAGGAAGTTAAGCCAAGAGAGATATAGGCAGGAACACGACAATGAAAAAGAGCACGAGAAGAACTTCAGCAGGAACATTTGATGAAAAAAATATTAATTAAGAGAAATAAACTAAGACAAACAAGATAGTCAACGAATTGACTTAGTGGAGTTTAGGCATAGTAAATAATTGTAGCTTTGTAATTCTCCACACTATTTTATTGTTCAAGAAACCTAACCGGTTTCAATGTTAAAACATTGTCATCAGAGGCAGCTATAGTTGTAAATATTGTTATGCTATTTACTCGATCTTCTCTCCCATATGACATTGGCATCGGAGCTTTGATCAACTGGTTCCACCTCTCCTGGTCACGCATTGCAATCCAGAAGCATTCGACTTGCCATCCGAATTGCATCCGGAAATGACATCAGAGCTTCCGGATTGAAAATCCGGAAGCTCTGATGACATTTGCCTCTGAAGATTTTGTTTTAACAATGAAAACGGATAGACTCCTCGAACAATAAATAGTGTGGAAAATTACAAAGTTACAATTTTTATACTAAACTAAGATATCTCGAACTTCGCGTTAGAGTGGGCCAAAATAGAATTTCCAGTTAAGCTATTTTAAACGGATTTATTATAATAACTTTTAAAATCCACTGTGGATAAAAGCAACATGCACTATCCAGATATCGAATGCTAAAGCATAATTATCAGGTGCTAAATGACTGTTCAGCACCTGATGATGATACTTTAGCATTCGAAATCTGGACAGTGCATGTTGCTTTTGACCACAGTGGATTGTAAAAGTTATTATAATAAATTAATTTAAAATATGGAATTCCACAAAGTTAGTACAGTTAGCATTTCAGTCGTTCAGTTAAGCACTGGTAGCAAGACCAGATACGAGAACAAAAATATGTTCAACGTGGGAGAGAACAGATGAAAACAAATGAAAAGCTTGGAATGGGATACGGAACACCGAGAGGGATATGTAGTGACTGGAGCGTGACCAGGAGAGATGGAACCAGTTGACCGAGGCTCTAATGTCAATGTCGTATGGGAAAAGAAATCGAGTAAATAGCATAACAATATTTACAACTAATGATTACTCCCAAGTCCATTTAAAGGGTATGTTTGACAGATGAAAATTAAGTGATTCAAATATTTAACCAGCAAAATAAACTCAATAATAGAGGGAAACCGAACTCTCCGCTGACAGTTGTTTCGAGCAAACAAAGAATTTAACACCAATGATTGAAGGTGTAGGATTACGTCAGAAGCCGCTTGATTCTGGGATGATAAAGGCAAAGGTAAAATTACTTGGCAAATTCAGAGCGGGTGAGTTTCGGAGAATGAGTTCTTACCTGCCCTAAAAGTCACCCATTAAACGTTCTAATACTGGATGCTTCTTAATTGATAAATATAATAGTGCGGTGGTATTTCCTTACGCGGTTGGGCAGTCACTTTTAGCCTCGAGTGACAATCTCTTTTACACTGCCACGCGATGGAGTAGCTGTCTTGGATGAAAAGCATTATCAACCCATCGCACACCTCTTGGTTCTCCATATTAAAAGGGAATCTTTAATGGCGTAAAGAAATGATACGCAGTTACATTTTTCATTGAACGATTCAAAAGCAGTGGAACATATTTGAGATAAAAGAGAAATGTTTTAATTATCTGGGAGTAACCATGAGTGAGTGCTTAAAACGACAGCAACAAATTGGAAATATTGCAAATAGTATGCGGCGGACCGTAGCCAATTTGTATTTCATTCGGAGTAAATCTCCAATATAATTTTATAAATTAATATATATCGCCCTTGTAAACTCAAGACTAAGCTGCGATATATTCTTTTCGGGTGAAGATTACCAAAACTCAATAAAATCGGCCGCTTTTCTACAAATAATACTACATAATACTACTAATTTTCTACATAATAGTAAGAGTGATCTTAAAAACACCCTATGGTCCTAGATGAACTAGCAACGAAATACATAACAACGGGAAATAAATAATAACAATAATTATAAAATGTCCAACGGATCTGAAGACGCCCCCAGGAAGAGGGGAGAAACTGTAGTCAGAAAAACTAAACACGCGACGAGAATACCTGAAAACAGCAATATTAATATGTATTTATAAGTTAAACTTGTGACTGTGCCTAACCCGGAAGGGAACGGCATGATTGGTATGTATGTATGTATTCTCCTACCAAAAACATAAAAACCAAGAAATTGGCAAGAGCTTGGACGATTCAGTCAGAAGTAATGGATTGTAAAATTGAAGGGGGGTCAAAATGATCCCTCCGGTACCTCTAGTGTTAACCAAATCTTTCCAAATGGGAATTCCATTCGTCCTAACTTCAGTTTGTGAAGGGGCATGCCACCATTTTTCAATACCATTAGAATTGGAACTCCAATTTAATGCCGATTTGACGAACGAAATTTAATACTCCAACATACCTCTAGATGAATAAAAGCATATCTAAATATGCATCTACATACTACCCTGAGAGTTAAATTTATTGTGTTTGCTTATTGTGCGCATAAAGAACGAGTTCTTGTACCTATTCGATCGGCAGTGTATCTCTCTTATTTTGTCGCATCTGACAGACCTAGAGGTGCAGTGAGGAGACATAATAATATTCTCTGTGTCGCTCTGAAAAATGTCAGTTCTGAATTTCTCAAGCAACCTATGCCTAGCGTGTAGCCTCCGAGTCTCTAGGGGCTCCCAACTTAATCTCTCTAAAATCTGAGACACTATATGTACGCTCGTAGCAGTTTTTAACGAAACGCGCTACTTTCCTTTGTATTTTATAATGTTTTTTATTAAATCCTTATGACCAAGGTCCCAAGTGCTCGCGGCGTACTTGAGGTGTAGCCTGACTAGAGCGAAGTAGCATCTCTCTTTTATTTTTTCATCTGCGGACATTCCAATTATATGCTTAACAAAACCTAGTTTCTGTAATGCTATGCCACATATGATCTGTATGAGTGATCCCCACGATACATCAGAAGTTAAGATAGTTCCAAGATTTATTACTGTACCTGAGGATTTTTTTGATGTGTGATGACTTTCGCAGGAAGTAAACTGCGGTGCATTAACGAATGTTCAAATCCCACACCTGGTACCAAGAATGAACGTTGTTAAGGTCCGATGACAGAACTTCGTCCGCATCCTCGCTTATTTCACGGTCGATAACGTTTAATATATTTTTTTTATAAATCCGCAAGAATTTCATTTATATATGAGTATTTTGTGAGGAACCTTGTCGAAATAACTTCATGAGGACCCCAAAAACAGACAGAGAATTCCAAGTGGGATCTAACTACAACCAAGAGAGACCTTGTTCGCTCAGATCATGAGATCATTCACTATGGTAAAATTCTAAATATGAGTTATGAGAGTTATGAGAATGCTAAAAAGAGAATAGAAAATGCTAAAATGAAGTCCACATCTTTCCTTATTTCACGGTAGATAATGGTATCGTCTTCAAACAGGGAAGAAATCATATAAGGGAAGAATGGGTTTTAATGGGAATAAATTGAAATGAAATGAAACCTCTGGAATATTCTCCTATTACAATCCACTCATATTCACTTTCACCCTCTCAGATTCCTCCTTCCCATTTTCAACAGCTCCCCTCACCCCTCTTCGCCCCCTGGCTCAATTCCCAAACTTAATAACCCTCATTACGGGCGGCCCTCCATCTCACTGAAAAGCGCAAACAAACACGCGATGTAATCACTGCAAATGTGTAAATTAAGCATCGAAGGAAAATTAGCGATCCAGAATCGTAATTAACTAAAAGCGACCGCATTGTCTACACGCTTATTACTTTACAATATTTTGCAGGCAGGAATTTCGTCCCGTTCGCGTAATGAACACACCGAGAGCTGGTATTCCGTTACCCCGTTCTTAGAAAAAGTGATGGCCTTAACCTAATTATAACAACGCGGAATCTCGCAGATTACTGAAATTTAATGACGATCGATTGTCACGAGGCCGCATGCACTAATTAAAACCCAGAGCTAAGAGAAAAAGGAAGTATTTGCTTTAATTTTGAACGATCTGTGCGAGGGTGGTTCAAATATGTGCATAGACGCTCAATACCAGAGTTGATTCTTTTATTTAATATAACTCTTAAAGGAAATTTAACGAGAGTGACACGATTTCCCGGTGTCCCCTTTGCGCCGTTTCTATGCAACACTTCCTCATTTCTCAATAGAGTAAGCGCAATATCGAGTAATTCCATTTTAAGCAAAATTCACGACGTAATTATGATACTATGACGGAATCAACACCTTAAAATTGTTTGCTGTAGATAAATAACGCCAGTAAATAATGTGAAATTTCAATTTTATGAAACTGCTAGGAAGAATAAAAGACCTCCAATGTCATGAAGGGATTAAGTAAGTGGAATTCACTCATGATGAGGGTTTAGGAAACTGACAATACACAAAACTAAATCTTTCGTCTGCTATATACTTTTTAAAATCTAATCGTCTAATACGCGTGCCACCTGATGATGTACAAATGCCATAGTCTTGAGTGAAAAAATACACTTTTGTAGAATTTTAGTTCTCCCTTATCTCTTATCTTATCCAACATGGGTCGTATTTAAAAGTGACAATTAAGAATGTAAATATAAATTACTTACCCTCAGTTTTATCAAATGTGTTTATCAAAAGTTTTCATTTCCATAATGTAAGATGCATAAAAGTGCTCGCATTTGCTTCAATTTTATCTCCATTAAAAAATCATTCATTACAATATCTGAAATGATAGTAATAGCCTATATTGATATCGAAAAGGCCTTTTACGATATGAATCGGAACACCTTT
Organism: Ceriagrion tenellum; assembly: GCA_963169105.1. Taxonomy (NCBI): domain Eukaryota; kingdom Metazoa; phylum Arthropoda; class Insecta; order Odonata; family Coenagrionidae; genus Ceriagrion; species Ceriagrion tenellum. The sequence continues at coordinate 89,904,422 of OY720643.1, forward strand.
TTCGGAGTCCTGAAAAATTTTTAAATGGATTATTAGTACAAGATGATGATTCACCAACTTTACCAGTTCCAGGAATCCATATTAAGGGTAAATGAAACAAAAGAAAAATGTCTTAAGGTGTCTGGTAGAGATGCAATCTATCCCCAATAATGTTCAATTTGTAGATGGAAGAGGCAATGAAGGATTTTTTTAACTTGGAAGAAAGGATTTTTTTGAATGGTAAACTCTACACAATTACTGCAGTTAGCAGACCATATAGCACTTTTAGCAAACAGCAAAATAAGCTACAGGATACGTTATATGTAATCAACCAAACTTAAAAAATAAGAGGGACATGAAAAATAATCGAAACAAAACCAAAATCATGAAATGCACGAGAGATGGACTACAGGAAGCTGGGGTACTTTGGCTGGAGAAAAACTTGTGCAAGTCACCACTTTTAAATAGCTTGGTAGCAATATTACAACCGATGGAAGGTGTACAGCGGATGTGTCAAGCACAAGCAGTAGCACAAGCAAAACAACGTTTCATCAAGAAGAAAACTCTCTTGACAGAAAAACATGTCTCACTACAAACCCGTCAAGAAATTGTGAAAAAGAACGAATGAAGCGTTTGCACGTACAGCTCAGAAACATGGAGCATAAGGAAAGCAGAAAATAACAAGTTGGAAGATTTTGAATTTTTGTATTGGAGAAGACCACCGAAAGTACCTTTGACAGAGCGAGTTACCAACCTTGAAGTTCAGGAAAGAATTGAGGGACAAATGAGCACTTGCGAATTCAATGATAAAGAGACGAAACGGATTGGACACCTGTTACTGTATTCGTGTTGGATCAGTACCTTGAGGGAAAGAATGGTCAATGGACGATCTGAAAGAGAAAGACCAAAACAGGAATACCTGAATGAGTTGATGAACGTTACTCGGAAGTTAAGAGATTAGCTTCGGAAAGACAGAATTTGAATACCCACCAACCTTAGGGATGAGGAGAAGAAGAGGAAAAATTCCATACGCAAAAAATTTGTACAACGGATGGAATACCTTATACGTGCCAGAAAGATGAACCAAAATGATCATATTTCCTTATCCTCGCGAATGCCAACTTGGATTTTCCAATCATTACTACACTAGCTAGGTTGACAAGGGCGAACCTCATGGGGTCTCGTTGGAGGCATTTCAAGAATTTTTCGCTCGATGAAATAAAAGCTCCATAGATAAACTGAAATGTTAAAAGTGTGTTGAGATCAAGAATAGTATTAGGATAAAATTTCGCGATCTTAAGTAAGGGTTAAAGTGCAATGAATAAAATTTTATTTCATATGGGACTTTACCCCGCCGGCCCCGGTAGCGGCGGGGTAAAGTCCTCGCCTGCTAATCCGAGGGTCGCGGGTTCGAGACCCTCCTGGGTGGGTTTTTCACCACCCAGGGCATGGATATGAGCCAAGTTATGTTAATCCGGTCCCTGGAAAACCTGATGACAGGCTAAGCAGCCTATCGGGATTCCGGGGACATACGGGTCAACAGAATCGTCCGGCAAGCAAAAAATAAATAAATAAATAAATAAATGCTGGAATGAAAAAAGTAACTCCGTTTTCCTCGTGGATTATTTCTACCACCCAGGTTTCGTCCAGGTAGAGGGTGACCAAAAAAACTTACATATATACATACAAATCACGCTGATCCCTTCAGGAGTAGGCACAGTCACAGAGTTTCACTCACAAACACACATTTGTACACCTAACTCGGCTTCAATGATTTCCTCCATACTGACCTATCCTTGCAAACCTCTTTTGCCTCATTTACCCCCATACAATGCTTCATACATGCCCTACATGTTTTAAGACTCCTAATATTCCTCCTCTTAAGAGTTTCCTCAGCCAAATTCAACCACAACGTTCTCGACCTCCCTCTCCCTCTCGCACCATTCATTTCACTCTAATATATCTGTTTCGTCATTCGACTCTCATCCATTCTCACAACATGGCCAAACTAATGAAACACACTCCTTTCATATATGTCCAATACTGGAGTATCTTAACCACATTCATTTATAACCCACTAATTTCTGACCCTATTTTTCCTACTTTTGCCGCATACACTACTCAGAAAACTCATACCCACGGCGTTTAGTCTACTCTTATGTCTATCCTGACATACCCATGTTTCACTATCATACAACAAAGTGGGGAGAAGTAGGTACATTTTTTTACACGGCGATTTTTGCTTCCTTAGATAGGTTCCTTTCTTTCTTTCTTTAGATAGGTTCATTCCTTTATATGCTCCAAAATAAGACTTATGTGATAAAAAGCCACTCTTTACAGTCCTCTTTGTGAATTTCACAAATCTACACTCAAGCTGTTGAGCCTATGCTAAGTGCTGCTTTCTATCCCCAAAATACTAAAGCTAGCTAAAGAATTGTCAGGAGAGCTGAAGACATAACTACTCATGCACATAACAGAATGGAAGTGGAGATATTAATCTGCCGAGCTAACAAAAATATGGCCATATACTGACTACGTAAAAAATGCTTTTTTTGTATATTTCCGCGTATTTTTTAATAAATTGTAACGTTTTCCCTCTCTTGCAGGTTATGAGAGAGCTTTCATTAATATATCCATTCGAAAAAAACTACGGAAATTCAAGGAATAAACAAAGAACAGTGATACTGACATCGAATAACATTTGTCCAAAAAAAAAGGGTTATGTTATTTTATATTTAAGGCACCACTGAAAAAATCTCCCGAATTTTGAAGAAATTTGATGTGGACACTGCTTTTATGCCGGTGCTCATAATAAAAGATCTTCTTAAAAGCACGAAAGGCCGGGACAAATTACAAACTGAGGGAGTTTACCGGGTCACATGTAAAACTTGTAACCGCAGTTATATTGGTGAAACTTGTGGAACCATACAAACAAGAATAAATGAACATATTTAGACAGGCTATTAGACTAGGATATGTTGATCGCTCCGCCATCGCTGAACTTGCTGAGGAAGGATATCAGTTGGACTTGGATAACATAAAAATTTTAGCAAAAGAAAAATCTTTAAAATCCGTCTAGCCCGGGAGGCGATTGAAATCCGGAAACACCGGGATAATTACAAGCGAGACCAGGGTCTTATGCTCAGCGAAACATGGAGACCGTTAATTTAAAACTGCAAACCCTTACAGAACCATCCTCCGTAACTACAACATTTAGATATAACCGTCATAAATTGATACTCTAATGAAGCCTCCATCAGGGGAGGGGAAACGATAGGATTAATTTAAAAAATACGCGGAAATATACCCAAAAAAGAATTTTTTACGTATTCAAAGGTCCGCGAAAGTTTCAATCAGTTATCATATACTTACTTGCACCACTTTCGTTCTAATCGGCAAGAATATTTAAAAGCATTACTGCCGGCATTCGTTTACGCCTAAAATTCGACTCCTTTAATTTTTCTGTTATCTTTATGCATCACTTCCTCGACGTGACCTACTTTTGTCAGCATTCATTGTTATGAAAGTACATTCTGAATGACATATTTCATGAATTACACTTTTTTACGAGAGTGTTAGGGAATTCTTTCATTTCGGTAGGGAAAATAACGCTGATGAATCTTCATGATGTATACCTCAGATGAATTCCATTACTCTCGTGTAGTTCTGTTGAAACCCGATTCAAATTTTACGTGTGCTGAAGAGAGTCAAGGTGAATGTCTCTTTCATATTATTTATTTTTCTTAGTCGCTTTAGAGGGTTATTCACGTTTTGCTGCGTGGAAAGGCGTTCCTTACATCGTGTCTCTCACGTCTTCACTTCTCTCTCACAAAGCATACAGAAGAGAGCGAGGGAGCATATTCCTCCTCTCCGACGGAGTGCCTTCCTAAGGCGTTCTCTCCCTTTTGAATCGTCTCTTGTTGCCATTCATGCATTTATTCCTTCGTGAGCAAGGAGTGGGAGAATTTTTTGTTTCCTTTTCGAGGTCACTTGCATCCATTCCCACTGCGACGCGACTGTCCTGCTCGCTAACTCGGTCCACAATTAACACAAAATCCTCGAGGGAAACGGGCTGCGAGAGTGCCATAAAGTGTCGCCTCGGTGTTGGCAGCGCATGCATTTCTCCGTTCAGTTCATACAAGTTTTCCCTCATTTTGGTTATAAAGAGTGCTCTACTTACTAAAATCCTCACTTGACTTCAGATGGAAGGACGCTGCGAAGATGTCACTTTATTTATAGTATTTCGACCACATTCATGTCAAGAAAATCAGTAATATAACCAAAAATTTATAAAATATATATTCTATGAAGATGTTACTTTTATTTATAATGTTTCGTCCCCGTCCATGTCAAGGAAATCACTGATACAGCCAAATAATTATAAAATATACAAGGTGTTTCAGGAGGAAAGTTCGAAACTTCTGGAGGAGGTGGGGAAGGTGATTTTAAGCATTTTTTATCATAGCAACATGGGGTCGCAACTCCTTAGCTGCCGAGCTATCGCAACGTAAACATTTTTCAAAAGTATTCTGCAATAAAAACCACCCAGCTTCACCGACTATTACCAATTTAGGAGATTTGAAACTTTTTACATTAGTGCATTAGATATATATTGTTCTTGTCCTGCTACCATCAATGCTAACGGCATCTTATTTTCAAAATGGCTCTCGAATATTTGTCGAATTTAGTTCATCAAAAACAAATTGTGTACGATAGCACTCTTTATTTCAGAGATATCAAAAACTGCGTAAAAATAAATCTTTTATTAAATTTATTTTTCAATTCATTGCAGTAAAAATTATGTCTCCATCTTTTAAAATACGGAAGATATAGTAACTTAACTGGTGTTAATACAACGAGGCAACAAATGTTCTTGCGGGTAAGAGCTTTAATTCGCTTAGAAAACCTAAAATACCTTAATGTAATTCCAATATTCCAATGAAAATATCAATTTCACTTTCATCTATAATATTTCGTCCACATCCATATCAAGGAAATCACTGATGTAACCAAAGAATAATAAAATATATAATAACTAAATGTAATTCCAATATGGCTTTAGAAAACATACGCTATTTAAATGCCATTACTTTAAAGGAAACATAACGCTCTCCCGTATGCAGGAATTAACAATAATTCATAAGTGCTTACTTAGAGTACCGTATGGCCACTGACGGAGGAACGCTTCGAAGTCGTTTCTTTTATCAAAAGAATATGATATACATCTATGCAATAAAAAGAATGCAAGAAGTAAAAAACATACTCAATGTCTCTTCTTGGTCTCAGAGAATATCACGCCATAAAAATATTTTTATTTGGAAATCTTTCTTACATTTCCATAACAAGAAAATAAAATAAGTAAACATAACTTTTTAAGACTCCAAACTGCCTCGAAAGGAAGTACGCTGTAAAGAGGTTACATTTATGAAGAATGAAACATCTCGGCAGAACAAAGCAAATGGTATTTCAAATTGGTAAATTTTACGCCTTATCAAATGGTGACTTCATATAAAAGGAATTTTTAGTTGTTACTGCTTTAGTTTATAATGTTTTCAGCGCTAGTGTCAACATCTGAATGCTCAACACATGGACAGTCACTCCAACAATACGCCTGAACACAAGAGTACTTACCCTGAATTTAATGATAGAGTAAGTAGTAGCTGCTTACTCAATGTTTAATTCTCAAATATGTACGTCTATTTTAATGCCAATGAAATCCTTAATCCATCTTAAACTCTTGATTTATTTTTTTCACTTAACTAAAATTCTCCTTTCTTCAAGCCGTCCAAAATTCCTCAGCCTTTACACCCTTTTCCCGGCTTATCATTCATAATTCCCTTTGTCACTAAATATATAAAAAATATATACTGTTTTGGAAAATGATATTCCTTGTTTTGGTGACTTTGGCGTTGTGCCATATTTTTTCGGTGGACTGTATATCTATTTATGACAGCAAGATAGGACATTTGGGGCTGTTTGATCTGAAGTGACGCTTTAAAGTTTGTATTCTTAGTCCCGACTTAAACTAATAGATTTAATTTTGGGTTTAGCATTTTTATTGCTACCGCATTCCCGCGGCAATATAATACATTAAGAACTTTATTAGTGAATAAAAATTCTTACTAAAAACTGCTTCCACGCGTCTGCAAGAGCCAGCTGTGGCGCCATTGTTATTAAGGTATTTTCAAATAATACAAGAGTTGACCAACAATATTAAAAATGAGATGCAAAAGTGCGCAAATTTAACTGTCATTCAGTTCCCTGGTAGAATATTTTATGGACAGCTTTCATAAAAAGTTTTTAAAAATGCAGTTTTTCTGCATGGAAAAACCAGCTTTGCACACAGTAAACACTGAGCTGATTCCCGATTAATTTGCCAAAAACACGGATTGGCAAGGTTCGATATAGCTTTCATAATAAGCAGGGACATTTTTTTGTTTGCGCTGCCGGTATATGAGTTAAATGACGATTCAAACCCTTTTGTAAAAATTCATTTAGCGTAAGTACACGTTTCGCTTCTATTTAAGCTACGATTCTTATCACGCTCCTCTTTTACCTCTTCTTAACCCATTTATTACCCTGAGAACACCTCAACCCGTTACCAAGGAGAGAAATAAAGTATTCGAGAGAGAACTTTTCTCGCATTCCAGCTTAAAGTAGGGCGTACGAGGGATGAGTGCGTAAGAGTAGGTCGAAACGTTTTCGGTAGTGGGAGAAGTAGAAAAGGACCCGATCCGATAGGGGAAGGTAGAGTTGTAGGGGAGAGAAGGAAAGGAAGGTTTTGTGACAGGGCGGTCTGGAAATTAAGGCGAAAGCAAGTGGGGGAGGAGGCCGGAGCTTTCCGAAATTCATTAAAACGCGATTCAAATAACGTGAGAGGGCCGCGAACTCTTCTTCAGTTTCAATCCCCTTGAGAACGGAGGCGGCGGCGCCGGCGGGCGGATGATCCGGGCTGTTTGAGGGAGAGAGACCTGAATTCCATTACTGCTCCCCTCACCGTCCCCCTGGTTGTGAGGAAAGGGGCAAATTGATGAGTGAATCTTTTCATTCTTGTAGGTGTACGTGTGGAGGTACTCTCGAAGAACCAGTGAGCGTTACTGAAGCTGGTGGCAAAAGGGAATATGACAACGGAGCAAGGAAGGTGTAGGAATTACATTTAATTACTTTTTATCGTTCATATTTGATAGTTAACTACTGAATGGAGCTCCATACTTAAGGATAAAACTAAAGGATAAGGACTAGGTTATGGCTGCAATAATTAGCAATAATCCAAAATTAAAAAAAAAATAACTGAGCACTATTTGGCAGATAACTAATCAACCCTTTAAAGAAAAAATAAAATGATCCTTTTTTTACCTTTGATATACTTTTATTGAGTCCAAGAGTAGAAAACACATTGCTAAGGAAATCACGAATCTGTGAGCGTTACTGAAGCTGGGAGCAAAGGCTATAAGACAACAGAGCAAGGAAGCTGTGGGTACTCACATTAAATTCTTTTTCATAATTCAAGACCGATGAGGTTCTATCGAACGGCTGAAGGTACAGCAATGAAATATTCTTTAACTACTATTAATAAGCATTATTATGATCTACGTCCGTCCAAATGTAGAGCTCATTAATGCTAGCTAATGATTTCCTTAGTCATGCGTTTTTCAACCTTGGACTCAATAAAAGTATATCAAACCTAAAAAAGGATCATTTCATTTTCTTAAGGGTTGATTGGTTGTCTACCAAATAAGGCTCAGATATGATTTTGTTGATTTTGAACAACTGTTAATGATTGCAGCCATAACCCAGTCATAATACCTGTTTTATCCTTAAGCATGGAGATCCATGCAATGGTTAACTATCAAATACGAGCACTATCCCTTATGTGTGCCAATTCTCTTTTCAAAAGATTATTCAAAGGTTTCAAAAGATCAAAAAATTCTAATTAATCTTATTACCATGCCCAAACCTTACAATTCAATCTACCCATTTCAAAACAAACTTATGACAAATAAATATTTTTTAAACTATACTGAGGCCACGTATAACAGACATCTTTTATCTTAGGAGGGCAAAATACTATTTACCTATCCAATAAAAAAAACTATTTTTCCATTAAAATTGCAAAACAAGCTAAAGCTCTCGAGAAAATTGTTAAAAATAAAATATTTGAACTTTCATGCATTATCTTACTTGCTTGCTAATTAAATACTGCGATAAATTAAGCCATAATGATGGTGATTCTTCTAAAATCGCGTTGCAGTCGTATTTTGCGATAAAAATTGGCGTTTAAAATATAATCATTGAATAAGTTGCATGTTTTCTAAATTAATTTTGTTCTTCAATAGTTAACGCATGTCATAAGGATAAGGAAAAGGATGATATATTACATTATTTCAAGTAGAAATATTAATTTAGTCTTATTTTGACTCTCATAGTTGCAGCGAAACCTCATTAAAGCCAGTACAAGAAGGTAATTAATGGAACATATAAATCATGAAGTACTTCAATAATAATGGAAACGTAAACATAAAACTGGATCACCTCAAGAAGATAATACCAACTTGAGTGATCACTAAGTTAGCCAAAGTACACAAATTCTTACCACGCTAATACAATTTACTATGAATTGGATTTTATTCACATTTACTGGCTGAATGTGGCGTACAACTCCAGCCTTGAAAATTACAAGACGGATATGGAACGGCTTTTGACTCTTTTCATCACCAATTACAACAAATCAGTAAAGTTTAGCACCTGGATGTGTCTAACATAAATAATCCTTTAAATTTAATATAGGCTATAAATCACCTTTCGCGTAAATCGTGGATCTAAGGGCTAATTAACGTACAATATCATTTGCTGACGTTGAGCAACTCCAAAATATTCTCCTCCATTTTTCTATATTAGGCGAGAGGCCTATTCTTCATTGCAAACGCCTAGGTTGTACTCCCTTTGTCTCCTTGATCGTCCTACAATTCGTCTACCCCTTTGGTGAGTTAACTCGAGCAACTTTTGAAGTTCAATTGTTATTCATCTCATTTACCCGCTCAGTACATTAATCATCTCTTTCGCTCGCTCAGTAAGCAATCAAATTTTGATAATTCATTACATTACATACTTGGATAATAGAATCTCTTTTGCTAAGAAAAATGTAATCCTGAGAGATTTAAATGAGAAGGAAGAGAGTGAGATACGACGCTTCCACGGAGCAGAACATTGTTCAGATGGACACACCAGAAAGAGAGCAATGATATTTACAGATGACGAAAACTTTTTGTCATATAATCAGGTTGAGCGTGATGCAAAATTATCCTCAAAAGGAAAAAAGGCTGAGAAAAATAATGATGGTGGAACTTTTTGAAGCAGTAAATTTCCTATCGGCAGGAAAAATCAGGGTTTAATTTATCCCATAATTATATCAACATTTGATGGAGAAGGGGCCTTATGGAAAGCGCTGCTGAGTAACTTAATCACCCCACACACCTCTAGGGTAGGTAGAAAATCACTCAAACACTGCGCTGACTTTAAGTAAGTTCCTTTTGGGAATAATGTTTGCACATAGATAGACTCATAGATTTTAATTTATAAGAAAGAAGAGCGTTGTACTGAACGCTATACACAATTCTAAGGTTCCGGGTACTATCGGAAGTATAGAATATAACAACTGTGGTTGCAAAGATACGCACGGAAAGTGAGGAGAAAAATAAACGCCATCAAGAGCTCTGCTGGGTAAATTTTAAAGCTTCAAAAGTAGACCAGTAAAAGAAGGCAAGATGAACTGGCTCAACTTATTTAAATAAAGTTAAAGAGAAGCAACGTGTGTAACAACTTTTGTTTCTGGTCACTTTCAAAGAATACTGGTACTTGATGGAGACATGCCACTGAATATTGAACCGATCTTTTACCGAACCGAAGTTTCATTAAAGAGGTAGTATGAATAGGGCGACAATAAATGAACTGAGCATTATTTTTTGAAGGAGGTATCAAGGGGATTCAATCATACGATTAACGATAATGGGCTAAGTAAATTATTTTTCAAAACATTTCAACTGAGAGATCAGGCCTAATTTTTAGCGTGAAGAATAAACTATGAAACTGTTTAACTTTGCAATTTTCACTCGACGTGTAGCCATGTTTTTATTCCAAATAGGTCCGTAAATTTGAAGCATTGCTAAAATCATGAGAACAGTCGACAAATTTCCGGGGATAAATTGTATCCAGTTAATAAAAAAATTAGGCTTATCGAGCTTGCAACCCAATAAAAGCCCCGCTCTAAATGGTTAATCGCTTGGGTGTTTGAACAGAGCCACCCATTTATAGGCAAACATCAACGGGCTTATATTAATTCTGATGACACTATATATTACGTTCCCCGGTGAACATAAAAATGCATTGCACAATGCCATTTAATTGCAGAGAGCCGGAAGATCAACGGATTGTCATTCGGCAGGGGATTCACATGGATGAAATACAGCGAGTGCAAGGGATTTGATTAAAAAAACTGTATTTAAAATGTGCCGAGAGAGCCGAAAAAAAATGAAGCGTGATAAGCTCTGCTTTCGCCCCGCTAACTCGCGGAAAGAGCGATTGAGTAGAACTCGTTTCAGTCACCCGTCACTTGAAAGAGATTTCGTGGTTTTTGGCGGACTTTTTATTTTATATATGAGCGCCGGCAAAGGAAATTCCCCATGCAAAGCGATACCGATGTTCAATTCTGCGCCAACATATAAGGACGGCAATAAAAAGAACGTGACGGATTGCAGTCAAAAGTAAAGCTAAACTGATTGAAAGACGAAGAAAATATCCATCGGTGGTTGAACAGGAATCCAATTATCGGTGAAAAGATCAAAACCCGAAGTTTTGTTCATTAGGGTTCACCGCTCACTTACCGCTTAAAAGTTAATCCGTTTGAAATATAAAGGACTGAAAGCTCTCCAATAAAATGCATTACCCACCTCTTGGACAATTTAATACGAAGCTGAGCGTTTGAAGAAATTTGACGAACCATGACAGATTTGATGAAAGCTACCAACAGAAAAAAAGCACGATCAAATTGTGCGGCATTGAATTTTTAAGAAAAAATTAAAACGGGTTAAGGTAAATTAACAGCATTTGTATAATTATACACTTGACAGTTAGTTTCCTTTTTGAATAGCAGCTATCTAGCTGTTTACTCTATTGAAACTGTATCTGTTCAGAAGTAATGAGCATGTGACTCCTTAACTCAATACTACCACCGCTCTAAAGCAGTGGTTCTCAAGCTTCCCAATACATCGGCCCTAAGATACAACCCCTCATGTTGTGGTGACCCCCAACCATAACATTTTTTCAATGCTACTACATAAGACCGTCGGAAACATGTGTTTTCCGATGGTCTAAGGCAACCCTGTGGAAGGGTCGTTCGACCCCTAAAGGGGTCGCGACCCACAGGCTGAGAACCGCTGTTTTAAAGCATTTCAAACTATGTTAAGTGCAAATCTGACCCACTGCTTACTTTCAATATCTGTCCATACAAGACTAATAAACGACTTTGCAGAGAGTATAAAAATGATTGCTTAAACTTAGAATACAAAATACTCTTTCTCCAAGGCGTTGTTATGTTCGGTTTGTAGGGCTTAGCAACATGCTATATCTTAACATTTTTCAGTCTGATTCATTCGCTCTTCTCTGTGCCTTTCCATCGGTTAGCTTGGTAGAGAGTCAGAGAGTTAAATTCAAATTACACTTACAGTAATGATGAAAACTAGGCGACTTATATGCCAAATAAAACTTTTCCCCTCTATTCAAGAAATAGCAGAAATATTTTAGAGAGGCACTGACTGACTCTAATGTAATAGCTATTTTACTAATCAAACTTCCTAAGGTTATAACAATGTAACAATCTTTTTTCCATTTTTTTAACTTTTCCTACAGCCATACCAAAATTTATACTACAAGCTGCTTTCAAACAACCTTTATTAAAAGTCTATAGGGGAAATCCCATAGCGTAGCCATAGCGAAAAATATGGAAAACTACCGAACAAAATCCACTTTGAGGAAAATACAGTGATATTGCACGTTTTATCTTGTCATTTTAGAGTTTGAAATAATTCAAAACCTAAAAAAGGGTATTAATGGGTAGCTTTTTCAATTATTCAACTTATCAGCGCACATATTTTAGAGATATAGTCTTCATTATAGAGAAAATTTTTATGAAATTCATTAACACTCGTAGGACCATCAATATTAGCAGACATCAATTTGAAATTGGTTATCTGCACCTCTGAACTCAAATCTACAATCAGCCAACCACTCAGTCTACTATTCTCTTCTACGCTATTTTTCCTACCTAAATTTTTAAAGAGGACACATATCCTCCCCTACCAATATTTTCACTCATCTCACAAGGTGTTTTTCTTCATTTACGTTACACCAAGAGATTTTCCTCTAATTATCATGGTTGTGGTCGAGGCTATGTCACATAAACCGGCCTCATGACGAGGGAAATCTATTTTCGAAACGCTTGCAGGTGTCAATGGGAACATACGATAGACATTTTCCGGTTGGAGCCTCAGAAGAGTCTACATAGATAATTCGCCGGTAAAACATAAGTCTTCCATTGCATCTATTCCGACACCAAAAATGCCCACTTTATCTGGAGGGGAATATATCCAAGTTTACGATTAAGCCAGAGCAAAAACATGCTAAATACCTGCATAATACATAAAAATGACAAGTAAAACACGCAATGCTATCACCATAATCCAGATATCTCACATAATTTTCACGATTCATTCATTATATTACGGTGAATTCATATAATGTAATGGCGTTCCTCAACATTTACAAATACTGCTATTTTTAAGCTTGTTTTAAATGTCATATTCTTTAGAGACCATTTTTATTGTACCATCAGCAAGTTTTTTACTTCACAATGTGAAAACATTACGCCAATTGTAAGAAGTTTTCAATAAATAAAGAGAATTTTTTAGCGGGAAGAACATTTATCCCTCATCACAGCGACATATTCAACATCTACTTTTCACTATATCATGTACACACATTTATTGCTATAAAATGTCATTTTTCTAGAAAATTACGGGCTTAATTTTTCAACTGACCTTATTTTTTTCTTACCAAATATTTCATACCCATTGGCTATTCCAGGAAAGGAAGGATACGGTTGAAAACAAAATAGAAACGGAACCGATCCAAGCTCTTTCCACCTCCCTTCTTTCCCCTCAGGAGCATTATTTCATTTGCTCGGGACAATACCTCAAGAAAGTGTATTCGCTGACTAAGGAAAATATCGATCGGGGTAGGAAAAAAATAAAACCATGGGCACATCCGTATCCAAAACACATACATACACACACACACACACACACCACCCACACACACACACAGATTTATATAAAAGACGTGGTTATATAGTTTTTCAGGAGGCGAGCAAAGGGGAGGAAAGTCGTGCATCATAGCAAATATAATGGCGTTTTCGAGATAGGCGTCATAATTTATAACTCCATTTCTCTTACTTCGGGGGAAGAAAAAAGCCATGCTCCCGATCGGTACAAAAAGGGGGGTGAGAAAATGGGGGAATGCCGCCCCTTCATCCCTCTACCGCCACTTCTAAAAAAAATACTTTTTCTCCCAAAACCAGCCCCTCGTTTCCACCCTTCCTGTCTCCGCCAAACTCATAACTAGGGCTGTCCCGATACCGATACTTCAAATGTCAATGAAATCCGATACCGATACACATCATGTCAGCATTGCAGTTTTTCTCTTTCTATACTGATTTGAAAGGATGCGATAGTTACGGCGATAAACATGAAGTTGCAGAAAGGATGATTACTTTACAGAAAGGATTATTTATGTTCTATGTTCTATAAGGTGCTCTATACTCTTCTCAAGGACCATATTATCATTGTATTTTTACATCAGAGTGGTTAAAGAAAAATATGAAGTAAGTTTGGTACCTAAGTTGATGAAAAATCATTTTTACTGATCAAACTTCATTGTGACCAAAATATTATTCTATATGATTTTAAGGATATTAATGTCCACCCATAGGTACGATTACATGCACTTTCACATACTCGTAAATGTATTAAATGAACTTTTTTCGCACCATACAATGACCTGTATTCCATTGCACATTTAACACGTAACATTTTTGCGTTAATTCATGAATAATAAAGATACAAGAGTCAACTTCGTTTACAATGTTTTCATAATGTAACTACATTTTTTATTTCTCTCGTTAAGGTATATCTCAAAACTTACCTAATTATACTCTTCTGTTCGACTACGCTGAATATAATGCTTACAGAAACCTATTGCACTAGTAACCAATTAACTATTCTATTCATGTTATTCAGGACTGTATAATATATGTTTATTCGTAGTATTTTAATAAAAACACATTACCATTTTTCAATTGCACATTGTAATAAAAACTTATGTGAAAAGATAGGATATAAAGATAGGATAGGCGCCAAGGTGATGCAAAATATTTCGTAGCAGTCATGCTGCTCTAAGAGCTATCCAATTATTCCTCAATGATGCTTTGGATTTTGTTGCTCTACTCCCTGAAGACTGTGGAAAGATCTGGAATAAAAGTAGGGATATAAGAGCTTTCTAGGATGATCTTGATGATTACATGCTAGAAGATTACGTTTTAAAACCGAGAGCGCGGAAAATGATGTAGTTGAACGAGTGGTCGTCCTCAACTCATACTTATCAAGCAAGGTAGTAAAAAGTATTCCTAAAAGCAGGAGTTCTGTCTGGATACGGCTCATTACAGGTCCTGAAGAATAAAGAAAACATCTTGATGCCAATAATTCTACAGTGAAATCTCTATATTGCCTTTCTTGTACATATTATTTGGTTAGTATATTTGTGAGGAAAGTATTATATAAATAACAGACATATTCAGTTCACGTGTTGTATTCAATTTTATTTAGTTTTAATGGTTATTTAAAATATGTAAAATCCGAAGGACAATGAGTAATTTAGGAAATAGGCGCGAAAGTTAACGAACTTGTAAACGTACCCTACGTGTTGCCTATCCAAAAGGGAATGATCACTGTATAACCATTATTTACGCTAAAGTTACGGTAGCTTATGTATATTTAACCATATCAAAATGGTTTAAAAGAAGTCATTTACCAATACCACAGAAAATATAACAACTTTTACTATTTTTATTGCATAAAAAAGAAAAAAAGCAATTCTCACCCTTAAAAAATGAAAGTTTGACACTCCTACGGCAAGGGTTGCCGGGGGTTGACAGACAAAAAATTTGTAATATGTTATATTTAATTCAAAAGGATAAAAATTTAGCTTCAAGACCAAGTATATCGGAAAAATATTGAAAAAATCTGGAAATTTTGGCCCATCCTATGGCTCTTGTTATACTACCGGATTTTTTAACCAAATTTATCAACTTTAAATTATATCCTGTTTTAAGAATATATCACCAATAATTATGATCACAGCGGCTGATTTTAGAGTTATATAATATTACCGTTTTGCCGCAGTCTGTCAGACCGCATGCCTGTGGTTACGTAAGTATATTTATCTCATTTCATAAATTAATTCCATTTAAATATTATAAAAATATTCTCTCTAAATTCCATATAATTGGACCTTCATATTTTTTTACACTGTGAGATATTATATGAGTATTTACTATAATCCTAATATATATTTTTTTAACTCATACGTCCACGTTCACTAAGCTGCAAACTATATTTTGAAAAAAAAGGATTGAATCAAAATTTTATATCACATTTCAAATGAATTTTAACAAATATATAAAATTAATAAACAAAATGTTTTCATTTAGCGAAATTTTAGGAATTTATGACGAACAGTCGGTGAAGATCGCGAGTCTAATCACGGGCTAAGAAGGAAACATTGATTGTTTCAAACCAATGGTACGGACCGAGCATCCGTAGAAAATTTCCAAAGTGAAAGATACCGAAATGGGAAAAGCAGAAGTTAGAGACGCACTTTTGGCATGCCCGTTGGAGCCTTTCCAGCGTTATAAAAGTGCCTCAAAAGCATGAGATCATAGTATTGTTTGGTCGTATTAAAATATGAGAATAATGCAGGTATGCGATTGTCCTTCAGGGACTGAAGGTTGCTCGATATCCAAAATAACGAAATTTTATTTTGGATATCTTGTTTGTAGCTTGTTTGTAGCAAAAAATTCAGCCATCTCTGCTATTTCACTGCCTTTTTTCGCAATTTTATAGTCTAAAGAGACCATTTCTCACAAAAACGGTCTACCTTCATGGCTACAATATCAAACATACTACTTCAGACATGAGCTTTTTCACATTCTATTACACTTCCTTATATTGCTTTCGGTATACTATTTTATTGCCTTCTTTGAGGACACCACCTGTCTAGCCTGCTCACAGGGTAGGTCTATCATCGCTAAACTTGCCGAGAGTAGTGAATCTGTCGGGAATACGTAAAACTCCTCCGAGATCCGACGATTCGCTCTCGGAGAACAGAAGGGAGGGCGTGTCGACTGGACACGTTAGCTCACGAGATCTCCCTCTCAGCAACTATTTGAGAGATGGTTCTACTTTTGGAGTTTTCTCTCTCAGCGCCGTTTACATTGGAGAGTTAATATCAATAGAAGCTCTTGAGAGAAAAAATTCTCATACACCCAACCTTAATCTAACCTACCAATTGACCAACCTAACTATTGGCTCAGCCTTACTCTAACAAAAAATCGAGCCCTTCAAAAAATGTTATCACCAGTAGTAAAATTATTACGCAACAGTTTAAAAAGCATAATAATTACGATACTTCACTAAAATAATAATTTTCCTTTATTATGAGCGAAATTAAGTCTGTACAGTCCTCTCATAAAATTAACTCATTTGACGAACACAAACACCCATGTCCTGGGCAGTGAATATTCTACCCACGGGGGATTCTAACCCACAATCCTCAGGTTAGGAAGCGAGGACTTTACCCCGCCGTTACCGGGGCCGGGGCTGTGATAATTATTAAACCAACCGCTGGGTTTATCCATACTTTATCCTCTTCAGACCTAGTGATATATGTACGAGTCGCCTTCCTAAATATTCCAAGCAAACCACCCACGAATCATCTAGCGTCGCTGGAACCTCGGTCACCATACTGTTCTGTATCTCTCACCCCAAATCCGCAGGGAATGAGAAATATAAAAAAAGGTTCTCCCAAATGCTTTTACCATTGCGTGAATTGCTAGAAACATATAATGGGGTCGACGCCTTTTCTTTATTCTCCGGCCAGAGTACGTACTTCAAAGAAATATCCTCACCTTGTCATATCGTGTTTCTTAGCCACATCTATTCTCTTCTCACGGTGAGCCCAAGTTATCCCGTCTCCCAATGCACTCAATTCGGAGGGGAAAACGTTCGATGCAATGTCGTCGGTGCATGTACACGTGCTTCCATCGGTACGAATCTGGTGAATTTGAAGATAAAATCATTCTTTGAAAGTCAAATGACTCACCTCATGTGAGACTCTCGCACGTTCAAAATGTGAAGCGCTTGCTTCAAATTCAATGGATGTCAAATTACAGTCATCCAACCATCAATACCTAAATTTCCTGAATTTGGCGAAAAAATTTCATTTGCATTATGTATGAGCCATGACGGCGTACAATATTGCTGCAATTCATACAGTTTGAAACGGCGTGGCTAAAGTGAGAAATAAGGTCAGTAATAAGCTCTTATAAAATTACGCTTAAAAGTTTGGAAACAGATTTCAAATCAAAAACTTTATGGCACCAGAAAACAAATGCCACGCAATTTTTTATCCCCATGATTGCTTAAATATTTTTTCTTGAGATGTTTAAATTCTTGCGGAGCATTCTTCCGTTGAATAAACACATTTTTGTGATAACTTAGGCACAAATTTACAATTTTCGCAGTTACGTTCAAGACTGAAATTAGTCGTCAATTTCACATGAGATTACTAACAACTGGGAAAATGGTTTAAATATCAGTGAGGTTGGATATGGCAAATATCCATATGTTAATCACATCAAGTAGTAGATGCAAGTAATATACTAAGTCCTCAATGAAACGAATGTCTTGACAATCATTTAAATTATGAATTATGCCTCCATCACACATAAAAAGAAGAGCCTTAAATTACGAATATGTTAAAAAGTGAAAAAAGCCAATTTATAATCCCCTATAGACAGAGACGGTATTATTAAACCAAGCTGACTCAATGTAGAGAGGGCAATAATTTTTTTATTGGAACAAATTTAAATCATTATATGAGGGTTGGAATGCTAAGTTATTACAACATCGAAGAGTTTAAATTGGTGTTTATAAATACCCAAAATAAAAGATCCCATAAAAAGAGTCGATGCTATCATGATATTCCAAATTTCATTTTTTAATGCAAGATTTGAGGAATTGCTATCCTTCTTTAGTTTTCGATTTTTATCACAAAGCGTTGAAAAATCATTATTTCGTTAGACATGAGTAAGTTCAAAATAAACTTTTGTTTAATTAAAAGTTGCAACCATTTCAAATCTTTGATACCAGCAATGAAAAATCAATACAATGGAATTTCATTGAGTTGCCATATAGAGTTGTCATCTTCTACCCACTAACGACATACTAGCGGCTTATACTTAATCAAAAGAATTGTCCGATTCAACGGCTTCATTAGGTTACCAATCCAAATTCAGTAAAACTTGTATTAGGCGGCCACCACAAGACCCATGAAAAAATGGCCGCTAAAGGACGAAACAGCTGATAAGAGGGTAAATTTAGACTGTTTTATGGAAATTAATTTCATCCGTTCCCGAAAATATCGGTCACTTTCAGAAGTGGTCGCTTACTGAAGGGGACTGCTGAGGTTTATTTCGCTGTATTCCTTTTAAAATACAGCAAAACGATATTCCCTGGCTAATTTTGCTGTAAAGCTAGTGAAGACGATTTTTAAAATATTACACTTCAGACTTCATTCGATGCTTGGTTTCTTTTCAATCGAAATAATGATCGCCGGTAAATGAGTTCTGATTCTCCACATCCCATAATTAGAGAGGGCTATACCACAAGGTCACCAGGTATACTGTGCCATTAATCCGCAAGGATTTGATTAAACAAACTCTGAATAATATATTTCGAACATTGTAACAATACAGTCAAATCTTCATTTTCAATGGGTCATTTAACCAAGGCGATTAAAACCTATTACCTATTATTAGATAAAATTACTAATACTAATAATAAAATTACTAAATACTAATTACCTATTAATAGATAAAATGGAAATGCAAAAAAAATGAAATCAATAATAACTTTGGCTGTAGCATCCAAAAGAAAACCGGAACAAGAGGTAAATATCCTCAGAATTCGGTAAAATTCAGCCCACTAGTACTGACTCAGCACTACTGAGTTTAACATGTAAATGCACTTATTAAATTCACTCTAGAATAGCAACTTAGCAAGGTATTCTTTTCGGCACATAGCATTATAAATGCTTGAGGGGACCAGTACTCCATGGCAGCGTTACCCTGCTCCCGAGTATGTGGGCCAAAGAAACGTTGAGATTTATGTATAGAAGGTATAGTTAGTCTATGCAATGAGGATAAAGAAGTATTGGGGAAAGAGAAAGTACAGCTCATTCATGAGAGTTTTACTGAAATAGATGAGATCTCCGAATAAAATAAGAATTTTTTAATGAAATACTCACGTTGCTTGTTATCGGACTGACTTTGTGGTCTCGGAACAACTTAAAATTCGGCATTCCATGCCGCATGAATTCCGTATTATGGATTCGGCATCTTTAAAAGAAATTGAGGACATATTAGATAAGATAAGATAAGATAAGATTTATTGGCTCTAGGAAAGAATTCCTTTGGAGCAGGCATAAGAAATTACAACTCAGGCAAAAAATAATAACAATCACATAGAAAACATGTCACTATTTACAAGAATCTTATCAAATCACAGCACTTGCCCACAACAAATATTACAATTCCATTAGTGTGAGAAATATTAGGCTAAATCTCGCTAAAATTTGTATTTCATTGATAAATTTACAGCCAATATACAACTTAGGAATTAATAAAACTTTGTAAGTTTTAGTACGACCGATTTTGTCGACATCATCAGGTCTTTCCTCAGCATCAGACCACATTAGACCTGATGATGTTATCTATCGACGAAATTGGTTGTACAATAAATACTCTAAGTAAAACTTACAAAGTTTTGTTAATTCCTAAGTATGGAAAAGTTTAACAAAGGTAAAGCTGAAACTATTGAAGGCATTATACAGGTTTTGAGATTGATAGTTTGTATTAGCCAAGCACTACAAAAAGAGTACTCTGGGTGATTTGATTGATGTAGGGAGTTATGGCCATGGTGTGAGAAAAATATTTAAAAACGTCGAAAAGATTAGGGTTTCTTCAGCATGTTTATTACGGTGCATAGACTGAATTATAAAATATACGCAAAGAGATTTCAGGCGAAGGTCACTTTTTCTAGTATTAAGTAAGGCGATCCAACTTCCATTCTACTAATACCTATTATTAGATCTACCATGGATTTCAGATTGTCCATTTTCTATAGTAGAGATAAGTAATACTGATATGAACTATGCTTCTTTTGAGATTCTTTTAGAATTTCTAAACGTCTATAGAATGTAAAAATCTCTGAGTAGATACTTCAACATCCAGACATTTATAAGCTAAATCTTTAAAATTTGAGTTAAGTTTATTGGAACTGACGCTCAAAAACAAAAACAGCACACAACGCGTCTGTAAAATCCCAACAATTGTTTCTGAAGCTTAAATTTTCACATATCTCTTATTAGCACCCATGAAAATAAACCTCTCTAAAAAGAGTAGGCAACATAATTTAGATAAAATATATAAGGCTAAGTTACTTAGGTGCTTAATCCAATTAAAACTAAATCCACACGAATTTAAATATACACCATTCAGCTTGCAAAAAAATACAATGGCTAGCGAGGTGTGCCGTGAAGTCTCCGAAGTTAGCTCAGGATATAATTTGTATGAAATTAAGACAATAAATTGCTGTTGATTTACGGGGCTGCGTCCATTTCCCAAACCATGTGAAAGTTTGTTTGGTTTTGAAATCGACCACAGCGATCGAACTCGCACAAAAAAATACAAATTGAAGTTTTAAAAAATCAATAAAATTTCACACAGGTGAGTGCGACTGGGCTTAAAATCGCTTCGCTTCGCCCCAAAATAATCCGCGTTGTATAAAATTCACAACGAGGACCCTTTCCGACATTTAAACTCGAAACTAACATTTAACGCCTCCTCAAACGAACAAAACGCTAAGCCGACTAATGACCTCCGAATAAATATAACTAGCGGCCACGTTTCTTTTTATGCGTGCGAGCCATTCATTTCTCTTTCTGACGCTAAAAAAATAAGCCCTTCTCCCCCCCCCCCCACCCCCACCTCTCCAGCGCACACCTTACCCTAAATTCTCACCACGTCACATTTATTCACTTATTCTCTTTTTATTCAATCCTCTCCCTTATACCCTTGAAAAAAAACCATTCTCCCTTTATCCAGCGTCGCCCTTTTTACAACTCTCTCTAACGTTCTCGCCGCCGAGTCCCTTCAAACCGCAAAGGGACCCGCTCACAAGCGTATACGGCAGTAAAACCAATTCGCCCAATACATTCATCCACTTCTCCATTTCCATTACTGAGGCTGGTCCGATACCAATCTTTTCCAGCACAATCCGATACCTGATCTCTTTATCAAAGATATACCGATACAACAGACCCGATGCTGATCAAAACTCACATTGATATGGCAAAGGATGGATAGTTTAAGTTACTTGAACCCATGCGGCGGCTCTCAGACTAATATATGCATGTAGATCCCTTCTTTTTCCTTACTTCTCTTTGGATAGCACGATGAAATTGTAATCTTCGGGTTCTGCGAGTACAGACAGTTTCGACTTTCACCTGCGACAGTTTCGCAGAAACTATCGCAAAAAATAATGCAAAAAATACTCGCAGAACCCAAAGATTACTATATTTACACCATGAATGGCGAAAATCTACAAAATAAGTTTTCTTGAATCCATATAAAAACAATCCTTGTACTTTGACACCAACCTTCATTAATGTACGACGCGTTTTGCAGATTGCTACATCCTCAGGTACAATTTTTCACATGTAATTTATTGATAGTTGCGATAGTAACCAAGGCCAAGAAGTTGGGAGGGTAGGAGGAAAAGCTAATTTTTGGGCGGAAAGGCAGGGAAACGTAGTTTAGGAGCTTGTAAAATGCGAAATTTTTTCGGAAAGGAATGTAGAGGGGTGCGGGAAAATATCAATAAAGCTGCGAAATGCGTAGTACATTAATAAAGATTAGTGGAAAAGTACATGGATTATTTTAATATGGATTCAAGCGTAAAATACTTCAACGAAGTGACGCCTGAGGGTGCAAAGTTGATAGTTTAAGTTAGTTTAAAAGAGATAGTTCCCTAGTCATAGAGAATAGGTTTCATGGACAGGATATGAAAGGGCTGATCGTATGATGAGGCGAAAGAGATGAGATCGTATGATCGTATGCTGAGGTGAAAAAGGATATACTAGAACGAGATAGTTCGCTAATAGTGTGTGTAATATAAAAAATAGCAATTTGTGTAATTTCAATTTTTATATTGTGTTCACCTTTTATTATAGTCCATGTGATTAAGGGCACCTGTTTGGGCTGAACATATTATTATTATTATTAATAGTAGAAAACCGGGGGGAGATTCTCTGACATTCAACAAAACGTACCCTAACCGGTAGAATACTTAAAGAGGAAGAATGGAGACTACATTTAAATTATACGCTTTAATTTCAGCACACGTAGAACGAATGAATGAAATATTGCATTTTTAATGTTGCAATAAGATACTTTTATGTCTGAAATTCTCAGAAACTATTAAAATAACGTATGTAAGCAATTAATTTCACTCATTTGATTCACGTGGTGCGTTTAAAACTCGATCACAACGGAAGGTTTTTGCCATTCTGAAAACATTACTGTGGTGACAAATTGATGTATCTAATAAAATAGTAGAAAAACAACCAAATTTCATACTGCTAATTTTTTTTTACGAAAAATTTGTTATAAATTGTTCATTTTGATATAAGGTCTCCCTGGAGTCTATAAACGTATTATTTCCAAAGTGGAAGGGCTAGTATTTTTGGCAAAAATATTGAAAAATACTTCGGTAATGGGCTGATACTTTGACATCTTTGGAAAAACGTGAGTGTTTCTCTAAAATGAGAAAAAATTCACTGATTTATTCATGCAATTATATTTACCTCAAACAACATTAAGGTTTAATTTATTACGAGCATTTTAACCCATCGCGCGATGAGATTTTCCCTCACGCCAAGTTAAAAGTTGTAACTTACTTTGTAAAATTAACTTGAAATGTTTATTTTTTTACTTTCTGGCTAAGTTTTAATCTTTTCTTAATAACCTGCCGTCCCACAAAATCTTAATGAAGTGTCCGTAGCCTTGCAATGATTATTCTGATTTATTATTGTGCGACCACTGGCGTTACTTTTTCTGTACCACTGATTTACATTTTACTCTCCTAGCGTGCGGACATGATTGTCTCTATTAGGTTAAGAGGTTACGAAAATTCAGGAATCAAAAACATTCGTTAACCATAATAAGCTGAAGGAAGAAGATAATGTTGAAGCTAATGATGAAGAAGTTAATGGGCACTTTCAGAAGGCTGATATGCTGCTTTCATCAGTTACTTTCTGAAATGATATTACGATAAATTCGTATACTGACAAGGCTAATGGTAGTCATGTGCATGTATTAGTACATTTAAAAAATAACTATTGGTGCAAATATGACTACATTTGTTGTATTTGGTGCGCTATACCTTATAAAATTCAAAAACTCCATCATTTTTTTAACAATTTGAACCACGTTCTTGTGGTAAAAATTTCGAAAATAGCTTCCCATTCGAGTATCGGCGCCATCTTGAATATCTCACTTCCGGTCAATTTTTCAGCTAAGCAACAGGAATTTTTGGAGTCAGCATGGTCTAAATATGGGGAAATGGGCTGTTGCCCAATTTTTATACTAAATACCTTTTCGAATTCTGAACTGGAAGGGACAGGCGCAGCAGGACGGACTCGGCCGCTTGGCAACAGCAGCGCGAAACACGCCTCTCATGTAATTAACATGGCGCAGTTACTATTAATTGTATGAAGGTGAAAGTAGAATTAAATAAAAGCTTATTAATTTTACTAAAACTTTTGTAAAAGACATTATTCTAATTTGTGGCGCTGTTTGTCGGAAAAGATGACTTTTAGGCAGTAGACACCTAGGGTTTTCCGTGATATTTCAAAATATCTTGAAAAATAAGGCCCGAAGGTCATTTTTTTATTTAAACTCTTGTTCCTGACTAGGAAAATCATAAGAATAGATGTTGAAACTATCAATTTACTCCAAAATGTAAGAGAAAACTGCACGCATTTAACTTCTACGCCATCTTGAATATCTCACTTCCGGTCCATTTTTCAGCTAGGCAAAAGCGATTTTCGGGTTCAGCGGGGTTAATAGAGAGGGAATAGAGCTGATGCTCAATTTTTGTACGAAATTCCACTAGCTTTTTGAATTTATGAAATTTAGCCTAGACTATTTGTTTTAAATTATTTTTGAGTGAAATATTATACTAATGATTGCTATAAATCTGAGCTTGAGAAAGAATCTCACACACGACCGATCACGCAAGACCGACCCAACGACCACTCCTGAGAACTGGAACCACAGAGTTAGATGAAAGAAAGAAAGCCAATTCAGAAAGAATGAAAGAGATTTAGGCGCAAAAAAAGAGAAAAACAAAAAAGCCGTCTAGTTTTTACTATGCGTGGTCCAACAGGGCCTGGGCGTAACAATTATGAATATCATTAAAACTTGATGATAATACAAGGAAACAAGAAATACCTATCAAACTCACGGAGAAAAATTAGAAATGTCCGAGGAAGATGTACTGAAGGCGATCAGAAAAATGAAGACAGGTACCTCCCCTGGACCGGAAAATATTTGCATTGAGTTGGTGAAAGAACCATAAAAAAACTACTGTATCTACTAACGACGCTAATAAATAAATATGTAAACGGAGAAAACCCCCCAAATGACCGGAAAAAATCATGGATAGTATCAATTCATAAGAAAGGCCCAAAAGACTAGCCCAAGAACTATAGGGGAATAGCAATCACTAGCACATTAAGCAGAATATACGGTAGAATATTGACGCAGCTCATTGATGAAGAGTATAGGCAATTTGAAAGGGAAGAACAATCCGGATTTAGGGCATGACGCTCAACAATAGATAACGCTTTTTTTGACGCAAATAATAGAAAAAAGGAGAGCTACTGACCGAGAAGTGCATTTCATATTCATTAATATCACAAAAGCTTATGACAGCGTACCTTTGAATAACCTATGGTAGGTACTTGAGGCAACAAACACAAATAAATCTATCATAAGGGCAATACAGAAACTTTATACAGAATCTACAGCTCAAGTGAAAGTGGGAAATAATCTAGGAAAACCATTTTAAACAAATAAAGGGCTAAGACAAGGATGCTGTCTGACGGTGCCCTTAAACAATGGAAAAGACAATGCGCAAACATGGGCTTGCCTGTAGGAGACAAGACCATATACACACTTCATTATGCAGATGACCAGGTGATTCTAGCCCAAGACAGAGATGATATTAACTTTATGTTTAGAAAGCTATAAGAAGCATATAGTACATAGGGATTGGATATCAACATGCACAAAACTAATTATATGTGTATTGGAGGAAAAAAAGGAAGACATTGTGCTTGAGAATAGCAATGAAATAGTAGAGGCCTGTGATTCATATGAATATTTAGGCATAAAAATACACAGCAGTGGAAGGAGCGTAAAAATGATTAAAGTTAGGATTAATAAAGGTAGAGAAACCATTAATATGTTAAATTCAATATTATGGAGCAAAGATATATCAAATAGAAATAAAAGATACGTATACAACACCATATTTAAAAGCATACTTACATATGGGAGTGAAATATGGCAAATGAATGCGAGTGACGAAAAGAAACTTGTAGCTACAGAAATGGACTTCCTCAGAAGGGCAGCCGGAAAATCCAGGCTTGATAGAGTAAGAAATGAGAGAATTCGAGAAATTATGAAAATGACAACAACCATTCTGGACGAAATCAAGTCAAAACAACTGCTGTGGTACGGACATCTTCAGAGGGTGCTCAAAGAAAGACTGCCCCGCACCATCATGGAGTGGAAACCCTATGAAAGGAGAAAGAGAGGAAGGCCACCTAACTCATGGAGATGCGGAATAGCCAAAGCCATGGTGGAGAGAAACCTGCAAGAAGGATATTGGGAAAACAGAAAGGCCTGGAAATTGGATGCCGTAAAGCGCAAGCAAGCGCTCTAAAGACGGACATATATATATTAAAACTTGATGGATCGCATATTAGTCACCCTACACTAAAACTCTAGCCTTGAAAATTGTTAGACATGCCACTCAAGTAAAAGTCATAAAGGTGTCTAAATTTATTACCCTGGTAGAAGTACTCCGTCGGGAAGAAACTCTTTTTTTGCTTGCCGGACGATGTTGTTGGCCCGTATGTCCCTGGAATCCCGATAGGCTACTAAGCCTGTCATCAGGTTTTCAGGGACCAGACCAACAGAACTTGACAGCTAACTAACAGCATTAATGGCAACAAATTGAAATTAAAAGAGGTGTGTTATTGATTTACCATTTTATCGCACGTGAGAAATAACGTACATAAGAAAGTTGCCAGCTATTGTTCGGCTTAGTTCCAAAAATATTTTTGCTGACCAAACTCAAACAAGTATTCAAATTATATACTTGAAAAATATTAAAGGATACTACTGACGAAATAATACATGATATTTTCAATCACAACATCACAATCGAGAGAGTTACTAAACTTAGTTTTTCTATGTTACTGGGGCTCAGGGAGATATTTGTGGTCAAATTTGACGCTTTCGAACTTCAAAGTGGCTCGCCAAGCTCGGTAGTTCTAGTATTGAGGACAGTTACTTTAAAAAGAAAAGAGGAAAAACCGATACCCCGGTATGTATAGAGTATCGGTGTCATCCGAGAAATATATCGGACCATTCCCACTCTTCCAACCCTATACCGCAATGGATAAAGTACAAAAAAGGGGAAAAATTTCCAGAGACAGAGGGAGAGAGATGCATATATATGAAGAAAGGAAGCCAGAGGCGGAGAGAGATATAGAGAGACAGAAATCCGACCCGATTTCAGATCCCTGCGTTTCACATCCGCGATCCCTGAAAGTACATTTCAAATCGTTTCCGGGTGCAAATTAAATTTTCTCACCTCTTCTCTTTGTCCCCCGCACCCAGCCGCTCCTCGCCGTCGATGCTTTTAACCCCTTTAAACTCACATCTATAGCTTCCACAGCCCACCCGTCACACTCCCCGTTCTCTTACAAAAATCCCATATATATGAACACGCACACATATAGAGCAGCAACCTTTATGATACGTACGAGCCAGAGGGAGGCGTTCCTCAAAACGCCATCCATCGTAAAATAAAAGAGACAGGGTATTGGCCTGGTCGGGTGAGGACTGCCTGAAAAGGGAGACAGAGAGGGTTGTAAAAAAAAGGAACATGACCGGCTTAAATGGGGGAGGGTGAGTGGAGTTCATATCTGAACTCATAGCTGTTTTGACTAATACATAAAAATGTGCCGAGGCGATTTTCTTCCGGGACTCAATCAATCAATTGTCATCATGTTTGCCAATCATATGTTAAGCTAAATTATGTGATTTGAAACAATGAACAGAATTAATGGTATTGCCAGGAACTTGATGGAATTCTTTCATGATGAAATGATGAATTACGTAGTTTTCAATTAAAATCAAGTTAAAATTTTGCCAGTCTTTCGAAAATATTCAATAACTTTCTCACCTTTCAAAAAATTAAAACACTTACTGAGCGGGATATTTTTATGCAACATTGAATAGAAAATATTCCGGGGTCCGAATTCTATTTGAGAACTGACACCTTAGATTGATGAAAGCTTTTGGATAATAAAAGTTGCAGAACTTATCAGAATTAACAAACAGTCAATATCAATATCCTTCTTCACTCTTACGCCCACGGCAATAAATTCTATTTTTTCTATTGGTTTTCTATTGATTGTAGAATTTCTCTCAGTTTATATCAAATCTTTTGGCATTGATAGGGCCGCCAATAATTTTGAACCATTGAATGGGATCATATTCCAATATTCATGATTTACATGCCATGATTCATGTATATAGGTTAATATTTTATGGTCAGTCATGTTCCAGCAATGATGATTATCATGCCACTTAGTACATATTTCTTAAATATTAGGAAGAATTGGCCATTTTTATGCATATATTAAGATTTTTCGTCCGTAGACTTGACAGGAAAAGGATCATGGGCCCTTTTTATTTTAGCTTCTGTCCTAGTGAGCTGATTTCCTCAGTCATAGCTGATATTCACGAGAAACGGCACTGATGAGCAGGATGAAGGCTTTTCTTGCCCTGATATGTTCAAAATCAAGATTCTAGGTCAACCATGGTTTGTTTCCTGGAATGACGAATAAACCGGGAAGTAGACAACGGTCTTACAACTGCCCTAAAGTTTTCAAAAATTAAGTTGCCCTCAAATCCAAGGTAAAAATTGAATTTGATTGTATTTTGGGGAGGCGACTGACAGCTGAGTTCATTTGCGCCATAGGGGACAGAGGAAGGGTGAAGAGAAACCCGGCATCGGTATTAGCCTTCTCTGAAGGAAAGGCGCCAAGGGGTCCAGGGTTTAACGTCTCATCCGATAGACGGAGTAAGGTATTTGAAGTGCTCTCCACAAGATATTCAACTAGGGATCAAGTTTCCTTTAAAAAAACATCCTTCCCTGCAAGGATTTGGACCCTGGCCACCCGTATGGTCCAGGGCAAAAACGTCAAGGTATTTCCCTCAATGCTCCTTGTACTACAACAAAATTATGAGCAATGTGTGTGCATCACGATGGTGCATGCATCGAACTGATCACAAAGATTTATAAGATCCGCCTTTTCCTAAGCATTCCGTGCACGTCCTGATCCAAGAGTCTATTTAAATGAGGATTTCTATAATTTTATTTTTTTCCCTAGGCAACACTGCCTTCGACAAATCACAAGAGTATATATAATTTCTTTGTTCCCGCTCAAGTTTTATCATTTCCTTATTTCACTCCTTAAAATGCAAGATTCGACCAACGTCAATATTGACGCGGTGAACTATGAGGCGAACAAATAATTTTTCCGTGAAGGCTTCCGCGGAGTTTTTGTGATGAAGAAAATGGTTTTTCGGGTCTTCTTCTGCGTTTATACAATTTTTATGGACAGTATTTCGCCAGCGTTCCAACTGGCTTCTTCAGATCCGCTGAAGTTTGGATGCAGAGTTTGGCCCGTCCTTTTATATTATTCCGTTTTCGCGCCTTCGGGTGGAGGTGTGTCATGATTCATCCGTACTGTTGAAGAGGCGTTTCCAAGAGGTGGCAAGGGTATAGCCATCTTCTGGGTTGAAATTTTGTAGTGCTTTCGCGATCTCTATTGATTCCCATATGATTCTAGGGAAATATCGGGCTTCATTTTTTTCTCAAACTCAGCCGAGGAGAGCCCTAAAGAAAAACCAAAGGTATATGCTATCCTGCCGTACGTCACCGGAGCCACAGAAAAAATCGCGAGAGCTCTTCGCAAATTCAACGGCATGACGAGGATCAAGTGCGTAACAAAAACGGCAGACATCCTCCTCAATTCCAAGGACCACCTTCCAGAAGACATATTTGGAGGAATATATATAAATACTTAAGTGTAGCTGCGGCAACTCCTACATCGGCCAGACCTCAAGCGCACTGAAATGCATGCAGGCCAAGAGCATAAGAGGGCCGTGAAAAATTGTCAACTTCGTCACAGGACAACACTAAACATAAAACATAAAAAAGCAAGCTCACGAGTTTGCTTTTTTATGTTTTATGTTTAGTGTTGTCCTGTGACGAAGTTGACAATTTTTCACGGCCCTCTTATGCTCTTGGCCTGCATGCATTTCAGTGCGCTTGACGTCAGTGACGAAGGTGCGGGCGACCCACCGAAAATTTTAAACTCGTGAGTTTGCTTTTTTATGTTTTATGTTTAGTGTCACCCTGTGACGAAGTTTTATATTGTTTGCCACGTTCGTGGAATCATATATATATATATATATATATATATATATATATATATACAATAATTTTTTATACTTAGAATGCAGGGCTGCATTTATAGGGAGACTAACGTGGTGGTTTCCCCATTGCCTTTCACATCGCAGTACCCAAGCCGATTCCGTGTACTTCACTCTCACCCGAAGCTGTGACTGTTGATACCTGTTCGATCTTCATGATCTGCGTTATCAATGTCTTTTGCTGAGACTTGTGCCTCTCAGTAATGGGATCGATTCGGGTAGCGTGCGAAAGCTGGTGCAAACAAAAGTCAGGAATTTTTTTTCCTTCGCTTAGTCTCGCACCTGTGATCCTTGTAACGGGAGTCGAACAGACTACCACTGCTCCAAACCGAATCCCAACAAATACTTATTAAAGCAATCCATCAGCAAACTTAGCAATGCAAGCTTTAAAATTTCTCAAATTTTCCTCGGGCTTCCGTTCGGGTGAGTGGGTCCACGTCGGCCCACGTTTTGATACTCGGCTCGAGCATCATCCTTTGGGCCGAAGTTAAGATTTAAAGTGCTGCCATAAGAAAACGTTGAAATGCAGTTTGCCACCACAAATTTTCCACATACATCCACGAATAACTTTCGGAAGTGGGTTCAGGTGGAACGGCTGCACCGGAGGCGTGATAGCTGGACCGTTCCGGTGAGAGGAGCAAAGTACTCAGTGCCTCCTTTAAAACCATCCAGTGAAAAAAATTTATATAAGCAAGCGTCTAAAATTGGTTAAGAACAATAATTGAGTACAATTCAACACCTATATCATAGTATTCAGACCATTAACCTTAATGCTACTCTATGAGCTACACGTTGATCAATTGGTTCAATGGCTATAAAGTTAAGCTTTAAAGTGCTGCCATAAGAAAACGTTGAAATGCAGTTTGCCACCACAAATTTTCCACATACATCCACAAATAACTTTCCGAAGTGGGTTTAGGTGGAATGGCTGCACCGGAGGCGTGACAGCTGGACCGTTCCGGTGAGAGGAGCAAAGTATGAATGACTATAAAAATACAGAAATTGCTACATATAAAGGGCAGATAAAACCCCAGGACAATTCAGTCAGGTGAAAAAGAATAGGACACAAATGAATAAATATCAATCAATTTAAATCATCCAAGCATTTCCAATAAACAGGGGATAACATTCTGTCATTCATTTTCATTAAAAAAAACAGGTACTCATCGATTTTGGTCAGCTAAAAATGTAGAAGCAGGTAGGAAACTGCAGTTTTAGATTTCTCGTAGATGGCCTGAGATTATTTCTTTAATGAGCTGCATCAGTGCTTGCATATAACGTTGTTGGCCGCGGTCAAGAGGCACCAACTCCATTTTATCGCGAAAAAAGGCAGGAAAATAAAAAAAACTTGCGAATCTTCCGAGGTGCGTTGAGCGTGAATCCAAGCCGCTGGCGAAAAAATAATTCCGAGAGGCGTAAATTTCAAATATCCCAGTATGTTATCGAAACATGATGGACCCAATTGAGCGGCTCAGAACTGAATGTATATTCTATATTTACGATTCACCTAAACCCCCTCTTACGTTTGTAAGTGGTTAGCAATTTTTTTCGTCCCCAAAATGGAGCTAAAGCAAGTCCATTAGCGGAGATTTGTGGTCATCGAATTTCATCCCAACGGAAACGCACGTTTGAAAAAAATCAGCGCCGATCGTGTATCCGCGGACGGGATTCATCCCCCGGAGGGACTCAGAGGAAGAGGTATTTGGTTCACCGATTATATCAATGGTCCCACCAATTCCAATTCAAGGAATCATGAGAGAGAGAGAGGAACCCTTTCGGAACGTTATAACATTCAGTTAAAACATGCGATCTTTTCCAGCGGTGGTCGTTATTAAAGCGGAGACAGGAATACCTCAAAATACCTCGTCATACTGACAGAAATGGTCAATCTATCTTTCACTTTCTGGCATAATATATACATAAGGAGCTCAATTCTAAGAAAGGGCCACAGTTTTAGACACTAATCGTCAACATTTCTACATTATCATAGTAGAAATAGATAATTCAAGCCACCAAATTCATTCTAAAAAACGTTTAACATGTGTGCCCTTAAATTGGCATGACTTTTCATAGAGTAGCGTTAAAACCTACAGATAATTCCTACACTTAAGCACCGTGCTTCTAATTCAATCTGCATTAAAGCCGACCATTGTTAAGAAAATATCCAAAACAAATTCACCTGGGTGATAACTGTAAGAAGTGGATTCCTTCACCTATCTCGGAAGTACCATCACGAGGGACAGAAGAAGTACAACGGACATCAAGCGGAGGATAGCTGAAGCAAAGAAGACCTTCACGAGAAAAAGATATTTGCTGTGCTCCAAGAAGATAGGACTACAAACCAGAAAAGAGTATGCGAAAACATTTGTGTGGAGCGTGACACTCTTTGGATCGGAATCATGGGCAATTGAAAAAGGTGCCAGAAAAGAATAGAAGTCTTTGAAACCTGGTACTGGAGGAGAATTCTGAAGATAAAATGGACGGACAAAACAAGAAATGATGGAATGTACAGAAGAGTAGAAGAGAAAAGGACCAGATGGAATACCTACAGAAATGAAGAACAAGATGGATTGGACACACCCTGAGACACAATGGGTTTTTGAAGAACATAATTGAGAGCAAAATAGAGGAATATGTCCCCAGAGGAAAACCCAAGAATAAGTTCAAGAACTAAATAGATACCAGGAGGTAAGGGAACTAGCATTAATAGGGAAGGGCGGAGGGCTGCAATCAACTAATTTCAGGACTGAACAACCAATGACGAAATGTAAGAACTAACTCTTATCTGGCGAATAACGCACGTGAACCCTCTTCAAGTTACACACCAGGTCAATTCTTCCATCTTATCGTACGTTTCGATGGACCTCCTTCCACATCATTATCAGGGCCATGATGATGATACGGGAAACGCCCATGTAAACGTTGGATTGGAAATGGGCTGGATGAGGTACGGATTCGGAGTATAACATCTAGACATGTTTGCAAAAAGTGTGAATAGTTTTCAATGCACCCTACGTGATCACCATTCTGAAATAAAGAGATATAATTTTTATGCAAAATCATGGCATATTCATATTTTCAGGCATTAATGGCTAATTCTTTCACTAGTTAGTTGCCGTAATACGATTATAAAAATGAGCAACGAACTGTAAAAAAACTGTTTAACGCAAGATGAAAAATAAAACTTTAGCGATTCATTCCGCTGCACATTATCGCAACGATCACGATGTAGTTTTTTTCGGTACATTTTCACCACAGTGAGCATTGTGAGGCACTGAAGGCTTGAGCTAGTTCAATTTTAATCTTGAAAAAGTAAGATTCTGAAATGAAACCAATCGAAAAGTTACTAAAACCCATTAGACAATGTCTATTTCTGTTATTAATGTTCATATAACCAACCAAGAGGTTACTAAAACCCTTTAGGCATTTTCAATTTCTATTAATAATGCTCGTAATAGGATAGATAAAAAGTTTCTCCGCTACAAATAACAATAACAATAATCCCTTTTTAGTACATTCTATTCGTTTACAGTCTTACTTTCTCACGCAGTTCAATGAGAAATATCGAGAGAAATGAGTCGATAACAGCTCCTAAAATAAGGAAATAAAATAGATAATGATACTCTTTTTAACTTCTATTCATAATGTCAATTGAGACCATATATAAAAAGTTTCTCAATCTGTAACTCTAAAAATACCAATAAAAAATACAGTACATTTTCTTTGCTTTCAGCTTTTATTCCTTATTCATTTGAACAAAACAAAACTGGGTGTGAAAAATAAAAAAGAACGCCAAACGAAATAAAATGGAATAAAAATTATTATTCATCAATTTGATTTTGGCTCCGTTTTCGAAATCATGAAAACGTTGATTAGATGTGGATGAATATGCTTACAAGTTAGCTTTCTTGATAAAAAGTCCCCTTGACGATGGATAGAATTGTTGAAACCAAGTCACATAACAAGCACAGGGAAAATATAGTCCCATCACGATTTAACTGAGAATGATGAATAGCGTTTGCCATAAGGAAAGCATATCCTGAGCAGTGGAATTTAGAACGCTACTATGAAAGACAAAGATGTAGGAATGAGTTGAATGAATTATAGTCATTCAGGAAACTGAGAAATAACACTATGCTGTTCTGGATTATTCAAGTTATTTTATTTAAGCGACTGTGAGTCACGATTTTTCCTCCAGGAATTAGGAAAAATCAATTTACTGCTGTGGCATAAAATGAGGCTTTTTCTTGAAATGATAGTATTTACGTCTTCCACTCATTTTTTTATCACAACGGTTTGCCAATGAAAATACAGCTCAAAATTTGGTTAACCATTAGTCACCATTTTTATAAAAAAATAATTAAAGACAACAATCCATTATTGTTCACATATCATTCAATTTGAACTAGGTTTCTCTGTGTACAGGATTTTTCACTTGCAGTGAAACAAATTTGTATAATAACAGGCATTTCTGTCTCATTAAAAATGAATTTAATAATAGGATCACCTTGGACCGCTGCAGGACTGGATTGTTGCATTGGGAAAGCTTTTTATTTTCCTCGATTATATATCCTATTATGTACTCTTTTTATCACCATAATATAAAATAGTCACTCGCAATAAAAATAGACGTTAACTAGAATATTGACGTGATAATTAATAATTTAATCTCAAAAATGAAAACGAATGAAAATCATTAAGAGCAAAATTGGTGTGTATGACCTATTACAGGACTTCCATCGAGAGTTAATTGTTGCATTGAGCATAAAGAATTAACTTCACTTTATTTTACCCCCTTTTATTTGTGCCCCCTCCGACAGATAATATCAATATAAGTGTGTATGTATGCATCTATAAAATATAATCGAAAAATCATTTCTTTATAGATAAATCAAATTGTCTCCAAGTATTTACACAGGCAATATGAAATTATAAAGCACAGTAACTAGAACGTCGGCCGGCTTACCAATTAAGAATCTTTAACACAACTCAATACAGAAGGGTCGATGAGTATATTGTCATCCCTGAGAGAAATTATGATTTTCTAATGATCTTCCCTGAATTCTCTTGGCCTCCCCCTCTTTCCCCCGACCCCTCCTCCATTGTCCTCGAGCATCTCTTCCGAGAAAATCCTCAAAAACCCCAATCGCATTACATTAATTAAAACTTTCTCAAGAGGTTGAGGACTCTACGAAATAAGTCTGAAGCCAACATATTACTTACTTTAATGATGTGGCTTCCAAAAACGACAACAGGTACATTCGCAACATTATGGTACGTGCGCCACAGTTAAATATTTATTTATCTTCATAAATTTTACGCGACAGGAAAATGGAAAAGGAACATAACTCCCTCTTCGAACAGATATACACGTATTATAAATACAAGGAACTTTGATATTCCACATAAATTTTATTCAACCAGATTATTTGGTAGTTATGACTTTATAGATGCTTTGTAATTATTTTATGAATTACTAGCGGAAAGTACCTGTTAATATTCAACGGGTGTGATAAACATTGATATCGATAGCAATAGAAATGTATCGACACATTTCGCGCAAAATGTATTTCTTATGGATACGATGGATTCTTCCATTCTAATCGATGCATTCCGGGCCTATATTCACTACATATCTGTATGAGTTTCGGCTTCAACCATACTATCGGTCGTCAAGGGGACAGCGTACCAAAAATGCTTCATTTACGGCAATTTCATGATTTTTTTTCAAAAAACAATGGTGAATCTTGGTGAATGGTGGATCTTGGTAGAGGAGTAAGGCAGGGATGCTGTCTGTCGCCAACCGTGTTCAATATATATGCTGAGGACATGATCTATAAATCTTTTGATGGGATAGAGGAAGGAGTCAGCATTGGAGGTAGGAAGATAAGAAGTATAAGATTAACATATGACATGGTAATATTAGCAGATGATATGCAATCACTTCGAAGATTGATAAAAGTTTTGGAAGAAGGGATGAAGGAATATGGGATGAAGATAAACCTAGGAAAGACAAAGGTGATGCCAGTAAACTGTGAAAATTATACGAGTGTGAAAATAAATGAAGGTGTAATAGGAAAAGTGAAAAGCTACCGGTACCTAGAAACGATGGTGACAGACGACTGGAGAAGTATTGCAGAAATAAAAGCAAGGACAGCAATGGCAAAAGAGGCCTTCAGCCAGAAGAAAAACTTGCTATGCAATAAAAGTCTGGATCTGGAGCTGAGAAAGAGACTAGCTAAATGTTATTCATGGAGCGTTTTCATGTATGGATGTGAAGCGTGGACATTAGGTAAGAGGGAAAGGAATAGAATAGAAGCTTATAAAATTTGGGTGTGGAGAAGGATGGAAAAAGTAAGATGGATAGATAAGATGAGAAATGAAGAGGTTTTGAGCAAAGTAAAAGAAGGAAGATCGCTCCTAAAGGAAGTAAGGATAAGGAAAGGAAACTGGTTGGGCCATGTGATGAGAGGGAAAAGTATAATAACTGTGGCACTTGAGGGTTCAATTGAAGGAGAGAAAAAGAGAGGAAGGAGAAGAATTAAATTGGTGGATCAGGTGAAGAACTTCAGCTATGCTGAAGCAAAGAAGAAAGCTCGGGACAGAAGCGGATGGAGACAGCAGTGGTGTACGGGACCTGTCAGCAGACAGAACACCAGATGATGATGAATGGTGAATCAGTTTGAATACAAAAAATGAAATAATAAGAGTTTTTATTCATTTTTCTTTCCAAGGGTCTTTGTAGCGAAGTACAACCGTTATTTCTAATTTAAATATGCAAAAGAAAAAAGGCCAGAAAAACGAACTTTACATGTATTCCTTATTGAAACGCTTTTACTCGTCTGAAGTGGAACCGGAGACCATTAGGTAAACAAAAAGTAGCCATAAACCATTTGAGTGACATAATGAATCATGGTACAAAGTTTTACGTCATTTAGTGCAGTGGTTTGGTAGTTATAACCGACCGCACAATCACACTTTCTTTTTAATAGATAAGAGAAGAAGATAGGCGGTCTTTCTAGAAATACATACCTATATGTTGAGGTACCTTAACAATAGTATATTATTCCATAGCTTGATTAAATAAATAATTGTGGGAATTTGCATAAAAATCGCGCTCTCTGATTATGCACAGGTGAACGCTACATATTTTACAAAATATGTGAGACTTTTGAGTACAGTGTATTTGCTTGCATCTTGTAGGTCCTTTTTTCTCATCGTGCTCTCCTCAAATAGGGAAATGATTACAATAACAACCTCAGTGACTGCCTGGATTTGAACACATTTCCTTCAAATTTCAATCTAGTTCTCGAACTACCACATCAAACAGACTCATTTTGGTCCTAATGTAAGCATTAGTCTGCAGGAAAATTGAAGAGAAACAAAAATTAATTTGAACATTTGATTCGGATATTTTTCAAAAACTTGAATTCATGATCATCAAGGTCAATGTATTAGATTAATGTATTTCTTTAAATCAAAATAGACAAGGAAAAAATTATGAGGAATTTCAAATGAAAGAGTTATGAAGGCAAAATAACTTTTATTTTATGGGTGACTGGAGAAGACATCGTAATGAAACTAACGTTCAGATAAGGGACTCCTAATGATTGTTCGACTGCTGCGAACGCACTCTTGCCCACGCATGGCAGGCAGCTGTGAGCGTACTTCTACGCCAGCACTCCGGAAAGTGCGTTGTGGTTACTCGCCCCTCCTTGAATATTTTAAAATAAACCATTCACTAATTATTGATTTAAATTATTAATTTATTGTTATATATTTATTAACATGTACAATGGCTGGCTAGGAGGCACGAAGACGTAAACGGCCGTTCGTACTGCTCAAAGGTTTAATAATTTCCCAATGATGACACATTTGCTGTACACCTCTTTTGTTTCAATCATGCACATACATAGTTTCAAACGCGGTCTTCTGTTCGAATGACGGATAAAATTCCTCTTCTTG
Source organism: Ceriagrion tenellum (assembly GCA_963169105.1). Lineage (NCBI taxonomy): Eukaryota > Metazoa > Arthropoda > Insecta > Odonata > Coenagrionidae > Ceriagrion > Ceriagrion tenellum. The sequence goes on from OY720643.1 coordinate 89,942,673, forward strand.
AGAGCTATCTGTAACGTTTGGTATTTTTCCCTTCACCAAGCATATGTCGTTTAATACTTTCTTGTTTCATTGGCGAGTGGCAGGGGGTGTTAAGTCACCTGCCGTGTAAAGATGCTATGTTTTGGCAGGTGAAATGGTGACGTTTATTATAGGAGTGTATTTAGTGGAACTCAGATTTTATATCTGTTGCATATTTTGCGTGAAAAGAACGAGTTTTTGTACCTCTGTGTTTGGCAATGATTCTCTTTTATTTTATCCCTTCTGTCAGCCCTAGAGCTGTATTGAGGCGTCATGATAATATTTCTTGTGTCGCTCTGAAATACACCAGTTATGGGTTTTTCAAGCAATCTAAGCCTAGCGTGTAATCCCCGAGTCTCTAGGGGCTCCCACCTTAATTCCTCTAAAAGTTTTGAGATACTATATGTTTCCTCGTAGCAGCATTTAACGAAGCGTGCTGTTTTTCTGTGCATTTTATTAATTTTATTGGTTAAATATTTATTACCAGGGTCCCAAATGCTCACGGTGTAATCGAGGTGTGGCCTAACCAGAGCAAAGTATTATCTCTCTTATACTTATTCATCCGGGGACCTTACTATTATACGCTTAACAAAACCCAGTTTCTTTAATGCTGTGCCGCATATGTATTGTACGTGTGTTCCCCACGATTTATCAGAAGTTAAAGAGATTGTATCAGTAGATCATAAGGAATTTATTTAGTAAACAAAAGTCCAACATTACATTTTACATTCGTCAGTGGCATTATTCGCCTACCCCTACCTCTCAACCATTCAGTTCACCACCATATGTATTTTTATTTCATCATTCAATTTCCATCCGTTCTCACAACATAAGAAATGCAACGACGATTTAACGAAAACACTCATCTAGTGCATTACCAATACTGGAACATCCAAAACACGTTCTTCAATAAATAACTCATCTATAACCCTATCTGTCCAAATTCTGTCGCCAACGTTTCGCAGGTATTATCAGGTATACTCCCACTGGTTTTAGTCAGAGAGAAACTTTACATACATTCCCTTATCGATATCGGGAACGCAGAGCATGTTTTGGACTGGGTGTTCATGATAAAACTGCGGGAAATAACTCATTTTAGTTCCAGGGAAAGGTCTACTTGATTACCGCAAGTCCTTGTGAAGAACGTGCATAACTAATCATGCTACACAGACTGGAAGTTTTGGCGAAAATTATTATTTCCCATTTTTTTACGGCAGCCAAAGGTCTGAAAGTTTACCGGTGAAAACTAGATGTAGGTGAGAGGAAAGGCGGGGTGTGAAAGACGACGTTCGTTTTTTTTAATAAAAAAGTGTAATTACATCGCAAAAACTTTGCGATAGCCAAGCGAGATGGCTCTCCCTTCCATCTTTCTTCGGGACCATTTTGAAAACTAAAAGTTCAGGGGAGGATAGGATGTGATGAGGAGAGCAGGGTTGGGGGGGGAAAAAACAAGGAAGACGCTGTTCAGTCCGTCGGAAAAATAAATCCCCTTTTCTCCGGCAATTAAATTTAATTAGAAGACAAAAGAAGAGCGGAGAGCGTTTTGGAGGGGAAATTAATGCGTGTCTTTTCCCTCTCCTTCTCCACATCCCTTACACTTCCTGTCTATCTCTTTCCCATCAGCCTTTTTTTAAATTTCTTCTATTATTTCTCGTCCCCTCTACTCCACCTTCCATACCACTCTTTTTCTTTTCTCCTGCCCGTGACATCTTTCTAATTCTCTCTTCCCACCTTCGTGAGACGAATGATAATGAGTACAGTCTGCAAACACGTATTTCAGTGGATTACAAAGCACTGCCCCCATTATTACCTTCAAGTTTTTGATCTCCGTTGTTAATTCTGATTAGTCAATCGACGTGATGCACGAATCAAGGACTAATGGCGGTTGATTCGGAGTTCCCAAACTTGTCTTGTCCTGACATTCATCTGAAAAAGTTTAACACTTTCAGCGTGACGAATTTTTTTGTTATTTTTAACGGTGACTGCAATTTATATATTTCCTTGGGGAAAGAATTCGCATACGGACGACGGTCGTAGTTTGCAATCACTTGATAGGACCCGGAAGACGACAAATGTCATTTGTCAGCGTTGAACGTGGTATTTTGAGTGGTATATCAAAATGTATGTAATTCTATGAATTTAGACATATTGTAAAGAAATATATCTCATTTTTACGAATGATCCAAAAATATACAACACTACTATAAGAGATATTTGCGATGAATAAAAAACCGCTTCTCAAATGATAGGGTAAAACTGTGCGCCCTAGAGAACAGGTCAAAATAATGAGGAAGGTTAGACGCCCAAATGTCGGTGGACACGTAGCTGAGTGTAGGTTGTATGCTTTCGCAATTGCTAAAAAAATACTTTATGACTGATCCAAGTTTTTTACTAGCGCAAGAATACCTTCGGCTGTCAAGGCGATTGCAGTTTAAGACGTGAAATAAGTCTAAGTAGAGCCATGAAATTTAGATTTAAATTATTTAGAAGAGTTCCGCTAAAAAAATTAAGTGTTCTGTTAATTTAAGCTCAAAAATTGACACTTTCGTGCCCTCGATAGGCTCGAGAAACCGCGTTAATAAATTTAATGCAATACTGGTTAAAGGTGATTCACGAAGATAATTCCTTTACAAAAGGAAGAGGGGTTGTTTGGTTAGCACAAAAAGAGAGAGGGGTTGGTTGTTCTGGGTTCTAATACAAACTATGTTTGACTGCCCACTCGCCACGTTGTTGGGAATAGGCATGGTGGAGGCGCCACTTGTCAGGATCTCCATAGATACCTCAACACTAAACCGACGAGTTTGATTACTAGGCGCGAGGCCGTAACATACACTGACATTCCCGTATCTTCAAGGTGCCGAGTCTTTTAACTTCCTCTTCACATATCGGATTGAACATTATGATGGAATATAATCAAAAGAGACATAATGATAAATGACTGTTTTATCAAAGGAAAAGTTGCATTAAAAATTGACCCGTGTGACACAGTCCGTTAGCTCTCCACTTCCTTAGTACAAATTAACGTAAACTGCTCTAATATGGTAATGCGCAGCTTTATGAGTGGTTTGCTGAAAGTCTGAGTTGTGTGAGGCAGTGGAAGAGAAATATTGAAGATATGATATGATCTGATCTTACAAAATATCATGAAATGTACGTATTTTATCAACTCTAAACTAGCATGAATATAAGAGCCACCTTGTCATACCTAGCAATGAAATAGTCTGGAGGCTATTTAGAGCGTATAAAATGGTAGCAATATGCTTCTCTCGGTGATTATTTACAGCTTCTTGAAGGTTGGCTAAATACTCCGGAACACTTCAGAGCACTAGCCATGCAAACAGATTGGTAAACCATTTCCTACCGGGCTCGTGCGGTTGCCTAGACAGACCACTATTGAAACGTCCTGTCAATAATCTCACGCCCCCTGTATTAAGGCCATACCACATTCATACCCTACTGATAATTAGCTATAATTTCCACTGGGTGTTTAAATTGTTCGGTAAATTCGATTTCTTAATTTTTTGCCAAGAATAAAGTCATTTGACCATTCTGTGCGTCGGTTCTGAAACCAATTGAGGACCTTAACCATAGCGAAACCCGATATGTGTTAATCTAATTTATTCCCCTGAAAGTTTGCAGTCATATATCGATTGTTATTTTTAAAAACAATGAATACGACAGTCATATATTGTTTTTAGATTTAAAAACAATTTTTATTTAAATATAATAATAAATATATTAGCAAATACAGGAGAAACGATACCCTGTACTAACATTTAAGAAAAATAGAAAGTAATATATTAAATATTCGATTAAAACAAACCATTATTGCACACCATTAAGATGGATTTCAGGGGAAAACATGGGTGCAGATCACGTAGCCCTGCATGGGAAATCAACGAAGGACCTGGAATGTAGCTGCCCCTATTTTGTTAATTGCCAATCATTTACGACGGTATTATCTGCCCTCCGAGAGAGAAAGAACGGGACGCCATGCCCTATAACCTTTTCCCCTCACCTGCCCCCTTTTACCGAGAAAGAGAAGACCGCAGTCCCCAAAGATAACGAGCGAGTCTCTCAATTCGCGATAACATTGGAGGTACGAAAGGAACCGGGGTGGGCAGACTCAGGGGTGGCTCGCGACGAAAAGGATTCGGCGAGAAGACAAGAGAGGGACAAAAAGATTAATAGATGGATCGGTTTTATGGCCTGGCGAGTCGGTCCCTGTGTGGGGAACAAAAGAGGTCCGGCCTATGAAGAGATAGAGAGAGCACAAAGCATTGTTCCGGAGACTCTCGATGAAAACCGATCATTCCTCTGATATCGTTGACAATGGCGACTGAAGAAGCGTTATCTTCACTCCTGGTGGCAAGGTGATGTGAGGGCCCAGTAACCTCTTCACACCTCTGTCGATCCTTTCGTTCGCTGATTCCGAGCCGATGGGTTGACACAACGCGCCGAGCTGTAAAAATAGGCACTCATTCCTCCGGAATCAGCTAGAAACAGAGTGCCAGTCACTTAAGATAAAGGATGATCTCAACGCTTCCAGATGGGAATTGTTTTGAGTAACTATTCCATTACCTTGAAATCAGTCTTACCACAATTCTACCAAATTCATTTTCTCTCATTTTATGTCGGTAAATTATGGAAATTGCCTTCTGTTTCTGCCTTGCCTTGAAAAAAAAACTGAAATCCATCTTCAAAGTGTGTAATATGGGTTTATTGTAACCGAATATTAAATTAATTACGTTCTATTTCTCTTAAAACTTAGTGCATGTTATCGGTTTTCTTCTAAAACTCGGCTTATGAATTTAAAATGGTTTTCAAACTCATTTAACCTTTTAAATTTAAAATGAAACATAACAAACATTGTATGACTGGAAGCTTTACCTGTTGACAGGGTTTCGCACCGGGTAAGGTCCTCCATAGCTTTCGGAACCGACGCACATTGGGGCCGCATGCACCTATTCTTTGCAATAATTGAGCATTGCATGCTTCTAAATCTACACAATACCATGCGAGCCGGGGCATGGGCGTGAGGCAGGGGGTGTTCGAACAACATCCGTGAAAATTTGTACACAAATTATGTTTTCGGATGTGAAGTTTATTATAGGAGTGTTTGAAGTTTTATTATAGTCAATTATTGTGCGTGGAAAGAACGAATTTTTGTACCTATCTGTTCGGCAATGTATCTCTCTCATTTTATCGCATCATTCAGAACTAGATATGTAAAGAGGTGACAAAATTATAGTCTCTGTGTCACCATGGACGATATTAGAATGGCCAAAATTTTGCGAAATATGTGGGAATGGATAATTCAATTAAAAGGCGTGATAAGCCTGGAAAGAAATTTGTTGATATCCTGTCGAATATATCAACGAATATTAATTTGATTAAGGAAGGCTGAATTGCTGGTTACAAAGGGAGAAGTACCTATTTCTACTGAATAGCATGGTAGCAAAATTGGTCATTCAAAAATATACATAGATACCAAGGCATAAAGATCGTGGATTGGTGTATATATACAGATGCTGTTGTTCAGACAGACAAAATAAAGTGGAAAGGAACACATAAAATTGTCGAACACAATGTTAGTGTGAAAGTGTAAAGATGGCGACCACTATTGGAAAAAATTCGAATGGACCAGGGATCGAACCACGGACCTTCTGATTTCGGTCAGATGCACAGATCACAAAGCTACCCAGTCTACTAAAGTAAGTACAACCGGAATCGGCGGGAGGTTTATATTGTAACGTACTCATATTCTGACCCGAGAAATATTTATCTACTCATATTCTGGTTCTGGACATTTTGAACTGCATGTTCGACGCGTTTTCGGCGGTTGGGTGCTTTATTTTACTACAATGTGGCGTGTTTTCGTTCTACGGATATCGTGTTCATGTCATGTTATATTTTCAGTAGTTTTATGCTGTATTCCAAGTATATTTTAGTATATTTAATAGGGCGCATTCCCTCATGTTTGTTGGTGCGCGCTGGGAAATTCCGACCGCGTATACACCCGCGCGATTTATTTATTAATGTTATGTAAGTTAAACAATACGTAGAAATCTCGAGCACGGAAGAAATATCCAGAAGGATAACAATAGGTTGCAGCGAGTAACTTTAAAAGGAGGAGCGGACGAGCCGATGGGTAGGTATCTCATTGTTTAGATGGCTTGCAACAAGTAACCACGCTGAGCTAGGAATTGGACGGGGCATTGTGTCGACCGCCTACCACGAGTTACCATGCTTATCCGAATATTGGAGGGTGATTATCGAAGAAAGTTTTTTACTGAAGTTTTGTGGGAGTCAATAGTGAGAGGGGATTACTACCGACAGGTGCATGGTCGCGAGATAAAGCAGGGCCCACGGAGTGTCGCCACGACGCACGAGGTGCCGTGTAGCACAGCAGAGAAAGTCCGAACGCGTCAGATGAGAGGAGGAGCATGCACAGAGCCTTGCACGTTACATTCACCACAGCCAGGTTTGTTGTTCATGTTAAGAATGAAACTACTTGGTTTTTTCCACCAATATATTTAACCATAAATCAACCGGTTTCGGCCTTTTCAGGCCATTATCAAGATTACAGAATAAAAATACCCAAAAGACAGCACAGCTTATATACTAAATCTCAAGGAGAGGGGGAGTGGTTGAAATAAGGGGGGAGTGGGAAGGGGGGGGAATGAGAGGTGATTGGGCAAACTGCAAGGGAAGGAACAAACAGATGGTGACGCCAGGTTCAAGGACTACGGGGATGGAGGTGAGGGTACGGGCACAGAGAACAAGGGTGAGGCGGTTGAAGGGATTATGTCATTAAGTAGTCTCTCCCCGTGCACTCTGTGATAATATAGAATTTCAAAATTTTCCAGTAAGTCCAACTTCCTCCCCCCTTCACAAACATGCAACAGCCTCGGGTCAAAGTTGGATCTATGACCTTCATCAATCAAATGTTCTGCAAAACTTGACTTCCTGTCACCATTGACACTGGATTTAAAATGCTCTCCCATTCTTATCTTCAACCTTCGTCCAGTTTGACCTACATAAAAACAGTTACAATCAGGAGTATCACATGAAAGACTGAGGTTTGTGGTTATTCACATTTCTTGACGGGTGTTGATTTATGTGAATTTCTGTGTTTTGTGCAGGTGGTGGGCATAGCATGTCGTAGGATAGTTGTTGATATCTGATACAAATGGTGTTTCTTTATGTTCTGTTTGACTAATTTAGAGTGTCGTTTTTGTGGTGTCTGATATAATACTGAGAAATGAAACAGGGAGCAGGTTTCATTGTTTATCGTACTATAGTATTTACCGTGTAATGCCGTGTAATTGATATCTGAGAGATAGTGTCCAGCAAAATTGTACGTGTCACTCCATTTTGCTTTCATTACAATATGAACAAACACCCGCCAAGGCATGGCCCACAAGAGCGGCCTATAGATGGCAGTAGAGCTGCAGAAGCATTCTTAATACACCAAAACATTGTCACAGCCATCATGCTCTATTGAAGAAAAACAATGCTCTAGTCAACGCATTTTACTTTTTCTTCCTCTTTCCTTCTAGGTTTGGGCATGTTGGCTGTTCCCGCTTCACCGTCGTAGTCTCTGTCTCCGAATAATTCTTCTCCCAGTTGGTTAAGACGCTAAAAACTTATTTAAAAATCCTATCACAATATACAGGGAGATAACTACTCTCAAAAGCGTAATAAATCATGGAAATATAGTAATAAATAACCTAATAATGATTTTTCGAATATAGGCCTATAAAATTATCAAAATACCCTTGCACTTCTGGTAGTGCCTACCAAAACATCGGTGTCACTCAAAGGATTAAAATGCGCTTTCTATCTGTATAATTTGCTTCTTCGTCCATCACTGACTGTACTTTTAATTCTTTCTGTATAACACCATTTATTAAGTGATCCAGACATGATGAGCCCTTAGAAGTTCTAAAGAATTTCATATCTCATGTTTCGATTTGCTCAAAGCCTTTTTTTATAGGTGTCAAAGTTTCTGATTCATTCATAATTTGGGAACAGCCATAATTTTTTAAAATTTCATTTTCGTTTATTTGGCAGTTTTTCCTTGCAGTGCTGTTCTTATAATCTAACAATATTTGGTGATTGGTAGTTTCATTTATTTTTTTCCCTCTTTATAAGGGATATAGAATTCCAAATATTTAAATTGGGAAACTTGTATTAAGATGTTATCATCTATTATTATTTTATTTTATCCCGCATATTTCAAAACGCATTGCACTGTAAAACCTAAATAGGATAGAAGTTTAATGGGACGCATCGTACCCTTCGGTAAGGAAAAGTTCTGCCGAAAACCCACAAGATGGCGTCACTCGCACCCGATCGAGGCGTTTTGGCGTTAGGGGTCTCTTACTCCAGGATATCTCTCGCACAAGGCAACAGTCGTCGGAAAGTTCTAGCCAAGTCTCCGACGTGGAAGTACAGGCAGCGCTGATATAAGATCTGTGAAAGAAGACTGAACTATTTGCATCACCGTCCGAGCACATCATGGCCGAAAACCATTCAGGTAGCTTGTCGAAATATACCAATTACAAATTCTATCTTACAACCGTGACGGCTGCTACTTAGCATTCCGATAGAGGAGGGATTGATACATCTCCATTAGTTTTAGATATGCCAATAATAATAATAGTTTTTATAAAAATATACCCAACATCTTGCCATTTTCCCGATGGTTTAATTATGCTGCGAGATAAAATTGTCATGTTTCAGATACGAGCCTCCCTTGGCAAAGGTCTATTCTTTATACAATAAAAATTTCAAGTTGACGACGCAAGACTTTAACAAAATATCTGGGGTCTGAAATCATCACAAATCCGACCTGTCGAGTGGGTGTGATGCGTCTCCTTAAGTATCTTCTCTTTTGGTGGTGAAAATTTTGAATGCACATCATTACATTCACATAAAAATGCTGTTTCTAAGAGATCATTCAAGAAAAAATTGATAGCATCATAATAGAACACCGTAGTCTATATCGGTCCCGGACACCGACGCCACCACTCAGGTCCGAATTATTCACGTCGCTACCGTAGGATCGTAGGATCAATCACGTTTACCAATCGATCTGACCCGATCAACTCGGAATTATGAATGCGATGTGCCAGAGGGATCAATCTGAGAAGCCGGGTTTGCTCAACCAGCCGGAGATTTCAGGTCGATCTGAACCAGCGAACCTGTGGCGCTCGTCTTTATTCTTTTGGTTGTCATTGGAGATCAAAATATAATCGTTACCATACAAGGCGTGTGTTGTAACCTTTTGTAACAAGAGTGCGGTAATATTGAGTGATTTGACATTGACGATGTCACAGCATATCGTAAATCTATCTCCAATTGGGCAATTTTGTTCACTCGAAATGCGACTGAAAATTTCCAAGTCTGCACTTGTTTACACACCGGGTAAATCATACTTCAAATGATAGATTCGATTGTTCACTATCGATATTTTCAGGTCGTGTTGGTTAACCAGACCAGTCGGCTCGCTTGGAATTGTCAGATCGTTCCGAATCCAGATCGATCTGAGATCGATTGGTAAATGTGAATAGTGAATGAGGGGCATTTTCCGTTTATGTACAGATATGAGTGAAAATTTTCATATTCGTGCTCAATAGCAGTGTGTGTGCGTAAAAGCCAAAAAAATGCATGTTACTCATTAAGTTTCCGGACATAGTAATGACACTTCGACACGTAGTCTTATTGTACTTGGCAATTATTTCGAAACAATTTGATGAAATATTTAGAGATATTCTCCTAAATGCAATGACACTTTTTTCACATATTTATAATGGTTCCTATCAAATATTTAGGTAGCTCGCCGAATAATAAAAACACGCATTTATATAAGGTTTTGGCTCAAATATCGAATTCCGCTCCTTAAATACAAGTCATAAAAATGCTTTAATTGAGACAAAATTTTCAAAATATTATTGTGAAATCATATGTATGACTTCATGTGTAGTTATTATTGACGTATAATTTGATGTACTAAAGTTAAGTGAGGTCTAATAATTTTTTGGACATGCATGAAAATTTAACATGTATCATTTAAATTAACATGTACACACAACGATTCACCATTCGCGCTCCAACCAATTTTATACTATTAGTGAGGGATATAAGAAATGTTTTGCAGTAAAAGCGAAAGGTATATGGCAAATAAAGAGGTAAAAAGAACGAACAAGAAATGTAAATATGAATGGAAAGGTCCATCCAGAAATAGAGAACGGCGGGTATATACGTTTGCATGAATTTATGTGTGCTGGACATACTGAAATGAAAACAACTCCCAGCTGTCTAACATAACGATTTAAAGAGTAAATTTTATGGCATAAATGAATGTATAGCAGCGTGTACAAGATATTGGAAGGAATTAGAGCACGTTCTATTTCCCGTTTAGTCAATCAGGCAGTCATACAATTTGCCATTTTACACGGTATAATCTTCTTCATGAAAGAGTTGCCTTTGTACAATAAAACTCATCGTGTAAAGCGGCTTCAAATTCAGATCAACATTGCATTAAACAAAGTTTTGTGTCTTCTACAGATTTAATATAACAAACACAACCGGTTTCAGCAGTTACGCCACCATCAGGTACACTGAAAAGCGTACCTGGAAGCGTACGTGTCTTAAAGCTTATCATTCATTCGACCGCAAGGAAGCAGTCCCTATATCTCTACACTCTAAGTTACCCAACTCTACACCCTAAGTTTAAGCTCATGACGTTATCGTCAGGTTAATTTCTTCTGAAAATGTGACAGTAAATGACATCTCGGTGTTACTCATACTATCCCGGTTTATATTTAAACCCTCGTGTGTCTGTTGGCTTTACCAAGTGCCCCATATTTCAATCCCCAGTTTCAATCCCTCAATTTCAATCGTTGTAATTAATTTTGTCTGCAATAGCAATTTTTTTTACTTCATTTCAATATCGCTCAACTAGATATAAAGTATATAAACGAATGAAATCACAAGCTTGGAATATAAGGAAGCACACAGTAATAATATACTTTTCCAGGGATTTAATGCTGGTAGAGAAACTGATGCCGGAAGGTAGAAATATCATCAATAGACCCACGACTCTAATGGCAGAGTTATATGTCCTTTCATTACATTCCTCCTTTTATTGCACAAAACTCCTTTTTTTCCTATTATCTATCAGAGATTAGAAAGAAATGATTTTTTAGTTTGAGATGCCCTCCTTCGAGGAAACTTACAGGGCCCTGACGCATTAGAGGTAATAAGGTCACATTTGAGTCGCTATTTTTCTCTTTCTTACTGCTGAAGTGCCAACTGAGAACATATAGCATTGAGAGAGAATGGATAGGAAGAGGCTTATCGGGTCGGAAATATTATAGGCCATGGATTGGGCTCAGCGGATGCATCATCTGGAAACCAAATTCTTCCTGATCTGCGAACAACTCACTTAACAAAGAACACTCCGCGCCACCCTATTTCCTTTAGTGTCAAAGTTGCACAGGAAATGTAAAGGCTTCCTTTGAAACCAGAGGGCAGGAGTTTTATTCAGTATCAAAATCGAATAGAAAGTTAATTAGAACTAAGCTTAAGCCATCTGTGAATCGCTTAAGTTTTGGTATCATCGAATCACATCTGTGACGACTTGCTTCTTGTATTTTTGGTAGATTATTCTTCGATCGTTGTAACCCATTCCGAATTTTTAAAGTAGGCCGAACATCTTGTTTCACTTAACATCGAGGAAAGCCTTCTCCAAGTCCAATAATGCTATTTACAGTGGCTTTTTCAATAGTCTTTTTCACATGCACGGGTATTGTTTTTCTTACCGTTACTCTTCGGCAGAGTATGGTCTCCCTGTTACTCTGTTATTCACAAATTCAGACTGGTTTTCCGAGTGGTTGTCTCTAACTTTCCTTTTTATCCTTCGCCTAACTATTCGTGTCAGTATTTTGGATGCACGTGACACAAGACTTAAGAACCTTTTGCACCTTTGTCTTAGTCCCTGTCATCTTTGGTATCGCAATTTGGTATCAACTTAATAGGTTTCTTAAACTTTTCATTGAATGGATTGTGGGGCTTTTGGTTAATACACATCCCCCGCCAGGAACACTATAAGTGGCTTAAAGAGCACTAATTAGACTCAAGGCCTCTATTTTCTTTTGAATTGACACCTTATCCATAACATTCCTTACTTCCTAAACGTCTTTACGACCTAATAAGCCCGTATCTCCTCGAGGTCAACCCGCTTCGCCTCACACTCAACCAACCTCCTCCGCCCCTATGACGAGCGGAGGCAAGATGAGCAAGGAAGAGAGACGAAGGCCTCCTTCCCACGCAAATTGCACCAAGTCGATGCAAGTCTCAGCAAAAGTTGGTTGGAGTCCCAACCCTTTAAAAAGCCCTCCTCGTTCCGTACCACTCCACGTTCACCTCGCCTTGAATGGGGGGATGAAAGGACTTTGGTAGGTGGAGCGATTCTGCCCGACGAGAAGAAACTGCAGCGTCCCCCAAGGCATTATTCCACGCCCTAATTATATTTGAAAGTTACACTTCAAAGGGATGCTCTATGGGAGTGAAACGGGAGATGGATTTTCAAGGCGCGGTGATTTGGAGGAGGGAGAGGTGTACTTTACTTTTCCGCCGCGAGGATAATGTGGGACCAGAATGGAAAAAATGGGAGCTCTAGGTGAATAAAAAAGTTTCAATAGGAATAAAACTCTCCGCGAAAAGAGTTGGTGAAGTAGTCTCTGCAGGAAGTGGTTGCATGGATATCTTTTGTATTCTAAACCTTTCTGAGACGCAAGGAAAATTTCTTTCTTTCTCTGGACATTATAAAATTCAATCATCACATAAGTACTCTATCAAGCAGAGGTTGGCTTTTCCTGAATCCCTATTGTGTTTCACATGATACTTCATTTTTATGTCGATCATTTCAAAATGTCTGCCTATTGAAATACGCGGGACTTCTTCCGCTTTCTCTGATTTTAAGTCAAAATTCATATTTTTTTCCTTTATTTTCGCAACTACCAAGCCTAGTATATGAAAATATTCTATTGGACACTTAAAATTTAATTACGAGAGGTTTTGACTTGCTTTTTTCTATCGATATAAACGTTCGAAAAACCAGACCTGCCAAACTAATTTCTTTCAACCATGCGTAGAGCAAAAACTTTCTCGCAATCTCGCCATAGATGCTGAACGCTCTTTTAGTATTCTCCTGAGTTCCCAGCAAATTTGTCATTTGTTATTTGTTCATTTGTTCTACCACCGTAAGGTGACTTCACTATCCAATAACATTATTAATTTTCCATGCATCCAGAAGTCACCCAAACCAGTTAAGGTAGTCATGTACGTAAAATTAATGCTAAGTATTAATAAATCGTTCTGTTGTAGCAATTAAAGGAGAGGGACCTTTTCTGTATGAATAGGAAAATTGGTAGACTTATTCCTACTCCTTACAGTTATTCTGAGCATTGTGGTTTTTAATTATTCCATTTGCTCAATAAAAGGAATTCGTCGAGTAAAATACATTACCAACTAGGCGAGCCAATTCCTTTTCGCAGTGGGGCACAATCCTCCATAGCGGAGTTGTATTTTACGAAATAGATGCAATCCTCGTTAATCATTCATTATGAATCATCGCCCATCACCGGAACCGTATTATGCCTATCACGTGAGGAAGGTGTAATTGGCCAAATAATCTTACTGAAAATTCGGAGAACCAGGATTCAACTCCCTTGCCAAATCAAATGCTTTTTTCGTGGGGCATTTCAAACTTAGTGTGTATATCTTCACACATTCAAATGCATATATTTGATAACGCGCGACTGAGTCATACGGCAAGACCGTTAATGAGTAATTCAGCTTTATGCTCTGATGTCTAGTTCGGTTTACTTTCTTTCAAACGGATACGGTGGAGAATGGAGATGGAAATATAACAAAAACCATGCGCAAACTGTGCCTACAGAATCGCAACTCATGTTTTCCATCTTATACTCGTGGCTTTTGTTTATTAAGTACGTGATTGATTACACATGACCAGAAAAATAGCAGAACATGTAAAATCGTTCTCCTTTTTATCACTCCAGTTTTCTATTTTTAGAAATTTATTTGTTTATTTATTTATTTATTTTTCACTATCCCGATTACAGCACCATGTGCCAATTTACGTCGGGCGGATAACAGTAACAACGGACGATACACAAACGCCCTTTTCCTGGGCAGATAATATTCTACCCAGGCGGGACTCGAACCCGCGACCCTGGGGATAGCATGCGAGGACTTTACCCCGCTGCCACCGGGACTGACATTGGTTGTTTCATGGAAAATGAAAATCTCAGAAGGGGGGTACATCTTGAAATGTGTAACCAAATCAGCCCTGCTTGGACAGAACTATGAAGCAACAGCATGAAAAAAATAATACTATATTAGTTGTTTAAAGGTGCTTTTCAAGCATTTCTTTAAATTTACAATTCATTTGATTTTAACGTATATTTTGAAATGTGACGATTCTGTATTGTATTTATATAATTTATAATAATACTTTACATAATAAAACTTACACTAGGTATACTTCAACATTACCTTCATAACATACCTTTTTTTAACTTTCCCAATTTTATTCATATTAAATTAAACTTTTTATTTCAGAGCTCCACCAGATACGCCATCGAAAGTGAAGTGAGTCACACACTCATCTATTCAAATTGTCTGACAAACCGCCGAAAGAGACGCAACTTCACACACACTTAATCCGAAGCATTACTATTCTGTCTAGCGCAGCTCGTCCATATAGGGTTAAATTAGATTTTGCTGACAAGGGGCCAAAGAGCAAGAGACAACAGATCATGATATATATAGGGCCTTAAATGGTGATACAAAGTCTCTAGCTAGAGTCTCATCATTAGCCGAAGATGACGATCACGACTAAAGGCGATCAAATCACCCTTCAAAAAGAATTTAAAAAAAAAAACAAATGCACGGAAAAATTATCAAAGCGGCCTTCAACCCTGTAATCTTTGACAGTGCAACAATTACTCCATCATCGCCACACCATCTCACGGTTAAACACAGCGGCTGAGCGCATCTTATATGAGGATAAGAAAAAGAACCAGCTCAGAACTTGTGCACGGCCTCCGACACACGGACACAATAAGAATTGTGGCCTGGAAAACGCGGTCTCTTCCGGATGGCGCACTCCCGGAACCCGAAAATTAAAAACGTTTCCCGACCCTTGTCTACGCCCGCGAGACAAAAGGACGGCCGAAGAAAAACTACGGGAAATATGAAAACGCCGTCCCAAGATACTACAGGTAACAAAAAGCAGTGCAGGCAGCTGAGGAAGCAAGGCCACCCCTCCGACATCGACTTGGGCACAGACTGAGATGATGATGAGCCGTGAGATGAGAGGCCAGGGAGGTTTCCCCGAAAAATAGCAGTAATGAAAAACAAAACAACAACAGCGGGCGCGCGGGAAAAATGGCAAACAATGGAGCATCGCGAAGCGCAACGCAATTCCCTGGACCATAAGGGGGGCAAAGCAGGGGCGTAGGACAAGAGAGAAGGATGAAGGAAATAAGAAATCCTTGCTGCCCCATCCAAGGCGCCAGGGAAACAGTTTGGGTGGGGCCATCCGCAGGGCAAGCTAAAAAGGCAAGTTTAAGGGGCTTTACTTAATTTTTTCTCGCGGACCTTTCTCTAAACCCCTCACGGAACTGATTCAGACCAGCTCTCTTTCTCTCTCTCTCTCCAGACAATTTTGTTTCATTTCCTACCTCATATTGTTTTTTCCTCTCCATCTCAATACTTTATTCCCCTACACTCCCTCTCTATTTCTGGTCTTCTCATATATTTTTTGGTATTCCTCCTTACACACACACAGACACAAAGCTTTGCTTGCTGATGCTGCTACGCCGGCTATATGCGGAGAAGGAATATTAATCACATAAGTAGCAAAATCTTTTGTTCCACTCAGCAAGAATGGCGAAGATTTTTTTGCTCCCGGAAATCGAACGACCCAGATAGCGCAGAGCGCATCATTCGTCGGGGCCCGGTTGGGGAGAACAGTATGAAGAGAAAAGGAAGGGGTAAAGGGATCGTGGTAAAGGGGAAACAGGAGAGGGAGGGAGTGTGTGTGCGAGGTCCTTTTTTTCTGTGGAAAAAGAGCGGGGCGAGGAAGAGAACGTAGGTCTGGTAGACGATGAATAATGCCTTTTTCGGTGAGTTGGGGCGGAAGGCGGAGAAGTAGGGAAAGGGGGCGAGAGGAAGTACGTAGTACTGGAAGGGGGAAAGGAGGGACTTCCCACACCAATCGCGATTCTGCCTGCTTTGGCACGGCCCATTTAAAAAAAAAAGAGCACCAACAGCGGGTTCCTCCCATCGCACGCGTATTCCTCTCAACCCTATTCTACATCTACATCTACATACTACCCTGCGACCAGCCGCATAGTCATGTGGCAAGGGGTGTTAGGTCCCCAGCCGTGTAGAGATGTGAGGTTTTGGCAGGTGAAATGGTGACGTGCATTTTGGGAGTGTATTTAGTGGAGTTTAGTTTTTATTGTGGTCGCTTATTTGGTATATGCCAAATTAAATACGTACCTGTGTTGCAAGAGTAAGGTTTACGAATAGAAGGATAGGAAAAAGCATACAGCCTACTGGATTACAAACAGAAAGCAGTAGTTCTCGGATTTCAGCTCATCAGCCCAGGCCATTTCAATCAAACGCCATTGGTTCCCATCGTGTATGGGAATTGAGGCCAGCTGACTTGAGCCTGATTTTTAAAGTGACGAGTAATCTTGGAGGATTCTTGAGGATCCCAAAAGATTTCCCCGTCTCGACACAAAGCTCTGCTAATACTAATCCATTCAAAATCGGAATGTATGAAGGGCGCATGATATTGATTTGGGACGTAGTATTCCTTTAGAAAGAGCTTATTTTTCCCTAATGTTGCAGGCAATACCTTTTCTGCCAAAGATCATCTTTCGGGCGATAGTTGTTTAGCCCACTGGAAAGAAGCAGCATGTGACCTCTTTCACCCCCTCAAAAGTATTCGACGGGTGCCTCCAAATTTTTCAAAGCGCTACGAGCCTTTTCCTTCTGGTACAGCAAGTATCTGAAACCTGTGCGTCATTCACCACAAAAAACCACCCCGACCACTACCACCCGGAACTTTGCTAAGGTTTACTGATGACTACTGCATTGAGACGAGCGTCGAGAGAGCGTCGAGAGAGACAAACAGAGCATACAGCGCAAGCAGAGATTTTTTTAAGTTTATAGCGGCCTCTCCGTAAATTCTTGGAGGAAAAAAAGATCGCATTAGCCTTTAAGTATGCCTCATCTTTCTCCCAGGAGGAGGAATTGGGTAGTAGGTTTGTAAAAGACAAATACATCTGTCGAAAAATTACTCGAATAGGTTTTGCGCCTCCGACTTTCACCTACTGAACTTTTATTTGGAGTTTAAATGTAAAAAATCCTCTTTTTCACTACTGTTAAACGAAATTCATCAAATTGACCGCTAAAATAAGAACTATGTATATTCAGATGTTTACCAATGTTCATTTTTCCTTCGCAACTAGGAATACTTGCGAGTTCACAAATGTCAAAATTCTTGGAGGTGATTCAAAACAAATCATATAACAGATGGAACCCAGAGCCCGCGGAGCTCGCAGCTGCACGGAGCCCAGACCTCAACAACATGCGATGCACTTGGGCGTTCATTATGAGGAAAATGCGAGATACAAGCGTTTTTTGACCCCCTAAAACAAAAAGGCCCCAAATTTAGATACAATTCGGAAAATGGTGGAGGAAAAATGGGAAATGAACCCAGTAATATAATGCCAAAATGTGGAAAACTCCATGTCACAGAGACTTGGCCAGGAAATCGAGAATGGAGGGGGATGGATGGATTATTAGGCTAATAAACATCCTCATCATTAATAAAAAATACCATCTAAATTCTCAATGATCAATTTGGTTGGCCATGTGCACACGTAACTCAGGTTAAGAGAATTACGCATGCATTTTAACCTATTCCACTCGTTATAAATAAAGCTTTACAGTGTCCCTTTTCAAGTCCATAAAAATTCATTTCCGCTAACGTAAGAGATGAAATTTATGACCCTGTAAAAAGTCTGTTAATATCTTCATGTGGGGCAAACGCAACTTTAACCTCTATAGAAGCAATAATATTACGACATATTTGAAGAGGAATAGAATTGTCAGGGACGTAGCAATCGTATAATCTTTGATGGTGCACATACCAAATTTGTACTCCATTGACTACTTCGTGGATTAATGAGGAGTATACCAATGAGCATACGAAAGATATCTAATTACTGCTTACTCGCTACATGGAAAAGATGATTTTTAGTATCTCACCACATTCATAGGGGAAGATACGCGATGCATTGTTGTCGGAGTAATACTTACGCGTGAGCGTGAGATTGCTCCTCATAAAATCTAACTGCATATTTGAGCCAAAAATGTTTCACTGCGAATATGTCAAAAGGTATTTAAATGATTCGATAATTTACCTTGTCCTTCAAGTATTATCCTCCCTCCTCTAAGCTGAACTGTTGAACTGCACTAATTATGTATTGCTCATAGCAAACCTAGAAAGCAATGCTGGAAAAACTTCAAAAACGATTTTAATGATATTTTCAAGAAAATTCCACACTTATTTAGTTTCTCACTCAGATAAGTAATCGGTATTTACAAATTCGGCAGATTAAACCAAACTCTAATTCCTAACAAAAATAACTGTCCTCTTCACTAAATCAGTTCAAAGTAATTTGGAGTGAAAGTAGCATCAGATAAGTTCACTAAATCGAGTATTTGACACAATCCGTTCCCTCGCTTATTACTCGCTATTCCCTCATTAATGAATAGCTTTTCATTGAGTGATAAATTGACGAGTGAGTGAATATGAAGATTAGACGACAGGCGGGACATAAAAATCAAGTGGGTCCGAGAATGGGAAGTAGACATCTCATTTGACGATCAAGGAGATCTCTATGATTCCTTTACAAAGCCCGAATATGAGTAAAATTGACACACTCATGGTTTAGGTCAAATCGCTGGACCTTCCGGGGATTCCTGCGAAGCTATGGCAACAATAAAGTCGCATCGCAGAGATTAAGTATGAGGACACTAAAAGAGGACACGCCAAGATTTGAACCCTAGACATTCTTGGCCGCAGATGAACGCTCTCCCTCTAGGCTACTGTATCGATCAAGATAAGTCCGCGTCAAGTGGTCCTTACTATGCATGGAAAAAAGGGAATTCCAGTGTTTCCTATTTGAACTGGACCAAATAAGACATCCTGGACTTTTGAAAGTAGTATTCAGACTGTATCTAGTATTACGTTAGGAGGCATTTAAAAATTTAAGTGTTTGATACGACCTGAATTCACGAGGGCGGAAACTTAAGTAGGGTATTAAGGTACGGAAATACTGGTATCCATACTTTAACTTGAAGTTCTGTACGCCAAAAGGTTTATTATAACGTATGATATTTCTCGGAAGTAGTTTGAGGCCTATTAAAACGACGTTCATCCACAGCTATTTCCTACGCGTGGAAAAACTTTTCATTGTAAGTGAATTTGATCTGGAGAATTAAAGCATTTTGTGTCCCAACCAATAATTCTTTCACTGTAACGTATCTTAAGTTTCAATCGATAAAAACATTCTGCAAAGGGTCCAAAGCTCTAAAAAAGTATCCCTACATAATTAACGACTTTGGAACCTCGACTGGCTGCGGGGCGAGGCAAACTCATGACGCTTATAACTCCAAGACGACCCCACGAACGTGAACCTTATTAGTATTACTATTTGTGTGATGCGTAAAATCGATATCCATTCATAGGGAGTTTGAATATTCCCGGTTTCATTGGTTGTAACAGTGTTGTCAAGTTGTCGAAGGGAAAGGGATTTCAATTAGTTCCCGCGTACGCCGCATTCATTTTGAGTTAATTTATTCCGCCACTGTACATGTTGAACAGAGCTGGTGGGAGGTTGCATCCTAGTCTTACTCCTTTTTTAATTTTTTAATTTAAAAATTCTTTCTGGTTTCCGACTCTTATTCGCATATTAAATTATATATTTTCATTATAGAAATGCTCTTTTAACACTCCAAAATAGGAAGGAAACGTCAATTTAAATACTGTATGTCTTCGTCGGTAGGTTATAGGTCTGTTCCGGTACGTCCACTCAAACTCATTAGAAAAAGTATGCCATTGAAGTAATATAGGCTGACAATGGCTCTTATATGACTATTAAAGGCTTCCACACCTGTCCTACTGGGCACCGTCTTCTTCTTGTCCCTTAAGAGACGATTTGCCAATAAGACTGAACCGATGATCTTCAGGAATTATTTTCATAATGAGGATGAGTTTTAAATGACGAACTGCAGCACAAATGATCTGATGCCTTGTATTTGTCGTGCCTCTCTGAGTCTTTGCTAGTGGATTCTTTTCATATACTATACCTCTACTTTTGTTTCTTTTTTTCGCTAAAAGCAGAATTCATCTACGTCTACGGCATACCCTGCAAGCCACCCAAGGAGTGTGTGGCAGGGGGTGCTTCCACACCAGGCATGCATGAATGATACGGTAGAACACCGAAATTACATTGAAACCCGCCAATTAAAAATCTAATACCCAAGAAACATTCTATCGTCTAAAATTCCAACGCAAGGGATACAAAGAATACTACTACAGATTCTAAATATCATGCATAAATAATAACATCAATATTTACATCATGCATAAATAAGAGAGTAGAGAATATAATGAGAAAGATTTACTGCCTGACTATTGTCAATACTCGAAATATTCATGACGACGATCACAGCTGTTATGGTCCCGAATGGTACGCGGAAAAAATGACATTTTATACCTATCGGTTCTACAATCTAGCTCTCTAATTTTATTGGCACGATCTAATCTGCCGTAGTACGAGGGGGTTAATAGTATGTTTTTTACGTCGTCAGAGAAATGATTTTCCTGAAATTTAGTTAGAAGGTTAAGCCTATAATTTAATCTACGCTGTGATAGCGATTCCCATCCTAATTCTTCTAACTTATTTTGATATGTATATTCTGTTTAGCTCTTAAGGGGGTCTCAGAGCATAATAAAACTTTGTCTCCAAAAAAACATCCTCACTCCAATACTTAACTATCTGCAATTGCCCCAGCCTCGTGTACATTTATGCCCTGATCCTAAAGAGAAAAGTAACAAAAATTTTTAAGTCCTCTTTGAAGAGCCGTGATTTTCTAGAAGTAAGTATTTTGAAGACTTCAACAATTCTATGTAATAATAAAGTAAATTTCGTGAAAAAACGTAATCATTTCAAATTGGTTTTTTAATTATAATGCAAGAGAAACAAATGACTTTACTTGAACGAAAAAATAAAGAAGTCTAAACTGAATGCAATCAATATTCTGGTAATGACATTATTAAAAATAACTTATGGAATAATATGTGCAAAATAAACATATATATCCAAGAAAAATTGCGCGTACGCTATATAATG
The DNA here is from genome assembly GCA_963169105.1 of Ceriagrion tenellum. NCBI lineage: Eukaryota > Metazoa > Arthropoda > Insecta > Odonata > Coenagrionidae > Ceriagrion > Ceriagrion tenellum. Next base: position 89,964,224 of record OY720643.1, read on the forward strand.
AAGGGTAAATATGTCTGAAGATGATCGAACAGTTAATGTTAACAGATGTTCTCACCTTTCGATAAAATTTTAAACCTTAGGCTGGAGAAATATTTTGGCTCTTTTAAAAATGTATGCTGGCATATAGAGATGCCGTTCTCGTACCACGTGTACGTGAAATTTTGGCTTTGATGGGTGGAAAGGTAGCTTACGAGAAGACTCAAAGGTAGGATCCGAGCTTGAACTGAGTGGGCGAACCAAGTATGCTCCAATTCTTCTAGATTCTCGGGGAATTCAAACGCAATGACCGAAATTTAACGCTTTCCACAGACGAAAAAAAAGTGTTCTTTACAGTTTATACCTCACCATTGAAAAAAAGTCATCCATTTTCCCTGTGCAAGGGAATTCTTTACTCGCGAGAGAGTTTAATTTTTTTTTCAGAAAAAAAAGAGGAAAAAAACGGAAATTGACTCCATATGCTACAGGTATCAAAGAATTTTCTCAGGGATCAGAAAAAATGATTTATTTCAAATCCTTTTCCGGACTGTGCTTTTTTGGAAGCAGTCTCGAGCGTATGCGTCTTAAGAATATTCAAATGGAATTGGTGAGGGATAAATCTGGCGGTAATTCTGAAAAAAATAAGGAGAAATGGTAATTCTCCACTCTAAAGGAGGAAAAACAGGTGGTTTTACTCATAACCCAAATCATATTCAGACGCGGAAATGGAATATTTATTGCTTCCTATGAAAGATAGTTCGGAGACAAACAGCTAGGCGCATAAAACCGTTCACCCGTGGATAAAGCGGCCGATTACACGGAGAGACAGTTTTTATCGACAACAACACGGAAGTTCAGCACATATTTAGCCGCCAATTTCTTGAATCATATCCATGTTTTATCTTCCAAAATTTAGAAGAAAATGGAACAATTTTTAAATCACATACTCTTATCCCATGGCCATCTATACCCAGCTGGGATTTTCCTCACCCCCAAGTGACTTCAATCTATCTCTCTCTCTCTCTATTTTGCGGAATTCTCTCTTTCAAATGAACCCACTTCCCCCCAGACTTTTTGGCCTTCCCAAAATTCACAAAGAGGGAACTCCCATTAGACCCGTGGTCTCAAACATTGGAGCACCGACCCACAAATTGGCATCCAAACTCAATGGCATCTTTAGAGACCTCACCTCATTTTCTTCAAAATATACTATAACGAACTCTTTTCAACTAGCGGAACGACTTAATGAACTCAGCCAACCAAAGACCTGCAGATTGGTATCTTTCGATGTCGATAATCTATTCACTTCAGTCCCCATTGACGAGACACTCAAACTGACTAGACTCGTACTGCAAGATTCGCTTGTCAATAACGTCATCGTGGATGAATTTCAATCCATATTAGAAACTTTCGTCAAACAGAATTATTTCCTATTTTACGGCAAATTTTATCACCAGACGGAAGGTGTAGCCATGGGTTCTCCTCTTTCCCCATTGCTGGCCGAGATTTTTATGGCCAATTAAGAATCTTAACTTTTAAATTCTGGACAACTTTTAAATAGTGTGACGTACTGGTACAGGTATGTGGGTGATGTGATCTTCTGCTAGTCTGGTTGTGATCGAGAGCTGGATTTTTTTTAAACCTTTTAAATAGCCAACACCGTCGATTCAATTTTAAGATGGATAAAGACACTGAAGGACGGCTGAACTTTCTAGACTTAGAGATATCTATAGTTAAAGGCAGACACAGATACGGAGTATTTCGGAAACAGTGATACAATGACACAGTTATTCCTATGGACTCATCTCATCCCACGTCCCTTAAGCTTGCAGCTTTCAACTAATTAATTCACAGGGTGGTGACCTTACCTTTGCAGCCACCTGAATTTAATCGAGAGCCGGAGATAATTAGACACATTGCCTCTGTAAATGGCTATCAAGGGCATATTATCGGTCGAATTCTGCGTAAAAAACGCCAGAAGTTAGCCATCACTAAAAATTGCACTCTTTTAGCGCCCCCACTCGAGCCTAGGAAGTGGTGTAAATTACTTTATGTCGGTAACCTCTCCTGTAAAATAGCCAAAATACAAACTTAAAATCTTCTTTTCAACCCAGTGACGTTAGGTAGCCTCCCATGCATCTCAAAGGACCGATTTCATCCCACCCTTCAGTCGGAAGTGTATAAGATAAGTTGTAGTGAGGGCAGGTGTGTGTGTATGTGTGAAAGATAAGGCATGCTTAAAGGCTAATTAGATCTTTTTTTCCTCCAAGAATTTACGGAGAGGCCGCTATAAACTTAAAAGTGTTATATTTTGCAGACGGGTAGGAACTTTGCTACCCGTATGACTAAACTTAGGAAATGTTGGGAGAAAGGGGACTCGTCTTCCCTCGTGGCCAAACACCTTTTGAACACAGCACACCACTGCTCGTTTGAGTCGGAGATACTCCATGTGGAGAGGAAAGGCTGGAGAATGGACGCCTTAGAACAATTTGAAATTGTTCAGCAAGGGGAGGAGTCCATCATGAATGAGCAGCTGTTCAAATGTCACTCCCCACTCCTCGCCATTCCATTCCCTGAAGCGTTCATTGACTCGCTATCGGTGCCTCACCACTTACTTCCCTCCTCCCACCCAATACCTTTCTCCCCTCGCCCAACACCACTCTCCCCCTCCTCATCTTAGTTGTGTATACATACCGCTCCCATGACGAAACATTTTTGTACCTGATGATGGTTTGACAGCTTAAACGCGTAGTACCTAAAAAAGTAAACCTGTGGAAGAAGTGCCATATATTTTAGTGTTTCATTATTGCGTGGTCTTATTTGGATCTAGTGGTATATTATCTTTGAAGTTATTTTCTTGCTGCATGAGTGCAAACTTTTGCTGGCTAGTTTTATTCCATTGACTTACTCGGGTTCTTCGCTGTTTTTGTTGGATATTATTACACCGAGGTATTTGAATTGGTTATCTTTCTCAAAACTTAACTTAACAACATTAATTGCATCTGTTTGTAGTTTATCTATTCCCGAAAAGTACATTTATTTTATTTTATCATCATTCATTTCACAATCCCACGTGTTTCGTCTCATGAGGGAAAATTGTTATCAGTTCTACTAGGTCTTCTTTGTTGTCTGTCAAGAGATTTACGTTATCCGAGAAAGCGAGTAAGTTTACATTAGCTCCTGTTTGTATACCTAGGTTAGTTTTTCGAATGGTTTGTAATGCATCTTCCAATGCTATGTCGAAAGGTAAAGGGGATAGCCCCATCACCTTGCCTTACTCCTGATAAAACTTCAAATGTCTCTGAAAATTCGCCATCTATGCTGACTTTATATTTTGATCCTTCAACTGACCGTTCTGCTAAATTTACCAATTTTCTTGGAATAGCAATTTTTTCCATCTTTTCTTATTTGTTGCCTTTTGAGACTGTCATATGCTTAGATTTGACACTATAAATAACGTGTTGGAATAAAATTTTAGACATATCTTATGGCTGTCGTTGAATTGAGACGGGTATTGTTCCAACACAATGGTGACAATGTTCCAAAACAATGTGCGTAAAGCCACTGTCTGGCCCATAAAGGACAAAATAGTTCTGGATTTTATTACCGGCACTAAGGTGAGATTGAGCAGTAAGCTGAAAAAATCTACCTTCAAGGAGCACTTTCCTTGCGAGGTGAATAAAAAAGAGCAGGAGAAACAGGACCTACATTGGTAGCTAAACCAGGCGGTCGTCACTCATTTGAAGCATTGCGTCTAGCAGAGGAACGGTCGTGTGAAAGAGATCGACTATAAAGCAGAGGGTACAGGGCGGCAGATGGCGGGCAATTTTTCCAACGCAGCTGCAATTCACATGAAAGGGCGGAAACGGATAAACGTTACGTTTAACGACAGTGTTTGCGATAGAAACAAAGCTGAATTAAAATAAGCCGGATGCCCATATAAATTTACATCAATGAAATACTGTGCAAGCCACCACAAGGGTGTGCAGCCTAGGGATACTACACACCAGGCATACAGTGTTCGTCCCAATTCAAAGGAGAACCTCGCACGCTCCCCCGTCCGATATTTGAGAACCAGAAAGCGGCCAGGAGAACAAAACAATCAGTATTTCACCTCAGAGGACGCATTTTACCTTTTAATTTGAAATAGCTGCGTAGAAAATCCACCAGATGGCCACAATCGCTCCCTATAAAGGTGCGTTTTGACGTCTGGAGCTACTCACTCCAGGATAACTCTTGCTTATGGCAGCAGTCGCCTGCATATTGCTGCCAAGTTTGCAGCGCTCAAGGTTCTTGTACCCACGTCATGTCACGCACTTGTCCAATGTAATCCGCCATCTAGTCAAATTTTTGGTGGGGTTCAAATTCTGCATGCAAATGAATGGGTGACATGGACACAAAGATCCACGTATATTTCCCTGAATAATTTAGGTAAGGCCATGAAAATTTTTAAGGTAACAGACAGTACTAAGCGGCGTTAGGATTCGATTGGACTAATATAAGAGGTGGGAGAGGGTTCTTGTTTTGTCGTTTAAAATATTGTATCCTAGATTTAGACCAAAATATGTTTATTACAGTTTACCTATTTCTTTCATATTTATTTTAACCAACATCAGCTTAATATTAAACGATCATTTGTTACATTGAACAACGTGAAACACTTTAGGTTACTCAGTGAAGAGAGGCAGTGCTACGGAACGTCGAGTCCAACTCAAAATGGAGAAATCTGGGTGCATTATGGGATCCTGTCATGACCTCGGTCATAAGGACCTTGGCAGCACGTAGGTACAGGCAGCGCTGACCGAAGATCTATAAGGAAAGGCTGAACTATTTGCGTCACTATCCGAGCGTATCATCGCCTAAAACCACACAATTAGCTTGACAAAAAGGAACATTTAGAGTTTCACCTATCAACCATGATGTCTATTACATAGTATTCTGATAGAAGAAGGGTCGATATTTCTCCCTGTGTTTAAGATTTTTCAAAAGGTTTATTAGTTTTAGTGAAAATATACATAACATCTTCCTGATTACCAGCTGGTTGATGTACACACTGCGATAAACTTGTCATAATTGAGATACAGATCTCACAATGTAAAGGTTTATTCATAATATTCTATAATTTTCAGTTTGTTTACATAAGATTTTAACGATAATTTAGGTCTCGAAATCATGACAAAATCGATCGATCGAACGAGTACGATGTTCATCCTAGGATCAACAGAGAGCTACAAAGACGATTTAAATAACAGATTGAACATATCAAAGTTGGCAACGAAGGTTTTCAACATGAAGAACCCTGGGAAGTTAAACGCATAGACTACCCAGTACCGCCAAGTGTAACCAATTCGTGAGGATAAATTGCCACGAGAATAAGTTATCCTTGACCGAAAAGAAAACCACCAAACTCCGGCTGGCCGGGCAAATGCACACATTATCACGGTCTGTGGTTCGATCTCGGTGGATCCTGTGATCATTTGTATGTACCTATTCCATGCGAAGAAACGCGTAAGATAATTCTCCCTGGTATCATTTTACGCGTGTAAATGCTCTGCTCCGATGCAGTTTTGATATAACCCATTTCAACTTCTTATCTTTTCGCGCATGCTCATCACGACGAATTAGCGCATGTATAGCAAGGATATCTACCATTTGTTCAAAACTTAAGGCATATAACTCTTTAATTATGCATTGATTACATGATGCTCTATGTATTTATATAGATTTTACCGTAACTTTCACCGGTGACGCGGATCACTATTGATTTCAATAAATGAAGATTGTATGTACGGAGTAAGAAAATTAAAGAAGAAAGTGTATACTGATTTCTAGTAAGGTGTCAATGAAAGATATCGTAAATTGCAAAATTTGTGCGTTAGCCCGTGAGAGCTGAAGGAATATCTGGTTAACAAAGATGGCGCATACACCATGCCCACGTCATAGATTTTTGAATTGGCCATAATAGCAAGCATCGCTCCATCAACCTCAATGTGAGGCTCAACTGTGGGATATTACCCAATTTGAGAAGCATGGAGCTGTTAAACCCAAGCAGTAGATATTCAGCATTTTTTCTAATACTAGAGAATTGGAATTGAACCAACTGTAATATTTTAGTATAGAAATTCTAAAACTTTAATTTTTTCGGTTTCTCGAATACGACGCGAAGATACGCGAAGAAACAGCCATTGTTTTTCACTACCACAAGAGATATTCTAGATATTGATACGGTTCAACACGTACTTGGAGGAGGTCATAAGAGAAGAACAATAAATTGGACTGAGCGGAATTGAGATGAACGGAGATTAAATAAACATACTCCTCTTCGCAGCTAATATCGCAGTCATAGCTGGAAATCGCAATGATCCTTAAAGGTCGCTAAACGTAATGGACCAAGTTCTCCAAGCATACATCATGAAAATAAGTAAGAAAAAATCCTAGTATGGGGAATAAAGAAGCTGAAAATATTAATCAAACTTAAGGAGAGAAATGAAAGCAAGTGGATTCCTTCACCTATCTTGGAAGTACCATCAAGTGGGACGAAATAAGTACAACTAGCATCAAGCAGAAAATAGATCAAGCTAAGGAGTCCATTGGAAAAAGGCAACTGCTGAGCTCAAAGACGACAGGACTACAAACGAGGAAACAGGATGTGAAAGCATTCATGTGGAGCATAGCACTCTATGAATCGGAAGCATGGACCATTGGAATAGTTGACCAGAACGGACTAAAAGCCTTTGAAACCTGGTTCTGGAGGAGGATGCTGAAGATAAAATGGACGGACCAAATAGGAATTAAATAAGTATACAGAAGAGTAGAAGAGGAAAGGACGATATGGAACCCCATACAGAAAAGAAGAACAAGATGGTTTGGACACACCCTGAGACACAATGGGTTTGCGAGGAACATAATTGAAGGTAAAATAGAGGGGAAAGTCCCCTGAGGAAGACCCAGGAATCAGTTCATGGACCAAATAAAGAGGAAAGTACATAGGAAGAGATACCAAGAGGTTAGAGAACTAGCATTAGATACGGAAAGGTGGAGGGGTAGAGTAATCAACTAATCTTACGATTGAACACCCAATGAATGTATGAAGTGTCTGAAATCTTGATACCTAAGGAAAGGTTTTTCTTTACGATGAGTCCAAATTGTGAATCCATTGATTTTAAGAGGAAAGTGCATAGGAGGATATATCAGGAGGTAAGGTAACTACCATTAAATAGGGAAGGGTGGAGAACTCCAGTCAACCAATCTTAAGATTGAACAACCAATGAATAGATATGCATTCTTATCAGCGCACTCAGTCGTATTTCCTAAAAACCAAGATAGAACCAACCATGGTCTCTCATTCCTCCGACACAATCTTGCTTACGTCATAATGTCAAAATCGATGGAATAGCACGGTCAAAAGGTGAGTGGGTCATAGGTTAGGCAACCAGGTTGGCGGCACCTCGTTCTCTTAACAAGGGTAATTTGTAAAACATTTTCATTCAATCCCACTCGATATAATAAAAAGAAAAGGGTTACGTCCGCTCTTCCTTCCTGCGACGGGGCCACGCGCGAATGATTTACCGAACGGTCAGGACTTGCACCTTGTCACTTTGTCGGTGCCATTCGGGTGGTGGAGGATAAATGATCGCCATTAAGCACCGCTTAGCGCGGGAGCGCGGGGGCGGGTGGAAGGTTTGGGTGGATTGACCGGGTTAAGGGGGAAGTAAGGGAGGACTTTGGCGCGAGCCTATCGGGTCATCGGGCGGTTCATATTCGCGTTTTGACACGGCCGCGATGTGCGGTCTCATCAATCAAAAGGCCTCCGGGGGCACGCGTGGAGCACATCCCGGGCGATAGCAAGGCAGGAAGAGAGGGAAGGGAATGCGGGGCCGCGCTATTTTTATCGGCGATGTGCGGGGAGGGGGGGAGGACCGGCACCTAGCCATTTTAAAAAGATATCCGCAGCGTCAGGGACAGATACAAATGACAAAAATCATTCGCCAATTCTCTCTCTCTCTACTCTCCTCTGTCGGACGAATGATATTCACTAGGACGATTCAACCGGACATGACAAGGCAACGTGAGCTGGGGGCATAACGTTCACGCATTTTTTATTGGGAACACTGAAGCAAAGAATCACCAAATTTGCTCCTAAGAACGCTGATTATCGTATGGTGGTAGCGACACATGGTGGTGTTTGTATTAAAAAAAAAAACATTTTAGTGGAAAGACCAAATCCATATCAATGGTCTCCGCATGGGAGAGTGAGGTAGCCTCATCACAGTCATAAAAATATAAATTCAGCGACACCCATTGTTTCTTTAAAGAAATATCCTTCAGATGTATTCATTGCAGGATATGATTTTTCATAGCACGAATGATATCCACTAGGACGATTCACCCGGACATGACAAGGCGACGCGAGCAGGGAGCATAACGTTCACACCCTTTTTATTGGGAACACTGAAGCAAAGAATCACCAAATTTGCTCCTAAGAACGCTGATTATCGTATGGTGGTAGTGACACATGGTGGTAGTCGTACAGAAAACATTTCAGTGGAAAGGTCAAATCCATATGAATGGTCTCCGTATGGAAGAGTGAGGCAGCCTCATCACAGTCATAAAAATATAAATTCAGCGACACTCATTTTTTTTCAGAAATTTCCTTCAGATGTATCCATTGCAGGATATGATTTTACATAGCACGAATGATATTTACTAGGACGATTCACCAGGAAATGACAAGGCGGCGCGAGTAGGGGGCATGATTTTTACGCCTTTTTTATTGGGAACACCGACGGAAAGAATCTCAAAATTTGTTCCTATGAACACTGATTATTGTATGGTGGTAGTGACACATGGTGGCAGTTGCGAAAGAAACTTATCTGAAATGGTGTATTCCATATGGTCTCCACATGGGAGAGTGAGGCAGCCTCATCACAGCCATAGGAATATACAGTCTGCGACACTCATTGTTAATTTCCCTAAGCTAAGTTGCTGCTGACGCTAGTAGCGCCTCTCTACGCTACCAAGAAAAACTAAACCCCCCATTGGAATATGCATATAAAATACATTTAATTTAATAAGATATCTATCAGAGATTATTCATTTTAGTAGAGCGAAAACTACACTGCTTTAAAAAATAAATATTTTCCTATTTTGAAGCAGTGTATCTTGAGTTATTTTGTAGGAAACTATTATATTTCTTCAAGATGTTGAGTTATTTTGTAGTAAATTATTTTATTTCTTCAAGATAATATTAATTTCCTTCAGATATATTCATTACAGGATATTGTATTACATGGCAACGCTATATCCACCTAATAAACAAGATAAACATTTGTGACTTTCACAATTTATAGAACACTAGCGACCGGTTTCGGCTGTCACGCCATCATCAGGTCTTGATGATGGCGTGACCAGATGATGGCGTGACAGCCGAAACCGGTCGCTAGTTTTCTATAAATTGTGGAAGTCACAAATTTTTATCTTGTTTATTATGACGTCCTTCCACCACGTGAAAGCTTCAAGTTTCCACTTTGCTATATCCACCTCCAGAAACTATCATCTCTAGCGAAATGGAGGCAAATTGACACATCTAATGAGTGTTTGTTAGTAATATTTTAGTAACAGTTTGCAGAGAGCTTTTACAGGGTCACCACCGCACGGCGCCACTTAGCTTCGAACGTCAATTTTACGGCAACTTTTGTCGCAAATGTATATTACTAGACTGATGTCTAATTTCTTACAACCAGGATTCCCAAGGTCGCAAAACTTTCAATCCAACATCCAACTAATATCCAACTTTCAAATACTCAGCCTGTCCAACAGCCTGCCCTGTTTAATATCCAACTTTCAAATACTCAGCCTGTTCGTCACATCAAATTTCTAGCACTTAATGGACCTAATCCAAATATGTATATACTGCCTTAGGAAGAACTCTAAAATGTACTGGGACTCCAACCACGGACCTTTGGCTTCCTGTGCCAATGCACAGACGACCACGCCGCCAAGGTTTGCCAATTCCTACGACAACTTTCAGAATGAATCCAATAGCCTATTGTATATACTTCTAAAAGCATGCACCGTCCACGCATTGGCACAGCAAGCCAAATATCCGAGGTACGATTCCTGGTCCACATGGTATTTTCTTAAAGTAATATCTTCTATGCCTCTCAGGCACGCACTGATTTCTACGTAGCAACTGTTTGGGGTCCTCAAGAAGTAGGTTTAAAAAAAGAGTTAGAGCGCGTGCGGAGCAGATCAGGTAGATACCCAAAAGGCCATTGTCATAGTCTCGTTGGTGTTACTGACCTCTAAAACTGGGATAGGAAACGCTTTCAGACCGCCGGTTAAAAATTAGACCTAATCTTTTATGAAAATTCAATAACATTTTATTTTCTGACAAAGTTTTTAATATCTTGCGAACTCCAACGTAGTTTATCAGATCAGATCATGAGAATAAAATTAGTGAAATAGACTTCAGAATAGACAGGTTTCAAATGCCTTTTTCCCCCCGATCGATAAGAGACCATGATGATTACCAATGAGAACTAGCTTAGTCGATAGTTAGTGTAGCCGATTATATGAATTACTCCTTAATGCTTATTTTTAAATCTGTCACATAGTACTAATATCATGTATCGCATGATCTCTGTGTGACTTGTACCTCGTTTACGTTATTGCATTATAAAATAATTGAATATTTTTGTACCATTGGTAACGTACCTATAATGTAGTGCACGCTCGTGAAAGTTACATTTACATAATAGTGCATGTTGGTAATAACTCACCTCCTGCCAAACACCCATAAGGTGTCTTGCAGGGTAATATGTAGATGTAGATGTACTAATTCTCATTCCAAATTACGACAGGAGTGAAATAACTTCATAGTTATTCAATTTATTTGACGAACCAACTTCATAGGGTTGTTTATGGTCACAGAGAATTTCCATCATGCATTGCTTGTTTCGTAAACGTCGCCGTGATAGCCATACTGAAACTTTTCAGCCCTTAGTAAGGTGAAGAAGTAATGTGGACAATTTGGCTGTGATGCAATGTCCTCTTCCCTCTACTTCTCATTCAGTCCCTTCAGCACAAGCCTTTCCTTGTCCTGACTTCTAACACACCCAGTCCCTCTTTAACTACAGTCCCTTTGCCCACGCGACTACTACCATACTCTGCGACGAAAATTTTAACCAGAAATTTGACCAAGCCAGACACGGTGTTGTGAGTTTGATATAAAGATGAATAATTTAATGAAAGAGCAATCTACTAATATTGAGGTCCGTTCATTGCTCTAGCAATCCTAAGATTGGTTGACTGCAGCCATCCACCTTTCTCTATCTAGTTCCCTTATCTCCTGGTATCTCTTCCTCTGTACCGTCATCTTTATTAAGTCCATGAACTTATTCTTGAGTCTTCCTCTGGGAACGTTCTCCTCTATTTCACCTTCAACCATGTTCTCCACCAATCTATTTCGTCTAAAGGATGCGTCTAGTCCATCTGGTTCTTTTTTCTCTATGGTGTTCCATATGGTCCTTTCCTCTTCCACTCTTCTGTACACTTCATCATTTCTTATTTTATATGACCATGTTATCTTCAGCATCCTACTCCAGCACTAGGTTTAGAAGGCTTCTAGTCTGTTCTGGTCAGCTTTTCCAATGGTTCATGCTTCCGATCCATACAGTGCCACGATACACGCTAATGTTTTCAAATGCTGTTTCCTGGTTTGCAGTCCTATCTTCTTTGAGCACAGCAGTTGTCTTTTTCCCATGAACACCTCATTGAGGTAAATAGTCAGAAAATGTTTACTAAAGTTTGTGGATGCGATTCTGCTGTTAATGCTAATAATAGAGCATTGTAAATTCGCACTAGAAGAATTATGACCTCGGATGAGAGACTTTTAGGATCTGAGGTTGAGGCATGTTAGAAAAAGTTTGCTGAGTGGAGAGAAAGACAAACGCGGAAACTTTTACTCATGGCAGCTGTAGGAATCGTGTAAATAGAAAAATTAGAAGGAAGAAAAATTGACTATTGTACGTATTGAATAGTGACGTAATGCTGAAGAGGGATGAATATAGGGAAGAGTTTTGACCAATCTTGGGGGAAAAAAACAAGAAAGAGGAAAATAATGAAGTATAGGAGCCTTGCACGGCAAGAAAGGGAGTGAACTGTATCAGTACTTAAAAAATATTACTGAGTGCAAATTCTAAAATTTTCTTCTACATTTCTGGAGGAAAGGTAAGTAAAACTCATATGATCATGCTCCAGCAAGGAACTCATGCTGAATTCGTAAAATTCACCTAAATTCAACGGCGTTTAAAATAAGGTAGTTTTTGGCGAATCAATTTCAGATTCCAACGGCCAATCTCAGATTCAGAGGCAAAATAAACCTCGAAACGAATGGACACCAAATTTTTGAGCAACTTAAAGCAAATAAGAGGAGTCATAAGGATACTTCCATGTGTTCAGTGCTTTAGGTATGTGAATTATATTTGATCGAGCAACCGAAAAAATTAAAGTTTTAGAATTTCTATACTAAAATATTATAGTTGGTTCAATTCCAATTCTCTAGTATTAGAAAAAATGCTGAATATCTACTGCTTGGGTTTAACAGCTCCATGCTTCTCAAATTGGGTAATATCCCACAGTTGAGCCTCACATTGAGGTTGATGGAGCGATGCTTGCTATTATGGCCAATTCAAAAATCTGTGACGTGGGCATGGTGTATGCGCCATCTTTGTTAACCAGATATTCCTTTAGCTCTCACGGGCTAACGCACAAATTTTGCAATTTTCCGACATCTTTCATTGACACCTTAATAGAAATCAGTATACACTTTCTTCTTTAATTTTCATACTCCATACATACAATCTTCATTTATTGAAATCAATAGTGATCCGCGTCACCGGTGAAAGTTACGGTAAAATCTATATAAATACATAGTATCATGTAATCATTGTATAATTCAAGAGTTATATGCCTAAAGTTTTGAACAAATGGTAGATATCCTTGCTATACATGCGCTAATTCGTCGTGATGAGCATGCGCGAAAGGATAAGAAGTTGAAATGGGTAATATCAAAACCGCTGCATCGGAGCAGAGCATTTACACGCGTCAAATAACACCAGGGAAAAATTTAAATTCACCAGCAGGTTCTACAAAGTGACGCCTAAATGAAAAAAATAAAATGCTGAGTTTGAGCAAATAATTACCCATGCTAACATCCACTTCAAAGAGATACCCGGCAGCATTAACATAATTAATACGTACCAAAACCAAAACAAAAGAGAAAAATCATAAAAAGACTGCAAAATAACTACATTTTACAAACTATTTGTTCTTCTTTGTCAGCTTACCTTTGGAAGTGGTTATAAGGCATAATTTCATCATACCGTTGTCAACGAGAAAATGAGAAAGGTGTCTCTTTTTCGAAAAAAGAGGAGCTTGCGTGCATTTTGCAAATTCGCTAGTCTAGAAGTTAGGGATCACCAAATTATATTATCCAGGGGCAACCTGATCATTAGTATGATTAAAAAACGTCTAGGCAAATTTGTCCAGGTCTATGAAAACGTAATCTCACAATACAGTCAGAAAAGCAATGATATACTACCGTTGGAAGCTATAAGCAACAATATGAAATTTGACTTAGAAGCTATACTACACATATCAGCAAGTTGTGAATTTATAGAGCATTCCAACGAAAGATTGAAGAAAATGACGAAGAAAATTATCCAACCATACTAAATTTCAATTAGCTAGGCATTTACCAAAGACACGAAGAAAAAATATTTTTAAGCGATAATACGTGTAACCACAATCTAAGACAAAATATGTGAGACTGGCAAATATAAGGATCACAAAAAATCTATAAAAATAAAATGGTTTTTTTTGAGACGAACAGACCGAAGACAAAGATTTTGCGAGAAGGTGAAGAAGAGCACCACAGCAAAAAAATTAGGAAATTTCAAAAGAAAAATGAATATCACCGCCGATATAATAAATGACCTCAAGAAGAAACTAGCCAAGTTGTTTTAGGATGCAAATGTTAATACAGCGACACAAGATCGCCGGATCGAATTTTGTAATTAAACCAGCCTTAAAAAAAGAGAGAGAGGCAGGAGTATGAGAAAACATATTGAAGAGGCAATAGCTACAAGAGGACTGGAAGATAACTCGAGCAACAATACAACAGTATGGTGACTGGAGACAAAGTAGCTGCAGAGACCGAAGGAAATCAAAATATATGGACAGAAACATTATACAATAGTGTATTAATAACAACAAAAGGGTTAAAGTTAATAAGAGAATATGGTAAAAAGCAAGGAGAAGAAGACAACCCTCCCCGGGTTGATTCTTATGAATTCCATCGGCAATATTTGAGAGGGAAAACATGACCCTTTCATGTACTTAATGATTGGCCTCATGGTTTGATGAAATATTTTACACGTGTTAAAAATCTGCTAAGCATTCTGCATGGAGAAATTAGGCATCGCCAGTGTAGTATTCAAGCCATATATAATTCAGCACTTATTATTAGACAATAGTTTTAATGGCGAAAGTTTTACTAAGTAAATAAAAACTGCTTAAACTTTGTAACTAAAATAAAAACGCTTCTCTATTATTATTACTATCTTATAACCGCGGGACTGATGGAAACACAAGACTTATTTAAATTTAAAGCTACCCTTCCGCAAGCAAACTTAACTTAAAGAATGAATTTAACATAGCCACGAAGGTTAATGAAAATGCAATTTTACACCAAAAGCAAGGGTTTAATAACTGCATCTACAGTGCTTGTAGGATTACTCAGACTATAATGGGCTGTCACGAATTTTATTAGAATATATTCGTGATAATACAGTAGCATGGCTTTACTCTGCCCAGTGTCAGCTTGATTGTCAATATTTGTGACACAATAAACCTACCACTCAAAAAAAGTCAGATCAGTCCTTTTAAGTTTTTTTTTTGTTTTTTAATTACATAAATTAATTCTCAGTATGATTACAAGTATAGTCCTGCTAAGCCTATGGCTTGTCAGCAGGTGCTTTTATTAATTAACAAATATATTCACAGCACTGATCAGTCAAAAACATTTAAAATTTGCTAAAAACCCCAAATATAATAAAATATAATAAAATGTATGGAGCTTAATCATGGAAGGGATATTGGATAAAGATGAAAAGAAATTTGATGACCTGAGAAAAATAGTTTAAGTAAATATATTTTGATTAATAAATGCAATAATTTAAGGACAAAGTACAATGCAGAGATAAGGGATCTGTTTTCAGTTACAGACATAGCCGGAATAGTATGACATGTATGACCAAGATGGGCTGGCCACGTAATAAGACGTACAGACAATATCAAGTGAACCAGGTCTGGGGAGAAAGCACAGTATATAGAGAGAATACCACTAAAATACCAATAAAACATTTTTAATCAAAATTTAAGTTTTACACGGGTAAGAGCGGAAGGGTATCTGAGGAAGATACAGATACGTAACACAGAAAGTAATGGAAGAAAGGTGTTGACGAGGCAAAATACCACTTTAGGTATAAATGGCCATGGGAATAAGTATTGGCAGATGAAAACAGACTGAATGGTATATATTGTTAAGCTGATTATCAGTCGTTAGTAATCTGAGGTTCAGGGACAAATATGAGTGGTTTGACATATTTCCGTCCCCTAACCATTGTCTACATTAAAAACAAATGAAAAACCTGATAACTTGTTCCGACTATATGTTTACTCGGACACTGAAAATGAACTTTTTTACCGCGGCCATAAGTTGGTGAAAATCGTTTATTTAAGAAAAAAGGTATTTTATTGCTTTAGGTCAACTTTAAGGCCAAATTATAGTAACTAAACCGACGTTAAAGAAAGAGATAAAGAGGCAGGAGTATGAGAAATAATATTGAAGAGACAATAGCTTAAGGAACACTTGAATATAACTCGAGCAACAATACAATACATTGGAGACTGAGGACAAAGCAGCAGCAGAAACCGTAGGAAACCCATAATATATGGACAGAAACATTAAATAATGAAGAAGCAATAACAGCAAAAGGGTATAAAGTTATTAAGAGAATAGGGTAAAAAGCAAGGCGAAGAGGACAACCCTTAGTTTCCCCAATGTATCATTCGAAAAGAAAGATAATATTTCCTTATCAATAGCCAAAAAAAATTCTTGATGAATTCATATTTTAATAACGAGATATTATTTTTTTATCGCAGCCGATTTTATCTATTTGAGAGCTACGAATATAATATATATGATCAAAAATAATAAAAAGTGAATATGGTCAAACGGTTAATTTTGCGAACTGATCTGTATTCGTGCAGCGTTAAGAATGGCATCCATATGAATCACTCCAACAGAAGTGACCATCAATTTACGGCGTTCCCCCCACCCGAACGGAAACGACTACAATATGTGACCTGATTCCGATTAAGCCAGATAGAGGGATCAAACGATCTGACATCATTAATTGCGATGGACGCATCTCGCCGAAGCATTTTCATTAAACTGCCTTAAAAGCCCCAAGCATCTATTTAAAGTCGGAAGCATTACATCTAACACATGACGTAAATGAAATCAAAAACGGTCAGTGAAAATTCAACAAATCGATGTATAGTTAACTTACCCTTTGAGTGCGTGATATCACGTCATGGTTTTTTAATTTGGTGCTGATGACATGATATTTATTACATTATATTTAATTAGCATAAATGCGACAGATGAAGTGAAATACCTGGGAGTTACGATAACTTCGAACCTATCGTGGGGGACACATATAAGAAATATTTGTGGCAGAGACCTGAAGAAGCTAGGATTTGTGAAGCGTGTTGTGGGAAGATTTTCGGATGATAAATTGAAAGAGAGGTGCTATTTCGCACTCGTCCGGCCACACCTTGAATATGCAGCGAGCATATGGGATCCGGCGGAGAAAGACCTAGTCCATGAACTTAATAAAATACAAAGGATTCGTCAAAAACTGCTACGGCCAAACAGAAAGCGTTACACAGATTTTGAACGATTTAGGGTGGGAGCCGCTAGAGACTCGGAGGCTACGCGCTAGGCTTAGATTGCTTGAGCAATTGAGAATGGATATCTTTCAGAGCGACACGGAGAACATCATATTAGAACCACATTATATTTCCAGGTCCGACAGAATTGATAAATTAAGAGAGATATTTTGCCGAACGGATAGGTATGGGAATTCGTTTTCCCCCCGAACAATTAAGGACTTTAATAAATGCTAGGCGGAACTTTGATTTTTTTGTTGACGGCTGGTGTCCTAACAGATCCATACGCCTTTTGAGGCGGCTTGCGGGGTATTATGTAGATGTAGATGTAGATGATATCACGTCATGGGTACTGTGAGTATTCCACCTTTCATTAGGGGGCCTAGTGAAAGTTCCCTAGTGAAAGCTGGAATACTCACGGTACCCTTGACGTGATATCTCGTCATCAGCACCAGCATTAAACAAACATGACGCGATATCACGTCATGCCGCAATCAAAGGGTAAATTACCTCCGAGGCGAAGGAAATTTTCAATTCATTTCAAGAAATATCTACATACATTGCAAAACCTAAATGGATTTGAAAATAAGAGAGGAAATGAACCCAACAACATCTTGCAAGCAACCATAGGTGGCGAGACGGGTAGTACTCTTTTTCACTGTTTAAATATGATATTTTTTTAAATTACGATTACAGGGATTACATAATTAAACTTATTAGCGTCCCACAACAGGAATACCGGAAAACCTACCAATTGTTACGTTTACTTTTATTATTATGATGTATTCTACCGGTAAAGGTAGGTTTTGTTGAATGTCAGAGAACCTCCTCCCGGTCTTTCACACATTCAGGGGCCTATCTCCCTCTAGTATATCCTTTTTCGCCTCAGCATTAGATTTACCCTTCTTCATTCCATCCATGAAACCTATTCTCTTTCTTCTCCTACCCCACTTGCCGACCATCCTTCCCTCTATCACACTCTTCAGCAACCCATCACCCTATATTACACCCTTCAGCCATCTACCCTACCTATCCCGGATTTCATTCAAAAGTTTCCTTTCCTCGCCCACCATCTCAAGCACTTCCTCGTTAGTCTTCCTTTCCGTGCACTTAACCATCTCTATTCTTCTACACACCAACATCTCAAATGCCAAATCCACATCCCAAACATTACGTTTACATACCATAAAAAATCTCCGTTAATATCATTTTGTGACTAATCTCTGGTCCATCCTCATTATGTAGCCAAGAACCCAACTCTCTTTTTCATTATCAAATTTGGTATTTTTTCGCAGTCATCATTCTTGCTTATTGAGGCTGTAAAATACGAACGAAAACGCTTCCGCAGACGTCAACGTTCTTTTATGTTACAACATTGCTTCGCTACTTAAAGTAAATGTTTGTGCACACCTCTGGAAAAATATTAATATTTGCGATTAATGCCGTAACTATTCGCGTTTTTCTTGCCACATAACTATTTCGACCACGGAATAAACATAAATTTGATGAATATCAGTCGATCTTCAGGACGCATACGCCATATATTTCTTAAAACCTTTACACTAATTTAAAATGGGAATTTTTCATCTCGATGCAGAACCATCAAAACGCTGAAACCTTTAAATTGTAACGTCACTGTTAACATTCCCCTGAGCCCTTGATACGCATTATCAACTGTGCCATCAGAGGCGCTGTTTCCCGCGATGGATAATAGAAGAGAAGGCGAAGATCTTAACTGGGTGCGGCTGAAGTCAGAACTAAGAGGGCGTTTTCGATGATATATACACACCCCATTATGGTTTATCATCATCAGCTCTTGGCGGCGGTACCCAAAAAAATGAAAAAGTCATCTAATCACAAGCAGTGCAAATATTGCCGCTTTTGGAGAAAAATACTCTAATGCTACTCCCAAACTAAACGAATACGAAAACAGAATCCAAAAGTCAAAATCATAATTATTAAAGAAATCCAATACCAATCTAATTGTGTGCATTGCACTTGATGGTAGCGTAACGCCCGAAACCGGTAGATTTGTGTATAATAAATCTGAGGTAAACATAAATCTGTTATCTTCTTTTAAATATGAAAAGATTCCACTAAGTTGGGACAATATCTTACGATCAGGAGTCCCATAGGTATGTCGTGAGTGAAGTTTGTAATAATCAAGAACAATTTT
The DNA here is from genome assembly GCA_963169105.1 of Ceriagrion tenellum. NCBI lineage: Eukaryota > Metazoa > Arthropoda > Insecta > Odonata > Coenagrionidae > Ceriagrion > Ceriagrion tenellum. The sequence continues at coordinate 89,983,395 of OY720643.1, forward strand.
TCTTTACTCTCGTTCCTACCCTCGCATTTCTTTTGCACAGTTTTCCCGCTCCTGTACTGGACGATTGAAAAACGATCAGTTTCATAAATTAAAATCAGTAAACTATATAACAAAGTTTTATTGTCATGTGCGGTCAACTAATACAAAGAGGAGAGGACGTATCTGTATCACTAAAACGGAGGGAACGAAAGAAAAACAGAAGGATTGACGAAAACCGGGATAGAAACGAAATAAAAACGTTCCCCGCTCCCAAAATTGGGATGAAAGGGACAAAAGGCCTTAAAGATGAGAGGAAAGACCCCTGCCCCTCCATTGGGGACGGGAAATTTTTTTTGGAGTGATTCAAAAGACTCACAACCCCCTGGGCCACTCCCAGGTGATTTTTATTAGAATGTAAAACGGGTTTGGAAACATTTTCCAGTTTATTAAGGCTATTCAATTACAAGCCGCCGGTCGAAATAGTCTGAGGTGAGGGAAAAAAAATAAAAGTTGGGTTGAAAAAATTAAAGTAAAAAAGAAATAAACGTAGGAGATGAATGTCAAAAAAGGATTCGTGTCAGGGTTTCCGAGGGAAGAATAGAAGAGCCCGTTATCGACAAGATGCGAACATTATCGCATCATAACGATCGTTAGCGTAGCAGAGCAATCATAATCGAAGGGAAGCAATACCAATAGAAGGAAGGTGAATACATCAATCCCGGTGGGATGTTGTAAACCCTTGCCATGATGATCGTCAAATTTCTTCTTCCAATTGAATCTTTTTGACTTATTCCTCTATCTTTTTCTTCAAACCTTTAATAACTACTGCAACTCATTATGAAAACGATGAACAATTCTACTAAATTTTATTGCTGTCAACCGATTTCAACGGCTACAGTGTCTTAAAGAAAGAATTAAACTCTTTCATGTAATTCAATGTTATTCTTTTGTCGGTAGAAGTTAACAAAATTTGGCTAAACAGTTTCTCATAATATTTGTTTTCAAGAAAATCATTTCTTAATTCAACCCTTCATTGTGATAGCTATATAAGCTCAAAATTTCACGTTTTTTTCACCCGTTTTAGTTTGAAGTGTACGTCAATGGTAAAATAAATAATTCGCTCAATGACTATATCATAGGATATATAAGTATATCATATGAGTATACCGTATGTATGAGTGTATGAGTTTATCATATGAGTTTATCATATGAGTATATCATGTGAGTATGTCATGTGTTATTGTATTATTGTCATAGTATCATGTCGTATGAACCGGAATATAAGACCCCCTTTTTTCTCGAAAAATACGTTTCAAAAGTGGGGGGGTCACATACGGGGGGAGAATAAGCCAGGGGGGTACCTTTTAAACCAAGGTACCCTTAATTAAAGAGTTTTTTATTTTAGATAAGATAAGATTCCACTTCATTTAGATAGAAAACATGTCACTATTCACAAGAATCTTATCAAATCACAGCACTTGCCCACAACAAATATTACAATTCCATGCTCAATACATTGTAGCAATCACAAAGGTAGCATATTCGTTAATTTAATCCAAGATATTTAACAAAATATTAACTATCATTGAGATGATTTTTTAAATCTTTCGGTTGACTTAATATTTTTCAGCGTTTGCGGAATAGAATTCCATACAATGCATGAATTTACATAAAAAGAGTTATGATACATAGACGTTCTGTGGCAGGGTACAATTAATTTGTTATTATTTCTGGTGTTTTTTTGTTTTTTTGACCAAATTATCTTTATATGGCTGATAAATGTAAGAAGGAGTTTCAGTTTTTAATACAAAGCCTCAATAAGCAAGAATGATGACTGCGAAAAAATACCAAATTTGATAATGAAAAAGAGAGTTAGGTTCTTGGCTACATAATGAGGATGGATCAGAGATTAGTCACAAAATGATATTAAAGGAGATTTTTTATGGCATTTAAACGTAATGTTTGGGATGAGGATTTGGCATTTGAGATGTGGATGTGGAGAAGGATGGAGAAGGTTCTTCTGGCTGGCTGGCTGGGTACTTCTCTGAGAGCTCTCCCACCTGTTTTACATTTTTCCTGAAATTTGACCCTCAAAAGTGGGGGGGTCTTATATTTAGGTAAATACGGTAATACGAAATTCCGGAATAAAGATAGTATACATTCACATTGTGGCCATAAGTTATGGATTCTACTCCACAGTGCGGCAGCATGCAAGGCAGTACCTAGGGGCATAAGCTGTATTATGTTTCAGGAAATGCCTTTTATTTATGAGAAATCACAGGAAACACAAGTTGATGAACTGATAAGAGAAGAAAAAATGGCGACCTCTACAATACCCGAACAAACGGACCTCGGGACTACCTCGGGAATGAAGACTGCTTTTGGTATTTAATACCAATAGTTTTCTCTGGGTAGAAAACGTTGATTCAAGAACTGAAATTGTATTTGTATTCATGGTCTCCCTCCAAAGACTGTTAATTTCATTACGACAACAAAACTTTCCATTCATTTCTAACCGTGTCAACGGTCTCCAATTTCAATAGCATTTCCCGATGGCTACAGTAACATAATTTAAGCGATATTAAGCAACATTTTCTTATCCGATTTTCCACGATAATCCATCCTATGAATATTACTCTAAGTACTCGGAGTACACCTACATTAAATGTAAGAGCATGAAAAACTGGAGAGGCAGTATGAGGTAAACTACGGTAGTAGAAAATAATCACCCAAAAAATGATTCTTTTGTCGATGACAAAAATATATTAACTTATCATATAGAACAACTCCGCAACACTATAACTACTTGAAACTTAACAAAATTATCTTCTGTTATACTTACCATACCATCAGGAAAAAAAATTAAGATTTCCTCTTAACTTCGTTTTTTGTAGTTCTAATTTACTGAAATAATGAAATATAAAACTCATTTTTAATAACAGAAGAAGCATTTTCTCAATCGTGAGAAAACAGAGAACTAGCAACCAAGTTTAAGAGAGAATTTGAGCAATGAGCAGCTACGTAGAATTCCTACCATTTGAAAGTTAGACTAAAACTGCTTTAAGTGTAAAAGTTGATTGAAATTAAGAATTTAATTTGGATAGTTAGGAAGTTAAACTCCACTCCAAGAAAGGCATATTCAGTATTTTTAAACGGTGGCAGTGGCGTGAAATCATGATGAAATTAATGGTATTCCTTGCATGTTTAATTAATTTACGCCCTTGATTTTAAACTTTTCCAGGTTTTAGATGCCATTCATCACATATTTATCGACTCTTGTCTTATTCAGTAAACATTTTTTACACATTCCCCGTAAGTAATACCAGTCTTAATTCCAAAGGCAAACGAAAACATAAGGAATAACATTTATTTTATGTATTTCTGTTAGAATATAGGGAATAACAATATTCTGCGAAGGCTCAATAGACACAGTGGGTAAAGGGTGAAGCTACGGCATCGTAAGATACATAATAAAGAGGGAGATCAAATGGGGTCGCCAATATGTCGATAAAATATGTAATGAATGGCATCTATAGCCTGGAAAAGTTTAAATTAAGGGCGTAAATTAATTAAACATGCAAGGAATACCATTAATTTCATCAAGATTTCCCGCCACTACCACCGTATGATCAATTTTCGTCGATATTCGACCAAAGAATTTCAATCACGTTCATAGCGGGAGTGAAAAAGAAAAAAAACCTGGATGCAGTAAACACTGGATTATCTAGACGCTCGAGTTTGGGGTTAGCTCAAATTATATCGCACACCTATGTCTTTCCATTTGAAAACGGATTTTTTACGGTCAGCATCTAAATATCTTTTCTGGGATGAGAAATTAAAATCGCAGGATATTCGATGATTGAAAACGTGCCGAAAATTAATAATCCTCGAATAATCAAGGGATACTCTTTAAGGCAGTATGAGCGAAATGTAATTTCACCAATAAATCAATGGCTTGTGTCTCAATTTAAAGAAAAAGATATCACCCTTCCGTTGACATAAAAAATTCAACCCCTCATTACATTACTTTCCGAGATATTTTCCCTTTACCAGCCCTTTTACTTGGAAAATGGTACGTGTATGCACTTCAAAGAGACATTATATTAAAAATGAGGCATTTCCTACACTTAGATCTCGTCAAAAATCAACAGTGTGTAGTTTGCGTGTTTTTCCAACTATTTTTTAAAAATTAATCATATTGTCACCGCAGTAAATTCTTCGAGATCACGATAAACCTTCCGTTTTGATGGAGTTTCAAACATATCGCGTGAAAAAAATTAGTTAATTTAAAGACTTATTTAGATATTTTCATTTGATTACTTACAGTTTCTGTCATGAAAAACTATTTTATTAATTATCACCAATAATAATGGAATATTTAGTTCGTGTGTCTCACAGCTGGTGTAATTAAAAGCTATAATTCGAATATGGTCTCTATTATGATTGGGGAACTATCTCGCTCGCACTACCTTAATCCAGGTGCATTCGAGCAAAAATTAGGAAAACATCATGTTTACTCCAGAACTCTCATATGGTGGTCATTTTATTCTCTTCCAAATTGTGCTGAGGTACCAAGTAAGATTACATGCCTATATACCCATCACGCCGTTATCTTCTGGAGTAGATATAGTCAAAAAGAGCTCTTTGGCGTCAGTCCTAGAAAACTGGATTAGCATTTTATAATTTCCTCCAGACTGTTCCATCCTTTTAAATTTTCTCGACTTCTGCTACACTCATCCAATAATAAAAAATCCTTAAGAGGCTTAATATTCCTCAAGTTAAGAGTGTCCAATCCCACACACATCCAAGACTTCCTCAGTTAACACAGTGTCTATCAGATCATTAAATTCAGAATCATATATCTGTTTATTCAACCTCGTTCATTCTCTTAACATAGGCAAACCAATGAAGCGTGGTCATGTGACACGTGTCCATAATCGGAGCATTCAATTCACATTATTTGATCACTCTGTTATCCCTATGCCATCAACTTTTTCCGCAATCACTCCTCCAGATGGCTCATGCCCATAGTATTTAGCAAGCAGTTATGTTCATCGGGGTATATCCAGATACCTAGGTTTCACTGACATACAATGAACTAGAGAGTTATACATATTGAGATTAGGTGAATTTATTTCAAATTAAAACCACATAAAATAGTGCTGAATGTCTGTGTTTTAGTAAGATTAAACAGCACCTCTAGACGGTTATAAACAACAATTGGCATCACCATTAATCTAAGTTAAGTTTTATTTTACGTCTGCTATTTTGAACCAGTAAGTCAAATTCAATATTAGTCATAAGAGCACTTTAAATTGGCTATATTGCTTTATGTGGACTACTTTCTTTAAAATAAAAGAAATAAACATAAAAATTAAATAAGTACAGCAGGAAAAAATAGCCTACTAATTTGGGATGGAAAAGGTTGGGTATTGTAGCGGGCACCGCATGCCACTCTTCATTTGTTCCGGAGAGTGGCGAGAGAAAGCTGTTGCGTCGAAGATCACGTGACCGGAGGCGACAAAGCCCGGACGAGGAGGTATGAACCCAGTTGGATGGCAGAGAAGGAAGGAGGCGTGTAATGCTTGTACGAGTCAGTTACTATACAGTTACTAAACTTGCAAAAATTTATGGAATATTGACAGGTGCATGTTTAGTCCGATTCTGACGGTTTTCATGACTATTATCAGTTAGGTTCAGTGAAAATATAGGGTGTGATATCTAGGGTAAATTTTATGCACGTGTTAGAGCAAATAAGTTAAACTATATCAGTGTAAGGCAGAATCAAAAATTTTATGTAGAAAAATGTTTAAAATCAGCCTCTCTAATTCGTCCAATACATCACGTATTATTAAAAGGTAACTGATACAATGGTATTTTATGCGAACTATAGTGAACCATTGAGTACATTCTTTTGTGTAATTTATTCCGTCGGCACGTCAGACTATCGAGATATCCGTGAAAAGTATACTCAAGCTAGTAAATTACAGTAAATTCTCCGCTAGTTGAACTTTTCGCATCGATTATACGGTATTCATGTCAACACAAACGAATTCTCTATTAGGCCGTCGGCCAATCAGTGCCAAATTCATGAAATATTCTTGCCTGGGTGGCATCGTAACATAGACGTTAATGAAACTCATTTCATGAATAAGTATTTTAGAATAAATTTACGAATAAATTTGTCGTGGGTAAAGAGATTTAGAATCGAAGAAGAATATTTGTTCCAATAAAAATCAGTTGACTGACCTTCACGCGTTCAACGGAACCATTTAGTTATATCCGATTCATGATGGCCATACCGATGAATGTGTGTCAGGAAACACTTTCATTCATCCAATTAAAAAGGGGAATTTTTAGAGAGAACATCACTTCGAAGTGAGTGAATCAATAAATTAGAAAAAAACTCATCCCCAAGTAACCAAAATTTAAACTGTTTTATGATTCATCGTTCATCAATGCTGATGTCCAACAAATTATTAATTAGGTTTAAAAAGAAAAGAACTAATATAAAACGTACAAATAACATTCGCATCTAATGACAGTTGGATAGCAGAAACACAACAGCATACGACATTTAGGCAATCTAAAAAGCCAGAACACAAATATGAATATAAATCCGAAGATTTGGATAAAATGGAGCGACTTTTCTAACGCCTGAACTACTTGGTAGAGCTAAACGTAAAACAGCATCGTATACTCGCTAGAAAAATTGGATTATTTAGAAAAAATTAAGGTAGGTCTATATCTACATACTACCCTGTAAACCGGCATATGGGAATGTTAGGACACTAGACCTGTAAAAATTTAAGGGATAAGGTTTTGGGAGGTGAAGTGGTGACGCGTATTATGGGAGTGTGTTTAGTAGAGCTCAATTTTTATTCTGGTCGCTTATTGCTCGCAGAAAGAGCAAGATTTTTTACCAATCTGTTCGGCAATGGATCTTACTTATTTTATCCCTTCTGTCAGACTTAGAGATGTATTGAGGCGTCATGATAATATTCTCTGTGTAGCTCTGAAGCACACCATTTCTGAATTTCTCAAGCAACCTATGCCTAGCGTGTAGCCTCCGAGTCTCTAGGGGCTCCCTTCTTGATCCCTCTAAAAGCTGTGAGACACTACATGTTCACACGTAGCACTCTTTAACGAATAGTGCAGCTTTTCTTTGAATTTTATTAATTTTTTTGGTTAGACTATGATGACCGGGGTCCCAAATGCTCGCGGTATGTTCGAGGTGTGGCCTAACCAGAGCGAAGTAGAATCTCTCTTTTGCTTTTTCATCCAAGAAATTTCCAATTATACACTGACAAAACATAGTGTCTTTTATACTGTGCCGCATATGTGCTGCATGCTTGTTCCCTACGATATACAGCAGTTCCAATTTAGCGTGTAATATTAATTCATTAATCAATTTCCGTCATTAAGCGACACACTAATACATGCGTCAATGACGCCTGGTTTGTAATTTCATTATATTAATTAGAATGAGATTTCATTCCATCATCTACTCATAACTCCACAAAAGCCGTTTTAAAGAGTAGTGGAGAGTCTCACTCGTTACGCGCCGCCGAAGCATTAAAAGGATTGCGCGTCGTAAACGTCCGGAGGGGTGGCTTCCGCGAAACACTCCATCGCTGAATTTCATGTCAACTGCTTGTCCAATCGCCACTTTGAGGTCTCGTCAGCTCCTGTTCTCCGCAGCGCGTGTGGCACTAAAAGATATCGGGGGGGCGGGAGCCTTCATAAACGATTCCGTCAATGCAATTCGCGTGCAATTCTACCGGGAGACGTCGCTAACACTATCTTTTTTTTTGCACGTCGGGATGCATTGAAGTTACCGCTTTAGGGAGAGGACAGTGCAGCAGGCGAGAAGAATAATGGTCTGTTTTCCACGAGACCAATTTTTTTTCTTTTTACTATTTTTTTACACACCCCGTCACACACACACACACATCGAAAACAGAAAGAATTCTCTCCGACAAAAAAACAAACTTCTGCCCTCCAAAGTTCCTTTGCCACTTTGCGCTCAGCGCTCCGCGCTCTACTACTAAACCTATAAAACGGTCGTTGCATTTCATTCATTCCAAGTGCCGAAGATAAAATACACGCCTTTTCCGTTTTTGAGTTTTTTTTTCTTTTCCATGAGTGGTTACGTGACAATCCCGCGTCGTGTCGCGATGAGATATTTCATTTGCGTCACGCAACCGAGGGACGGCGAGGGAATTTTTAGTGATGCGCGGACACTTTGATCGTTTTACGCCCAAGTGTTCGGAAATCAAAAAAGTGCTCTGCAGGTGATGCGAACTAGTGCTACACATACTTGAAGCGTTCACGAAATTTGCCCATAACGAGCGTTCCCAAATAAAGTCCAAAATAATCCTGCAGTAGTCGGTAAGACGAACAGGAAAAGTCAGCATTTAAAATTACTTTCACCAAAATATCTACGGGTTTATGTATATTATTCACGTTGTTAAATGCCAATGAGTAATTTATGAAAGAGGAGAAAACCTAAAAGTAAGAGGTATATGTACATTAAGCTTTCTCGGTTGTTGGTAGACGTTATACAAGGTAATTTTGCGACCTCGTGGTAACGAGAAGATCAATACGATAAGTCATAAAATGAGCAATTTTTGCTTTCAATTTGACGGGAAAGCCCAACAAGAAATGGCCGACCGGTACTATGACCTCTATAACGAATGAAATGCATATAGGATATCGTCAAAATTACACTTTTCAATTACCGAAAAGAAAAGTGAACATAATTTCACCGACACTGCCCAACAGAACATTCTTTTGCATTAAAATTCAAAAGGAACTTGCTTTCCTCAACCCACTGACGATTTTTCCAGTTGTAATATTTGAGTTGATTCTGACCAAAAACGTTTTGAGGTACATTGTTATCTCCTATTTAAAGTCTGCAAAGAATTTTATTATAAAATCTAAATGTGCCTTTCATTATCAGCAAATCCACTGAAACAGTCTACTTAACTGCTCTCAAAACAGATTCTTCTATTGTATGATACTGATGCATTATTGTTTCCACACCAAATGTACTGTGAACACCGAGAAGTTTCAAGTTATATTCACTAATTTACATAACACATATTCTAACACGTTGAATTTAACCCTTTCAGGAGTAACCTTGAGGAAGTCCATTTTTGAACTAATAATGACAATACCGATTATAGTAACTTAAATAAAACTTTCTATACTCCACTATAGATTTACTAACACGACCCGGGTTTCGACAATTCGTGTCATCTTCAGGTCTGAAGATGACACGAATTGTCGAAACCCGGGTCGTGTAATTAAACCTGTAAGGAGTATACAAAGTTTTATTTAAGTTACTATGAATTACTTCCACAAAGTCAAGCCTGGAACCATTTCCTTTGTTAATACCAACTATGTTTAAATGCACAAAGTTTTTTATTGGAACAACTAGTTTCAACGCTACAACGTCAACATCTGGTACCAAGTTGTAGTTGTACCGATAAAAAACTCTGTAGATTGAAATATGGTCAATATGGTCATTATTAATTCTAAATCGTTTGTTCTAAAAGATATCTTCCCCAACTTCCTTCCAAAGGTTTTCGCCAGTCTCTGTCAATATATGTTTACATTTTCCTATATCCACAATGTTCCGCCATCTTTTTTGAGTCTTCCCAAACCTCTTATTCTAATGTGAGGCCTACCTTGGGCAAAAACTATCCTCACGTCCTCCATTATATGAGACCATTTACTTCCAGCTTTCGTTCTTTTTCCCATTCGACTACATTCTCAAGCTGATTATTTCCGATGTTTTCACTTCTTATACTACCTACTGAAGTTTTTCCTGAGTATCACGAAAAATATTTAATGTCCTTCCGATACACATTAAGAAAGAAAAAAACAAAAAAGTGCTTAATGAAATTAAAAAAATGATGATTACTTATAAAAAAATCGAGGTTTTGTTCTGTAACTTGCATGTTATATTTATTGAATTAAATGTAAAAAATGAAGCGTTATTTTAAAATTATTGTTATTATAAGTATATATGATCATGTATTTATATGACTTCTATTTTGTAACCACTATTTTGCATGGCCTATCTGCTGATATCCCCAATACAGGCTCATCCTTAGGGGTTATCTAACTTGTACTACACTGTAATTGCTGAAATGAATTAAATTGTTACATTACATTATTATATGTTATTATATTTACCGTTAATTTTCATTTATGCGGTATCTAGCAGTATTTGAGATTTATTTGTCCAAGGTGTTGCCTCCACCACTAAGTTCAACCGTGGTCAAACAGTTGGTTCGCATATTCTTGTCCAAGCGTCCATTCCTACATACTTATTCTTCTAAGTGGTATCATTTAGGCAGCCAGATATTGCCTCTGCCTCAGTCACTAGTTCCCTACCCTCTGCTTCTATCTATCCACAATGAGGAAGCTGTATTTCGAGAGTTTGATAGAAATTTCTTATTGGAAGTCAATACAACGTTATTCGTTTTAATTTTAATCAAAATGGATTCAATGTTCAACGGTTTGTCGTACTCTTTGTTTATTTACTGTAGATTTAACCATGTTCAGCGTTTTTCCTGCTCTTATCTATGAAACAGCTTCATTACTGGTTAACATAGGACAGCGTCATCATCATAGAGTATGACTTGAAAATTCTTCCATCACTCATTTTCATATTTTTTCCACATTTAAAATTTTCATGTTTGCATCAATGGGTATATTGAATATCAGAGGACATACTGTATCACCTCGCCTAATCTCTGCCCTGAATGATACGGGACAACTTAGTTTAAATCCTACTTTGGCTCGTAGAAAGTAGTCCGAGTATTCATTTGGATGGTGCAGATAAGTTTAGTGGGAACTTTTCAATCATAAATTGAATTATTGATATTTTTAAATTTGCCTCGGTCAAATTCTTTTTGTAGATATTTTGAAGTAAAGGTAGCTGTCTTCTAGTCAAGAGATTTCTCGAAAACTTGTCTTGAAAAATTATAAATCCTGCGTCTGTATCTAATCCTCCAGATCAGAAACCATTCTGTTTTTCTGCCTTGGTTATAATATTCTCTTGGTAATTATTTCGGCAGCAAGTTTTAATTCTGCGCTCATCATACTAATGCCTCTTTAATGCGAGAGTATTTCTTACTTCCTTTTGTAATAGAGTAATATAGTAATTTGGTTTACAAGTCACACTAAATAAAACTATCCTCCACCAAGACCATTGTTGCAACTCGTGCTATTATTTTCTCACCATCATCAGTCATCTTTCTACTTATGCATCTAGGCTTAACCTTATTTTTGGACGCATACACAGTAAATTTCAGGTAATCAGTCACCTTACGGTAGCCCTGGTAATAAATGTAAGCTTTCAGGCATAAAAATAGCACAGCCACTGTATAAACACCGTTAGTTTCATCTCCCAGAAATGCACTTCCTTAAACGCTGCATTCAATTCTCATGCATTTATCCATTATTTATATATAAGATAAAGCAAAGCGTTCACAAAATAATTGAGTATTCCAAAAAATCCATATTTTTTTACAAACTACTCACAAAATAATCCTCCCTATGCGACCCTTTCTCACTCTCTAACGTGTTTTATTGACTTGAACTAAATTCCAGCCCAAATTTATACATACTCATCAAATTTATAAATTTTTACGAGGTAAAATCACCATTAGCGGTCATTAAGCCGAAGGTAAGTCGCTAAAAATCCCACGCCACTCTTTTTAACAATTAAAATTTTTTAAACATTTTATCAATTTTAACATTTTGACAATTTAACCCTCAGAGAATTTGAAACTTGTGTTATTAATCTACGAAATTAATTCTACGAACGCCATTTCTTTGTCCTCCTTCACGATTTTACATGATTTATTCCGCCCATTCATTCTGTCATAATTCATAAGAAATGAGTATCGTGATACAAGCTGTCCAACAATGCTATATTGTTCTTCTTCTAAGTTCTTTAAACAAATGTTATGCCTGGGTATGGAACGATCTTTGGTGGGGTGGATAATTTATTTATGCCTCATTACACATTGATAAATAAAATATAATACAAGCATCTATTCAACTCTTTGCTGGACTTATTAACTGGAGATTCTCCTCACCATTATCAAACAACGCCCAATTTACATTGCTTTATGAAATCTATACTTGGGTAAAATTATTGTTCAGGCTCAACTGCCATTTAAAATATTCTTTAAGTAAGCCTAAAGCCAAATACTGTTTTTCCTTTCTCACAAGCTCGCATTACATACGAATAAGCAAAAATTGACTAGCTACATTATCTCAAAAGTTCATAAGTAAGTATGTCTTTTTTCTAATTAAATTCTTATAGCGTCATTTTCTCCGTCACCATATGCTTGGATTCATTTCAGCTGGACAACAGTGAGTTTTATTTCATCACGTAAGTAAGCCTAACTTATGCATGCAAAACGCATAACATTTATCCGAATCCAGGCGCGTATTATAAACTTAAAGCTACATATAATAAAGCCTTTCTCTAGATTTTACCTGGTCAATTATTCGAAAAAAGCATCTTCAAAGTTTCAAAGTCATTTTGCAAGTAGTCAACCTTCGTCACAAAATTTACCTCGAAAATGCCTCCAAACGTGCATCGATAAACTACTACTAACGTAAAGAGGATTCTTCCCAGAGGGGTCCATTTACAAATATATGACTCATAAAATTTAGAGTCCTCTAAGCCCGTGAAACGTTCGAAACTCCCGTCGTATCGATGGCCAAAATTGCGCCTTCATATATAATCAAGAAGAAATCAGGGATCAATAAGGAAGAACTTCCTATCTCAGCATTTACAAATGATAGGGTACGAAGTCACTCGTAAGGGTGCATATACACCAAGTGTTGAAATCCGCCATGAAAAATCATTTGACTTGACCGGGATACGAACCTGGATTTCCCAATTACCGGTTAGGTATGTCAGCCAGTCACACGGTTTATCCCAGTTTAGTCAAATGATTTTTTCATGGCGAATTTCTACTCTTGGTGATCAATAAGAACGTTCTTTTGGGCGTTGGATCATAGTCCTTAGTATATTTCATATTCAGTTATTCCCATTGAAATAAACTCGGCATTAGCCCTAGAGCATCCAGTTTTTTCGTATACATCAGATGAATAGAAAAAAAGCTACAGACATCTCTGTGCCGAGCATTCGATGCAAAGGGCAATTCTACCGGTCAAAAAGATTCAAGTAAAACCCTTCCTTATTGGAATACTTCATAGTCCCTTCACCTTTGGCCAGACCAGGAAAATCGCTAGGGCTGCAATATTGCCACCGGCGTAGAACACAAGACCCACCAACTGAAATATTTTCCGTCAATGACGAAGCTTCCTGTTTTCGTTCCGAGATGCTACCGGGTCGATTCGATTGCTCTCCTTCCTTGCGTTCTAGTTTTCTTTATTCTTGGAATTTTCCAAAGGGTTGTAATGGCAACGTCTTTTCACGACGTGGGGAAGATTTCTCTTCGACTCTGCTAAGAGTGCTCAATTGACGCTATGGCGTCAGCGGATGAGAGGCGTCATCGTCTTCACTGCAAAAACCGTGTCGACTTAATGGGTGGGATAAGGGATGGTGATGGAGTATCCGTGACTCCAGTCAGCTCGAAATGAGAAGCTAGGCGCTAGGAGCGTTATATTTTTTTCATCTCGAGGCCCGTTGATTGATCACCGATGAAAAATATATAAAAAGCTATGGTGCAAATTTTGATGTTATATCAGTTGTACGCGAAATGATGTAAACAGGAAAAAGAATTGTAGAAAATTATGAGAGTATACACTATATGAATAAAAAACTCGCAGCACATGTAATTCACGTCTGATAGTCTTGTCAAAAAGCTATGACTATGTTACCATAAAAAATTAAAAAGTAAGATAAGTCTGTCAAGACCGATGTTGATGAAAAATAAAATAAGTAAAATAGTTAAGTAAATTTAATTTCTTTCAACATAAACTTGAAGCACTGAATTTACATTTCATTCACATGAAAACTAGGTTGCCTCAAAGGAATACCTGTTCTGAAGCAATTCTCATAAATAAATAAATTGACAATATAAAACATGATAAGGTACATAATATTTCTCATAATCATCTGATACATCGTAAAAAGAAGTCATTGAATTAATAATACAATAATGATAGTTTTAGTGACTTTTCGAAGTAGCTCTAAGTTTAAGAAAAGAAAAGTATATAATATTTCAGAAAAATCTAACAATATCTTTCTCATCCAATATCCAAAACTTGGCAAACTGTAGAACTTTTTTACGACTTTTTGTATTTTTCATAGTATCTGGCAACATATTATCAGCTTTTGAACCCGTACAAATAAAGTATAGCTTGAAAATGGTTAAATTTGGCTTGATTAATTAAACATTTCCCATTCTCAAATTAAACAACAAAGTTCTGCCACTACATACTACACTGCCACATACAATTGGCATATTCGAACAACAGTTACTCTTCATTGAGCTATAAGAATTGTTCCAGATTATCACGAATCGTGCTCACTGCCGACAGTATAAGTTTCTTCGAGCATAAAACTTGCATTGAACTTCGTGCTTTGAATACTAATTGACATTTTCTCGCCCTATTTTTACCCTTTTATGAATTGAACAACCTGCCAGCATTATTTTTTTTCCGCTCGATATAAATGGCTATAGATTCTAAATATGTAAAATGCAACCATTTTTATCAAATTAAAAGTATTTTATCAATTCCCTATCAATGACGATATCATTCGTAGCAAAAACAAGCATTGGCACTGATAGACAACAATGAGATAACTAAGTATGTCCTAATTTTGTTCTTCTGAGCGTTCGGAATTTTGAAACTACGATACGATCGTAAAAAAAATCCCAAATTAAACTAAAATATTTTGGTCTATGATGATAGGGAATAAGGAGAGTACTAGGTAGTTATCCAATTAATTCACAAATGAAAAAATAACTTGGTTTTCTTCCACAGATTTATTTTCTTGGTACAAAATGTTTCGACATTATGGCGTCATCATCAGGTGTCAACAGGTACAACGGTTGTGTCAAAACATGTTGTACCAAGAAAATAAATCAGTGAAGAAAATTAAGTTATTTTTCATTTGTGAAAATCAACTTCCACAAAATTGAGCCTCAAACCATGGAACGTATCCAATTAATTATTAGTCATGGACCAGTTAAGAATACGGATATTAATATCCAAGGCAGTACATAGTAAAGAGTGGGAAGTGAATGCGGTTCAGCTTCTTAATACCTACGTTATCCTAAGCATGCGGCCACGGGTGCGGTAGGTGAGGTTTTGTGGCAACACCAGCTATGATAGCGAGTGGCACCAAAAGGCGCCACCCACTCCATGCAAAGCCGTATCTCGATCGGCGCCCGTTTGCCGGTGAGCAACTCCTACTCACAGGGACAGGGTGCCAAAAAACTCGACTTCGCCATTTATCTCCCACGCCCTGATTCCTTGGCTGCTTATCTTCCCTCCTGCCAAAGTTTTCCTCAACGGAAACGACTTTAAAGTCCCGTCATTTTCAGATACAGATACGTTAAATCAATGGCTTTAATAATAGGTTATAACGAGAGTATAAGACGGTGGTCCAGGCCGTGGTGATGCTAGCTATTGCCTACGGGGGTGTGTCCAGGCTAATGTGGAAAATCTCAATGAAAGAGGTTAATCGCATCAAAGACGTGTAGAACTGGATGATGGTCAAAAACGATGGAATTCTAAATTAAGGATTAGAAAGGCGGATTAAATAGCAAGAGGTTTCATTCAAATTCAAAATTCAAAAATGAAGGTTATAATGATACGAAGCAATAGTCTTTTAGGAGCAACCAGTGAAATGATTGCCAAGATCATTATTTTCATCCCAAACTCAATAATGTTTGGAAGTAATAAAATTAGATTTAGCATATTAACGACAAAATGTACGCAGTGGCCAAACCTGTAAAATAAATGCCTCGGATCATATTCGGGGAGTGAACGCAGAAAAAATACTTGAGACCAGTGAAACTGGTATCATTAAATACCAGATTATGCATTAAATAATGGAAAACCTTATTTCTTACAACAGCATTTTTTCTTAGTTCTTCCATTCCATAAGCTTTCCACTGGAGTAATACAAGAGGTGCAAAATTATATTTCTAAGGCATATTAGCCTTTGAAAACCTTCCGAAAGGTGCCCTATACTCCAATATGATTCCTCGCTCTTTCAATTCAATCTTTGGGATTCACACGGACCACGAAAGATATGCAAACGCCAAAAATGAAGAAGTCCGTGTTATGCTTTATATCTAAAACGTGCATAAAGGAGATGAAGGCGAGCATACAACATTTAGTCTAAGCTTTAACCAACGGTCTTACAGTGATTCCCGCCTTATCTGTTGAAGCCGTATCGTAGCCCTTAATGTAATGTGGTGACAACCAATTTTAATGTGTCAATGGCTTATAATATCATAATATTTATATCATAATTATAATATTTACATGGTATAATACTCAAAAGTGAGAAAAATAACAAATTTTGGTTGAATATTTTGCTTCTTTAATTCAGTCTAAAACTATTCTTTATGCAATGTTGTAAAATTTGATTCTGAGTCTGTGAAGTTGAATTTCATGCTAAACCAAGTCCACCCCGTGAGTGACTTCCTTGAACACAGGAGATAAGGTAGAACAATCGTAAGTTAGCGCGGCGCTCTCGTGTGTATCTTCGCCTCTTGGACTTCGTACCTTTAGGGAGGACACCTCACGGCAGTCGTATTTTGGGCATTTTCCCGCGGGACCTCGGGATTCTTAACCCACCCTCATTCCACCCCGCAACCCCCGTTGGCAGTCTGGTACAAGGGAGGGGAAAATACTATATGGAACACCTCCATCTTACAGTCATAAACAGCAGACCCTACCCAGAATCCTTGGGTAGCATAAATCACGGGAGGAATGGTAGTCGCTTTGGGGGAGTGCAGATTCTCTGCTCCAGTAGGACAAAGGAGTTGTTTGTCAGAGCCACAACAAAGACAACAGCAGTGGAGACGTCGACAAAGATTGTCCCTTGAAAATCACTGCCTGCACTACCAGTATACCTGAAATAATACCATGTTGTAGCAAAATTGCACGCAACGGCAAACGTTAGTGAACTCAACCGCGGCCGTGGCTTGCCCTTCTCTTATTTTGACGGTTTTTGATACCGAGGAAGGCTACAATACGAAAGGACGTTTTGGAAAATATTAGTCATCAATTTCAATGAATTCTAAAGACAGAGTGCTTAAAATAGCTATATAGCATAAAATAGCAAAATGGCGCATCACTCGGCGCATCTGGTTGTGTGTCACAAATTAAAGTTCATGTCACAAAGGAAACGGTTGAAGGCATAACTTGCAGGAAGTTATCCATCACGGATAAATCAAAATAACTCCCTTAACCCCACTTGTCAGAGTTTATTGATACAACGCGGGTTTCGACACTTTGGGTTACCTTCAAATGAAAATACAACGCTGGTTTCAGGATATATACAAATACATAGCAGGGGTATGGAAAAGGATCGGAATAGGCAGGGTGGGAGGAGGGATGGTGGGGATGAGACAGGGAGCTGGGACATGGTTGGCAAGGGGTAGGGGAGATGGCAGATATCAATGCATTATACGCATAGTTCTGTATCATGAATATTCGGAAAAATCAGCCTGGTCCTATCTAACAATTAATTAAGCAGTTACTGCCTTCGATTTCCGGTCCATTTGTATTTTTTTAACTCGTCAATTTGAGGCAGTTTGAGAGAGATAGTGCCCCAGTCATAATGGAGACCATATTCGAATCATACGATTTAATTTCACCAGCTGCATGACACATGAATTAAATGTTGTATAATTAATGGTGCAATAATATAATTTTATATGAAATAGTTGAATATATGAATAGTTAATAGTTAAATATAATGAAAGTAGTTAAATAAAATTGATTGGAAATGTAAACTTGCAAGTTCTTCAATATGCGAATGATGCTGTTTTGATCTCAGACAGTCAACAGGGATTACAGAAGCTCCTAGATAAGTTTTGTCAATCAACGGAGAGAATGGAATTGAAGGTAAATGCGTGCAAGACTAAAGTAGTAGTTTTTGATACGGAGAATGTATGATGAGGGCGAATGGTGAAGTAATTGAACAGGTGGATGGTTTTATGTACTTAGGTAAGATGTAAGCGAAAGATGGAAGAATAGATGAGGAGATAAAGAGACGTGCGAATGCTGGAAGGAAAGTGGTAGGTAGCATGTGGAGCATATAAAGGAATGAGTGATTGTCTAAGGAAGCAAAAATTGCCGTGTACAAAAGTATACTTCTCCCAACTCTGTTGTATGGTAGTGAAACATGGCTATGTCAGGATAGACATAAGAATAGACTAAACGCCGTGGGTATGAGTTATCTGAGGAGTATTTGCGACAAAAGTAGGATGGATAGGGTCAGGAATGGATGGGTTATGAATGAATGTGTGTTAAATGCTCCAGTAATGGACGTGTATGAAAGGAGTGTGCTTCGCTGGTTTGGCCATGTTGAGAGAATGAATGAAAGTCGAATAACGAAACAGATATATGAGAGTAGAATGAATGGTGTGAGAGGTAGAAGTAGGCTGAGAAGGTTGTGGTTGAATGTGGTTGAGGAAATTCTTAGGAGGAGGAATATTAGGAGTTTTAAAAACAGGAGGTCGTGTATGAAACACTGTATGGGGGTAAATGAGGCAAAAGAGGTTTGCAAGGTTAGGTCAGTATGGAGGAAATTATTGAAGCAGAGTTAGGTGTACAGTTATGTATTAATGAGTGAAAAATTTTGACTGCCTACCCCGGAAGCAAACAGCGTGATAGGTATGTATGTAGCTAAATAATAATATCTAAATAAGTCTTTAACTTGACTCAATTATTTCACGCGGTACGTTTGAAACTCCTTCAAAATGGAAGGCTTTTCGTGATTCCGAAGAATTTAATGAAACACCTCATTTTGTAAATAATGTCTCTCTGGAGTGCATACACGTACTATTTTCCATGTAAAAGGGATGGTATTTTTTGGTAAATATCTCCGAAAGTAATGTGGGAAGTGGTTGAATTTTTGGTTTCACTGGAAGAGTGAGATATTTTTCTTTAAAATAAAACCAAATTCATTGATTTCTAGGTGGAATATTATTTCACTCAAACTACCTTAAACGCATACCTACAGCGTAATAGCAATCGTGCAAGTCTTATAATGGTAGTTAAGAACTGATAAATTGCGGCAGAAGAATTCAGCCTCATTGATTGTGACTTCTTTTAAGTTCATTTTTCCCTTGCACGGCCGTCCTCGATGGACCATCAAGGCACAAAATTTCCTTGAATTCTTCAACGCCTTCAACGAGGGCTAAGAAGAATAATTAGGGTATTAGCCTGCACATTTCTAGGCAAGGCAATCATCCGAGATTTGATTTTGGGAAAATGTCTATTTAATCTCTGTTAAGTTTTTAATTATAAGTCTCAAGTGGCTTGTCTTTTGGTTTACTGCTTTATAAATGACGTCCGGTACCTCTCGATAACCAACAACAATGGAACTAAATTCAACACAAATAAATAAACATACTTTAATAAACAAAATTTACTCAAATATTAAAAAACAACCCAAAAAAACTTAAAAAAACAATTAATATACACTAATCAAACACAAAACATCTTCCCCTTTTTGTTTGAATACATAAAAAGCAAATGAGACATACATATCTTTCCTATCTCCCACTTATTCTATATATTCACTATCTTTTATTTTCACTTAAATGCTTCTATCTATACTCTTCTATCTTCTATCTATATTCTCCTAACTTCTATTATTGTATTAATTTCACCCATACTATATCTACACACACATACCACATTACCGCTATCCTCCATTAGTCGATTTTTAATCGTCATCTTTTTCATATGGTCCTCTACTGCCATTACATTATACCGGCCATCTTTGTATCCTCCGTCTGACTTCTCTTGTAGTTGTCTTGATGGTACGCACTGAGCGGTACGAAATACTCTTCAAGTTTGATGATTCCTCTTTTGATAAGTTGAAGGAGTTAAAAACATGCTGGCCTTCTTCCCCCACATAATACAGAAATGAAAAAAAAAAATTCTGAAAAATTTTCAAATCTTCTTCAGAACGTTATCCAACGGTGGGAAACATCCTCATAATGTTCTATCGGTGTTCACATTGGACACAGCATTTCCGTTTTTCTTTTTCATAGGTATAAATAAAATTGCCACTGCCATCATGTTAAGTTTTAATAATAAGTCTTAAGTGACTTGCCTCTTGGTTCACTGCTTTACTATAGCGATGCCACATGGTAGAGGTGTGTCGTTCATGAATGAATCGTTCAGAATGAACGATTCAATGGCATGAACCGAATGAATTGAATCTACGCTTTCCATTCGAATCGTTCACAATGAACGATTTGATGGCAGATTCAAATCCGCCGAATCCAAATCGTTCAATATGAACGATTTGTGTGGAAGATTCTGCTAGCAAATCTCCGAATCCGCCAAATCCAAATCGTTCAATAAGAACCCTGTAAATACCCTTGAAACACCTTGTCAAATGTCTTGTGTTTCCGAATTGGAGCATCACATTTCACCTTTTCGTTTGTTATTTCGCACACTAATATTTGAAATGCAGTAAGTCGACAGATTCACATGGAATCGAGATTCACTTGGATTCGAGATTCAGTTGGATTCGAGATTCAGTTGGATTCGAGGTTCACATGGATTCGAGATTCACACGGATTCGAGATTCACATGGATTCGAGATTCACACGGATTCGAGATTCACATGGATTCGAGATTCACGCGTGGATTTGGTTCATTCGGTTCATTATGAACGATTTAAAGAACCGAATCATTGCCACTAATCAAATCCCATGAACCAAATCCACAAAATGTACCGAAATTCCCACCTCTACCACATGGACATCGATGTATCGGAAAACTCGATGTTTTTTGGCCGAGACATCGAAAACGTCGAGAAGTAAAATAATCCGAATAAATTGAGTGAGTGTTAAGTACTTTTAAAAACATCGAAAAATCGAGAATTCGATGTTTTTAAGTCGATGTCGCATCCCTACTTCACTAATGACGTCCAGTTCCTCTCAATAACAAACAACTATGGAACTAAATTGAACGCAAATTATAAAAATACTCAAAAACTAAATTATCTAAAATATTAAAAAGCCAACTTAAACCAATTTAATTAACATTTAATATACAAAAATCAAATATATAACCATATCGAGATGATTTCTATATAATTTATCTCCGTATTTGAATAAAATATACATCATAGGCAGCGGATAGTTGGATAGTATGTGGATTTAGATCCCAAACTGTAGTTATATACCATTCCTTTATCTTTGTATTACGCCGTTATTTTCGCGCCTTTATGGATATTTATTACGCAAGAAATCGGCGCCATCTCTCGATGCAGCGGGGAACGAGCGGAGGATGGAAAGGAATCGTTGCTTCCGTTGATGGATATCTATTCAGCGCGGCGTCGAGAGCGCCAAGGGTCTTAGAAATGCCTTCGGCCAACTATCCATCAATGAGACTATTGATTCGTCTTACATGCCTCCGTCGTACTTCTTAGCTCGCCTTCAAAGACTCTCCCCCTCTCAACACACGCCTCTTTACGTCATATCCTGTTCCCTAACGGCGTCATTCGGCTTCTCCCTCTTCATCAGTTTTTTTTTCGCGCCACGATTATAAGAGTTCATACTTGCAGTAATAACGATTAGAGGCGCCCTACAAATTAACCCAGAATTATTATTACATTCTTAATTAATAATTGTATTTTTTTAATCATTGTCAGAAATATTTTTATGGCTAACACATTAGCAACGTCAGATAATAGAAAAGGTTGATTGACTCGAATAAATATTTCAGTTATTGATTGATTTTTTTTTATATTTTGGGATATTGCGATACAAATTATAAAAACCGCGTTACGTGCACTTTCAACATCTGGAGAGTATGGCAATTTATAACAAGCTTATTATCAAGCAACACGTTAAATATGTAAAGAGGTAAATTGATGCAACTGGAAATGCTAATCCAAGCACTGATGCTTTACATTTGTCATATGTGCGTACAATGCCAAAAAGATTTAAATGTAATATTTTTATATTTTAGTGATTTTATTGAGGATAGTACTTATATGAATGTATGAAAATAAGGCTGGTTATATTTTATTTATGTTTAAATGTATATATGTAAAGATGTAAATTGATGCTACTGGATACGATAATCCTGGAACCTGCTGATAAGCATAATGCTTAGCAGGACCATACCCAAGATATAACAAATGCCTTGTAACCCATCCAAAGGGAACTATGGACTTGTTTTTTGTATTTTTAAACAAATTTTATGTAGAATTGACCCACTTTAATAAACACTTTAATTTTTAAAAAATAAAATAAAATAAATAATTACTAAAGATGCCTCAGTAAATGAACACCCCTGATGACATATATTCGCACTCAAATTATTGTAATCATAATAATGTCCATTATTCCAACACACTTGTCACAATAGCAAGTTTCGAGTAAACTTAGGAAGCATTGAAGGAGAACCTCTTTAAGGCTACCATCAAATGATAAATTGTTATGCTTACACATAAACATACACATAGCTCGGATAGTGAGACCAAGAAAATTACTTAACAATGTAAGTGCGTACCTTAAGAAGCTACAAAATGACAACTTAAAGAGTAATTTCAAACACCTGTACAATAATATTTCCTCCACACTCTCTTTGGCGAAGGGCCAATACTGTACATTTTTCGATAGTATTTTTCAGATTTAGAATCAGTACATGAATGGTGTAATAAATTGTACACTTTTGGTCCTACATACAAAATAAAACGTTTAAATGTTGTCAAATTTGGTTTGGGTAAGGGCATACTGGTTGTACGCAGGGTATAGGGAGAAGGCAGGCCCAGAAATATTCCAGAGTCACCACCTCTAATACAAAAACGCCGTTCGACGACAAACCCTGACAGTAATCATTCGCGCTAATTTAAATGTAGATTCGAACATGAACTAATGGATGAAATGGCCTGGATATGGCACAAAAGGTGATTTCCTTGGCTGGGAGTAGATATGTTTAACTTCCGCTTTCCGGGAAATCAGCGGATTACTAAGTTATTCAGACTGTCTGGCACTAAAATATCTGGATGTTGGCGTTGCAAGGTTTGAAACTTATGGTGTGAAAATATTTCATGTGAACGAATATAGTGGATTAAATTGAGTAAGCCAATAATTTTTAATAGTAAATGTCATTCCCTAAAACTGTATTGGTTTCTCGCCTTCATTGTTACTAACAATTGTTACTGTAGTACTATATACAGCGATGGATAAATATGTATGGCATAATTCAGGTTTGCCATTGTAATTTGAAAGACGAGCAGATGAAATCACAAAGAATTTCATTCATCCTACATCAGGACCATGCACCACAAAGTAATAACAGATAACTCTAAAAAAAATATAAATTATTCATAACACTATGGCATGTAGATTTATAGATTTCACGGCGCCAGATCCGTGAGCATAAGTATGATTTATTTCAGCTCCAGATGCATCTTCGTGCACTTCGTCTCACCGTGCCTCATTCTTTCTCTAGAAAGCTAGAGCTGATATTGAGTCCAAAGGTATGTCATAATTTCTTATCGTGATCTTCACACATCTCACTAAACCTACGTCAAGAGAGCTCACCTTTAACGATCGGCAAATGCCCTAAAGTTGAGATTCTTAAACGTCCGTCCGCCCGCATATCCAGCAATCCAAATCTAAACCAGTATGAATGGTTGCGTTGTCATCTTTGATGGACTGCAAGGGCTAAAGATCTAGTTAATACGTATCCCTAAAAATTTCCATGAGGATTAGGAAACCTGGGTAGTGTAGTGCTATACGCATTGGCCCGAAAAGCCATAGGTCCATCATTCGATTCCCGATCAGGCCAATTTTTTCTCATGGAAAAATTCAACGTATTTCACCACCGTATTCGCGGAAGAACTACATACTTAACATACATTATATATAGTTAGGAATGGACGCTCCATCTAAACGTGAAATAATTTGGAATTAAACGAAATAATTTTTCATAGAAGAATGAAATAAAGGGCGTAGTACGTACAGTGTAGGTGCCTGCTCTCAAAATAAAGATATATGTAACTATAATTCCTTGCACTAGGAAAATAATTTTCCGCGAAGGTACCAATCCAAATACCTATGCATGTTTCAATATGCAGAAATATAAATCATTATGATTTACCAATGAATTATAGGCTAGCATAATGCCGGAGAAGCTCACAACATGTCCCAGTGACTCCGGTTAAAAATTAACTTGGGGCGTGGTGTTCAAAATATACCTTTTTGCCTTTCGGTGCTGTTCTTTGAAAGAGTGATTTGCCTTTAGTGAGTATACTTATCCAGAGAAATATGTTGAAATAGTTTTACTGTAAAACATTATAATCTGCAAGTTGCGCCATTCTATTACAATCGTAAATTTTGATAGTATGTATCGCATTCGATGCTCCGATCGTTGCATCTTCAAGGAAGACTAAGATGGTGTTTATAAGAATACATATTTTATATATAAGAATATATAATTTATACAAGTTTAAGACAACTGCATTAATCAAAGAAGATTAGACTACAAACTAGGAAACAGTATGTGAAAACATTCGTGTCGAGCGTGGCACTAAGGATTGGAAACATGGACCATTGGAAAAGCTGACCAGACCAGACTAGAAGCCTTAGAAACTTGGTGCTGGAGAAGGATGCTGAAGATAAAATGAACGGAAAAAATAAGAAATGATGAAGTGTACAGAAGAGTAGAAAATTAAAGGACCATACGGAACACCATACAGAAAAGAAGAACCAGATGGATTGGACACACTCAGAGACGTAATTGGTTTGTGAAGAACATAATTGAAGGCAAATTGAGAAAAGTTCCCAGAGGAAGACCCAGGTATAAGCTCATCGATCAAAGGAAGAGGACAGTACGTAGCAAGAGAAAGCAGGAGGAAAGAAAACTAGCATTAGATAGGGAAGGGTGGAGGAGGGCTGCAGTCAAACAATCTTAGGATTGAACAACTAATGATGATGCTCCGATTGAATGAATATGTACATAGAAAGCCAACAGTGTTTGAAAACTATTACATTGTCCATGTATTCTCCATCTTATTTTGGATTAATCCACCTAAGAACAACATAAAGTGACCCAATATTCATTCATTTTCGTTTTTAATTTTTCTGGCTTCTATCCTTACCGTCCAAGAATGATGCATTCTTTCACTTTGCATTCCCCTCAACTTCTTCATTCAGAGATAATTTCCCTCCTTCTTCTAGAAACCACTGAAGTTTGACAAAAGCATTCTAAATTTAGTTTCATGGTGTATTATTTGTGTAATCTTAATCCCTGCTATGTCTATTTTTATCTCTTTGACTCACTGACTGTCATTCTCACCTAAGCAAACAAGGTTGAAAATTCGTTTCGTAAGTCCACTGTCGTCCATCCTCACCACGTATCTTTTTCCTAATCTTAAATGACACTATTGCATTCTTCATTCTTATAGAGGTAAACATTTTCCTCGTCTTCCTCATTTTTCAGTGGTTTCCGGATTTTTATAATTGATAAATCAACCATTTTTCTCTCACAGGGCAGGCTGCGTTCAATGATGGAATATTTCCCTTACCTATCCATACATCTTTCTGGAATGAACTCCCCAGCCAGAACAGTATGGAAGAATGAAAACATTACATTTCACATCCAAAAGAAAACGTGTTCGAGTAATCGCGTAAAGAAGCAGTACCGCCCGGCCCGTAAAGAAAGATACGAATTCTTCTGAACGTCAGATTTATGGTGAACACCAGAAATACGGCGTTTTTTGCCCAACACACGAGTTAAGAGGGGTAGGGAGGACGTCGAGACACGTGAAAATGACGTCGGAGGTGGGAAAAGAAAGAGGAATAATTGCTTCCATCGGGAATAGACGGCCAAGGGATCAAGTTCGAGATAGCTCCGATCCCCTCATTAACCGTAGAAACGGGAATCATGTGGCAGTGAAACCTGATTCTTGCAGATCAGAGGGATTTAAAAGGAAACGAGATAAGGAACAGAGAAGGAGGGTTACGGAATTTGTACTCGACATGCTAGGAAAAAGAAGAGATTTAGTTGTATACCGCTTAACTATGAGTGGATTCATGTCCAGTAAATAATTATTTATTATTCTAGAGGTTTCCCCGGTTTTATAATAATTTACTTTTTATTATTTTCGGAATCTGTAGCGTTTGGCTTCTCAGTCACAAAACTGACTTTAAAAACAACGGACTGCAGGCAAGAGAAGGCGTTAGTTCCCAGAAGACTTTAGAGAAATCAAGGAATTATTTAAGAAGAGAGAAAATTTCTATTAGGTTTCCTAGGGTTTTGATCATATTGTTTAATTTTTCTAAGCCATTTCACCAAAATTATGAGAATTTTCAGGGCTTTAATACAATATATATATGAAGAACGCTGAAGAACAGGCTACTTTTACGTATCATGAGCAACAACTTGACAAAATTTTGGCATATGACGTAGGTATATTCAATAAGTTTATCAACCTCTGAAATTATGGAAATGTAACCATATGAAAGGAAATAGTTTCTTTCATAATGAAATCCTGTTCATTTCAAAAGCTGGTAAATCTATTTATTTTTACAATACATTATACATCACAATTCGTCCTAAAACATGTTTCTCAAGATTGACCAAACAAACCAGTTTTTAATCACTTTTTATTGATTATTGCGTTTAAAAAGCCCTGTAGATGCCATTATACTCAATAAAACGTTGAAATTTGATAAAAAATCAAATAACTTGACCAAAACTAAAGAACACTTTATGCTTGCATACATTTATTAATCAAGTTAGGCCCTCATTTACTATCATAATATGTATGCCGGGAAGATGTCTACACCATCACAACAACATGAAAAGGACTAAATACCATCATCATGAAACAACCTATCAAGGCTATTGGATTTAAATTTAACACAGTATCCGTTGACAATGTTCCTAAGCAACCAGCTCCTATATTATAGCAGCCAAAATTCGACGATTCCAGGAAGAGAGGTGAAACGTGGTGCATAATAAATCAAAGCATGTTCATGCCGTAAATAGTACTAACCAACTCATCAATTATACTTAGTATCTAAATGAAGTGCACGATAAATTAATTAAATCTACGACCAGTTTGGCCCAAAAGGTGACACGATTAGGTCTGCCTGATTACATTGACACCTAGAACCAGATGGCGCAACTATAAGTCGAAACCAACGGCAAATAAAATAATTAACCAACAATTGGATAATATATGAAGCGATAGGTAAGGAAAAGAAGATTAAATATAACCTTAACTTTGAATGCTAATTTTTATGATAATTATCTATAATGGAAATTAGGGGAAGGATAAAGGAAAGGTTGTAATACACATAAGTTATGTTTGTTTATTTCGTAAATTAATTAGCGTAATGTATACATAGAATTTAAGTCTAATTTTTGGCCAATGATAAATAAAAACACGACTGATAAATTATAAAATTCACTAGCTGATAAGCTACGAATGGCTTAACAGGACCATAAAGTTGTAAAGTTAAATTAAATTCATTAAATAGTGTGCATTTTACGAGAGTTATATAATGTTGTTTTTATATGAGTTTGCTCTTATATTTAAGGTATTGAATATGTAAATTTTTGTATTTTCCATGTAATTATCTCATTTCATGTAAAACACATTTGTTAATATATTATAAAAAAGTGCTGCAAAAACTGCAAAAAAATTCAAAAAATTATGATTATTACATCAAATACAACGAATTTTCAAAGGTCAATAATCATAATATGGCCATACTGTTTTCTTCAAAACGTACTTCATCAGAGGTTTGTACCAGAGTTTTTATTATAACGACAGGGTTTGGAGATATCTCAAATCAGTCTTTAGAATACCAGTACCGTTAAGTAGAAATAAAACTAACAAATTAAGAAACCAATCTTAAGTCGTTATATTTTCATATTCAAGTAATTAAGATAATATGATTTGCAATAACTATTAATTATGATGCACGCAACACCAAAAATACATAAAACTTAATTTATGTTAATGAATAGCATTTTGCTAAAACTGCAAAGAACGCAAATGCACGTCGCAGAAACAGCAGTTGAAGAGTCAAATGCAAATACGAGATAAATGCTCCACCATTCTAACTGCGAAAGCGGTAATTAGGCTACTTAAGCCTGCAAGTGAGACGATGTCATCAGCAATATATCTTTTGACCCCAGTGCGGGAATAGGTACACGTGGTTACACCTACAAAAAGTCATTTGCGTCGCATTTAAATCCTCATTACCACAGAAACTAACTGGAAACGAACACTTATTACAAGTGTTAGAATTCTAACTCAGTAATCAGAAATACACTCTCCGAGTTTGTCGGTCCCATTTATTTAGACGACGAATGCGTTTCGTGCACGTCTGTGTGAAACTTTTACGGGTCTATTCCCATTTAAAGTTAAAAGCTTCTCCTCGCAGCATCAATGAAAGTTATGTTTCAACTTTGAATACAAATAAAAGTTACTGTCGCAAAAATTCTTTAAAAGAAACATTTCACAGACTATTTAGAACAAATATTTTTACTCTTCAGCATTGGCACCCAAAATATGCCACACAAATATTTGCATTTCTATCGCGGTTAGGATAAAATGTGATTTTCATAAATGTGAAACTTATACATCAACGTGTATTTACCTTTGGGGGTCTACTGCTTTTAACCCTTTTAACTTGATAGCTACAACAGGTTTTGGAATTCAACTTCAAAATATTTCTGGTACAATTTATATTCTTTGCAACCGCGTGTTACGATGTACCGTCCGGTTTACTTTGTGATCACCGGCAACTCAAATGGCAGCACGCAACAAAAAAAGACATTTCCACAAGCAAATGCACACTTTACACATGGAGTAAAACCACACTTCCTACTATATAACTCATCATCTACAGCCTGAAGGGTCTTAGGTTTACTGCTCGCAGAGCCATTTTCAAATAAGGTACATCTGGGTGAAAAATTCTGGAGGAGGACGTTGTAGATAAAATGGATGGACAAAATAATAAATGATGAAGTGTACAGAAGAGTATAAAACGAAAGGATCACATATGACACCATACAAAAAAGAAGAACAAGATGGACTTGACACACTCTGAGACACAATGAGTTTGCGAAGAACATAATTGAAGGCAAAGTAGAGCGAAAAACCCCTAGACGAAGAAGAAATACTGAAGAGAGTACAGAGGGAAAGATACCAGGAGGTAAAGGAACAAGCATTAGATAGGGAAGGGTGGCTGCAGTCAATCAATCTTACGGTTGAATGACCAATGATGATGAGGAGGTTAAAGATGAATCATCATGAATGATCATAAGTAATGCGCTAGGACTTCATACAGGTTCGTAGTGCGGCTGCAACTGAATTTAAAGTATTTTTCCGCACAAAAAGAAGTTAACACTGGGAAACAGAATCAAGAGCAGCTAATAATAAAAGATACTTGGTTTTATTCCACACAATTTAATACAACTCGACTATGGTTTCGAAATCGCATGTCAACCTCCGGTGCATTGTATCAGGCGTATTAAATAGTGTTGAATAAAACCAAGTATCTTTTATTATGAGTGACATCATAAACTTACACCATGTGATGCGGGAAATTATATATTATATTCAAGAGGAACTGGAAAACAATACAGGTCGCGGAAAATTATGTATACGTAAACCCGAAACATCGTAATGATAGCCCTCCGCCGATAATCATGAAGCCCCTTAAGAGTCAATGTTAGGTTAAATTATCGTATAAGGACCGATCACAACGCCACTTTTCATTGAGAAAAACATGACGAGGCCCAGTTCATTAAAGTAACTAGGCTCATTCTGTATCTGCCCACAGTTAAGTCCTCTACAGCACGCTGTGTTCATTACATGGGAAGAAATAAAGAAGACCTGGATGAATTCTAAAATTTTCCGGATGATTTAACGTGATTCCATTCTCTTTTCCGGTTTTCTAATGAGCAGGCACAAACACTTAGAGGAAACGTAATTTTTGAATGCTTTAATGTTACTTTAAAAAAATAACGTATCTTCTACTCGAAAAAGTCAATGAAAAACGAGCTATCCACAATTTTTTCCACGATTTCAGCTTAAAGTTGCATAGACTTATAGTAAATAACGGCAGAATGGGTTTATAAGAGTCTTTTTAATACCGTGGATGATATTAATATCGTTTCATCGAAAATGTATCCCAGATTTACAGGTAAAAAGGAGTGCAAATAAAATGAAGAAGCTGTATATTTTTTACTCTATGCCTTATTGCTTATACCATTGAGGTATGTCGAGAGGGCACTACGTCATCACTGAAGCCTAACGGCCATATTATTTAACCCTCTTCTTCCCTTAATTTCCTATGGATAGCACAGCATACGAATCAGTGGATGTAAAGCAAGAATATCAACAATCCGTTTGAAATTTAAGGCAAATAATTCTTGAAACTTATATTAACTGGTTAGTGCTATGGCCTCTACTCGATTTTTTTATCATCCAAAGTGATGTATTAATAATATAGAAACAAGTACAAAACAACAGTACAATATAAGTCAAAAAATGAGCCAAAAAGAAAAGAAAAAAGGAAAGAAATAAACAATAACATATTTGAAGCATAATGCTCCTCCTCCTCCTGAGCATAATTTACGATAGTTTTCATTGGGATTGTGGATGACTTTTAATTAAAATAAATCAACAGAATACATATGGAGAATCCACATTAAAGAAGAAATTGTGTGCTGATTTTTTGCACGTAATCATTGGAAAACAGTAAAATTGCGAATTTAGTGTGTTAGCGCTATAGGAAAATAAGAGTTAACGAAGACAGCGGATTGACTTCAGTCTCTAGCATTGGCTAGCACAGCAAGTGCCCTCTCCTTTTACCTTAATGGATTATACAAACAACTACAACAACTGAAGGAAATATATGTCACACGCATAGCTGTGAACCTGTGGCTTATTCCGCTAACAGGATTTATAATTCATCAAAAAATGGTATTCTTCGACTATTTTTCATAGAGATTAATATACACGTATCATAGAGGTTATCGTTCAAAAGCAAGGGAAAGAGTAAGCAGTATATTTTCAACTGCATTAATCTCATGCTATGTCATTCATTTTCACTAATCCACCGTTTGTTCTTATATTGTTATATTATATTGAACAAACAAGGCGAGATTCCAATGTAACCCATTCAATGTTCATTTTCATTTTATCTGCTGATATGATAAACGGTAAAAAGCATACGTTCAATGGTATCAGGCTCAACTATGTGGAAGTTGATATTCACAAATGAAAAAACGACTTCGTTTCCTTCCACTGATTTATTTTCTTGGTACGACATGTTTCGACACATAGAGGTCATTTTCAAGTACAGCTAGTACTTGAAAATGACATCTATGTGTCGAAACATGTCGTACCAAGAAAATAAATCAGTGAAAGGAAACGAAGTCGTTTTTTCATTTGTGGTAAAAAGCATGCTTCACTTCACACTAAAAAGCTACGTCTTACTTTGCAACGAATCCGTGGGAGTAATGCTTATCATGGTAATTTTTTTCGAAAATAATGTAAACCAGCAGCAGTCTGTAAGTTAATTTAAATATAAATATCTATAAAATAATCATTAGAGCTAACTTAATTATAAATATTTTAGTTTTCTTGACTTATAGCCGCCTCCTACCGGCCCGATTCAAACCGCTACAAGTATTTTCTGCGGGAGTATTAAGAAAGAGTATTTTTCTGCGGGAAGAGGATTTTATCATAGTATCTAGCATTGAATCAAAGCAGAATATAAAATATTTTTGCAAATGCAAAATTCAACCAAAAATCCATAAAGGAGTTATTTAAATGGTTTTCTGGGAATGTAAAGGAGAGTTAAACTACGTTTATTTATTTATTGATTACGAATAAAAATCCTGAAAAAACACGCATTTTATTATGGATTTTATCGCACATTTTGCACTACAGGAACACTTGAACGTCGGAGATCGATCGCTTCGAATGCATTATAAATTTTGAAAAACCTCAAAGAAAAAAAAAGAAAAAGAGTAGAAGATCAAATCTTTTAGAAAATGCAAGATCCAACCAAAAACATTATAGGAGTTATTTACATGGCTTTCTAGGAATGTACAGAATATTACAACTACGATGAAAATATGCATCTGAATCGCTGATAAAAAAACGCACATTTTATTGCTGATTTTATCGCACATTTTGAACTACAGGAAAACGCTTGAACGCCGGAGAATGCTCGCTTCGAACGCATTATAAATTTTTAAAAACCTCGAAGAAAAAAAAAAGATTTACCGATCCGACACGCATTCCCACACAGCTCCAAACTCAGCCCATAAAAGACACCGGGCGCGCACACGCGGGGAAAAAAAGCTGAATCCACACGAAAGGGCTTTTCATCCTCTCGCGCACACACAGTACATGCAATCTTCCGGGAGGAACACAGAATGCGCTTCGGAAAGGATTGAGGCCATAAGGTTGGCAACACTGGACTGGAAATAGGCGGAAAGGGTGGAAGGAGGAGAGGAGTTCCTTGCTCCGCGAAAGAAGAAGGGAGTCTTATGATGTAGAGGGAAGAGAGAAGTGGAGGTGGGTGCAGTTTTACGGCATTCTGGGAGACCGTGGGGATGGCTGGGCGTGTTGGGGAGGCGGAGGAGGGCGGTTACGCTGACAAATGACGGCGCCGTATGCGAACGGGGAGGGAGGGAGGAAGAGGTTGCCGGCATATCCGGCAACCCCTTCCCCGAGGAAACTTAAGGGAAGGAAATAGGCAAGAGGAGGTCGGGAGAGGCGAATAGACCCGGGTCGGTTGAGAAACGGTCGGCGAGCGGGTGAGGATTTTTGGGGAGGATGTGGCGGAGGCGAGCTATACGAGGAGCAGAAGAGGAACAGGTAAATGTGGAAGAGGCAGGACCGCGTAAAGGAGAAGATGGAAAGGCCCCCGAAGGCGCCGGGCGTTAGTGCTGGTGAATAGATGTGAATGAGGAAGGAAGAAGAAGAAGCGGGATGGAAGGTTGGGTTGGTTGGGAAAACCTCCCAACTCCCCGCCCGCCCTTGAGCTTAAATACGCGATGGATCCGAGGGGGATAAAGCTATTAGAATATGTGCCCCGAGATAAGAAAGGTAAGGGTTCGGATTTGCTTGAGCAGGTTCGAGAATGAACAGAGGGATTTTTGACTTTACGTTTCCTTGATTTCATTTCGCCTCCTCCCTGGAGCGGCGTCACTCACGCACAGAATATACCTCGGTCTCCTCAATTCATCTTAATTAAACTAACTCAGGGTATATAAGCGAATTCTACCGATAATAATCATAATGCGCCGTTAGACGTTAGTTAGACACAACTTGTTTCAATATGATAATATTGTCATGGGGGACATAGTTTTTGGTGAAATAATTTCTGAATAAAGTTGCTTCTTGATAGGGACTGCTTCGTCTTCCTTCAATACGTAAATCTGGCCTGCATATGCTTGCTCTGAAGAGATCATTACTTATGTAATCCCTTCTAAGTAGTTGCTGGCCCTCTGGAAAGTGCTTTGATGCTCATACCATTTTGATTATCTATAACGAGGATGTTCTTGAAAAATATTTTTTGTGTTTTGAATATCCATTGATATTGCCCCGGAGCAAGTGGAAAATTTCCATGAAGCTTCTGGCAATTTTTTTATAATCTGTTTGAATCGATGAAATTATGCAAAAACAGCCAGAGAGCATAAATTTTCAATATCATCCGTCACTTATAAGGGTTCGGATCTGCCACAGCAGGTTCGAGAATGAACAGAGGGATTTTTGACTTTACGTTTCCTTGATTTCATTTTGCATCCCTGGAGCAGCG
Source organism: Ceriagrion tenellum (assembly GCA_963169105.1). Classification (NCBI taxonomy): domain Eukaryota; kingdom Metazoa; phylum Arthropoda; class Insecta; order Odonata; family Coenagrionidae; genus Ceriagrion; species Ceriagrion tenellum. Next base: position 90,017,396 of record OY720643.1, read on the forward strand.
TCTCTCACACACACAATATACCCCGGTCTCCGCGATTCATCTTATTTAAACTAACTCAGAGTATATAGACTAAAGGGTAAATTTTCTTCATCATCATCATAATAACATTACAGTTACCAACCAAAGTTTCTTATACAAGCCTTTCCCCTTATTTCTATCCTCCCATCATTTTTCTTTTCTCGCTGCTTTCCAATACTCCTTCCGTCTCTCTGATTTTTCTTCCGATTTTTCATCTTAATTAAACTAACTCAGGGTATATAAGGGAATTCCACCGACGAATTAATACTAGACAGCTAGAGAGAATAACTGTCATATATCCTCCGTCACTCACTCAGCCTATCCATCCATAAATGGCTTTACACGAATAGAATACCTAGCTAGAGTTATATGCACACGATCACACGAATGCTGTTTCTTGACTTGGTTTAACGACCTCCACAAGGCTACATTTTCTTCATCATTATCATAAAATTACAGTTTACAGCCACAGTTTCTAATACAAGCCTTTTCTCTTTTTCTATCCTCCCAACAGTTTCCTTCTCTTGCTGCATTCCAATACTCCTTCCGTCTCTCTACGCTCTCTTCCATGTTTCTGACGTAGGTTTTCGCAGTGTTCAGGTTCGCACTTAGGCTGGCTGAGGACGCCTATGGCATAGGAGGTGTAACGTCGCCATCAATAAGGATGCCTACGAGGATGAAACCCGAAAACCAGCCTAACTACTCTCCTCCACATCTTTCAACCATCCGTCCCGTCGTCTTTCTCGGGGCCGTTTTCCTTGAATTTCCAATTTATGCATCTTTCTCGGAATTCTGTCAGTGTCCATTATGTCTATATTTCCAAACTATGTCAGCCTAGATGTCTCTATCCTTTCCTTAAGCGGTTTCTCCGGGCTATCTCCCTAATTCCTTCCTTTCTTAACCAGTCCATTTTGGTTTCTCCTGCTCTTCTTCCGTGGAATTTCACATGCTTTCACAGTCTACTCACATCCTTTCTCTTAATTGTCCATGCAAAGTAGGAAGCATGCGTCAGGATACGGATATACTATGCCCTGCAGAAAATCCCTTTGCTCTTTAGTGGGATATCTTTGCTCCATACTTCTGACATACATATACATTGTATATTATAAAAGCTCAAGAAACTTATCAGAAATGTTTTTGCTTGCCTACTACCCCTTTCATTGATTTCTCCATCTTGTCTCCGATCTTCTTCCACTACATATCCCATGCATTTGAAGCTTTCTACCTCCTCTAGTGCAATTAAGAGTCCAGCTGTTGGCCTCCCTATTTTTCTAATAATGATTATGTGCTCACTCTCCTTTTCAATAAACTTCAATCCATTGATTCGGGCACCACTGTCCACGCATTTCATTTTCTGAATTAAAGCTAATGATTGGCGGACTATTATGGGATACTTTAACTGAGATTTATTAACAGAAAAATTGATTTTCAGAGGAGCATTGCTTCTTTTTTTTCAAAGGACCACGGAAATAGCCGCGCAGTTACTTCAGCGGAGCCACCCGCTAGGGATCAAACAATTGTGTGAAATTCACAGTGGAAAAATCATTCGCCTGGACTGGGAATCAAACCCAGATCGCACGATTTCGCCCCGAGTGCTCTAACCAATTAAGCTACCCAGGCGTCCTCTTCCACTATAAATTTGTGATTAGGCGCTGTCCTTAAACTACGTAGACAAAAGAGTAGGCCACTTTTTGACCCCCCATCCCTCATTATGGACACTTGTACACGTCATCCGAACTCCCCCGCCCGCCTCTGTTGTCCACGTAGACTTTTTTGTGCGGAAAAAGCTGTGAAACGGATCATTAATTGATTGTCATGGACTATATGTAATTTAGGCTGATTTCAAGGAAAGGTATGTAAAAAAAACTACTCTTGTATCTGTCATTTACAACGACCATTGTCTACGTAGACATCCTTCTAAAAACCCCATCCCCAAATGTGGACCTTCGTTGATAGCCCTGTTTGGTGTCTACGTTGATTATGGACAGCGCCTTGTAGCAATTTGGATCAGTTATGCACAACAGAACGATAATATTTTATTTCTTCCCATTTTCCCGCGGTGCGTTCACTCATGTATATAGGTCGAAGAGCTTTACATGGCGATTTTTCCGTGTAAATATCTCACTTGAATCATTGCCATTATAATGCTGTTAGCTATAGCTGCAGTACCACAGAAGGACGGTGGCTACGTAAATAAATTTGGCAGCGATTGCAATTAGCTGATAGGCATTAGTAATTACTTAAGCACAAGATTCGCAAAGATCACCTTTTTTAAATAAGCCACATACTCGTTAATACCGTCTTTTTCAATACTAACTTATTTCGTGATTATGAAACTATGGCCCAAAAAAGATCAACTTCGTCAATAAGACGATCAGGACCACGACGGTTTCAAATCGTGACTTGAGACCTGACTATGAATACGGTCCTACTTGGTTTATTCTTTTAAAAGTTGAGAAAACATACAAATTACACATTATAAATTTTGTGACGAGATCAAGACGTTAGAATTTTTCATGTTTTAATTAGTCTCTCGCGAGTGCAAACACGTACTCTTTCCGATGTAAAATGTCTGGTATCTTTAGGCAAATGTCTCGGGAAGCGGAGCGGTTGGGTGCTTATATTTTGGTGTCTTAGGAAGGGTGAAATGTTCATTCTTAAAAATGAGATAAAATTTATTGATTTATAAGTGAAAATAATTCTCGCTAAAACTACCAAAAAAGGAGTAAGTTGCTTTCAGGACTGCCGGATGAATGAGGGTCAACCAAAAAGTAGTGCCCTACTTAACTTTCATAGCAACTATGTATTATACAAAAATGAAATGTAAATGTACATACACATACTACCCTGCGAGCTGCCGCATGGGCGTGTGGCAGTGGGTGTTAGGGCACCAGCCGTGTAAAGAAGTAATAAGGTGGTTGCGTGTATTATGGGAGTTTATTTAGTGGACCTCACTTATTACTGTGGTCGTTCATTGCGCGCGGAAAGAACGAGTTTTTGTACCTATCTGTTCGGCAATGTACCTCTCGTATATTATCGCTTCCGTCAGACCTAAAGATGTAGTATGGTGTCATGATAATATTCTCTGTGTCGATCTGAAGCATACCAGTTCTGAATTTCTCAAGCAAGCTAAGCTTAGCGTGCAGCCTACGAGTCTCTAAGGGCTCCCACCTTAATCCCTCTAAAAGTTGTGAGATACTATATGTACGCTCATAGCAGTTTTTAACGATGCGTGCTGCTTTTCGTTCTATTTTATTAATTATTTTGGTTGAATCTTTATGAACAGGGTCCAAATGCTCGTGGCGTATTCGAGATGTGGCCGAACCAAAGAAAGCATCTCTCTCTTACTTTTTCATCCAAGGACCTTCCTATTATACGCTTAATAAAGCCTAGTTTTTTAATGCTGTGTCGCATATGTTTTGTATGTGTGTTTTTCACGATGTATCAAAAGTTAAGATAATTTCAAGATATTAAACTGTATCAATGAAAATGCACGAATGAATGTTTTTTTATCTCCTTAATCCATATTTCCACATAATCTCCTTTAAGTATTATTGCCTTCCTCTAGCGAGTACCTACGCTGTGTTTCCCTTGACGGTACAAGTTCTTTTTCTGTTTACGGAGCCAGGTTTTTACAGCGCTAATCACCTCTTCGTCTTCCATTGCATTCGTGTTGTAAAGTGCTTAGTGTCATTTGAACAGTTAAAGGTGGAAAGCTTTTGAATGTTTAAGGGGCGCCTATCCATTTTAAATGGCAATTTATAGATGCAACAGATTGTTCATCTTCCAAATGCTAGAAAAAAAATACTTTTTTGCTTCTTAATCTACCTATGTAGATTCAACTCATGAATTCTGTTACCAAAAGGGTCAATAAAATCTTCATAAAATTAATACATATACATGATTAAGCTGTGGAAAATGAAGCTATTCTTTTAAATAAATCATTTTTATGCTGAAAATCCATAATCTCCGGTAAAGTAACCCGTAATAGTTCGTCAATCATTCGAAACGGATTAGAAATGATGAGATTTTACAAATCAATTTACAAAAATATGCTGATATCATTTAGTTGAAACACTAATATTAATTGATTATATAGAAACGCTAATAATATTTTATGATAAATTTTCAGATTACACTGAATAAGTACAAATTGCTATTTATTAAGCTGAAAATATATATCTAAAGCGACAATTTTAGATAATTAAAAAGACAAAGCAATTTTAACAGGAAAACACACCCATGATGGTAAAAAAACGTGTGTTGAAAGGAATAATGTAAGAATGAAAGGCTTCCGAAATAGAAGATTTTTACGTTACGTTGTTTGGTCGCAACAAGAGTCAAAAAAGGCCGGGGTTTGATCGGTCGAGAACGCGTTTTAAAAGCGATGTTGTTTCGAAAACCTGGAAAAAAGTGATATGGGAAGAGATGTAACAGCGCATGACAATGAAACTCTGGTTCGCAATTAAATTTTATGAAAAGATAAGGGTCACGATGCGTTGAGAACTGCTTGGTCGGTATTTTTTCCGGGAGATTTTACCGGGACTAAGGTATATAACAAGCACACTTAGTCCTTTCGTACTATAATAACTGACGTCACAGAAGCAAATTGGCTCAATTCGTTATGCATAAAAATCCAAACTCCATGTTACATGGTGACATAGAAGTGAACGGAGTTATTTTTATGACCTAAATATAAAAATTTATATTTCTCGGGATTCCTTCCACGCTTTGCAATAGACTAATAGGCTATCACAACTCTGGATCTAACAGTAAAAAAAATCAGCCCTCTAAATTTCAGTGGAGAACAGCAACCTACCCATTATTAATCTTAAAAAGATGCATTTCGAATGTAGTTGGTTGAAATTGTAAATGTTTGCACTGTGGAGTTTATTCCACAAAAAATGACTGCTAAAGCACAGTACTACATTAATGATAGAAGAAAAATGACCTCCTTAAGAAACATAATTCATGAGTGGAATGAAAAACGGTTAATTAAACGAAAACAATATTTTTTAACCATTTGAAAGATGTCAAATCTAATGTATGTAGTGCACTGCCATTTAAAATGGATAGGCGTTCCTTATCAGTCAAAGCCGAATACTTTAATCCGTGGAATATTTCCAAATACTTTCTTTAAGTCATTTAACTTGTATGAAATTCACAGCCTTGTGTGATATTCAATCGAAATAATTCGATCCAATTAAGGATTCCCCGCTATCACAGCAGATGTCCGAAACTAGTTATACTACCATTGTTAACCCGTAATTTCTAAGTCAGGCCGTGTATTATTAGGAATAAGTGGTATGGATATAATAAGTGGATATTTATCTTAGGTAGGTACTTATTTTTTAGTGTTGGAATGTTGTTTAAGATTAAATTATAAAACCCTCCTCTTAAACCCATATTTTATCGATTTAAATTAAATAAAGATGTTATCCGAGACTTGCGTTTGCTGACAATATACCGAGTAAATACGTCTGGATGATTTATTTTTGTGCACATGACACCAAATTTGATTATATTAAAACCAATTTAAACGAACAAAATTGTCACAATCAAATTTAAAGCATTAGGAATTACTCATCATAGAGAAGTTTGTAAAATCGTAAGTTAGGAATTTCACGCGCCTGAAATGGGTTTTCAAACCAAATGGCTAAACTTCACGCCGAGGTTTCGCTAAATGACTAAGCCATTCATGGTTCTTCTTCCACTTCAATCTTTTGGAGGCCAGACAGTTCAAAGGCCAGTTCAAGAGAGTAGTTTTTCATTGTGAATTGCACACATTTCTCCAAAACGGGTAACACTCGTTGCATAGGTTTTCTTCCCGTGGAAATTTAAGCGTATCACTCCCGTAAAAGTTTTTATTAAGCATTGATGCTTTAGGATTGAAGATAATCTCTAAGTAAAGCAAATTTACTAAAAAATGCAAAAATTTGCATTTTATAATCAAACCAGGATATCATTTTTAAGCAAGTCTTTTTTACTAACAATACCATAAGAGAAAATGGTTTTATTTATTTATTTATACTCACAACCCCGAAAAAAGCACAACAAAGGCCGTTCACATCGGGTGTTTTAACATTAACAGTAGACGAACACGCACACCCATGTCCTGGGCAGATAATATTCTGCCCAGGTGGGACACAAACCCGCGAAGTTAGCAGGCGAGGACTGTATCCCACCGCCACCGGGGCCGACGATCATTTATCATCAATGTAGTCAATAATTTAGTCAACGGTTTAAATTATTACACTCAGATAAAGTCTTAATGACAAAAATAATCTTTGCCAAAATATACCTGTTTTACAATATTACTAACAACTCACTAAAGATGACCTCCCGACCTCTTAGGTGGACAATAGTTTCATACAAACTCTAAAAAACTAGCCATTCTATTCGTTCTTAACGTCATTCGATTATTTTTATGCGTGTACAAACGAATCTTGTGATTGTATTGGCAGGGACTCCAGGGAACCCAGATCCATCGATATGAAGCTGTGTGCTTTAGCCTTGTAAATTACCAAAGATAATTGTAGGGTAAGAGTTTATCCTACATCTATAGGGTAAATGTAAGTAAAGCTTTAAGCCTCAATCACAGAGAAAAAAAGAGTATTTGTCAACAGATTTAAGTTTCTCCTGGTGAATAATATTAATAAACTCTTCTCGGGCTCTGCACCAGGTGATTGGCTTCATGTTTGCCGACGTTTCGGAAAACGACTTGTTTTCCATTTTCAAGGCGAGTTACTCTGTCGTTGTTGTTGGCATTTTCAAGGCGAGTTACTCTGTCCGTGTCAGTTGTAAACAATCTGACACGGACAGAGTAACACGCCTTGAAAATGAAAAACAAGTCGTCTTCCGAAACGTCGGCAAACATGAAGCCAATCACCTGGTGCAGAGCCCGAGAAGAGTTTATTAATAGTATTTGTCAAGTTATCAAATGCCAAGTTTATGTCAAATCTCAAGTATATGAGGAAACACGCTCCGAAAAGTTGAACAAAATATAAACAGAATCAAATCCTTAGTGTATCGGAAACAGTATTTGCCTCAATGCTGTGGCTCTTAAGTGAATCTCAGAGTAAAGATTATTCACTAAAAACTAAAAATTTTAGTTGTCATCATCAACACACGGTAACATTTTTGAGTAAATGTCGCGGTTCAACTTAAAATTCCTTAACATAAAATGCTTTCATCACATTTATAAATAGTTAATTCATTTGAGTTCAGACAGACAGCAAGAGAAGTCAGTCGATATTTTTAATAACGAACCGCATCTGAAAAATACTACTGAAGTATATCTATACTTCTGAACGAAAAATTTTTTCTTTCACTTTTTATACGCACTATCTCAATATTAGAAATGAAATCTTTTAAAATGTTTGGACCACAAAGAGGTAAAAGGTAAGAAACACGGGGATAAATTGTTATTTTTCATCATCGGATGATTCAGTCATATCTGAATGAGCGTATGGTTAGTCAACCTCAACCAAGTGTGCAAATTGGAATTATTCATGGACATAATTGAATGGAGAAATCCCGATGGTCAACTTAAGTAAAAAGAGGTCTTTGAAGACACGGTTGGACTGAGCTTATGTTACGATATTTATTACGCTCGAAGTCAGCCTCCGCTTAAGGTCTGCATTTGCCAGAGAATTCTGCCGTTCGGTTCAGTCGCAATAGCAAGCTACTTGGTCTTGCCGCGTGCGAATTTGCATGAGAATGGTTCCGTTGAAAGGTCCCTCGGCAACTGCATTCCCGCCGATCTATTGAAATTCAGTGGCGGCTGACCGCAGAAACTGGACGAATCCGCTAGACGCTTCAGCAAAACCAGACACAGAGATCACGGATTTTAGCATTTGAATTTCAGCTGCCAAGCTCAACTACGACCGCCATGAGTAGGACAGGCATAAAATCCAGACCATCCGTGGTAGCTCCGGCAGCACCGTGTGCACTCAGCTAGAGATTGCAAAATTACTACCATCTCTTCAGGCAAAGCTCTTGTGGAATATGCGTAAAGATACCAACCAAAATATTAAACAAATGGCCGGGTAATTTTATGGGTAAAATCCACAAGAATATAAATGTTTAAAAAACTTTTCCCAGACCATCCGTGGTAGCTCCGGCAGCACCGTGTGCACTCAGCTAGAGATTGCAAAATTACTACCATCTCTTCAGGCAAAGCTCTTGTGGAATATGCGTAAAGATACCAACCAAAATATTAAACAAATGGCTGGGTAATTTTATGGGTAAAATCCACGAGGATATAAATGTTTAAAAATCTTTTCCCAGCATTGATATACTATAGAAGATACATAGATGAAATACGTCCCGGCTACTTCGCATCGATATTGTTCACTTTAATTGAAATATTTCATTTGCTGGGTAATATCATTTTTATTAAGCAAATTGTTAAAATATGATAGTCTGAGGTAATCAGGAAAAGAGTTTGCGATGAACAACGCCCGAGAATTCACAAGGCCGTTTTAATAAAGAGAAAACCATTCGTTATCAGAGGGTATAAAATGAACGATACATGACAGCAGCAGAAAGCAACTCGTTTCCTTAACCCTAGAACGGTAACTTCATTTTATTTACCAATTCCGGTATCGAGAGGTGAAAATACACCTCAATCTTCTAAATTCCATCTCTCGGGTATATGATATTGTTATGGGTCTTATAGGGTCTCATTTTCTTCGTTTTTTTAATAGAAAGTCTCCTGAGATAGAAACATTTTTGAGTAGGGTCCAATAAAAAGGGCAAAAATTAGTAGAAAAAAAAATGAAAACGTAAGCTGTTTTCTTGCGGAGGGCAATTCAAATTCATGTTGGGTTTTTTTTTCGCCCCGTTACAGTTCTAGGGTTATATGTATCCGGTTGTATAGCAACAGATTAAACCTACGTTATGTACATTGAAAATATATCGACGACGCTCGAATTAGGTGCCTTTTAAACACCAGCGGATTGCAAACAATCAAGGATAATATACTGAACTTCATAGATTTAATCTTGAAAAATTTTTAAATCAAGATCAAAGACTAGACAGAGGAGTAATAACTTAGTGAGAATTTATTTTCGAGAGCTATGAGCTACATTACGTTATCACCATTAAAATACCCCAGTAACAGTACTTTAAAGGATAAACTGTGATAAACCGTGTACAGAAGTCCTATAGAATTCCAGGTATTTAAGAGTACTTATTGATGGAATACTACAAATTATAAGGTTTTATACCCAAAAATATAAAGCTGTGATCATGATTATGTATAGTAAAATAGGGTAAAAAAATAATAAAGTTTTCAGAAATAATTGAGAAAAACCTAACGCTAATTTAACAGTATAAGTGCAGTGATAAATTCCAGAATCGTTGCAATAACTTCGGAATGATAACTTGCTGATTCACATGTTAACTTCGTAATTTTTTCACAAAATATCTACGAGATTTTGATCGGTTTCATCGCCTTTGGAATCTTTTGGGAATGAATATGTTGTAAAAATTACATATTTATTTAAATTTTTAAGTTATCAAGCATTTTCTTTATAAATCCGAGGAATTCAAACGATAATTTAGTGATGAGGCACATTGATTGATGGTCAGATTATAGTTTGAAATGTTTCCCCTCTAAAGCATCGCCCAGGCTTTCATACGTACATTAAGGCGTGGATAAAATGCTTCTGATCGGAAATAAAAGAAAAAATCAGGAAACAAGTGATTCTGAGATCGGCTCCGTCGTCAAGACGCTGAGCTGTAAAAAAATATTTGAGGATTCCCGGTCATCGAACCGAGAAAAAGAGACAGCGCGGGAGACAACGAGCCGTAGATGGTAGCGTATATATGTATTTCCCTCGGTGAAGCGTACTCCAGAGCACAGCACTTGGTCCCCGTCCGTTCCGACGGTGACAAAGAAGGAAAGAGCGGGGAATGCCCAACTCATTGCCGGAAGCCGAGTCAAAAAGCGGCGTAAAAAATAACGATAAACCTCGCACGGAGTAGTTTTCGGGAGAAAATAAACGATTCTCAATATTTCCCGATATGAAGCAGAAAGAGAATACGGACGGGGTGAATGGGACGAACCTCTTGCGTTTCAAGTGAGGATCCTTTAGCGAAAAGGAGGAGCATTCGAATCTCTGAAAGCCATTCTGGTAAGTCCTCTCCTTCTTATTCTCTTTGTCGCACGGAGAAAAATCGGCTAGGTTCAAGTTGCGAGCAAGAGAAGGTAAACAACCCACAAAAAAAAGCATCAGAAGTTTACAGCGCGTTTGGGAAGTGTGTCTCCGTCTACAGTTTGAAAAAGTTCGAGCGACGCATGAAAGAGTTTTCTTTTTTTTAAGAGCAAACCGAATCCGCAGGTGTTGTTGCTGGGGAAGAGCAGAGGAAAGGTGAGAAAGGATCAATATTTTACGTTTCTAGGATTGGAAAACTCGCCTCGCCACAGCTTTAAGGAAGTTTTGGATGACCAAGACGGCAACAGAAAGACACATGACGAAAGCCCTCTGCGGATAAAGGCAAAGTTCCTAGAACAAGAAATATGGTGAAGAAGTACAACCTTGTACTACGCTCACAACTCTTTAAAGGCCGTTTTACACGGGGCACGAAATTGCACAACTTAACACTGCATCAATTCTGCAATCTGCCGTGCAATAATTATTGCGAAAACGAATGCGTGACTGCTTTACACGGTGGTCGAAGGCAAGCATTCATTCGTGAATTCCAGTCGTCTGATAAGTACGCTAAGAGCGAGTGTTTTGTTCAAACAGGAGAGATACGATATTCTGCCCGCGACGTTGTTGACATTCGATGAAAAATAAGGTTGTGGTGATTGTGGGATTCTGTGATATTGACACTGAGTCATTCTCTCTCTCTCTCTGTGAGAAAAATAATGGATCAGGAGGAGGCTACATTGATTGCTGCAGAGCTAGCAGTAGTGGGAATTATGATCGGGGCCGCAGGGCTCATAGAAAGGCGTAACCGCAGGAGAAGAGCCAGAAGAGCACTTTGGATGCGGGAGTAGATCCGTATTCGAGAGGAGGGAACGAGCATTCTTAATATGGTCCAACAGGAGCTAGCTGTAGAAGACAGGAATGCTTACCGCAATTTTATGCGGATGACAGAGGAACAATTTAACGAGCTATTAAATATCTATCTAAATAAATAACAATATAAGTAACTGTAAATATCCTCCCACACAAAGAATAACTGTAAACACCCATCGCTCAGGTTATCGAACCTTTTCGTCAGTCAAATTCCCGTGAACTTGGATGTCGTTACTTCTGCAACCGCTAGATGGAGTGCTATTCGTACAAATTGCAAGGATGCGACCACCAAATTAGATCAGGGGCTATTCTGACGTCTCGCATTCATGCATTCGTGCATGCGTTCTTGAATTTCACCGCTTTACACGGTGCATTTTGAAATTCACGATTGCACATACATTAGCTTTTGCAATTACGTGCCCCGTGTAAAACGGCCTTAAGAGAAGATTGTAACTCATGTTATTGTTGCGTCAAAGATGCAAGTGTATTTAAAAGTTTAGAATGGGATTACGACCGACGCAAAGTGGTCTGAGAGCCCACTTCCGCGATCAAAAATCGATTTTGTGAAAAAGTTAAATTTATGTCGTATATGTTCTTGTGGTGAAGATGAAATCAATTCCTTACAATCCAAATGAAATTTCATCCTTTTATGACCCATGTCCGACTAGTACAGACGGAATTCTGGGAGACCAGCGCCACCGCTTGAAAATCATTTTCTCGCGCTCGAAAAGGAAGCCACATATAACTCGACCTAGACATTTCGACTCCAAAAAATTACATAATTCACTCATTTTGAAACGTATAATACATTTATAAACTGCCAAATCGTTTTTTAGTGTCGTTTCGAAGTGATACGGCGAGATATCCTTAAATAGTGCCACGCCACAGACATTTTCGGCATCAATTAAGTGTTTTAAAAAATCTTGCATTATCTTGTGTAGAGACAATAAGCTCGGACTAGTGAAATTCTTTGTCTAATTAAAGGAATAAGAGTTATAGGCATTTAGTGCCATTTTTTGAGGTATTGGCACTTTTATCCTGAAGGGCGGGCAGCGGTACTGCCGCTAGTTGCTCATTTTCGCGCTCCATCTCAGCAGTCCGTGCTGAGAAATATCGATCTGTTAACATTATCAAAGAGGTTAAGTGGCTAAAAGTGAAATTAATTCATAATAATATACCCTACATGCAATAATGCATATCATTCGACATAATACATTGTATAACTTTTACTTTTAAAGACTAGGTGTAGTTGAAAATCGATGCAGGTGAAATGGTGACGTGTATTACGGGAGTTTTTGAGTGGAGCTCAGTTTTTATAGTGGAAAGACGAGTACTTGTAACTATATGTTCGGCAATGTATCTCTCTTATTTCATCGCTTCTGTCGGATCTAAAGATGTAGTGAGGCGTCGTGAAAATATTCTGTGTGTTGCTTGGAAACACATCAGTTCTGAATTTTTCAAGTTAACTAAGCCTAGCGTGTAGCCCCCGAGTCTCTGACGTGATGTAAACGGAAGAAGGCATTCAGTTTTCAGTCTATATTAAAATATGGTCAATAATTAGCGATGAAATTCCCGTCAATCGTAATTAATTCCTTTTTGATGGGATGACGACTGAAAAATGAATGCCTTCTTCCGTTTACTTCACGTCAGAGTCTGGGAGGCTACACGCTAGGCTGAGTTAACTTGAGATATTCAGAACTGTTTTGTTTCCGAGCGACAAAGAAAATATACCATGATGCCTCACTACAGCTCTAGGTCTGAAAGAATAATAAGAGAGATACATTGCCAAACTAATAGGTACAAAAACTCATTCTTTCCGCGCACAATAAAAACTGAGCTCCACTAAATACACTCCCATAACATGCGTCACTATTCCCCCACACAAAACCTTAATGAATATACAAAAAGGAATGAATTACGATTGACGGGAATATCAGCTAATTATTGACAATTTTTTAATATACAAATTTCTTAATGGTGCAACTTACCTCTTTATTTTCACAATTTACAATCAGAATGCAAATTAGCCGCAAGAAATATTAACAAAATCGCTTTATATTTGTTAGATTTAGCTCTCTAAGTGCGGCGGACCGATATATTGGCTTTTGTATCTCGGGCGAAAAGTACGGTGGGCCGATATATTGGCTCATGCACAAATAATGTTCAACTTAAGTAAACTAATTACAAGTATTTGCTAGATGATGTAAAATTATTTTATAATTATTACCTATTTAAATTTATACACAAAAAAGTGCATATGGATATTATAACTTCACAACATGTATTATCCTGAAATGATACATTTCATTAAAATACCTTCCGCATTCCTCGCTGGTACTATAGAAAAGAGTTAGCAGTAAGAGGGTTAATATTCCTCCTATTACATACATGTTTACTTTTAAGGATCTGAAATTATTTTATTTGAAGAGTAAATTATTTGATTTGAGTGGACGTTTTCCCGAGGTTTCTAGAAGCTACCATACGTTTAATTTAGGAAGGAAGCTTAATGCGCGGCTTCCAAAACCATATCTCACGTTGTGTAAGAGATCCTTTGTATATTTTATCGCTTAAGTATTTAACGCCTCACCTGAATCCATAAAAGTTTGAAAAACAAGAAGAAATATTGTTAGGCCCATCTCAGAGTATTTGTTGTCTAAATTGTGGCTGTTAACTTTGTAATTCTTAGCAATCAGGCCATGACCTTGGTTGCGTATTCTCCTCGGGTCTTTTTCTCAAAGGCAAGTCTTGATTAGTGTAACTAATTGCCGAAGTTTTCAAAGCATATAAAAGCTCTTACCCACAAGAGCATTTGTTGACTCATTGTAATAAAATCAGTTGAGTTATCATATCTTCCTTATAATAAAATATAGAGATATGATTTTTGCTACAATGAATTGACAAACAAATTTACTAACAGAAGAGTTTTCTTACACATTTTTGATATCTCAGGAATTAGGAATGCTATTGTATATTATTTGTTTCTGAGGAATTAAATTTCGAGAAATAATCGAGAGCCATCTGGAAAATAAGATACCGTTAGCATTGGTGATAGCAGAACAGGAACAGTACATATCGTATGCGCCACTGTGAAATGTTTCAAATCTCCTCAATTGATATTAGTCATTGAAATTGGGTGTTTTCCCTGTGACTGTAGAATATTTCTAAAATAAGTATGCGTTGCCATTGCTCGATAAATAAGGAGTTGCGACCCCATGTTCCTGTGAAAAAAAATGCTTAAAATCACCTACCTATATCCTACAGAAGTTTCGAACTTCCCTCCTGAAACACACTATATATAATATTTTTAAAGTATATTTTTTCAATGCCAGCAATGAATTTCATTTATGGATGGCAGTCTCCACACATGGTTGTGCCCTCTGAGACTACCTTAAGCCCTATTTCTACACAATATTGTACCAAAACTGATGAATGATAAATTATTCTTATTCTTCTGTTCATTATTCTTCAAGAGGGTAAACTACGTTTTAATGTAAAATTAGAAAGTCAGATGGTAAGTCTAAGAATAAACTTTTGCGCGAATATTGAAAGAAGAATCTCCTATTACTAGCTCCCGTTGAGGGAGAGTAACGAAAAACCTAGACTTTAACAATATTGGTCCATCGGCCGTTGACGGCGCCGTCAGTGCCCGGGCGATCGTTAACGTTTTACTGCATCCAACTCTCCCAGCTTCGCGTACGTCACCGTCAGTTTACATGATAGAAAACGTCAATAATACTCCACCACTAACTTAATATGTTGAAAGCTCATTTAAATATTAGAAGCACTGCAATTTCATTGGCGAAAACATATTCTTATAATCTATTGATTTTTCTCGACACAGAAAAAGCAACTGACTAGTCTAAAAGTATACTTACCTAAAAAATTTTAAACAACATTGCAACGCAATTTTTATTCCATCAATCTCATGTCAGTAAATGAAAAGGCCACTGAAACAAAACGATGGTAAATAATAGGAAATCCTAAGCTAGAATAAATTACAAAATGATACTTAAAAACTCATATCCATATTAGTTAGAGAACACTAGGTCCATCTCGGTTAATACTCGACTTTTTCATTTCAGACCTGCCTGTTATCAGGGTTTGAGAGAAAAAAAAATATTTCGCTCTTTTGCCGTCAAGAAACATAGGTATACCAGCCTTAGCATATTAATTGTAGCTTATTAAAACTTAGTGTAAATAATTAATTTCATTTCAGTTTCATTCAATTTCCTTTTTCCTCCTTTTTCCTTTTTCCTTTCTTTCTTTTTTTCTTTCCTTTTTCAAAGAACCACGGAACTAACCGCGCAGTTACTTCAACGAAGTCACTCGCTAGTGATCACACAATTGTGTGAAATTCACAGGGGAAAAATTATTCGCCTGGACTGGGAATCGATCCCTGATCCCTCAATTTCGCGCCGAGTGCTCTAACCAGTTAATCTACCCAGGCGTCCTCTCCCAGGCGTCCACATTCCCAGTCCAAGCAAATGATTTTTCCACTGTGAATTTCACACACTCGTGTGATCACTAGCGGGTTACTCCGTTGAAGTAAATGCGCGGCTAGTTCCATGGTTCTTCGAAAATGTTCGAAGTAAACACCTTCGTGTTTAAAGTTGGGCTTTACCCCATGGACTGTGGTGCTTAGCGCTCGCATACGGGTACCTGTGGCATCGTATGCACGGTACCTGTGAGGACAATTTATTCCTTGAGATTAATTGGCTGGAGCCCTCGACGCGAAATGAGGGATCTGGGTTCGATTCCCAGTCCGAGCGAATGATTTTTCCACTGCGAATTTCACACAATTTAAGGACAGGAGTTTCCACAGTCGAATTTTCATCCTGCGGTCAGGAATATTTTTTCGCAATGTAACTAATCTTATTTACACTGGTTTTCGTTAACGACGATGAATCCGATTAGCAATATTTCAATAATCAGGAAATTTGCATCGTTCAAACCACAAGAGAAATTACGGTAATGGGCAGACAAATCTGTAATTAAAGCTCGATAAAGTTACTTTAACAATATAATTTATGGGCGTAAAATAATCAAGCAATCTCCAACGTATGCTGCAGTCAGTGTTTTTTCGAATGTCGTTACGTACACAGGTTTCATCAATCACAATGATACCTTCCATTTGAGTGGAAAAAATACAACCGTTTTCCCATTGTTAAATTGGGCTATTGAAGTAAATACACCAAGGTTTGATAATAGTTTTGTCATTAATTAATTTTTAGTTAATAAACAGTTAATAAAGTCAATCTGTCAAAGTGTAAAAAGCTTTTTAGTAAATTTAACTGTAAATTAATAACCCTAATAGTCTCCATTTTATTATTTCGTCAACTTTGATTAAATTTCCTCAAATATGCGCGATGTAATATTACTGGTGATTGGCAGAGAATAAACCTTTCATGAACAATTATAACGTAGATAATATATAATTTAGTTATAAATCTACGCATAACATTTAACTTTGATAAATGTCCCATAAGTAATGGGGAGAACTATTCCAAACTATACATGAACTGTTCCAATTATATGAGAAAAAAATGGAACCCTGAATTTTTAACCATCTGAATGTTGAGACAGGTTTTATGGTTGTATATATCGGCATCCTCCATTTAGTTGGTGGGAATGGGAAATTCCATTTTTCCAAATTTTTAGTGGAACAGCTACAAATGTCAACTCACAAAAAAAGTTATGATTTATTTGAAAAACTAAACCGGCATTCCCCTACAGCCGTTTCGTTGTGACGCCGATTTAATTTATGCGAGGACTCTAAAAGTAAAACTTGACCCAGTTTATGACGTTTCTGGCAGAGCGACTTCCAGGAACAATTTTGATCTACCGGCATTTGTGAATCGTTTAAGCCATTGTTTTAAACACTTTTCCCAACGATTTCAAATTTTCAATTTTCCAGTCGGAGAGAGATCAAACCAATGTCCATGAAATTATTCCGTGATTTTTCTTTTCATTTTTATCGCTAAGCTTTCATGAAATTCGAAACAAAAACCTCCCAGTTTCACTTTAATCTGCCTCGTATTTACTTTTCATGTGAATTGCTGACCACAAATCCTGAATCAAGGATCCTATATTGACACGGAGCTCACACAAGTTGACCCCGGAAAATGATCGCGATTTGAAAAACATGGCGAGCTCCAATTGCACATTTTGGAATCAAATTAAATTGTGTTGTAGCATTAAACATTGATTCACCATATGACACCCTTGGATCAACCTAAATGCCTTTTAGGACACTCAACCCAAACTAAAAAAATTAGTAAAGATTTGAATGAAGTGGGTTATGACGGAATGCTCAGT
This sequence comes from Ceriagrion tenellum, assembly GCA_963169105.1. Taxonomy (NCBI): domain Eukaryota; kingdom Metazoa; phylum Arthropoda; class Insecta; order Odonata; family Coenagrionidae; genus Ceriagrion; species Ceriagrion tenellum. Next base: position 90,034,759 of record OY720643.1, read on the forward strand.
CTCCTGTCATTCTGTCATTCAATTTCCAAAGAGTAATTTAATTTTCAAGACACAAATTGAATTTAAAGAAAGAAATAGCATATACTATTCTGCTACTGATTGGTAGTAGAAAGAGTTAGATCCCGCGAATTTCCGCTTTTTCACATTATTGACATTTCGCGGTGACTCGCATAAATTTAGGTGATTCAAATTATTCCCAGTAAACATTCCTGATGCGAACATTTCTAGATACTTCACTCTTTCGCATTGCTTCTGAGGGCTTTGCCTATGAGAACACCGACAGATCAATCAATTAAATAAAGTCAGAAGAAAGTATTCTGGTGAAAATGTCGGTAAACTTAAAAGAAGGTTCAATCTTTTACCAAATTTTTTGAACAAAGTAGTCTCTACTCTAATAGATATGTTTGTGTTTTTACCATTTTTATCTTTTAATATTAGCATTTTCTTATTATTTCTGTCAAAAAATAATCTATCAAAAACTAACTATCCCTTGCCTTTTACTTGTTGTATCTGTTATATGTTATTTTCTGTGTGCATAATCCTACCGAAAGAAATAACACTCAAAGATTTCAAAAACAAGTAATTCTAAAACATCCTTCCATATTCCTCAAAGTACAAATTTTAAACTATAAACAAGAAATGTGAAGTTTCCTGCTATTTGTTCCCGAACGTCAAAAAATTAGTTTCTTCGTCAACCATTGATGCATTTGATGATTTGATTAGATTGATGATTTTGTGATAAATGTCCGATCACAAAACGGAGACCCAGAATGAACCACGTTTCGTCATATATACTATGGAGTTTGAACTTAAAGCAATAAATATACAAATTAGGGTAGATTTTCATTGCAAAGAGCAGTAAAAAATGAGAACAATACCTTTTTTCTAGCTTTGACTGAGTTTCGTCTGTTTTTCAAACCAAATCTTGTGATTGAAATGTAACCTACCACATGATGGCTTAAAGCTCAGAAGTTTGGTCCAAATACCCACTTCCGGTGACAATATAAGCAGCACGCTTCGTTAAAAACTGCTACGAACGAACATATAGTGGCTCACAACTTTTAGAGGGATAAAAGTGGGAGCCCCTAGAGACTCGGAGGCTACACGCTTAGCCCAGCTTGCTTGAGAAATTCAGAACTAGTATGCTTCAGAGCGACACAGGGAATGCTGATGAAGTCTTCTCGGGTTTTCCACCGGGTCAGGTCGTTGTGGGCCGACGTTTCAATAGCTTCCACCGCCATCGTCCTCAGGGCATGTCAGTATCAAGATTTATCAATAATAATCGAAAATTTCATAATATTTGACGACACTAAACTACTTAGCCGATCCAACGGATACTGGGAACGACTGACGAAGGAAGCCATAGAGATCCGGATGGAGAAGAAAAACTTTAACCGGGACACGGGCTACGCTGTAAGCGAGGCTTGGAACCCAGCCTTTCGCAGAATAAAGACGGAGAGAAAGAAGATAAGCGCTAGCCAATCAGAGCCGACCTGACCTTTTTGGCGCGAAAACGCCCAGGCATATAAGGAGGCCGCACTGCTTATTATTCATTGTCCTAGTGTTAGTTTGCACTCTGTGTTTCGCAACAAGTAAATTTGTTGCCTGCATCTCCTACAATTTAAGGCTGCAATATATAGCCGCAAAACTTTTAGTTTTAAGTTTCTTATTCTCGCAAACAACACGACACTTATACATATACACGACACTTAAGCGCTGCATGTCATTGGACCGGTAGGGGTGAGTCTCGCACTCACCGGAACTGTTTTCTCATCTTGCGCCTTCGGCTCGAGATCGATCGAGTCAACTCGACTCGATCGAGACTCACATGCCCTGAGGACGATGGCGGTGGTAGCTATCGAAACGTCGGCCCACAACGACCTGACCCGGTGGAAAACCCGAGAAGACTTCATCAATATAATACGCCGGGAAAGAACTAAATCATATTTTAGACACAGGGAACATTATCATGACTCCAAACTACATCTCTAGGTCTGACTAAAGAAATAAAATAAGAGAGACACATTGCCGAATAGATCCTAACGTTCAAATTTCTGACATATCGTTCCGATTTCCCTCCTATACATGATCCACCTTAAGGGGGCTCACTACTTCTCAGATTCTCCTCGACTGGCTTCTCCCCTCCGAGACCTGAGTGGAATGGGAAAGTCCTAATCTTCTTGTCGAGGGGGGGAGTAGTTAGAGGAGGGGGTGACGGCAGAGGAGGTGGGGACAGTCGGCCATATGCCGTGACTAGATCGCGAAAAAACACGAAACATGCGTTAGCATTTTAAAGTCTGAGGCCTTATAGTGACAAGCAAAATAAAGTAGATGACACCAAATTAAATACCAAAGACCATTATGTGATCTTACTACGTGATATGTTTCTTTTAGTGAATAAAAAGGGCGATGAAGAGGTCTGAAAAATGACTGAAAAAGGTCACTGAAAACACTAATTATCATTAATATGTCTAGTGAAATGAACAATGTATCTCAATGAAAGCTCAGATACATTCTTTCCTAACAAAAATGTGAAAACTTAAACTTCCTACACAAAAAAATAATAGGGTGACAATTAAAATAAAAGTGGTCTGCAGAGGCGATTTTAGCTGAGGTAGTGAGCCCCCTTAAGATCCCTCTGAAATTTCTCATTTCGCCTCCCTCTCCTTATTTCATCCAGATTTCTTATTCTCTATCTTCTTATTCCATGCGCCTCCAGTGTTCTCCTCTCTCCAATATAGCCTTCTTTAACACTCCATCTCTTCACAAAACATCCTCAACCCACCGTTTCTGCCTCCTCCGAACTTGCGCCACTAGCTTCCTTTCCTCTCTTACCATACCTAATATCCGCTCAAACCAATTCATTAAAAACTGCTACGAGCAAACATATAGTGCCTCACAACTTAAGATGGATTAAGGTGGGAGCCCCTAGAAACTCGGAGGCTACACAATAGGCTTAAGATGTTGAGAAATTCAGAACTGGCGTGTTTCAGTGTTACTCTGTTACTGTAGGTCTCATAGAAGCCATAAAATAAGAGAGATACATTGCCGAACAGATAGGTACAAAAACTCGTTCTTTCCGCGAACAATAAGCGACCACAATAAAAACTCCACTCCACTACACACTCTCACAATGCACGTCACCATTTCACCTCCCAAAACCTTACATCTTTACACAGCTGATGACCTAACACCCCCTACCACACGCCCATGCGGCGACTCGCAGAGATTTATGTACATGTAGATGTTAGATGAATCAGAGCTGAGAATAAATGGTAGACATTGAGAGACTTCTAAATATTAACTCAGGATCCTAGTTCGCGACAAAATGCCAGTTCACCCGCGAAGACTTAAGGTCAAAGAAAAGCTGTCATGCTAGAAATTTAAAACAAATAACAGAAAATACTCCCCAACCCAACTGGTAGTTTTTCTTTCACTTAAATATACCTCATGCTACATACATATTCTTAAAATCTTATTCTAAAAATACCTTGCGCTACATATATATTCTTCACGCCTTGCCAACCTCTTTGTGCTATTAAATCGCTGCCTACAAACGCGTAAATTCACGTCGCTTCACTTCGTTGGGAACCAGGTCACTGCGAAAAGGAGCCCCAAACGAACTTAGACTCGTGTTTAAAAGGTTTTACGAAGCATGTGATTCTCATTGTTTACAAATGACGGCATGCGCAAAACATATTGTGCACATTTGCACTTGGTTTAACTTCTGTCACACTTTCCACTCGATCGAATGACAGGAAACGCCAAGGTGCGGAGATAACAGAAATGAAAAATTAGTCCAGAAGCTGAATTTACTCAGAAAATATATATATGCTCCGTTTGACAACTCCAATTGTTGTCCAATTTTTACTGGAAGAGAAACGGGTCGTTTAGTAAACTTTACTCACCACTGAACCCATGAAATGCTTTACCGTATCCAGTATTCCGTTAGATCTATTTTCAAGGTCAAGATACGGATGGAGGTACGGCCAGACATGGGCCAATTTAGGACACAGCGAGGTATCACGAACATCTGGAACTAAAATGCACGATATTTTAAAACTATGGCATATACAGAAGTTACTCAAGATATCAAGAACTTAATAAAAGCTCATAGTATGATCATGGCAAATGAAATAAGGCCAATAGCATTGCATTTTTAGACGGTTATTGAAAAATAATGCGAATATTATGACATTTTTTAAACTTAAAACCAGTTCAAGACTTTAACAAAATATGTGTTGACAAAGGGACAAAAAAACTCCCCTTAAGGAGTCACTATCCCTAGAATTCTGAATGGTGGTGAAATGGAGCCTCAAATATAATTTGAATTATGCTATTTAGGATCTGGAATGCTAGAATCAATTATTCCCTCAAACCTTATTTAAAGTGACTTTGGCCTGAACTTTACTGAAAACTTGGATATAGCATCTTTCAAGTGTGTTTCATAACCTGAGAGGGAAATAAAATATGGTTTTCAGGCTATTTATGCTGTAGTTCACCCTTGAAAGTGAAGATTTAAACATAGGCTCTTATGCATACATATATACCCATCACGCCGTTCCCTTTCGGGGTAGGCACAGTCAACATTTTCACTCATTAATTGTACACCTAACTCTGCTTCAATAATTTCTTCCATACACTGTTTCATACACGCCCTCCGGTTTTTAAAACTCCTAATATTCCTCCTCATAAGAATTTCCTCAACCACATTCAACCACAACTTTCTCGGCCTACCTCTCGCACCAGCCATTTCATTTCACTCTTATATACGTATTTCGATATTCGACTCTCATCCATTCTCTCCACATGGCCAAACCAACGAAGCACACTCCTTTCATACACGTCCATTACTGGAGCATTTAACCCTCATTCATTCATAACCCACTCATTCCTGACCCTATCCATCCTACTTTTGCCGCAAATACTCCTCAGATAACTCATACCCATGGCGTTTAGTCTACTCTTATGTTTATCCTGACATACCCATGTTTCACTGCCATACAACAAAGTGGGAAGAAGTACACTTTTGTACACGGAAATTTTTGCTTCCTTAGACAGGCACTCATTCCTTGATATGCTCCACATGCTACCTACTACTTTCCTTTCAGCATTTGCACGTCTCTTTATCTCCTCATCTATTCTTCCATATTTCGCATCTTACCTAAGTACACAAAATCATCCGTACAACGGAACGATGATTGCATTCTTCCAATCCGCTGGAACAATAGAAACCTGTGAGCATAAATGTATAGTTCACGCAGCCTACAAATTAGTACCCACACTTCAACATTTCACTGGATATCCCATCTATGCCTGCAGCCTTCCCATTTTTCAATATTCTCACAGCCGTTGTAACCTCCTTCTCACTGATATTCTTTTCCATCATCAGATTCTCACATACCACTTTACAAGGGTCATCCTCAACGCCTGCAATATTATTGTACAATTCTTCAAAATACTTCCTCCAGCAGTCCCTGATATTGCTCTCGTCCCACATGATCTCTCCACTTTTGTTCTTTACCGCATTCATTCCCCTACCTTCACCAATCTTAGCCCTTTTTACCCACTTCCAAAACAGCTTTTTATAACCTTCAAATCACTCTGCCTTTTGTTAGCTTCATCCGCACGCATTCTTTCTTTGTTCTCTTTCACAACAATTTTGCATTCATTCTTTTTCTTTCTGCAAATCTCACATGCCTTAGTACGCTCTTCCTCAGATTTGGTAGCAATCATATTCTTGTACGCCTCTTTCTTTTCTCTTACCGCAATTTTCACTTCTTCATTCCACCAAGCATTACCTTTCATTCTTCCTACCACTCCTTTTCCACTTACACTTTCAGCACATTCCACAATCACTCTTTTTAAACACTCCCACGCATCATTTACGTTCTCGTTTCTGATATGCTCGTCTCATTCCCTCTGCTTCAACGATAGAGCATCCTCAAACATGCAACAATACGCATTCTTACCTCGCTGTCTAGCAACCTTTCCACTTTTACTCTCAACTGCTCACGCGCAACATTCTTCCTTCGCACCCACTTTCTGCCCAGATTCACTTTTTAGAGTACCAAATAGTGGTCTGTTCCACATTCAGCACCCCTCATCACTCGCGTGTCCCACACTATCACTCTCAATCTCTCACCATACACAATAAAGTCAATCATGCTATTACAATCGCCCCATTTCCAAGTATACATATGTATTCTCTTATGTTTAAACCATGTATTCGATACAAACAATCCTTTTTCCAAGAACATACTCACCAAGTTTTCACCACTATCATTCACTCGAGGGTCACCAAATGGCCGAACCACTCTCTCAGATGCATCCCGCCTCACGCCAACCCACCCATTCATGTCACCTAGTAAAATAATTCTCTCACCAGGATCACATTCATTCAAAACCTCTCTCAGTTTTTCCCAAAACTCATGTTTCACGCAGTCACTCTCTCCATCCACTGGTGCATAGCATGCCACAATCACAACTCTCCTAATACCTACTTTCATGCGAACCCAGAGCAATCTAGGGGATACTAACTCGTACTTCCTCACCAGCAACTTAGCTCTCTCATTAAGAATGAGTCCTACACCTTGACTGCCGTGTGCATTTATTCAACTCCTGACCACAATACCAGACTACTGCCATCTAATGTAACAGCATCCCGCCCCTTACGCTTAGTTTCACATGCACAAAAAACATCCATTCGTCTCACTTTCATTTCATTCAGCAACTCATGCTCCTTTCCATACACTCCTCTCACCGAAGTACCGAAAGTCCAGTTCGTTTCCAGTCCGTATCTTGATGGGCCAACCTTATTCAGCTTCCACCGCCCATCGTGGCTTCGGCTGTCCGAGGCAACATTTTGACGTTTAGCAGTAAGTTGTAATAGATTATGCAAGGTTACCAGCCATCGCAGTACCCGCACCACGTGCAGCTTTCCCTGCTAACGGTTACGTCGCTCTACCGGTCAGTTATGGCACATTTTCGCCAGTATACCACGAAAGAAACCAGTGCATAGTAATACCCTAGGCCCGCTTTCCCTATTCTGCTCAAGCTAGGATCCCTTCTGAAAGGACTACCTAGAGAGCCAGCATACTGTTGCCCGCGACCCACCACTAGGAGGTATATGCGGTGTACTGACACACCGGGAGGCTCTTATGAATCTTTAAATACAGTAAAATATCTTGAAATTACCTTAACTTCTGATATATCGTGGGGATTACACATAAATACATATGTGGTGCAGCATTAAAGAAACTAGGTTTTGTCAAACGTATAATTGGAAGGTCCTCGGATGAAAAAGTAAAAGAGAGATACTACTTCGCTCTGGTTAGGCCACACCTCGAATACGCCGCGAGCATTTGGGACCATGGTCAAATAGATTTTACCAAAAACATTAATAAAACACTAAGGAAAGCAGTGCGCTTCGTTAACAACTCCTACGAGCGTACATTTAGTGTCTCACAACAGTTAGAGGGATTAACGGGGGAGCACCTAGAAACTCGGAGGCTGCACGCTAGGCTTAGGTTGCTTGATAAATTCAGAACTGATATTTTTCAGAGCGACATAGAGAATATTATCATGACTCCTCGCTATATCTTTAGGTCTGACAGATGCGATAAAATAAGAGAGAGATACATTGCCGAATAGATAGGTACAAAAACTCGTTCTTTCCGCGAACAATAAGCGGCCACAATAAAAACTGAGCTCCACTAAACACAGTCCTATAACACGTCACCATTTCATCTCCAAAAAACTTACACCTTTACACGGCTGGTGTAAAGGTGGAAATTCCAAAAGGATTTCACTCGGCGAAAATAGAATAACTGGAGCCACAAATTATGTATCTCAAAACGACAGAACTTCCTCATAATTTTTTTACCATACTTTATTAGATCTATCTAACAATGAATTAAATTATACAAAATGTGTGTAAATTTAGCAAAGTTCTGATATTCTGAGATCATGATAGCTGTGACCAATTTATACAAGGTATAGACTGATTCGTTATACTTTATGTCGAGAAAACTCTACTCAATGCTTATATTTTTATAAAGGCGAGTTATGCTAATTTCAAACAGCCTCTAAAGCTTCAATACAAGTTTTTAATTTAATTTTCATGCATCAGCGATTTAAATTTTAAAATTTCCAACATTATTATGCATATTTCATTCTTCAGACTTAAAGAAGATACGGACAGATGTAAGGCTATAAATTCCGAAATTTTTACAGAACGCTCATTGTCATATTAATGGTAAATACTTTTTAGGGACTGTAGTTGAGCAATGGAAAAGAGGAAAATTATAAAATATATATTTTTCCACACACTGTTTTAGTACTTTTGAGCGCAAATGTTTCTTGTAAATCAAGAATTCTCAGTAATTCCGCATTTTAGATTGATTTTAAAGAAGTGAATCAAGAATATTTTCTCAAACTCCAGGGTAAAAAATATCATTAAAAGGCTCCTTTAAAATTAAACGCTATTAACGGCGTACTAAGCTTAAGGAGTTGAGAAAGAGTCACTCAGGGCAAAGACCCCGAGCAGCTTAACAGACGGTGACCCTCGCAGGTCACAGCAAAATCCTTTTATACCCTGAGCCCCTTATAGGAAGGTGGAGGAGCAAAATCATCAGACATCTCCGGGTGCAGAGATCCCTAGCCGCTCCGTATTACACTGGCGTGCTCCGCTGGATAACTTGGCCGTACTTCGTGCAAACTTGACAGCAGACTACGGCGTGACGTGAAGACACGAGCAAGTCCACAGGTGAGACTCGCTCTTGAGAACACCAGGTTCAAACTCGTGTTTATCCTAAAGTTAGATAACCAAGATAATTGCCACACTAACGACAGAAAAGGGTTTTTCCAAGACTTTTAAAAAGCTCATCGCGTCTTGCGAGAATTAAGGAAATGTATCACATATGGTGCCAGTCGCTCATCCTAGAAGATTTTCGTGAAGATTGAATATTGCTTTCATTGCTAGGAAAAGTGAAAAACCGTCAAAAAAGTCAAAAATATAATAAAATGATATTTTACTGATATACTTTTCAAAGTAAAATACGTTGCTTGGACGTATTTTTACGATGGCATTAGTTATTAGCCTATAATTGTGAGGGACATCATGTGGCACTTTCAAAAGATCATTGTAGAATTTTGGCAGGTGCTCAAACGGATACATCAAATAATTTTACTAAAGTGTCTTTGCTCATAATTTAAACTTATCAAAATATCAATGTTATTTTACTCTTCTTGGCATGGGGTTGGTTCAAAATCCATAAAATCACAAAGCAAGATATTAAACCAAAGCTTTTGAAAATTTTCTGCGGACAATTCTACTGTGGTCAAATAGAATATGTATAACTTTATCAAAGAGATAAATGTTCTCTTATTTGAACTTATTTCAAAAACAGTCGATGATGAGGTGCTTGGGCATATTTGCAACTTGATGATATGGCGCAATTTGTTTTTTTTTATAAAATTGACTTACCTGATTTTGTTTCGCCTATTGAATATCTTATCATGAAAAAATATCAAATCCAACAAAACCGAAAGCATAAGCTTTCACGAAATAACTATGTACCCCATTGCGACAGAAAACGTTCGCCTTAGTTTATATTCCTTTCTTTTAAAAAGAGGCAGGGAGCATATTTTTCGTTAGTTAGTCGCACAAACGTATTTTATCTTTTGTAAAAGTGCATTACACTAAAGTAAAAACAGAACTTTATTTTTTATACGTTAAAAAATACGATTTCTCCCAAATTACGGTGAGTGCTTTAAATTAAACATGAACTCCATGACTTCGATAGCGTTACCCCTATAAGTTACGTCATTTCCTGTAACGCCTAATAATTATGACGAGCTCTCGGTAACGAAGCAAAGTTTAAACGAAATATATACGAGTTTCGTATCATTTCTCATTTTTATCGGAAACTTAACAAAAGGATAAGTTTCTCTGATATTTATCGATATCGCAGGTGTTCCTGGCTGGCTTCCTTTAGAATAGAATAGAATAGAAAATAGTCTTTATTGTTCTGGGACTATAAGTCCCCTGGAACATATAAAAGAAATAAATACATGCCATAACACAAAAGTTTTCAAAAAACTAAGCAATTTTACATAGGTAATCAGTCATGTTTCTCTTGAACATCGAAATTGTCATAGAGGTTCTAACATTTACAGGTAAACAATTCCATAACTTGCAGGAGGAAATTAGGAAAGAGTGCTCAAATAATAAGGTATGGAATTTAGGGACTAAGAATAACTCAGTGACACGAGTTGATCTTTTTCCTGTATCTATATTACATATAAAATTTTCATACAAATAGGTGGGGTTTTTGGATTTCAGGACCTTGAACACGTATAAGCCTTTTGCAGTTTTCGGCGTTTATCCAATTTCAGCCATTTAATTTTTTCGTATTAAGGCGTGACGTGTTCATCATAGCGGATGTTGAAAACAAAACGCAGACAGGAGTTTTGAAGACGTTGCAGCTTAATGCACAGATCTGAGTTATCAACATCTGAGGAAATGTTATGAACATCTGAGAAAATGATTGAACAATAGTCAAAATATGGGAATACCAGAGTTTGAACCAGCTTCTGGCGAAGTGAAATTGGGAGCAGATGCCTGAAGTGCTTCAAATGGCACATAGTCTTATACACATTGTTAGATATAAGGTTATAGTCATAGATTAAACACAAACTCCAACCATGTGAATATTTGTGTAAATTTCTCGGGTTCGCCACCGGGTAAGAAATTCATACCCTATGAATTTCTTACCCTATGAAATTTCTTACCCTTAGAAATTCATACCCTATTAATTTCTTACCCGGTGGCGAGCCCGAGAAATTTACAAAAATATTATTCTCCGGGAAAGTGCAAAATCATACATGTGAATATTGCGATGGCGAGAATTACCGCACAGTATTTTCCCGAATGTTAATTAGCAGAACAGAATAAAAACGAAATTTTGTTGCTTTTATACATTAAAAATTCGATGAATCCAGTGCATTTCACGTTGCCAGAGTGTCATTATTTTTACTGTTTCTAATTTCCGAAACCAGACCTTCTTAAATTAACTTTGGTTTTTTTACAAAGATTCATTACAAGACATTCACACTACTTGATATCAAAAATGTATTGTGACGAATATTAGAAGTATAAAACTCGAATTATTTGTATTTGAATTAATTAGTTAATTTAAGTTAAGCAGTAGATCAATAGAAGTTAGCATGGAAAAAATATACAAACAGAGCAAGTTACCAAAGCCATGATCTGAGTAAGAAAACCTTTTCTACCATATTTACACTCTAAATAAGTGGATTGAAGGGAGTTTATACATTTTTCGTCCAATAAGAACATTATTAAATAGTATAAATTAATGTATCATTAAATTTTGCATTTGATGAGTTGGTCACTTATTTTTTACATAAAAATCAACGGTTAAGACCAATTAAAATATCTACACATGAAAAGACAATACCAAAGGACTAACGAATCTATAACACTTTCCTGGTAGCTGTCACTTTCCTGACAGTATATAGATATAATTTTAAATAGCGAAAGTAGAAACTATGTGTACCACCTTTCCGTTCAACAATCTGCAGTAATCTGACCTCTTATAAGTTATACAATAATCTTCCTGAGGAAATGGAATTCAAAAAGAACCTATTTCGTTTTACATTTTGAGCCGCCAAGTAAATCAGTCGCCACACTTACTGCCCAAATATTCATTGAAATAATGATTGGTGTACATTAAATACAAAGTTAATTTTTTGACATACCGTTCAAGCTGTGATTTTCTGATACTACGATAGTATGATCGCTAATCTTCTGCAATTCTGTTTAGTATTATTACTTGTTTTATGCAACTTGTTGGAATGTTGCTCAAAAACCATAGTCTTATGTATAGTAACGGGCTGTTTACCTTAACTTGAGAGGTTGTTGTTGGTAGATTTTTGGAAGAATACAGACTTGTATCAAAAGCATTGAGACGTGTTTTTCATTACTCGCTCCGAAATCGCACCATATCTTCACACAACTGAGGAGAATTATTACATTCTAAATTTTTTAAATTAATATCGTTGATGAATATAGTTGATATCACTAGTTAGTTTATTTCGAATAAAATAATTAGCTTAAATGGGTCCTGAACTACGTCCAATGGGAATATTTTCCTTGGAAAATATGAAATTATTAGCTTACCCGTGCGAAAACTTTGCACAGTATGCAACTTCTTCCTTCTTTCTTCCTGTTCTTCAAAATGTCAAATATTTCGCACATTATGCAGTTTCCTCCTGTTTCTTCCTTCTTTCTTCCTGTTCTTCTACCTGTTTCTTCCCATGGACAATTATATGTTATATATGTTTGTGTTAAAGATATATAACGTGAACGTCAACGGTAAACGGTCACACTGATTGCATGTAGAATGTAAACAATCTAACTAAACGATGTGTTCATAGATGGCGCCTCCTACAGTCTTTTAAGCATGTAACTATAGCCAACATATTAGTTGATTATATTTTCAACAGATGGCACTGTATCATGTTTTAATAAGAACTTTAATTTTCAATTTTTTTATAAAAACTGTTATTTTAAACCATTTGTCTATTTTTCGTCAATAGCGGGGAACAGTAGCCTTAAAATGATGCTTGAATCATTAATGTTGATGAAGAATTATGGGAGTTATGACGTTGTGACAGAAAAACATCTTTGAGAAATAAAATATATGATTATGATTATTGATAGAGTATATTTACCACAAAATGTAAATTTCGCGAATTAAGACATTCAATGAGGCCGTTAGTGAAGGATATAAGGCCATTACTCTTTCGAACAGTTTTTTTTTTGGCTTTAACCTATTTTCAAAGGAAATAAACACAAAATTTACAGTAAGAGCATAAATATCATATTGACTCATAACTATTTAGTAACACTTTGAAGAATGATATTTTTGAAGCATGCTTGCTTTTAGTGAAATCCAAAATATTTTTATATTGATAGCGGACTTTCGTAGAAGAATAGCAGGAAAATCAAAAAGAGAGAGGATTTAGGGACAATGAGAAAAGGGAAATTATGACTGCAAATAACTCCGCAGTAGATAGTAAAAATACAGCAGTTGAGAGGTTGTTGGTAAGAATAATAAACAATAAAAGAGAGAGAAACCTAAAATAATTGTAGCAGTTATGCAAAATGGGAATGCGATGAAGAGAAAGGCGTAGGAAAAGTTGCGTTGAAGGATTGTAGAAGGAAATGAAGAGATAAAGATTAAAGAGAGGACTATAGAATGACTGCGAAACAATATTGATTGATAAATTTGGAATAACGTCAAAACAGTGTCTATAAGCACATATTATTTGAAGGAAGTATAAAAAATGATGAGATTTACAGAAGAGTAAAAGAGTCAAGGACCATGTGGAACACCATACAGAAAAGAAGAACCAGATGGATCCGACACACCCTGAGACAAAATGGAATAGTGAAAAACATAATTGAAGGCCAAATGGAGGGAGAAGTCCCAAAAATAAGACCCATGAATAAGTTTATGGACCAAATAAAGAAGACAAGGTGCTACAGGAGGATGCTGAAGATTAAATGGACGGACAAAATTAGAAATGATGACGGGTATAGAAGAGTAGAAGAGGAAAGGACCATGTGGAATACCATACAAAAAAGAAGAACTAGATGGATTGGACACACCCTGAGACACAATGGGTTTGTGAAGAACATAATTAAAGGTAAAATAGAGGGAAAAAACCCCAGAGTAAGACCCAGAAATAACCTTATGGACTAAGTAAAGAAGAAAGAACTTTGAAAAAGATGCCAGAACTGCTGCAGTCAACCAATCTTAAGTTTGAACCACGACCAATGAATGAAGCACGTATGTGTCAGGGATACTTAAAAGAAATTTTCCTCTAACAGCTGAGACAGGTGCCTTGCAGGCATATACCTACCTAATACCTAATCAGATATCAAATGTGCTCTTTGAATTTTTTACTGCCATTCAGCAAATAATCAGCGCAACTCCTTATAAAATTAAAAAAGTAATTGAATATTGAGTTCAGAGGTTAAAAAAATATTCTCATTAAGTTTCTTTAGTTAGGAGTGAGCGACCGGCCGACTAAGTAGCGCTATTCGCAGCTATACCGCATGAGTTGTGTACACTATTTTTTGTCATTAGTGAGTGGATATAATAAATATATGTAGTAAACATATGTTACTTAGTACGTACTTAGAGTTATTCTGTGATATAAATGAGGTTACTTCAATATACACTCATTTTCACAACGGTTTCAATTTCATGATCTTTAATAAAGGCGTCAATACTTAAAAACTCTCTAAGTTAATTGGTAAATTACTAGCGTTTTTAAAAACAATTTTTCACGCTTTAAAAACATTTAACGAATGAAATTTATCTTCATTTCTTCGACTGCAATACCATTAAATTTAAAATTTTAAAATACATGCAAATATCACTCATTTAATAATACAAGATAATCCGTAAAACGTCCTGTGGAGATTTCCCGTAAATAGCCATAGCTTAGGTTGCCAATGAAAATACTGTTCGAGCCGGGATGTAGTTTTCCCTAATGAACTTTTATTATTTTTTTGAATTTTTCCTTCTTTTTCCTTTCAGACGCTCTCCTTTTTTTCTTAGCTTTTGCCCGTGTCGCGGGTCGGAGTGCGGTTTCCTTTTTTATTACGTGCTCTCCTGAGTTGTCTGAGCGCCCCTCTTCGACTACGATCGTAGCCTACGTTATATATACATAGTACGCTAAGCTATGATTCACCATACCAACGAATACCGGGCCCGGCAACATCATCGGAGGCATGAAAGTTTAGGTAAATGAGCGCCTTCCCTCATCCTGATTTAACAAGACCTTTACACTTCTATTTCTTGTGTCACGTACGACCCATTTCCTCAAAGTTCACATTCTCCTTCGAATGGACTCATTCTCGTGACCGAACGAATACTACTATTGAAATATAAGAAAAATTGACATTTAAGTCATTCAAAACGTAACTTTTAAACAAAACTAAACTGAAGTGTATAACGAAATCGATTGCAATCATAAAATGCTTCAAACGCTCTACTATCTGATGAAGAAATTTGAACCCTATATCGTAATTAAGTAATTTTAAAAAGCATAAGAAGAAACCTCGGCACTGATTCCAATGTTTTCACTATGGGCGCAAAATTTGGGCCCATTTTGGGGTCCCTGGAGCCTTGAGGTCCTTGGTTCAATTGAGATCTCTACCCTACAAAGCTTTCATACCGAATTTCAGGAGAAACTGATCCCAAGTTTTCGAGAAAATATTTGCATACCTATATGATGAGGTAAGAGAGATTTCACTGAACGTTCATTTTTATTCATGAGCTTGCGTATTGTACATTAAAGCTGGGAGTGTAGTTAGAAATAACACACGCAGAGCATAATTACCATTTGGTATACGGAATACCTCCACGCTATACGGCATTTGCTCAGCACATACAATAAAAAAGATTGTTAGAAAGCAATGATGATTTTTTTTCACTATATAAAGACGTAATTATGTCGTTAAGTTTTTTGATTTCACATTAACATTACATTTATATTTAAAAAGTAAAAATTGAGCCTCTGAAATATATGCCAGGGTCAATTTGTTAGTTTACAGTTGGCCATGTTTGAATCTCACTTCTCAAAACTTTCCTTGTGTCATTTTCAAAAACGCCTAACGAACCTTCAAAATGTTTTTATTCAGTTTATTTTGAAGTTTTTTATGAAAAAAGAGGTATGACAGGCACGTAGAAGTGTGTCTGAATTTAGGGAGGACATTGATAAACCGCACCAATAAGCCAGTTAAATTTTATTTTCCGCAGCAATATTATTAAAAACCCACAGATATCCGAAGGATGTCAATAAGCTGTGTCGATGTGTTCTCGGAAATAGCTGTTATTGATTCGACAGGATCCGCAGGAACCAAGGAAATAACTCAAAGCGGACAATAATAATCAGAAAAAGATTTTTCTCCCTTCCTGACCCTTTCACAGGAATCCAGAAACCCTAAACCTTGACCTATCACATTTCCACCATTCAGTCCTTCATTCTTCATCCCCAATAATGGGGCCCAAATATATCCTCCATTTCCACTCATCCTTTTTCGAGCCTCTTCGCACTTCTTCATGCTCTATCAAATACTGGAAAAATTCCAATCACTCTAGTGCAGCGGCTCCCAAACTTTTCTGTCCTGGGACCCACCTCCAACCTGGAATATTTTTCGCGACCCAATATTACCCGGCGCCGGCGGGACAAAAGACAACAGACCCGTACAACATAGCGAAGTCTCTTCGCTTTCACATAAATAGTCTCGACTGACTATAAAGTCTATGTTCACTTTATTATTTTTAACGTTTCTTATTGTTAGTTTAGCGTTAGAACATATTTGAAGAGAATTTTTGGGAAATTATTTAAGATTTAATTTTGACTTTAAAAGGCACCTTCCCTGCGCGACCCACCAAAATTGCTCCCGCGACCCATAGTTTGGGAACCGCTGCTCTAGTGCAATGCTCACTTCATAACACAAAAATGCACTTGGTTTCTTTTGAATGAATGAATGAATAATTTAATTGTCCTGGGGATATACCCCTTAAGAACAAACGCAATTTACATTTTTTTGAGCAACATAAAGAGCAAAATCAACAATTTGGACAGTAACATAATGAAAAAATTAAGTGAGTTTTTTGAGACCGTGATCAAATGGCAGCGAGCTTCCAAGCAGTACGATACAAGAGTTCATCTGAGATATAAATGAGACTTCAATAATTGTAGCCTAAAAGGTATTAACTTCTTGATCTTTAATTGAGGTGTCAAAACATAAACAATTTTTAAGTTAATTGGTAAAAAATCTTGCGTTTTAAGGCACAATTTTGAATGTCTTATTTAACATTTACACACGAAATTTAACTTCTCTTCGAATGCAATACCATCAAATTAACACTTTAAAAGCGTAAATAAACTCAGAAAAATTGAGAACTCCATATAAGGCAGTTTTATAGGAAAATTTAGTCCACCATCGACGTCGTTTTTTTCATAATGACACCCTGGATTTATTTACATCGATTTTTAATGGTTCGATTGAACCTGATAAGAAAAAACGTATCGATCAAACTAGCACAATTTGAAATGTGAGATATCGTTAAAAGGCGTAAGAGCGATTTTTCTAAGTTTTTACACTTCATTTAAGGATACTAAATTTCAATGTGTGTCATGCCAAATATTTTGCCAATTATTCAGAGTTCTTAATGAAAATAGGATAATTCTTTCCATGTTGGAGTATGATCGGGTAAATTTTATGCAAAAAAGTATTCTTCAATCCTTATAACTGTTTTCACTATTTCAAGGCGTAGCACCCATTTGGTTTGTAGCCTTTCATTGAAAGTCAACATTTCAAATCAGAGATTTCGGGCGGGATTACTTTTTACACAGAATCATATGAATCAGGTGCTATTATGAACATAAGTATCTTATATTAATACATGTACCAAAATATCGTCATCTTACCGCATTACTTTTCGAGATAAGTATTCGCAAAAAAAGCAGTTTCACGATATTTTTCGATCATTCAATTCCATTTCAATTGATAAATTTTTCTGGAATTGGTGCGCGCTCCAAACAAGCATAATCCAAAAACAGAGGACTCTCTGTCCTTCAGATTGCGTTATAATTGTATCAATTAGTACTTGTTATGCTTACTCATTCGCTTGAAGAATACATCAATTTGATATTAACCGGATTGGTTTAAATCAAATGCATAAAAACGTTCATTTTAAGCATCCCGTGATTTCTTATTGATTTGACAGCTTGCAGCACAACCTTAATTTCATTTTTGTTTTTTTTTGTAAAAAGCCTAAAATTTACAGAGATTTGAGCAAAAATAGTAATGAAATTGGCATTACCCTTTCAACTAATCTTCGAAATGGACTCTCTCAGACGCAATGTGAAAAACATAGTTTTACTTTTGAAAATATTTTGGTACTTTCATATTCAAATTCACGCAAACCTGTATTAGGTGACCTGTTCAAAAATAAGACAAATTAGTTTTAAAGTAGCCCAGAGGATGCATCAGCAAAATATTTACCCAAAGAGAAATTACCCAAAGAGAAATATTTAGTTTTTAGGCCGTTTTCAGCTTACCGTATGAAATAAATAAGTCTAGTAAAAGCCTAAAAAATCCAGTAAAAAAGTTGTGTTTGGAGAATTTTAGCATCGTTAAATAAAGTTTATGCGTAATTATTGCTATAACCATGGTCCCTTTGTGGTTTTCAAAGCAGCTGAAGTTTTAATTATAACAGCTAAAGAATTTTTTAATAAATTTCACTTATGGACCCTATTACGACAAGCGATAAGTCTCGTTCAAAATACCTTTAGTCGCAGCTCGTACGCCGTGATGACCATGGGCATGTGGGATGCGAGGGGGCATAAAATCCCACCTATTGTATAATGAGTCAGCTGGTGAAGAAACATGGGCGGTGCCACGGAGATATTCCGACCGCGATTGCATTTGGCCCTTCTCCCGGCTTCCATCCCGGCCCATCTCTTCCGCTTACAAAACCGCCCTTCATCAATATCAATTTGGAAACCCTTTTTCCCCATTCTCCTGCTCCTCCTCCCGACCCAAAAGAATCTTGCGAAAATACAGTGCCCCATTCTCAATGTCCTTACGCTTCCCTTCTACGCCATAAGAAACGGCAGCAGTCAAAGACATTATTTCAGGGAACAATCCACTGTATATCAAGACGCCTTATTGACGATATTTCTTCCAAGCTATCACCCGGCGACGACATTTTTCAAAACGATTCTGCACAGAATTCCAGGTGTCATGCCGGCTAAATTACTTATCGGAGACGATAAATTTTGCTTTTCTCCCGCAGATTTTGCGCAGAGCATCTAAGCAATGATTTCTAAAAGCCAAAAATGTATATACACACTCATAACGCCATTACTTTTCCGAGTATGAGTCGTCAAAAAGTTAATTTCTCGTTGATAGGCCTGTAAATATGACTTGGATACATTTCTACTTATGGCCCAATTACGCGTATCATTGGCTTCCTTTACCCTATGGCATTACTTCACAAACGCCCTCACGTTCTTAAAATGACTCTTGTCTCAGGGTCTCAAATTCCAGATTTTCTGAAAATTTCAATGTGCCATCTTTGAAGTACGTTTTATGAACTGAAATGAAAGTAAATTAGGGTTTATAGGCTAGTGTTACTGTAATTTATCCTTGAAAGTGAAGATTTTAGCATAGACTCTTATGGAAATAGCTCATATTTCAGCGGAAATACGTGATTGAATATGAAAGCGTATTCAAGCTTTTAATTAAACTGTTTACAAGGAGCGAAAACTCCAGCAAAATTGAATAAAAATAAAATGCAGGAATCTCAACTCCTATTGTATAAAGCTATCAGAAAGTCACTTCCGTAATATAAGTCAAAATGCGTCAGTTCTGCGTTGAAGACGCTGCAGTTGGCTAAGGAAGGAGGTATGGTATTGCACAGATTACAACAGAAAAACGTCAAATTGAATAAGAAAGAATTTGAAGCTTTTAAGTGAAACTATTTTAACGAAGAAAAAATCCCTGGAAAATTGAATAAAAATTAAATATAGGCAACTTAACACCTCTTTAAAAAGTAAATTAGCGAATTACTGCCGTAACTTAATTCAAAGTTGGTGGTTCAATGTAAATGGCGCTGTAGTCGGCTCCTGTGGCTGGGCAGGTGTGCCCATAAAAAATACATTCATGGATTAATAGGCATTTTTGTACCTTAATTTTGGTTTTGAATAGATAACCTGTTTGATCAGCGAAAGCAAGGTTTTTTTAACTGAATTAAAAACAATGTGTAACTTAACAATGTCAAGCCAGATTCACCATAAGACAACTACTCTAACTTCTTTGAAGAGTGGCGTGACCACTCTTTCCCATAATGTTTTTAGTCCACCATTTCCTCTCATACCATTCATCATTCAAATCTACTTCATTATTCGACTCTTATCCTTTTTACGAACATGACTAAATAAAGTAAATAAGCTTGACTATGAAAAGATACAGTGAAAAGACACTAAATTTGGCTCATTTAGTAGATTTTTTAAAAGTGCAATCGATAAATCAGTTTTGGAACCTTTATTACAATAATAGAGATGTCTCTCGAAAATTTCAGTTTCCAAGCTCAAAATTTCTCAAATTGTCCTACAAATTGTCAAAATATTGCAATCTGGTAAAGACTTGTAAGTACTAAGTGATATAGACAGGAAACACAAAACTATGCTGCAAAAAATGACAAAATTGCATTGGCATTGACTTATGTCCTGCGTCCTTTCATTGACAAGGTTTAACATTTACCAAGTAATATTGAGCAGAAATCTATTCTTCACATACACAACGTCTTTGATATAATTGGTGATTTCAGGCTTAACTATGGAGTTTGTTAACATACCTAATAATGATACCTTATAGCTTTGTTTTTCCTATGTTTTTAGTTGGAACAACCCGGGTTTCGACGTTCAACATCATCTTTTCCTGACACCTAAAGATGACGTTGAACGTCAAAATCCGGATCGTTCCCAATAAAAACATGTATAAAATCATAGTTTTAACTTATCAACATTATACTACGCCTTTATTGAAGGTAAAAATCAAATTCATTTACCATCATGAAGAAATAACTACCGAATCGGGCATCTATCCTGTTTTATTATTTAAAAAATGCGTTCAACCGTCAAACCGTTCTACTTTTGAACGTACCTACGCTATACACTGGCAGAAATAGCACCATTTTTACTATTTATATCCTTCCAATGCCAATTTTAAATGTTCTCAGAGGGTAAAGGGTTTGAAGGACATAAAAAAACACGCAGAATATTCGAAAAATTATGAACGGCCTTCAGGGTCTGTATCACCAACGTAGCTCATGGATACAGGGCGCACATTCACCGTGAACAACAACACGTTAAAACAGTTCGAACTGAAAATCCAAACAATTCACTCGCACAATAGCGCAGTGCGCGGCCTTTTGATCTCACGGGGATGCGGTCCTTTCTGCAGAGACGAAACATTCTCTCTCTCTCTCTCTCTCTTTCAATCTTGTCAATGAGAGAGACGGACACAGAAACTCACTTTCACTTTGCCCAAGTGCATAATGATTCGCGAACGCAATTTGCTCTGACGAACAAAAACTCTCGAAACAACTACAAAAAAAATGTTATCCTCACACATTTATGTGCTCTCGTATTTAATATGGGCCTCCTTGAAGTCCATCTTTCCGGTAGCGACCCGGATGACACAGTGAGCGACGAGAGAAAGTTAGAAACAAAAAAAAGACAGAGTATTGAGGAATTTTTAATAAATTGAAGTAACCGATAAGATAGAATCAAATTCAGAACAAATGCTGTATGAATGAGACCGATTCATCTTCCAGATAGAAAAGTGACCTTCTACTCCTGTTTCATGTGCTTTGTATAACATAGCAATACCAATATAAATGACAAAATGTAGTTCATCATCTTTATATCGACTCTGGTACAAATTAAAAGTCGACGGGAACACAACTAACCTAGCGGTGCAGTAAAGGTTTATACGTATTTTTATGCCCAGTAATAGGTTTATCAAAAATGAAGTTACAACACAAGTCTGAACAGTAAACAGGTAAGGCTACCTAAGCGACACTACACTACATAATGAATCTTTTAAAATACTAATAAAAACCAGAATTTAAGTAATCGTCTCCGGCTTAACTTTCAAGAAGTGAGTTATATTCATAAGGTCATATCAGACCTGATGATGGCACGAAGTTGCTGAAATCCGGGTCGTTTATAATAAAATTGTGTGGATTGAAACTAAGTTGTTTTTAAGCTATCCGGGAATAGCCCCCGGAGTTCCACTTTTACGGAGACCCCGCAATGCACAAATGTGCGAATTTCGGAACTCCGTGGCTACTCCCGGAGAGCTTAAAATTTGTCAAATAAGAGTGAGCGCCTCTCTGTGTTCAAAGTACGATCTTTCCTCGTGGACAGTGGCGCTAAGCGCTCAGTAGCGACTGATTGTTACATTGTATGTCCGGCAGTCGAGAACATCTAGTCCCGTAAACAAAAATCAACAAGGGAAGAGGACGCCTCGGTAGCTTAACTGGCTAAAGAAATCGAGGGATCCGGGTTCGAATCCCGGTCAAGGCGGATGATTTTTTCTCTGTGGAAATTCGCACATAAGTTGTTTTTATCATGAAACCAGAATTTATAAAACCACCATTAGACCTATCAACGTACACAGAGCCGAAAAAATACCAAAAACCTAAACAATAAAGCAACTGATGTATAGGGAAGAGATGAGTTTACTCAGTAAAATTTCGGGAAAAACCTCACCCAACCGCGAAAGGAAGAACGATGCAAGAAGAGATAAGAAGATGCATATCAAATCAAAACTGTTTTTCATCAGATGAGCAAAATCAAATATTAATAGGAACGGCCATACAAGACCTAGTCGATGGATACCATTGCACTAGATAATGAATCTGGATGGTTAACATCAAATGCTAAGATGCAGGAGATAACTAATAAATTGACATGCGACAACTAAGATGACTCGAAAGACGATGAAAGGACGATCTATCCATAAGTGAAGAAGATCTGGCCACTTTACTAATAGATAAGAAGGGAGAAAAAGCAGTCATAGCCAAAAAAAACCTCTCAAAGAAAGACCACATTTTTTATTTCTTCTAAGCTACTCTCCCTTCTTTCAGCAAGTGAATATCAAAGCTAAAAACCTTTGCAATTTTAAAAGTAATTCACACTCGCAAAATATCTGTCGCCCGCACATAGCTACAATATAATATATTTCATGTCACATTTGTTCCTATATTAGTATAGTTGGCATACATTTTAATGATCACTTTGTGGCGTGGATCTGGGAAAAACATGAAACCACATGCATACCTATCGCCTGACCCCTATACTTAGGTTCACCAAGCTTAAGGGTATTATTTAAGGTTTCACTTGAACGGTTCACTTTGGTTTACGCTCACTACATACTTAAATATCAATCTTGAAGTTTACATTTGGCTGAAAAAGTGAAATACATACATAATTTTTCTCATTTATCGTTGTAATATCGACTACTTGGATAGCCTCATCATTGGTTGTTCAATCCTAAGATTGGTTGACTGCAGCCCTCCACCTTCCCTATCAAACGCTAGTTCCCTTACCTCCTGGTATCTCTTCTTACATGTTTGCCTCTTTATTTGGTCCATGAACTTATTCCTGGGTCTTCCTCTGTGGACTTTTCCCTATATTTTGCCTTCAATTATGTTCTTCACAGACCCATTGTGTCTCAGGGTGTGTCCAATCCATCTTGCTCTTCTTTTCTGTATGGCGTTCCATATGGTCCAGTCCTCTTCTACTCCTCTGTGCACTTCATCATTTCTTATTTTGTCCGTCCATTTCATCTTCAGCATCCTCCTCCAGCACCAGATTTTGAAGGCTTCTAGCCTTTTCCGGTCAGCTTCACCAATGGTCAATGATTCCGATCCATAGAGTGCAACGCTCCACATGAATGTTTACACACAATGTTTTCTGGTTTGTAGTCCTAACTTCTTTGAGGACAGTATATTGGATTTTTTTGGATTGGATTTTACGAAAGAGAGATCTGAGCCTTTCGCCGAAAAGGCGCATCATGCCTTCTTGATTTTACCGTACGGAATAGAGTCCTGAAGCATTAAAGAGGCCATGGAGAAAAAGACGTGATGTGCTTACGATGTGGCTCAGCCGAAGTATTTTAAGGGTCTTTAGAGAGGATCACTTGGAGGTTTAAGAAGTGCTTTACAGAATCCTTTTTCGGCCCGAACTCATGTTGACGGTATGTTAAGAGACAACACCTTGGGCATGAGAAAATATACTGACCTCTTCAGTTAGCTATCCAAGGGAAGATTGAAGGACGTCGATGTTCTGGTGGAGGAAAAATTTCCTGGCCATCCGATATGAGAAAATTGTTAAGAGCAACTACGGTGGAAGCCTTCCGGACACATCAATCAAATCAGACATCGCCATGGTGATAGCCAGTGCACGGAACAGAAATGGCAAAATAGGAAGAGTTTAGAGGCTACTGTCTTCAGTTTGGCACTATGGTGCCCCGACGGCCATAGTCGATCTTTACTATCGACCATATGCATGCGGTCTCCTTTATCCTGTAAGTAATATGCATTAAAACTGTTACGACCTTCTTCAGCTCTTGTCTTCCCATTTCTTGAGTTGGAGTCCCAGAGATTTTCTAACTTTGGCTCCAAAGTTCCATATTTGCCGGGGTAAACTTCATTCATCCATTCTTTTGACGCATTTCCTTCATCTATTTCTGCGTCAAAGCATATTTGCCTCTACCAGAACCCAATATGCCTTGTAGAACTGGCAGAACCTAATATGCTTCTGTCAATATGGTTCTGCTAATATATCTTGCCTAATATCCGCGTTTCTTTTTTACGTTCGTTTACAGTCTGCAAATTTCGAAAAAATTCATTCCATACGATCATTTTCTTTCGCAC
The DNA here is from genome assembly GCA_963169105.1 of Ceriagrion tenellum. Classification (NCBI taxonomy): domain Eukaryota; kingdom Metazoa; phylum Arthropoda; class Insecta; order Odonata; family Coenagrionidae; genus Ceriagrion; species Ceriagrion tenellum. The sequence continues at coordinate 90,059,319 of OY720643.1, forward strand.
TTGTCAAGTTCTATCATTGGATCATAAATACATTTCTAAATATATTTACGTCTGCATTGCCCGAATACATTCATGGGTTCTCATTTTTGGTATAAATCTCCTTCCAATTCCATACCCGGCAGGGATCGTGCGACACAGTCAACAGACAAGAGAGAAGAGAGAAAGTCGAATACATGCCGCAAAAGTGAGTAAAACAGAAAAAAATCAACATTTATTAATCAAGACCACCATTTTTATCTCTATCCCGCCTTTCCTCATTCTCTTCGCAAAGGCAATCAGTTCATGTACTCATATATTCACATGTATCTGCATATTTCCATCTCAAACATTTCTAAATAGTATCTTTAAAATGAGGCCATCTTCAAGTATGGATCTAGCAGAAATGTAAAATTATCATACAGTTTTTCCCCGTCTCAGAATGTCAGCTTCGCTTTTATTCCCTGGCACATTATCCGAGGTCCCTTGCTACAGAATTCTACAATTTACCGCAGTACAATTGAATCAATAATTGTTTCCAATGCCATCAATGTAACACCCGATTTAATGAATACGGTAAAGATCGCCCAAACTACTAAAACATATAGGTACATCAAAAATTATTACAAGGTAATTTTTTTCAAATTTGGAATATAATTTGGTGATTATGCTTTAATATGTGTTCACTGACTTTTCAAACAATTTAGTACCCCATTTGTAATTTATTACTCCAAAAGGAAGTCGAAATTATACATATATATAGTTCGTATACCTGACCATTGCTACACAGGTACGAATTTAATTTGACATATACCAACCGCTGCTTCATTTCCATGCATTTCATGAGTACAAAAAAATATTTTGAGCCATCTTGACGTTAAAATCTATGCAATCACATTAAATTCTGACGTATCCACAATGTCAAACACACTAACCAATCGTACAGCATGTAAATTCAACGTGAATATAGATATGGATTGTTGACTCGTCGCCAAAAACTGTTGCCTAGAATTCCGAAAACAAACAACTTTGAGGATTGTGGCGCCGCATAGTGATGAAAGTCAGTAGTTTAAATGTAAATACAGTCGAAAGATCGTAAATAAACACGTCTTACCGGTTTAACTTACCAGAAATCATAATGTATTGGATAAAAATGAAGTACCATACGCGGGATGTAATTACACACTTTTTTAACATAGTCTGGTCTACAGATATATTTAATTCCTCTCCAAATTTAATCACACAAATGCACAATTAATTAAGTAACTGTTGTATTTCAAAAATATCCAGCTATTATTCCCAGCATCAAGTAGTTCATATCCTCGATCGTTATTGAATATTCACCACAGTCTCACATTAACAACAAGAAGCAACGGCCATTTACGAGTTGACTGAGAAGACTTTTTGCTGAGTAGCGCCATGGACTGGGTGAACTAAATGTGGAAATTTAGAAAATATTTTGCCAGGGCAACGATTCCAAACATTTAAATCTCTTATGTATATTCATGAACTTAACAAATCCACGCCATATTGAGTTGGAATGCCGGACAGTTGTTAGCAATACGAGGAAATCGTAATAGGCGACTCAGAGAGCAGCCGTCGAATTCAACTCGAGTTCGGGTCATAAACAATCAAAAGCTGAGAAGAGGTATTGTTAATTGAGGGGAAGTTATCGTGCGGATGAAGTAGACGGACGTGTAATGCAGACTCTCGTGCGTTAGAAAGAACCAGAAGGAAAAACGGGCATTGGGCTCTCTCTCCCTGCCAGCCAAAGGGGGTGGATAGAGAGCAAGTTGTTTCAAAGGTTCAATTGGATTGTGCAGTGACCAGTGAGAAGAATAGTGTCCAGGATGTTGGTATTTGTCTGGAGCCAGGGACTTAAGGTCTTGGCGAATATATTATAGAGATAGCCCAATCACCTCCCACTGTGACCCCAAATCCATTTCCACGTATCGTACGGCACAAAAGGATTACTTGTAAAAATTTGAGGGTCCTTTTACGTTCACCCAAGGATGTTCTGAATAATTTATAACGTGCAATACACGCACGGACAAGTGCATTCAATTTGAGCACAAGGTGATTCAAAGTAAATTCATTTATATATAAAAAGATGCCTATTATCCTGTTTTGTTAACCAGTTTAACAAAGATCAAGGATAATGGTATGAGAATTCTCAATGAGAAGAACGAAGAGTAACTGATTGAAGTGTTTAAATTGTAACAATTGAAATTCTGTGCCAGGGTACGAGTTAATTTTAAAATTTTATTTAACTGTGGTGCAAGGAAGCATATATGTCTTATTCATATATTAATATATGTATTTATAGATCTTATAATTATTTACCGTCTAGCCAGAGCAAGGAGAAATAAGGAAAGGAAAGTAATATCAGCAAGGCGAGTACGTGGAAGAGAAGTATTCGCTCAAAAGAATAAAAGGAGTTTTAGTAAATGCATAAAACTGTTAATTTAAATAAAAAAAAGAGGAAAGGTATTTTATATCATTTTGGCGACAAACCATTAATATTACATTTTGGCGATAACGTAAAGACCACGTCATTAAATATTATAGTAAATAAAAACAAAAACCATTTATTTTGTTACAACCTTTATGTGATATCATCATCATCTAAATATTCTACCAGCTGACACGTAGATATTTCCAAAAAAATTATCCTAGCGTCGTAATTTTTTGCATATCTACCGATTTCCCTCCTATACATGATCCACCTTAAGATCCCTCTGAAATTTCTCATTTCGTCTCCCTCTTCTTATTTCGTCCAGATTTCCCATTCTCTACCTTCTTATTCCATGCATCTCCAGTGTTCTCCCCAATATAATCTTCTTTAACACTCCATGTCTTCATAAAACATCCTCAATGCACCTTTTCTGCCTCCTCTGAACTTCCACCACAAGCTTCCTCTCCTCTCCAACCAGTTAATTAAAAACTGCTAAGAGCAAACATATAGTGCCTCACAACTTTTAGAGGAATTAAGTTGGGAGACTCGGAGGCTACATGCTAGGATTAGATTGCTTGAGATATTCAGAACTGGTGTGTTTCAGCGTCACTACATCTCTAGGTCTGACCCGAGCCATAAAATGAGACAGATACATTGCCGAATAGATAAGTACAAAAACTCGTTTATTCCGCGCACAATAAGCGACCAAAATAATTACAGAGCTCCACTAAATACACTCCCAAAGTACACGTCACCAATTTTCCTCCCAAAACCTTATCCCTTACATCTTTACGCGGCTGTTGTGCATCACGTCCATTCGTCCGGCTCGCGGGGTAGTAAGTAGATGTTGATGTAAATTGTATAATTAATAATGCTCAATATAGTAAACTCCCACAAGACTACGCCTCACTCCATCTATAAAATATATCACAGCATTCGACAAACACGATGCGCAAGATCCTACCAACTATAATTAGTAGTACCATGATTTCTAATGTCATTGCCACTATTCACACTCTTTACATTCCCTAAGCCATGGTGGAACACGATATAGTGCCCAAAAGATGAGCGGAGGGCGATGGAAAGAGGTGAAAGGATGGAAAGCGACGACTTTTGGACGAATGTTATGTACGGGTGAGAGAGGGGTGGAGGGAGAATAAAATTGGTGGCCTTTGATAAAGAGGGAGGCTGTTCCTTTTTTGTATTTTTCGTTTATTTTCAGCCGCCCTCTCCTTTCATTTCCACGGGTTATCTCAACTTTCACTCCGCTCCCTTGCTCAGTGTATCATCTGGTCGCTACCGGATGCGAATCCAGAAAAAGCTCAAATGGCACAGCGGAGCTCATAAGTGAATGCGAACGATATTAGGGAAAAGGTGACCTTTATATTATTGATGTCTGAGCTTCAAGTAAGCTATAAAATATGTGGCCGCATAAGCTTATGTAATCGCTGAATTTTGCTTGTTGGGAACTTTGGACATATGTATCTTCTGTCACTGGCATTTTTGCCATAACTTATTACTATAATTGCTATTGTATGATATATAGACGAATTTTTACAATATTACTTCACACAAAAACCACGGAAGCATAAAAACTGTATTTAAAAATTAACTGGTACGCACCATTTTAAATAAAACATTTAAATCGGGTTAGCCTCCAAGGTCAATGCTTTTGGTTAGAAGCGATTAAAAATATTGCGCTATTTTTCTTTTTTACCACACAAAATAAATTGATTCGTAAAAATTATATGAGTGAAAGGGCACAATTACGTGTCCTTTGCGCTTAATACACTGGTTGAGAGTATGGCGTTTCCGCGCTGCAATCATTATATGAGATAACATTCGGAGTAAATAATTAGGCCTCTGTTTATACTCGGAGATCATATTGCAGTGTGTTCTTCAAACTTTAATGACAAAATACAATGTAACTCCAAACTCGCGATGGAGAGGCTGTATAACACACCGCATCATGTTGAGGTACAATGAGAAACCATCACGAAAAAGTTGATTCAGTCAATCGGATGAGATTCAAAGAAGATTCGGTAGATTTGTAAAAAAAAATCTAATGTCAGTACCTACATTCCCTGCAAGATACCGCAGGAGCGTATGGAAGACAATGCTAGGACACCAGCTTTAAAATAGGGAAAATTAGGTACAGTAATTGTAGGAGAGAAAAGATGAAAGTAGATAGTATGTAGTAGGTATGTCTTTTTGTTTCACTCTATTCACAGATTTTACAGTTACATATGGTGCTATGGAAAAAGGAATTTCTGTACCCATTAGTAGGACTGTCATCTGGCGCTATTTAATCGCTATTCTCAGCTCTACAAATATAAAAAGGGGTAAAAAAATTTATCCTCAGTGACATCAGGAAGCTCGAGTGATCTGAACTTTTTCAAACAACCTTATCTTGATCTGTATTACGCATTAAAACATCATACAGGTGATACTTGTAAGTTATTTAGAAGGCTAATAGTTGTAACTTTATTGGGTAAAGTCACCTTGATATGATGAGGAAATATACATGGTGAGCATCTTAGTCAAACACGAAAATGGTTGCGTAGTAACTTAAACGGAGTCAACCTCAAGCGTTCTCACAGCGAAGAAAAATTCCCAGGGATAATCTTATTCACATTGAATATGATTCGAACCTAGGTCCCTCGAAAATGCTCCGGACACCCTAACCTGTTAAACTGTGAATTTCATGGAGGCTTTAAAGAGTGAGTTGTAGTAATCCCCTGTGAAACGAAGAGTGACAGATTACGATAGGGTGGCTTAACAGTTTACAGCACCGGACATCTACGTCATCCCTCTACCTACGCTACCCTCCGAGCGGCCGCATTGGCGTGTAGCAGGGGGCGTTTGAACACCAGCCGTGCAAAAGATAAGGTTTGGTGAGGTGAAATGATTAATTGTATCATTGAAGTGCCATGAGTGATCATGTCATCGAGAAATCTACGTTCGAGTCCCAGTCCAGGTGATTGATTTATTTCCCCTGAGAATTTATAAAAACTTTGTTGCAATGCGTCATATTCAATGAAAAATAAATAATTGGCACGCTGATCTGAAGTTCGAATCTCGCACTGCCATATCTAAGGGCTTTGAGCTAAGCTTAGTGGTATAGTAATTTTTTACCTTGGTGTCGGTGATGAGCAGCGACGGAGAAAGGCGAAATTTGTTTGATGAAGCAGGATGAGGAATGATTTATCGGCGGTGAAAGGATACTGTCGGAGAAGGATGGGAGGCTGGAGGTGATGGTGTAATAAATAGCTCCCAACGTTGAGAAATAGGCGGGCAGAAGAGGTATATAGAATTAAATCCAAATGGGTTTTGTTATGGAACAAGGGGGCGTAAAAATGTCAGAGGCAAGCAAAAGAAAGATTTGCCATAAGGAGAAGGAGCATAGTGATATAAGTTGGAAGTAAAAGGGAGTGTGCAAGCGGTATGAGTACGAGGATATAAGCAGATATGGGGAATGGAAATGAGGTTACAATAGATAATATTTCAGACATTTATCGGAGTTTTCAATTCTTTTTAGTATATTTTGGTATATAAGAAGACTGGTTTATATTCCGCACCTCTAAGTTCTTCTTACCAACTATAGTTCCAGCGCTATAGGTACCTTTCTTTGGGGTGCACCAACATTTTATCAAAGTTTTAGCCTGAAAAGTCTCCATTTTGCCAGATCAAAATTTAATGAAATTAAATACGTGAAAATCATTTGAAAAATGAAGCATTACTTCGAATATTACATTTGTATACTACTTAAGTCACCAAAATTGCTCATCTTACATTTTTATGCTCCTATTCTACTTCTATCATTATCGATATTTATCAATCAGAAGATTGATTCGCAGCAGCTCTTCAAACTACTCTCCTAATAGCAATTGCTTCTTCATTAGCACCAGCTATAAAGCATCATATGCAAAGAATGTTACAATAAAATCAGCATACGTTTAATATGTGCATCATACATACAAATCAATCACATCATTCCCATTCGGGATGGGTAAAGTCAAAGAACTTAGCTAATTCCATTAGGTATAAAACTGATTTTTTTTAATCTACATTTACATACTACCCTGTGAGCCTCTGCATGGGTTCGTGACAAGGGGTGTTAGGACACCAGCTGTGTAAAGGATAAGTTTTTTTGAGGTGAAATAGTGAAGAGTATTATGAGAGTGATTCGAGCGGAGCTCAATTTACTAATCATCACTTACTGTGCGTGGTAAGAACAAATTTTGTACCTATCTGGAATGAATCTCTCTTATTTTATCCCTTTAATCGTACCAATAGACGGAAAGCGGCGATAAAATTATATTCTCTGTGTCTCACAAACACATCTGTTCAGAATTAATCAATCAATCTTCACCCAGCGTGTAGCTTTTGAGTCAACAGCGGCTCCCAACCTAATCCCCCTGAAAACTGAGAAACACTGAATGTTACCTCGAAGCATTTATTAACGAAGCGTGCAGCTTTCCTTTGTATTGCATATATTATTTGGTTAAATATTTCTCTCCGGGGTCCCAAATGCTAGCAATGTATTCGAGGTGTGGCCTAACCAGAGCAAATGGCACCTCTCTTGTACTTTCTCATCCGAGGACCTTCCTATATTACCCTTGATAAATCCTAGTTACTTTAATGCTGTACCACATATATTTTTTGAGTTCCCAACGATATGTCTATACATCATTCCTGCATAACCACTTCTGCATTTTTTCGACCCTTTGCCGGTTGTATTTCATTCCACCTCAATCATTCTTCCTATTTATTTCTCCAGCCATTCTCTCTGTCATTTGGCTGCTGAGTCTAACAATGTGTCCAGTAATTTGTCCTTTTCTTACTGATACTTCTTTTCTTCCCAACTTTTTTGGACCTCTTCGTTTGTAATTCTCTTGGTCCATTTAATCTTATCACCATGCTAAAGTACGTGATGTACCATTCTCACTAGTTCTCTATTCTGATTATCGCAATGAAACTTGCTCACAGTACAGCAACGCACTTAGTGCCAAGACTTCGAGTTACCACTGTTTCGAGGCCGAAGAAGTGCATACTGCTAAGTTAGCTACTCCCGATACGTATTCGGTAACCTACTTCCTTCCCTTAATACGAGTATACCTCGAAGTCCTCGCGAGACAAACACGAGTTTCTCAAGTTCAAGCCACGCGTCTTACGTAAGGAATGCTCGAAACTACGACGGAGGTCTGTTCTTTGGGAATTTTCTCACGGGTACCGCCCCAATCCAACTCGTGTGAGCGTACGGAAGAGAAACATGGCCGCGTAACTTTGTGACTTGGTGAAACAGATGCCATTGGAGGGCGGAGGAGAATTACAAAACCCAGAGTGCATAATGCTCCTCAAGGCGCCGAGAAGCATTCCTCGCTAAAGCGTCGACCATGTTTGCGGAAACGGCCGCTTGAGCGCTTCCGCAGAAGAGGGACGCAATTCCTTCAGACCGACTCTCAAAGACATTCATCGTCATGTTAAGCGGAATGATTCAACGTATTACTTAGACGCTGTTTATTCCGTGTCCATGCTTGACTCTAAAGAAAGGCATATCAATCAATCAATTACCCATCACTAAATATATAGATACAGATACAGAGAAACAGGTATCTGAACTTAGTAATTGGGTCGAGATCAAGACTTTGATCTATGGTTTAATAATCGCTGAGTAAATGCTTTCTCCGCATTAAAACCAAAGTAAATAAGCAATCTGACCGATGAATCTCATGTCAAGTAACTCACAGTATGATGCAATCTCTTAGTCAATATCATGTAAGCCATAAGGTTGAAATATCCTCCGGTTAACTTTTACCAGACTTATTAACCCGCTCTTAACAGTCCGGCCAGGGTGTGATTAAGGGACTACTTGGACCAGAGTAGCAAAATCAATACATTTACTCAGGAAATCCTGCCCGTGGAAGGAGCGATGATGGAGCCCCGCCCCGGAATTTAAACGTAGCCACTGGAGAGGCGGTACAAAATTTAAACGACGAGAAGGAAACAGAGGTAGGAATGTTGCACGAGTGCACAAATGACATCCAAACGACCATTGCGAACGAGGCAGTCAGCCGAATTTTGGGCCTCTGTGCGGCTGCTAAAGAATAGTTTCGGAAAGGAGAGGTAGTTAAGAAAAGGCTCAGAAAAGTTGAGTGATATTACATGGAAAAGAGTAGTAAGAGTAAGTTTACTCATCAGTAATTACATAGGGATTTATTTGGATTTACTTATTATACGCAGGGACATGTATTTGTTGACTGAAACTCCTGGCTAAATAAGAGAAACTAGAGAAGAGATGGATTGAATAATTATACGAGAGTCGTCTCATAATACATGCAGTAAATTCAGTACTGAAGGGAAACTAATTGCAAATGTCAGTGGTGGATTGTGTAAGAATGGGGGTGAAAACCTTAATGTGGTTGAAGCGCGAATCGTGAGTCATTGAGTGCAATTATTAACTTTTCAAGTGTCTATAAAAAAGATTCTCGGATTACTTCTCATAAGTACGTCCATTTATACGTTGAAAATAGTCATACATATTGCAATATAAATGATGCCAGAATTTTAAAAGAGAACTTAAAATTTTCGCCTAAATTAAAACCTTGTTCTGTCTTGGGTTTACGGCGCGGAATTCAAAACTTAAACGAACACTTTATACGAATGCGTGATTTTTTTCGGCATGCTTTCTTGATATTTAACAGGAGCCATTGTAATAATATGAAAGACATTTCTTCGCGTTCAGGAAAAATTCTGGACGTATTTCATCGAATTATCAGAATTACTTCGTAATACAGTCAAACCTCCCTAAATGGACGAATCCAAATAGCAGACATATCCTAAAAACGGACAGTTAATCAAATACCCGCAGTAGAACATGGAAACTTACAGAAGTAATGCCTTCAAACAGTGGACACTCTTGAGTAACGGACTCGAAAAATCGAAAGAAACAGTTTTTCTTCAATTACGTCCATTAGCGGACACTTACGACGAACTATTCTGCAAAAATGTCTCCCCTCCTGAACATTAAGTCTCATTTCTTGAAGGAACTCAGGAAATTTTCCAAACCAAATCTTATCTAAGCAATGCGGATACATTTATTGTAAATAGGACAAAAGATAAGACATTCTTCCTCAACTGATATTATTTCATTTGTTTCATAAACTATGTGCGTATAATTATTTCGGTGATAGCAATTAATCTATCTCAAACTATAAAAAGCATGCATCGCCTAGTTGTTCTAATCGGGAAGTCCACCGGGTGTGAGACGCTATAAGTGTCGACGTTTTAATGGCTGAGTCGTCCATCATCTTCAGGGCAGAATGTCGTGACTCGAGTAGGGTTGAGTCCGCGCCGAAGGCGAAAGATGATAATACCGTACCGGTGAGTGCGAGACTCTCCCCTACCGGTCCCTTTCCAAGCAGTGCTTAAATGGTAACCCCCAAGTCTCTGTTGAAATTATTCTCCTCCAGCCCAATTTCAACAGCTTCTTTCGTTAGACTATCCCAGAATTTGTTAGAGCGGCAAAGAACCTTTGCCTTGTCTCACTTGATAGCATGGTGATTACTGGTGCTGTGTTCGGCCACGGCAGATTTCTCAGGTTGCCCGAGCCTGAAATGTCAATTATGCTCCTTTATTCTGGTCGCGAAGGTCCTCCCAGTCTCTACAACGTAAGCCAAGCCACATTCGCGACCAAGGCCAGTTTCATTTGTTTGATAAACTATGTGCATATAATTATTTCGGTGATAGCAATTAATCTATCTCAAACTCTAAAAAGCATGCATCGCCTATGCACTTATCGGGAAGTCCACCGGGTGTGATACTCCATGAGTGCCGACGTTTCAATGGCTTAGAAAGACAAAACCAGTGGCCTTATTTCCAATGGCAAAAGGCCACTGGTTTTGGGCGCTTTTCTTCCGTTTTCGGGTCTTCAGGATTGACGGCCCTTATCAGGGCCAAAGCGATGTCCCTCTCGCTGTATCAATTTTGGCGAAAGGTCTTCTTGAGATGTCTTAGTTCCCGGGGAAGACTCTCCGCATTGAAAATGGCTTTGGCATGACATTCTGCCCAGAAGACGATGGACGACTCAGCCATCGAAACGTCGGTACTCATGGAGTCTCTCACCTGGTGAACATCCTGAATAAAACTGCTAAACATATCAAGCCGGAAAAGCCTCAAATCTTACTTCATGCATTGTCCCTTTTTCAGGGGCCACATTTCCGACTTTTATTTTGATGGTGATGCACAACTAGCTGCTCTATGGATAAAAATTGTATAATAATTTCATACGACTTCGTTGTTGAAATATGTAATTTTTAATCTTAAGACATAAAATAAACAAAATATAATCATGCCTTTATATTTCAATGTACCAGCGTACTTACTGCATAGGCAAGCGTGTAGAATATTCGATCCCCTCTGAGTGGCGGACGATTTTTCCCAAACGTGTCCGCTATTGGGAAGTTTGACTGTACATTCCAAGAGCAATAAGGGTACGTGTTGGATAAGCATTAATTTGCCAAGAAACCAAATCGACAAAATTAAATATTTTCCGTTTATATCTACATACATTGCCAATAATTACACGTCTGCAAAATTTTGCGCAATTTTATTCATAAACATAAATCACCTCAACCACAAGTGACATCCGGTGTTCCTCAAGGAAGTGTGATCGGCCCTCTTTAATTCATTATTTATATTAATGCTCTAAGTTCTAGAGTTAGCAGTAAAATAAGATTATATGCAGACGATATAGTTATATACCGTGAAATGAGCACGAACTGTGAAGCTGTTGTATCGGACCTTAATAATGTTCATTCGTGGTGCCAGGAGTGGGGGCTAGAATTAAATATCAGAAAATACATCACAGTTCACTTCCTGCGAAAGTCATCAAACAAATTTCATGCCTGTACTGTGGGTGGAGTAAACAAAATCATCAGATACAGTAAAATATCTTGGAATTCTTTAACATCTGATATACCGTGGGGATTACACAAACAAAGCATATGCGGCACAGCATTAAAGAAATTAGGTTTTGTAAAACGTACAATAGAAAGGTCCTTGGATGAAAAAGTCAAAGAGAGATGCTACTTTGCTCTGGTTTGGCCACACCTCGAATACGCCGCTAGCATTTGGGACACTGGTCATTAAGGTTCATCCAAAAAAATTAATAAAATACAAAGGAAAGCAGCACGCTTCGTTACAAACTGCTACGAGCGTACATATAGTGTTTCACAACTTTTAGAGGGATTAAGGTGGGAGCCCCTAGAGACTCGGAGGCTACACGACAGGCTTAGGTTGCTTTAGAAATTCAGAACTGATATTTTTCAGAACGACACAGAGAAATCATCATGACTCCTCACTACATCTCTAGGTCTGACAGATGTGACAAAATAAGAGAGAATCACTGCCAAACATATAGGGACAAAAACTTGTTTTTTTCCGCGCCCAATAAGTGAACACAATAGAAATTGAGCTCCACTAAATACACTCTTATAATACAAGTTACCATTTCATCTCCCAAAAACTTACATCTTAACACGGCTGGTGACCTAACACGCCCTACCACATGCCCATGTGGTGGCTCGCAGGGTATTTCGTAGATGTAGAAATTATGCCTTAGTCATGGAACATTTGTCAATGTGTCCAGTTGGGAGTGAAGTGAAGGGAGGAAACGAAGAGATTTCAGAGAGGAAAGCAAAGCTACCACAGAGACAACAGACCGGATCAAGGAGCCGCACGGAGATGGAGGATGAAGGCAAATGAATATTGGGTAAAAACAAGGAAAAGAGGTAATGGATATGATTGGAGGAGCTTCTACGCTCGAGGGCTATGGAGGAAGAAAACGAGCCGGAAAAGATGACGAGCTGTCCAACGGTGGACGTTTGACATCGGTGGGCAACGAGGCACTCGGCGAAGGACGTGAAATAGGACGAGGAGGAGAATATGCCAGAAACTTAAAAGAATTTGAAGGCAAAGTATCACTTCTCCAGTTTAATTCCAGAGTTGTACTTAAATGTTAACCCTCTATGTCACGGCAAAGGTCACAGTAAGTCTATGCCTAAGCAGATTTCACGGTAATCAAATAATCTGGACTCAGAGAAAACATCATCTCAAACAAAATAGTAACTGGACATAATATCTTTAGGAATGATAGGGAAGGAAGAGGGGAGAGCATTTACATGTGTATTACAGTAGTATATACAAGTATAACATAACGAGACTTTTGGACTGGCTAAAGGTCCGACAGTGAAATGACGCACGAAAAGCTATACGAGGAAGATTTCCGAAAATTCCTAAAATTAACTGTGGTGGATGGATCTCCAAGGGAGAGATTTTATTCTTTGGAGATCTTAGTGTATGCTGGCTTTAAATGCCCCCAAGTTCGAAAACCTCATTACAGAAGATTCAAACCCTACGAGCAACCAATGGTCAGTCGACGCTGTGGATGAGGAAGAGCCCAAGATGTATTCAATCGCTTCCTAATGCGGAAGGGTGTTTAAAAAACCAAATAGAGGGAAAAACGTGCTTGACGTGTTTCTATATAGAAATTTTCAACCCGCTGAAAGTGTGGAGACATATCAGGGAACAAGCAACCACAGAGTCGTGTGCATTCGGTTGAAATGTTGAAGCTCCCTATACAGAGATACGGGAAATAAGAGGACAGTACGGCATTTCAAGCCAGGTAATGAGGATAGGTTTCGAGCAAAATTGAGTGAAAGATTCTGGGAACGGGGAGGGAACGTGGAGGACATCTGGCTATGATTTAAAGATATAGTAGTTGAAGGACATAGATCCATTGTTCCAAAGGGGGAATTGAAAAAAACACACCCGGAATAATGCACACGTGAAATAAGAAATTTAAACACTTATACAGGAGTGTTAAGAGATAAACGCCTTAAAAGAGCAAGGAACTATCCGTGAAAGTAACTATCAGCCAAAGTAACTCTCTTGTCATCTGAAATGCCCATACACTCGTGTAAAACCACGCAATATTTCTAATGTTCAGGAATAAACAAAAACTTTGTAAGTTTTACGTAGAATATTATTTAAACAACCGGTTTCGTCCAACAGTCGACATCATCACATAACATGGAGCCCTCTGATTAAATATTCTACGTAAAACTTAGAAATTTTTCGTTAATTTCTGAAAATGATGGAAAAGTTTAACAAAGTTGAAGCTGTAGTTATAGATTTTTCCACGTTTTTTCTTTCTATTCTATTCTCCTGTTTTTTATAAAGCTTTGCTCACTGTTTTATTTGCCAGAATGTAACTTAGAGTTTCATTTTGAATAAAGCCTGTAATGAGAAGTATGATTTCGCTGTTTAATTAAATATAACAAATACACGTATTCCTCAAAGTCATAAAATACACCATAAAAACTCAATATTTTTAAGCCACCTTGTGAATGCGAAGCAAAACCTGATTGCGTGTTTACACCATTTCTTTAGGTTTTAGATTCAACGCATCAGCGTCATCTAGAAAAAATTTTTACATAAATTACAAGAAAAGGACGTTGAGGTTTCATACGAATTGGAGTAGAAGGGGGGCTGAGTTGGAATTTTTTATTCTAGGTTGTTACAGAACAAAGAGCATACATACCTCTACCATTCTACTTCCTAGATATTTGTCAGATTTTTTTCAGATATAGGAACTATATCATAGAGAGAAGTATCATTTTGAGCCAATTTACATACATTACTGCGTTTAGCAACAATTTTAACCCCTAGTTCATCATCAGAATGTATAGCTTGGAAGGTATTAATTTTTCCCCCGTATTAATCAGAAGTTTTGCTTATCAAGAAGCGATCAGAATACGAAATAAACACCAATGCATCTACATCTACGAAATACTGGAAGAGTACCATTAGGGTGTGTGGCACGGGGTGGTTCCAAACTAGGCATCAACACTCATCAAATCACAACCGCACACTTTTCACCGGCAGCTGAGTGCAGGCCAAAAGCAGCCAGGATAACAATGCGCGGGCAGACAAGAAACTAGGAGAGTGCTACGCAGGCAAACATGCAACCACGCAACGCTAGTTATGATACAACAAATGGTTAGTATTATTAATACGATTGATAAATAGTAGTACAAGGCACTAAAGCCATGCAAAAGCAAAATCATGCCGGAAATTTCATGCGGGGTGAGTTTTCAGTAAAGACGATAAGATATCAGGCTTAAGTATAAAAACTATTCTGCCTAGTGAGGATCAAAATATCATAGAACTGATCTATCACAACTATTATGGTCCCGCTCTACAAGTGGAAAAAATATTCCAAACTTCTCGGTTCTGCAGGATATTTCCTTAATTCTATGCCTGTGATCGTTTCTAAGTTTCGTTTCTAAGATCGTTATAAATAAATCCTTTTTAAGTTAGAAACACCTTCACAGTAGATAAATAGGTTAATCTATATCCTTCTTCCGCTCCCAAGAAACTCTCTTCTCATCAACGTAACCGACTAAGGAATTACATGCTAGCATAATGACAGTGAAACCCCTCTTAACAACCACTCCTATCAAGCGACCGCCTCTCTCAACGACCGTTTTTTTAAGCGGAACCGTCGATGATAGCATTATTCAGGTTTCACTCTGTGTGTACATCAAATTAATATGCATTGAAATTTCCCAGGGGCAACTGAATTATTAGGAAATAAACGCCAACTGCATCGGTTTTAACAAAACCGTCGTTTCAGGATTTTTCCATTTCTTCAAATCAGCCGCCCGTTCATTTGCATAATAAGTACTACTAGAAACTAAACCCCTGTCGAACGACCACACCTTTCAACGACCACATTTCAGCGGAACCGTCGGCGGTCGCTTAATGGAGGTTTCACTCCCCTTACGCTATTCCTCTTCAGGGTGTGCGCAGTCAAAAAACTTTCAATTCTAATTTATAAGCTTGTAACGTTGATTACACTTCAATAATATCCTCCAAACTGCCCTATCCTTGTGTTGCTCTGCGTGAATTAATGCATGCGTATCGCAAAACAACCTCCGTTGTCAGTCAGTCTAATATATTGATTTCTTTTTATTTATTCTCACAATCCCGAAAACAGCCCAACAAAGGCCATTTGCATTGGGTGGTTAACATTAAAAACAGACGAATAACAACACCCATGTCCTGAGTGGTGAAAAACCATCCAGGCTGGGCTCGAACCTGCGACCCTCGGACTAGCAAGAGGAGACTTAACCCTGCCGCCACCGGGGCCGACATCGTGTGACAGAACAAGCAAAATGAACCTCAAAAAAACGTATCCCCACTTCACTCTCCTGGCGATCCCAGCCCGGAAGGTAAGTATCGCACATGGACCGTAATTCCTTCCGTATCCACGGTTACACCTTCCTGTTTTCGGTAGTCTTGGATCTGACCTGAGAGCGAAGTTGAAAGGGAGGAAACCCTTTAATATAGCGGGAGCACGTTTCGGTCATCCAGTGGTCGAAAGTCGGGCCTACCCGAATTCACGGGAGCCAAAAAAAAAGTGAAAGGGAGGGAAGTTGGTGTATAAAATAGAGGGCCATGGTGGAAGTGAAAGGACCTCTGTTGAGCACAGAGGGGGAAAACATATTTATGTATAGATGCACATGAAGATATCCGCCTCTCGAAGCGGAAAAACGTTTCCCAGAAATTTTTTCCCCCGAATTTGCAGGGGATAAAATGATGCGGGGAGCAGAGGAGACGAGAAAAAGACGTAGAGCTCACTTGGCGAGGATTCGTCAAGAAAATCCGCGGCTCGAAATACGACTATATCGTAGGGCAAGTTAAGAAGATTTCTCACGAGGAAGAAGTGTACAACATCTGTGTTTGCTATTAAGGGAATAAGAATCAAGGAATAGTAATTAAAAAATAAGTTGAGGTCATAGCTCACCAAGGGGCAAAATCGTAGAGCAAATAATTTCATTTAAAAATATCGTCGCACCACTGATAACGGCAATTCGGAACATTGAATTAAAAAGGAGATGGTTAATTTCGATTACCATAAACCGTAAAACTTCTTGACCATTTTTCATGTATTGTAAATTTTCTATGTGAATACATGAATATTTATCCTACTGTTCAGAATCGTGACACATATTTTAATTACCGATTACTGCTATACTTAAATATTATTCGGATCGAAAATATTTCACTAAATAACTGTCACAGAATTTTCCCTGCTGGTAGTACCACTTTTTGACAGTCATATTTTCCTCTGTTAATGTCTACACTTTGGTATGTCCCGCGAAGTTGAACACAACGAGGTTTCTTTAGGACTATAAAGGCAAAAGAAACTAAATTCTCAAAAATTTAGGAAAATTTGGATGTTGTTTCCCTCTTCGCTCAGATTTGACCCTGCACAATTTTCCTTTTTCTTCCTGCACACTCTTCCTTTGTCTTCGTATAGAACGCACAATTAAACAAGGGGGTTATTAAATATTTCTTTCTTTGAATCTGAGGCCTAACTTTAAAAATAAGCGTGACGAGATATAACGGGGTGACTTTGTGATTGTGACTAATAAAGCACAATTTTGATCCACACTACAGTAAGACACACGTATTTTGTTGAAAAATGCATCCAAATTCTTTCCCACGAAAACACTCTTTCCCTGGATCATTATGATAAATTATGTATTCAAACAATGTCACTTTGGAATTTATAGCTCCTCTATGTTTCGTTTACCAGCACAACTTTTCAACACTTTCCTCAAATTACCCAGTACGTATGACTTAAAATAGATAAACGGGACTGTTCCCGCCTCAGTTCATGTGTTTCTTAGCGTCTCCAAATGGTAAAATCTTTCGGAAACTCGCTGCTAAAATATTTTCTACCTTAACTACTTTGGAAATCCCCGAAAATCTTAAATTAGTGTTGTGGGGTAAATGTGTCACAAAATCGTACCCAGTGTCACAAGTTAACGTTAACACATACTCCCGTGGCCATTTGAAGCGATGACGGCCTTTGGCCTCCCCAGCAGTTGTTTGTCTGCTGCTTCTTCTTCCTTACCCATCTACATAGATAATTCCTTAATTGATCCTTCCTTCCAACTCATGAGTGTCTTCGCATCCTTAGTATCTCCATTTGTTAGTCCCCAGAAGTGTTTCAGTGAATATTGATTTCCTATTCTTAAGTCATGACCCACATATGTATAGTACAATTTTTTGAATTCGAATGACATCAAACTCTCCATAAATGCCACGCATATGGCAATTCCTTTTTTTGTCTATGATCCATCCCCATTCTCTTGGCCGAAGCTATGACTCAATGTAATGTTTTGAAATGAAAATAACTTGGTCTCTTCACATTTTAGCACCACGTGACAGTTGATTTTTATTATTGCTTTATGTATATTTTTTATTTTCTTCGATAATAGTTTACTCTTCATCCGCCAGCTCAAAGCCAAGTAGCTCCTATTTTCTGCAGCAAATTTATCGCTTTCTCCCGTTTTTCATTACGATATTAAGATAGCAACACTCTCTCATATCCAAAATTATATTATCTTCCACTTGAAATGGTAAACTAATCTCCTTAGACCCACTTACTTACCTATTCCGTCTTTCCATCGATGATTTGCAGACCACAAATAGCTTCCTCTATCATAAACTGCTGTGACAAGATTCTTCATCATGAAAAAGGTTATTTACCCTGATTCCACTCTTCACTTCTTTAATCGACTCGGGCTTCGATTTACGATGCCATTTGCAAGGTATCTTTAAAATGGCGTAATATGCCGGAACCCGGGTCGATTAGAGAAATAAGTGTGGAATCAAATTAAGTTACCTTTTTATTATGAAGACTAATACAGATTTAAACAGAGTAACACCGGATATAATGCCTTATTTGCTCTGCAAATGAAAGAACGGGTTTTTGTACCTATATGTTCGGCAGTGTATCTCTCTTGTATTTGTATCTATTTTGTCGCATCTGTTAGACCTAGAAATGTAGAGAATAGTCATGATAATATTCTCTGTGTCGCTCTGAAAAATATCAGTTCTGCATTTCTCAAGCAACCTAAGCCTAGCGTGTAGCCTCCGAGTCTCCAGGGGCTCCCACCTTAATCTCTCTTAAAGTTGTGAGACACTATATGTACGCTGGTAGCATTTTTAAATTAAAGGCGCAGCTTTCCTTTGTATTTTATTTATTTTTTTGGTTTAATCTTTATGACCAGGGTCCCAAATGGCGTATTCGAGGTGTGGCCTAACTAGAGCAAAGTAGCATCTCTCTTTGACTTTTTCATCCGAGGACCTCCCTGTTATACGCTAAACAAAGCCTAGTTTTTTTTAATGTGCCGCATGTGTTTTGTATGTGTATTCCGCACGATATATAAGAAGTTAAGCAAAATGAATCACAACTGATGTATCAACATTGAATCACGGGTCGGAATTATTTCACAAGGAAATTGCAAGGCTTATTATTTGCATGGTGCAAAGATTCCCCTCAACTTCACGAGAATCAACGGATTTAAGTAATTTAATTCACCTTACTTTGCTGAGTTCTAATTTGCGCAAAACTCAACGAGGCTGGACTACCGGGCGCAAAGCCGAACATAAGTTCGAGACCCGTCCAGAATGTCAGTTGTGAGTGCGTTACAGTCCACCAGCTTTAACTCCGCCCGAGATTCGAAGGAGTTCACGAAAGAGTTAGACAAAGATGCAATCTCCCACACGCACCTTTCAACATACGAGGTCTGTTTAAAAATTAATCCAACTCTTTTTATAAAGTGGCAACGGATGGTTTCAGCGACATCTGGTGGGCAGCGGTGAGAGATTTTAAAACCTTCGAGTAACCATGGTTTTCTGTTTGTTTGAGTCCGTGTGTTGTTTTGTATGATTTTCATTATATCTGTATATATTATTTCTCAAAGGTGTTTTTTTTTGACACAACGCCATAACTTCCATTATTATTCATCAAAATAAATGATTCAAACATCGTTTTAAAGCTTATGTTCCCCGATATTGATGAAAAATAGAAAAATTGTTTAAAATTAAAGTTTTTGTTGAAAAAAATGATACAAACCATCTTCTGACAGTATAATCAACTAATATGTTGGCAATGGTACATGCTTAAGAGACTGTAGGAGGCGCCATCTATTAACACATCGTTTACTTAGATTGTTTACATTCTACATGCAATCAGTGTGACCATTTACTGTTTACGTTTACGTGATGTATCTCTAACACAAACATAAATAACAAATAATTGCCAATGGGAAAAACAGGTAAAAGAACAGGAAGAAAGAAGAAAGAAACGGGAAGAAGCTGCATACTCTGCGAAATATTCGCTCGGGTCATCTAGTCCCTCTTGAAGCGCAAGTGTTTTTAGTAACTATGCCGATTATTTCTTTTTCCGAGTTCAAGGAACAACGTTGAAACCTGAAATCTTGCGAGAAACTTTGAAAAATGTTTACGGAAACCTTAAAATATTTGAAAAAGTCTTACAGAGATAATTCTCCCAGTAGTCTGTATTTTGTAATAAGTGGTTTACCCGATTTTAAATTGGTCGTTAGTAAGTTCAAGACGATCCTCGACCAAAAAGGCTATCGACGTCAACTGATGGCATTAACATTTTTTTAAACTCGAAGAAATAGTGCGCGCCAACAGTCGTCTGGCTGTCATAAAACTTTCTCGAGAGTTTGAAATCTCGAGTGGATCATATCGTGACATTTTTACCGAACAATTTAACATGCATCCGGTGCAGCAAAGTTTGTTTCTCGTCTGAAACTAGCCGAGCAGAACGACCTTCCTTCACCACGGCAAGGCGCTGGCCCACTCAGCCCTCTCAATCAGCGAGTTCCGTGTAAGAAGTCAAAAAAATATCCTCCCCCAGCCTCCTTTCTTACCTAACCTGGCCCCATGCGACTTGTTTTTATTTCATAAATTAAAATCAGAGCTTACCATTGTCGTTTTGACACATTTCTGACATTCAGAGAATTGACACAGGAAATGTATGTACCCATAGAAACTTTCCAGGACTGTGTTGCCGAAGATATATGTGTTATGTCAAAATAAGAAGAGTATTTTGAAGAATAAAGGGACAAATGAGTTACAAGTACCTACTGTGACAAAAAGTTTTTTACAAATATTTCGGTCATTTCTTCACTGGCTCTGCACATATCCTCGACATTGTCTCCTATATAGTACTTCATTTGAAGTTGTTTTAAGGTTTCCACGGCGAGCAGGTAATCTTTCCATTTCTTTTTACAGGATTCGGGCGCGTCTTTGTTTTTCTGACGTCTTTCCTCTCCTGGAGCCATCTTCAGGTCAAAGATCGAAGAAAGAACTTTTTATCTTCGACCTGAAGACGCCTCCAGAGGAGGAGGAGGAGCGATGTCGGAAAAAACAAAGACGTGGCCGAATCCCGAAAGAAGAAATGGAAAGGAAGGCAGAAAAATGAAAAATGGGGCCAAAAGTGGAAGTCAATCGGAAGCCACCGACTCTACTATATAAACTTGGCCCAAAAGAAGTGTTGGATCTTCAACCTGAAGACGCCTCCAGGAGAGGAGGAGAAACGTTGTCAGAAAAACAACGACGTAACAGGATACCGAAAGAAGAAATGGAAAGAGGACTTCATTTGGTTATGTTCCCTCCAATTCTTCTGTATACCTCCAGGTCTCTGATCCAATCATCCACTGATCTTAAGCCTTCAGCGCCAAATTTCAAGATCCTTTAATCTCTTCTGCTCCAGCTTTCAAAGAGCTCACGTATCTGCGCCACTTCATGCAGTACGATAAAATAGGTCAGTAGAGAATCATAATCACCACTTTCATCTTATTCAAAGAGAATTATCGAGACTTAGCTCTTGATTAGAGTAGTTCTCTGAGAAACAAGATAATCAGCGGAATGTTTTGTTGTTTCCATTCGCAGTAGCTATCATATTTATATCAATTGCTAAAGTAACTAACTACGTTTGGGTCGAAAAAAACATCATTTAGGACGAACGCTAATGTTATTACTCAGAGTTCATCATATCGTGAGAATGAACAGAAATAAATATTGCTCGAGAAAGTACGTAGGTACGTGATAAATGGATGGCATAGAAACTCTTAGAGTAAATTGTCCCGTTGGTTACGACCATAATATAGTTTAAGTGAGTTATAACAATCCATAAATTCAATAAATTTTTCAGTTTTTCAAAGGCAAAGAAAAAGTTTCCTCTTTGTGATTATGCACAAAAGTAAAAAACTTATGTATATATTTTTCAACGATATGTGAAAATTAGAGGCCATTTTATATGGAATCTGGTAGGTTTGCACTTAAGTACGAAATCTTAAAAAATCAGTAAGTGGCAAGTATTTTTTCATTATTCTACTTTCTCCACATTTTTAGTGCATCTTACAAGTGCTTAAATTCTAGAACTAAATTTTAGGACGGTTTCCATTAAAAAAAGAGAAAAATGCTCCTCAAATAACCTAAAGATTCGAGGGGAGATTCGCTAAAAGAGCGGAGAGTAAGAATCGCCGAGGTGGTTCCTTGGCGATGCGTGGGAGTGTCCTCATCCCTTATTTCCTCCCGAGACTCCCGGGATGGAACGGGAGGGGACAACAGACAGTGATGAAGAAGGAGGACGCCGTGGCTAGAGTAGGAAGGGTATTGCGAATGGGGAGAAAAATCGACCCCCTTAAAAATAAAAATAATTTCGAAAAAAAAATACAAAAAAAAGCTCCAGGGTGAGGGGAGGTGGCTGAGGGGATGGAAATTGGGTGGAAAATGGCGTGCGCATGGGGGTGGGGGAGGGAAAGGAATCCTGAAAGGGGTGCACAAATGGAGTATAAAAGAAGCCTGGAGCAGGGGAGGATGGGAAGAAGGCCGCCCCTTGATGAAAGGCGCCCATAGATGCACGTCCGCGCCATAAATACAGGACCGGGGCGGTGGAAGCAGAAGAAGAAGGAAAGAACGTCACATATATACCGATATAACAAGAGGGGGGTAGCAGGATATTTCCCATGGCTCCATTCGGCGTAACTTCTCCCAACCGTACGTATAACCCTTTTTGGGGGGGGGGGGGGGGGGGGGGCAGTGGGGTGCTCAACAATGCGCCATCTTTCCTCGCGCCTTCCACACCTCCCAACTGCACCACGTCCCCCTCCCCTCCTCACCCGACGTATCCTACGTTCTCCACACATCGGCGAGGCTCTCTTTGCTATTCCCTTTATCACCTGACATCCCCTGCCTTTTCTCTCCCGTCACGTGACCTCCTTCCCACGACTTTCCTTCAGAGGGAAGGACTCCCTTCGCGCCGATCCGGAGGAAAAAAAAATCCCCCGGTCCCACGACAAAGCCTTGTGCCTCCGGTCATCCCTGAGTTCGCAGGTCGTGCTTTTCGAATTTTCACGCGGGTCATCCGCTAGCTGCGTCATCGCATACGTCATGGCACCTCATCACTCAGTTTCGTTACGGACTTTGAAAAAGATAAGGTGTTCGTAGCTGGTGAAAGAATTTAAAGGTTATGTTCATTGAACTTAAAAGTATTTTGAGCGAGATAGTTCCCTAATCATTATGGAGAGCATATTCGAATTGAACATTTTAATTTCAGCAGATGTAGGAAACATGAATTAAATATTGCACCATTGATTGTGCAAGAATATACTTTTAAATGACAAAAACTCTTAGTCATTAAAAGAAATATCCTCATAAGTCTTAAATTTGACTCATGTTTTCACGTGATATGTTTGAAAATGCTTCACAACGGAAAGTTTTTTGCTATTCCAATAAAATATTGCCATGATAAAATGATTCATTCACAAAAATAGTTGAGAAAACATCCGAATTATATGCTGACCATATTACTGAAACTATTAGTCATCAAATAAAAATATCCACTGTAACATTTATTATATTTGAGGTATTATTTTGAGTTACTCAGCATTTTTTATGTGAATACATTCTGTGACAAAACACTCAACAAACATCAGAGCTATGCATTGACACTATTGTACAATTTGCTTGTTGCAAATCTTCAGTTTCGTTCTCCTCTTCTAGGGGTTAATAATGCTTGTTTTGAATAGCAATCTGTAAGTGGCACTTGCTGACAGTGGACCCTCTCGAGCCCAACACACTAATCAAGCATTCCTTAGGGAAACTCCTGGTAGCACCAATGCCTCGCCTATTACACTGAATTTCCCGTGCAGGAGCGCCAACTTACACACACACACGCACACACACAACACCACACCTCCCACTTCTTTTTCCTTACACGCAATTTCACCACCTCACCCTTTTACATCCTGGCTCGACATACTCTCCCCGCGTTTCCCCCTTTTCCAACAAACTCATCGATGCCATCTTATTGGTAATACTTCCCCACCACTCCACGCTCAAACCGCAACAATACTTTTACTTAAGACCCCTCCCGCAGAGCCGCCAGCCGACCGAACCACTCCAAGGGCCGCCAAACTAAAACCTTCCAGCCAAATACACCACGCAGAAAACGCCAATAAACATGCAAACGACTGGCACTCGTGAAGGCACTCGATATGATACCCATTACATCTCATATGTGTTCTGCCTATGTCAACTTTTTCCACGCCGTTCTTTTTCCCTGCCAAATATCCTTGTGGTGGCCTGCAGGGTAGTGAGTAGATGTAAAACTACTTCAAAACGGAAACATATTCACGATTCTGAAAAAAATACTGCGGTGACAATTTGATTTATTTTCAAAAAGTCGATAATACATATAAAGTACCAACTGATACCATCCTGACGAGATCTAGGAGTTAGAGATTCATAACTTTTAAATAATGTCCCACTGGAGTACATACACGTATCATTTCCCATGTAAAAGGGCTGGTATCTTTAGTCAAAATGTCGGAGAGTTGTTCGGCAAGAGGCTGTTATTTTGGTATCATAGGAAAAATAAAATAATTTTCAATAAAATGAGTCTAAATTTGAGGAGCTCTAAAAGACATGCGGTGTCACCAAAAAATAATAAAAAATAAAAGGACGAACAGAATAACTATTTAAGAAGCTCAACGAAGAGCTGCAGAGAAAAAAAGCATCGTGAAAACTCTGAGATGGAGGAGAATAAAACGCCTTGGACACACTTTGTGACAAAAGAGCCAAATGAAAACCAAAAATGGCAGAAGAATAAATGTAAACAATTTCAGAGGAGGAACAAGTGTCAATGTAACATGTTTGGCAAATTATGATGAACTTCAAAGTAATGAATTATGTATCGATGAAATGTTTGGCAGGTAAGAGGGAACTTGGACAATAGGTATGTACATCGATATCTGGATAAATGACAGCTGATAACAGAAAGGGAAAACCTAGTCTTTTTCAAAGGCTCGAGAGTTATAAGACGTTATATGGTGGAAGTCCGCGATACCCATTGAGATAGACAGAGAGGCATTACGTCATCAAACTGTAGCCTGACAACCAAAATAACAACCATATTGTTTATCCCTGCTCTTTCCTCACTTCCCTTTGAATAGCTCTCTGGAATGGATGAATTAGGAGATCAAAAGCAAGAATATTCACCATGGGTTTGAAATTAAAGGCATGTTACTCTTGAAACATTCATTGGCTACTAACTCCTATAGATTATATTCATTTTACCGCATCTTTCTCCTCTGTTGCAGATTATGAATAGCTTAAAATAAATAAACAACATATTCAAGAAGAATTCATGTTAAAGAAGCAAGTGAATCCTGATTTCTTGTAGGTTTACGACGGTAAACATCTCAAAAGTTTCTAAATTAGCGCGTCAGCCGTTATGCTCTCAAGAAAAATCATGGTTAACAAAGATGGCTGACGGGCCACGCCCACGTTACAGCTTCGGGCATTGGCCACCATAGCAAGCACCCTCTTCATCTACCTTTATGGTCACATTAGGAACAGCAATCGCACTTGTCCACAGATTTTTAATACACTTACAATGCGTTTCCACTCACAGAGTGATCATTTCGTAGATGTCTTATGCCTGAGAGTCGAACCAATCTGACACACATAGTTTTCCGAATCAAGACACTGCATAAAATAGTCTTTGAGTTCTACTACGTTTTTAGGAGGCTTGACGTATTAACGTTACTTCCATTAAGGGCGCTTTACTCGTTACGTTTTTAAAGTACAAACGAATGTATGAACTCCTGCATGAGGAAAATTGTACCGTGTAAAGCGGAAAATTGTATGATTGTCTGAATGACTTAACGGGAAATAGAACCTGCTCTATTTCCAATCAGTTTCTTGTACATTCCATGATACATTCGTTCGTACAATAAACTGTACCGTGTAAAGCAGCCTTAACAAGAGCTCATCAAGTCGCTCGCAAGTGACACTTCGACATGTAACTTTCAAGGCAATTACGATCGATAAAGTTAGAAAAACGAAAGCGGATTGCACCTGCAAGAAAAATAGAAAACTATTTAATACCAAATTTTCCATTACAAATCAGTCAGACAGGACAATATCCTACCCCTCTGACATGAATCAACGGCTACGGATGGGTATCACGCCCCTAGAAAAATCCGCTGCGCCTATGCACGCAGTCATGAGCATAAGTGCATTTACTCCAAGTGATGGAATTTGCTATGAAAAAATCATTTGACGACTTTGATTCGATCCTGGTTCTCCAAATTGCCCGCCAGATGTGCAAGCCGACTAACACTTGGTGATCCGGAAGGGACTGAGAGATCCGGGTCCGAATCCCGATTAAATCAAATGATTTTTTCTTAGCGAATTTCGTTCCTTCTTTCATGTTTTACAAAAGAAGTACAAACGGCTGTAAAGGTCCTCAATTGTTTTCATTTTTATCATCAAAATATTTATTGTGAAAAATTTTAGATATTCCCTTCAAAAGTTAAAGTTTGTTTAAATTGAAAGCTGCAAAATGAAGACGGAATTGATGTAATATGTTGAAATACTGGCAGTACTGTTGTTAATAGCTTCTCAGTAGCGGCGGCGGGGAATGGGGAGTAGACAGCGGATGCACTGGAGGGTGGTTATGTGGAGGGTGTGAGCAGGGGCGATCCCAGGAAATTATTTCGGGCGGGGGGGGGGAGACTACCTCAGTGATTGGAGTGTTAAATGTTGTATGTGATAACTACATCTAATTGTAAAAATTGTTTTGTAAAACCCTAAATTTTCGGGGGGGTGTATCCTCTCTGCAGTTCCTCTCTTGCCTCTGAGCTGTGCGGACGTGTTTCCTTCGTCCTTGAAATGGCCTCCTGCCCGGTGTACAATAAGCCGGTAAGTTCAGTGCGGAGTATGTTGCGACCTATTCCATGGCGAGTATGCAAGGATGGGAGACAAAGAGATAGAATTCCTGACAAAAAACAGCAGCACCTGGCAATGTGACACCTGTGTATCCGCCAGACGTACATCATTCCGACCGCCAGACCAGCAGCCTGGGGCAGAGGTCTCCGCATCGGACCCCGCGTCCTCTAAGACCACCTTCGCTGATCCTCAACTGGCGAACGTCATGCTGCGGGGAGTACTGGATCGCATTAGCTCAGTGCAGGCCAAACAAGATGAAATCATCAACGTGGTAAGTGCTAACAGTGCTTCATTAAGTGAACTGTCGAAGCATTTGGAGACGCTCAAGAGTGAATTGGCTATGGTGTTTAATAAACTGGAAACAGTGGAAGCCGAGAATAGGGATCTTAAAAAGGGAATAAGTGATTTGGAAGTGAAAATCAATAAGAACGAACAAGACTATAAAATAAATGTCCTCGAAGTACGTGGTGTGTCATTAACCACCGGTGACAGTTTAAGCGGGACAATTCTGAAGCTCGGGACGGTATTGGGTGCGGAAGTGAAATTGGAGGACATTGATCAAGTTTTTAGGCCACGTTCCTCGCATAATTCGGAAAATTCCATCAAAGTACCTCCCATTATAGTACGTTTCACAAGACAATGTGTAAGGGATGAATTCCTGAGCAAAAGACGAGCTCGAAAGGACTTCAACGCCCGCGACCTTGGTATGGATTCCTCTTACCCAATATGCATTGATGAGTCACTCACACTCGCCAACAAGAAGTTACTTGCGTCGACCAGAGAGCTAAAGAAAGCGGGAAAGATCAAGTTCGTCTGGGTCAGAGGGGGGGAAATTATTGCGAGGGAAGAAACAGGATCCCTCGTCAAAATTATAACTAATGAAGAAGACCTAATTGTAAATAATTGTAAAATCTCATTTTATAACCCTTTGACGCTTGACAAGATTTTATTTAATTCTAAGGATAATTATGACCGTATGGACAAAAGTGGAGTGTATAAATTAAAGTGTGAGGACTGTGGTATTTGTTATGTTGGACAGTCTGGTAGAAGTTTTAAATACAGAGCCAAGGAACATAGAAGAAGTTTTATACATAATGATGGAAAATCTTGTTTTGCAAATCATTTATGCCGGTGTAATCATTTTAGCAACTTTGACATAGATATTTTACACTGTAATGACAAAGGGCTTAAATTGGATTTTATGGAAAAATTTGAAATTGTCAATAGCCCGGATGAAATTTGCAACGATGTTTTATTTTGTTCTGACTCACCTTTGTTAAAGCTAAGCGTCCCTATAATTAAACCCTGACCTTCACCCACAACCCACTTTGTCTCCGTTTTACGTCATCGGCCCCATATGTTCACCCAAATTGTTCTTTCCTCCTCCCACTTCCCCCTCCTTCCCCCTCCTCCCCCCCCCCACGCCTCTTCCATATACCCTCTCCTCCTACCTTGGCTCTGGTATAAATACATGTGAGAGTGTCTGTCCCATCACCTTGATAATGACATAGTATGTCGAAACCATGTTCGGTGTTGAAGTAGTACATTAAAGTGTGGATATTACTATTGTCGTTATATTTTATCATGGAAAGACCTATATTATTTTTTTATAGGTAATCTTGCGAGGGAAACTGCACCACTAGCCACGCCTTTCCCTTCGCACGAGGACATAAAAATATCCCACGTCAATGCTCAGTCACTCCCAGCTCACATCGAAGATTTCAGGTCCTATTTCTGTAATAACAATTATCATGTAATCTGTGTGAGCGAGACGTGGCTTCAGCAGTCAATAAACTCGGACTCGGTTTCCCCACCCGGATACGTATTATACCGAAAAGAGAGAGAAGGAACACGAGGAAGAGGGGTTGAAATTTATGTTCACTCTTCATTGAGAGTCAAATGTGTTGGTCGATCGTCTAATACATACGAAAACAAGTCTGAGTATATCTCTCTCGAAGTCAGCTGCCCACACTCAAAACTATTCGTGTCAGTTGTATACAGACCACCAAAAGCAAGTGGCCTGCTTGAATTCGAAAACTTTCTTGTCAGTACGGTCCCTAGGTATGAAAATATCGTAATTATGGGTGACCTCAACATCAACCTTCTAAAAGAAACGGCGGATAAAGATTCTCTCCTTAACTTAGTACAAGGATACAATTTGAGGATCGTTCCGATGGAGCCAACCTGCCACACGAAGAACACCAGCACTCTATTAGATCTAATCTGTGTTGACGACCTCAGTAAAATTACATCCCAAGGTCAAACATCGGATCCCCTCTTTCCTGTCACGATCAGATATATCTAACCTATAGAATGATGGTTCCATCCTTCCTGCCAAAAAGTTTTAACTTTCAGAGATTTCAAAACATTTGACGAAGAAAAATTCATCACTGATCTCTGCAAGGATAACTGGTCCTCCGTCAATGAGCAGATTTCGATTGACAACAAGTCACAACTTTAAATTCCTTGCTCCTAAACACACTGGGCTCACACGCTCCAATCCGAAGTAAACGTGTCACCCACCCACCGACACCGTGGCTCACTCCAGAAATTAAGTTAAAAATAAAAGAAAGAAATATTACTAGTGCTATGTTTCGGCGTTATAAAGATCCGGGTCCCTTCACCACGTACAAAACGCTGCACAGCCAAGTGTAGAATATGATACGTAATGTAAAATCTGTATATTTCAAACGGACTCTAAGTAAAAACTCTGACTCCATCACTATGTGGAAAACCATTTGCAATCTCGGCATTATACCTCCGAAAACCAATAAGAATGCTTTAAATATTCATCTAGATGTATTAAATAACCACTTCGTCAAAAGCAAACTGAGAACATCCCTTAAACCCCATACTCCCCAACCATTTAATCAAAAACTGTTATTCTTCTCCAACGTTCTACCTTCCTCAGTTACTAGCGCATGCAAAAAAATTACATCAAATGCCAAATGCCATGATATGATCCCCATCTCTTGTATCAAAAAGGCTCTCCCGGTCATACTTCCCTCATTATTGAACATATTTGATGCCTCCCTTCAAACTTCATAGTACCCTGTGACCTGGAAGCACTCAATCATTCATCCAATTCCTAAATGCTCTGAACCAAACAAACCGGCTGATTTTAGACCAACTGGCATTATATGTGCGTTTGCCAAGATATTCGAACGATTAGTATTTCAGCAACTAAATAGCTATATTTCCGAAAATAACCTATTAAATACCCTGCAGTCTGGTTTTCGTGTTAGCCATAGCACCCAAACGGCGCTTTTGAAAATCACTGAGGACATAAGAGGCGCAATGGACAAGCGTCAAGTGACGATTTTGGTTCTATTTGATTTCTCCAGGGCTTTTGACTCTGTTTGTCATGAATTGCTCCTCCGCAAGCTGAGTGGCTTAAATTTTTCTAAGAGCGTCGTCAACTGGTTCCGGTCATACCTCAGCGGTCGCACTCAAGCTGTGGTGAGTGCAAATAATACGCAATCAAATTGGATTCCAAATTCCACCGGTGTTTTCCAGGGCTTCGTTCTCAGCCCGCTCCTCTCCTCGTTATTTATAAACGATCTGCCCGATATCATTAGGCATTGCAACTATCACTTGTGTGCCGATGACTTTCAAATATATCGCCACTCATCAGTATCTGATATAATCTCTTCCATTTCACTCATCAATGAGGATATCGAGCGAATCATCCGCTGGGCGCATAATAACAATTTAGTGCTAAATGAAAGAAAAACAAAAGCAATATTAATCGGGAGCAATCACTTCCTATCCCAAATGGACCTCGAATCTCTGCAAAAAAATTCACATTGGACGTTGTACCATTCCGTATGAAGAAACAGCCAAAAACCTCGGTGTTACGTTTGATCGTACCCTTAGCTGGAAGCCACAAACCCAACATGTAAGGCGTAAATGCCTAGGATCTCTACACCAATTAATTAGAGCGAAGGAGATATTACCCCCTGATATACGTTCCATTTTGGTGAAAACATTAGTCCTTCCACATTTTGACTATTGCGCTCCTTTGCTCTCAAACCTTGATGACGACAATAATAACAAACTACAGGTCACTATGAATGCAGCTGTTAGATTCATTTGTGATATAAAAAAATGGGACCATGTGAGCGACTCTTATACTCGCTTAACCTGGCTCAAATATAAAGAGCGTCGTATCTATCTTTTGATGACTTTGGCTTTCAACATCCTAACCACCAGTAATCCACCCTACCTACCTCAAGGGTATATTCTAGGGCCATTGTTATTTAATATTTATGTCCATGTATTATCAAATGTGATTCGCACCTGTCAGTACCATTTTGACGCGGATGACCTACAAATTTATGTAGAATGTTATTGTAATTGCATTGAGGAAACAGTTTCATTGCTTAATAAGGATATTCACGCTATATGTGCATGGGCATCGGCCAACGACCTAAAACTTAACCCACAAAAAACTAAACCAATTATAATAGGAAGTCCTTCATTTATAAACTCTCTTGACTTTGATTGCCTCCCTAAAATAACTGTTAAAGGAGTACAACTTGATTATGTTGATGAAGTGAACGATCTCGGTGTTGTTATAAATAGAACCTTGACTTGGAACTCACATGTTCATAGTATTTCTAATAAAGTTTCGAAAACACTTTATCAGCTGAAGCAATTCAGACACCTAATACCTTTTTCGCTACGCCAAAAGCTGGTAACCTCTTTAGTTTTACCACACATAGATTACTGCTCGCTGGTGTTCACGAATATATCGAAAGAACAAATTGCCATTCTACAAAGATTACAGAATTGTTGTATGCGATATATATATGATATCTCACGCGATGAACATGTCAGCCCGTATTATGAGATGTTAAATTGGTTAAAAATTGAAGAAAGACGTATGCTGCAAATGGGTGTATTTATTTTTAAATTATTAAATGTAAAGATTCCATTGTATTTATATGACCAATATGTACATAATAAGGACAAAAAAAGCGAATGACTACAAATAATTCGAACTTAATAATACCATGCCATAGAACAACTACTTATAACAAATCATTTTATGTATCATCGTGTAAATTGTGGAATTCTCTTCCTCAGAATATAAAGACGTTGACATCAGTGTATGCATTCAAGAGAGCTCTGAAAGAGTATTTATGTTCTAAATATTAGTATATAAAATGTAACATTTACTTATTTCTTTGTTTTATTTTTTGTAAATTGTGTAATATTAGTGGCTGTTTATACAAAGCATTGTAAGTGTTATGCCTTTAATCTTTTATGTCATTTTTCCAGAGACAATACCAACCTCTAATATTATGTCTCCTGCATGTCATTATGTAGCTATTACTTTATTACTTTACGTTGTTTGTAAATATTATCAGCAGCTTAAAATATAAACAAATGTAAATGCCATGTACTTGTGCTCCATGGTATTATATGGTCCCAGAGTAAATAAACTTTCCCTTATCTCTCTTATCTTACCTAAATGACAGGTTTGTAAGAAAATCAGAGCTGCACAACATATCCACCAGAAATCATGTCATTAACCTCCATATCCCTCAACACTCCCACTTGAATAAATCCTTTGCAGTAACCGCCTCTAGAATTTGTAATTTACTACCTGTTCAAATAAGACACGCCAAAACTGTTAATCAATTTAAAAACAACGTATATAAGCTACTGCAAAAGGGTGTTCTTTCACGAAATAACTATTGAGAAAAACTTAATGTTCAAGATTTTACAATGTCTTTGAATATCTATGTATCATTGAACTTCCTATTCTTTGTATTGTGTAATGCTCTATGTATATATTTTCTGGTTGACTTATGAACTGTATCGATTCACCGTACAAAATTCAATACCTACTTATTAAGTTATATCTGTCAACCGTCCGCACTCAATGTTCTTGCCTATAAGTGCTTTTTTTCTTTCTTTTTAAATGTCATTATTTTGTATAATTATTATTCTTTCTCAACTATTGTGTCAATTTGTCATTGTAATTGTAATTGCCTCATGGGCCAGAGGCCCACGGAAATAAACGAAATAATAATAAAATAATAAATATCCCCATATCCCCCACCCTGGGATCGCCCCTGGGTGTGAGGGAGGGGCATTGAAAGTGATCGAAGCTAAAAAGTTCCCCATGACACCTGAATATTTAGCTCTTTAACGAAAACTAATGCGATAGTAAATTCATGTGGAATATCCAAAGTTTATTTTTTCATTGCGTGATTGTATGGCGTTCACCAAACTTTGCGAACTCCACCGTCCGCTGCCGTCACGTCAAAAGACGTCGACCGTATTTCCCAATTAAGAGGGATTCTCATCATCTGTAATAGGCAAATTTTAAGCTATCCGGGACTAGCCAGCACATCTGCAATAGGCACTGTTGACATTCGGTCATTGTAATAAGTTCCACCATTTCACAACCAGAATCTCCATCACGTCATTAAACGTCCATCGTAATCCTAACTTGCTAGGTATGCTCATCGTTTGATCAAGGCACCGTCAAAGTTATGCCATCGTAACAGGGTTCACTATATTACAATCTCTAAACTTCGCGGATGCCTCCATCCGTTTCCGTCACGTCAGTTAGCGTCGTTCGTAATCCCGCCCCAACCTAGGCATATCCACGTAAAACTCACCTCCGAGTCCCCAACACAGCTAGAGAAGAATATATCTTTCTTAATCCTCTATATACCACGTTCCCTTGGAGCGCATTCCCGCCATTTTCGAGCTTTCTCTTTTATCCTCCGTCTTACTCCGTGGCCTCTTGGCCCTTTCCCTTCTTCCGACATCGCATTCCCCCCCCCACCTCCATCCATACATTACATCCCTCTTCCTGTGCCCCCCCCCCCGCCCTCTCATGAGTCCCGCCCACGCAAAAGTTGAAAGGATCTTCCAAGGACGCGGGCGGAGACCCGACTGACATTCTCAATGGCCCTAAGTGATACATAGGCGGCGTGCTTCTTTCGGAATACCGGATGGGTTTTGAAGTGGATACTATTTTTTTTTCACCGACGGAAAAGGGTGGAAAAACGGGAGGAATAAATATTTCCCAGTCGATCCCCAACAGTTACCGATTGATAAACTATATAAGTATGTGGACGCATTGGGTAAACTTTTGGGAAAGCATGTTTTTTGTATTTTTTTCGCATTTCTTTTTTTTATTTCCAACCCTTATCGGAGAGGAAGAAGTTATGTCGAAGGATGTGAGGAACGCATATTTTCTCTCCGCGTTCAGGAGCGTGAAACTCGGGAAGGGTTATTCCAGCATAATTTCTCGGCCTTGTGACAAATGGTGGGACTTGCCAAGAGTCAACGTGACAGTAAAGGCGTTCTTACTTTTGATGCGGGAGCTTGTCTTTGGGAGCGCTGCCGAAGAAGAAAAACAGCCCGTGCCTAATGCTTATTTTGGTCCGTATCTCTTAAGAGCGACGTTTGCCTGTTAAAATTATCCAGATATGTACGGAGGTCGGAAGAAAACTGCTCCGTAGGGGAAAGAAAAACTTTTGGAGTGGCGCAAAAAAAATTTTCTCTCGATTCCCCAGCGCACTCCTGTGTTTCATGACGTACGCTTGTTTAAAATAAACACAATGTAGAAGTAAGAGAGGAGAAATATCCGTCTCAAGGTGAGCATTAATTTCGGGTCATTGAGTGGTCATTTTAACTGCATCTCAAGGAAGTTCAAAAAAACTAATCTAAACGCACCTATTTATAGGCTGCAAATGACCATACATGAAAGAAAATCAAATGAAGCAGGGATTACGTTTTAACATTTCCCTCTCAATGAAAGCATTGTTTAGACGGGTTTACGGCGAGCATATCCAAATTCAAGCAGAATTTGTATGTTATCACCTGATTTTAATTTGACATGGCACCATGATTCTACTAGCTACTATTTTAAAAATTAAAAAACCTATAATTTCGCATTATCTTCATCACTGGTCGTTCAATCCTAAGATAGCTAAGATAGTTGACAGTAGCCCTCCACCCTTCCCTATTTAATGCTTGTTCCCCTACCTCCTGGCATTTCTTCCTATGAACTTACCTCTTTATTTGGCCCACGAACTTATTCCTGGGTCTTCATTTGGGGACTTTTCCCTCCATTTTACCTTAAATTATTTTCTTGGTGAACACATTGGGTCTCAGGGTGTGTCCAGTCCATCTGGTTCTTATTTTCTGTAAGGCATTCCATATAGTCCTTTCCTCTTCTACTCATCTGTGCACTTCATCATTTCTTATTTTGTCCGTCCGTTTTATCTTCAGTATCCTCCTCCAGCACCAGGTTTC
The DNA here is from genome assembly GCA_963169105.1 of Ceriagrion tenellum. Lineage (NCBI taxonomy): Eukaryota > Metazoa > Arthropoda > Insecta > Odonata > Coenagrionidae > Ceriagrion > Ceriagrion tenellum. The sequence goes on from OY720643.1 coordinate 90,094,222, forward strand.
GAAGGCTTCTAGTCTATTTTTATGAGCTTTTCCAATGGTCCATGCATGCATGCACGCTCCACACGAATGTTTTCATATACTGTTTCTTGGTTTTTAGTTTTATCTTCTTTGAGCACAGCAGTTGAGCAGCGCGTCTTTTTACCATGAACGCCGTCTTAGCTTAACCTATTCTCCGCTTTATGCCCATTGTACTTCTTCTGTCCCACGTGAAGTCATCTTTCTTCCGAATATTAGGATTGAGGATTAGGAGATAATCTACACGTATGAAATCGAACAGTTTCAATATACATGTCAAGTTCCGTAAAGCTTCGCGTAAAATAGCACTGACTTGACTTTATGCATTCTACCGGTAAAGGTAGGTTCTGTTGAATGTCAGAAAATCTCTTCCCGGTCTTTTATCCATTCAGGGGCCTATCTCCCTCTAGTATAATCTTTTTCGCCTCTGCATAAGATCTAAATGCCAAAAAAACCAAATGGGTAACATGCAAGTTATATCGTTTTTATCAGTACGTACTTAAAAATGAGTACCAGTATATTTTTCACCAATATTTGCATGAAAAAGATAATCGCTCCTACCAACTTAAAAATACTTAAGAGCTTTCAATATACCTTGAATAGCAACTGGTGTTCTCCGAATAACACTTGATCGCAATGTTTATTTCAGACATAAATGCTTAATCAAGCTATAGGTGTCATTGATGACCAATTACTGGTTCATGAATCTAGTTTACTAAGAATGTGTCTGATGAGTATCGTGCAAGAACTTTGAATCCATAACGATATCGAAAAGAAAGAAATGATTTTTTCACATTTTCATATTTAATGGTATGGAGCATTTCTTTCGCATTCTACGTTTGCAATAGAAATATTATTATTGCTCAGGTTATCCCACAAATCCTAATTTATCCACATTTGAAGCTATAAACCATGATTTTATATGAAGGGAAGGAAATACAACACCGATTCTTATCTGATAAAATAAGAAAAGCACCCAATCGTGAGTTGGTCGATCGAGTAACTTTCTATATATTATCATTTAAAATAAAAGCTGAATAAACAACAATTTTTTGTGACAATTTATTTTTCAAAGAGGATAGAAAGCTACAGAAGTATGTAGAAGCGGATGTTTAATGTAAAATATACTGCCGGTGATAGTTATATAAGAGATATTAGCGGCCAGCTGCACTAAATACATACCAAGTAGAACTTTATAAAATAAAAGATTCGACGAAGCCGACACTCAACTTTGGTGACCATTTTGAAGTCATATCGCTATCAAATCACGCTTAATCTACTGACAGGCGACATTTACGCGGAAAGTCGCCGAGGAGAGTAAAGTACATTCGAGCACACCAAAGCTAAACATTCGTGCTAGTTTCAGGGCGTGGGCTTTGCGACTTTCGGTTTGTAGGGGCTCCACCCCAAATACTAAAATTTTAAAATCTTAACGTCACATCCGGCGCACCCCAGGGAAGTGTCATTGGTCCCTTATTATTCCTTTTGTATATTAATGACATCAGTACTATCGTTACCAGCAAAATTCACCTTTTTGCGGACGACGCAGTATAGTAGGGGGATATTAACACAGAGTCGGAAGAATTGCGTTGGAGAAAGACCTAGATACTATAAACGAATGGCGCGATACTTGGCAGTTAGCATTAAATTTTTGTTATTAAGTTTTTGGGAGAAAGGGTAGCTTAACCAACGAGACGTACACAATCAAGCTGAACTAATACACGTAGAGCCAGTTAAGTGCTTAGATGTGACCCTTAGTCAGAAGTTGTCCTAGGGCTAGCATATAAGTGGATTTGCGGACAGGCAAATCATAAATCAGGATTTATTAAAAGATTACAAGGAAAAGGTGACGGGAAAATGAAGCAGTGATGTTCTTTTTCTCTCCTGAGACCTCACTTGAAGTACGTGGCTAGCATTTGGGACCCTTAAGTGTTAGGACTATTTTCATATTTCGATTGAATACAGCGAAGGGCAACTAAATTTATCAAAAATTATTACGATGAACATTGCAGTGTTACTAAACTACTGAGGGAATTAGGAACCTCTATCCGATCGAAGGGAAAAATATAAATTCAATCTTTCGCGAAAGTTTGATGAAGACTATTTTTGGCCGGACGTTAAAAATATTTTGCTAGAGCCAAACTATTAGGATATAAACGATCACAGGCGTGAGATTAAATAAATAGACAGCAGAATCGACAAATTTAAAATATAATTTTTTTTAACCAAAAACAAGGAATCATAACTGTTGCGATAGATTAGTTCTAGGATACTTTGACCCTGACTAGGTAAAATAGGTTTTTTCACAAGTGCTAAATATCATAACATCATTATTATTTACTTACCTCGCTTGAAATTTCTGGCATGATAAAGCTCTTGCATGATCCAGTACCTTAAAGAACTATTTATCTGTCGCATTAATTATAGCCAGTAGTCGCATCTTAAGTATGGTACTGCATGGTAGCATGTTCGTCCACGTAGCATTCTCCTAGTTTCTGGTCTGACCGCGCACTATAATCCTGTTTTTGGCCTGCGCCTGGTATTCCGGAGGAACGTGCGCGGTTCGGATTTCAGCTGGGATGAGGGCTTTATTTATTTATTTTATCTTCACTACCCCGAATACAGCACAATGGGCCAATTTACGTCGGGTGAATAATAGTAACAACGGACGAGACACAATACCTTTATGCCTGATGTGGAATCATTCCGTGCCTCACACGCCCTAGCGGTGACTTGCACGGTATTTCGTAGATGTAGATGCAACTTGCGACAGCCCTCAAAGGTTAAGCACTTGTATCGACAACAGTGCACAAACAGTTAGTATACTGATATTCCATAAAAAGTCGCCTGGCCGAGTTTAGGGCTCTTGGGGCCTTCGATTTTGATTGATAAGGCCTATGTTTACAGAAGATACTGCTTAAAAACTTCAATAAGCTCCAATATCGTCATATTTATTTGTGGCATAGATCTCCAAAATAGTCGCTACACGACGGGAAACACTGTATTCAGCGAACTGAAATGCATTCGGGTGGGGAGAATCCCAACCGGTCTGCGAGCAGTTGCTTCCCGCCACGTAATTTAGTCCCGCGCGTATTCATCTCCGGCCGCGGTGTTCAGCGCCGGTATGTACAGAGTTCACGAAACCTCCGATAGGAAAAGCATAATGTAATGTCTAAGCAGAACGCAAAGGCTATTATGAGCCCATTGAGACCTGGGTGGGTATTTTACAAGCACATAATATTAATTTGTGACATTCAAGGACAATACATTTAAGTACTGGCCATAGCGAAACAATTATTTTCACCCTCTGTGATATAAATTACGAGTATATACTCCTCTGAAATTTAATTACTCTTAATTTATTTTCTCATCTAATATAAACTATATCTCACACATATCTGCATTCCATATATATTCGCAAGGCCTAAAGGGTATAACTAATTCATATATTTTCCGGGTCAATATAAAAAGCAATATTTCCATTTATAGCAGAGTAAGAAAAAGTCGTTAAATGGATAATTCATGTATATATATCATATAATTCTGTATTTTCGGCCCTAGTCCGAGAAAATGATATTCACTCCCTGCAAATTTTTTAACCTCGATAGAACAGAATTAATCAGTTCATAGTTAGATACAAATGTCAGACCCCTTCCTCCCAAAATTTTCCCGGGGATAGAGGTCATCCCGGCGCGACATGAACCGCCAAGCGTCAAATCACGCGAGGCTTCTCATACAGGTCCGGCGTCGCAGCCACGTCCGTCGTCCGTCCATTGAGATAAAAATATCCTCCGGAAACCCTCATCCCGGTAGTGAAAGGCGATCCCGGAGCCATCGCCCGTCATCGGAAAATCCTCCGGGCCGCCAGAGAAATGAGAGCCGGACGACTGCGGTCGGATTTTTGCGGACGAGGAGAAACGAAAAGTAAGAGCATATGTGCGGGAATACTGAAGGAGGGAGGTTTATCAAAATGAATGTTTAATCACCGGTTGCAAGAGCGTTTAGTTATGGAATCAATATTTATGAGATCCAGTAAGTTATGGAATTCGGGAAAAAATACTTGGGTTGCAGGAAAACATCTACCATTTTCATAACCTTTATACCAATTGTAAATTGCTTCGAAATTTTTAAGCAATCTACCTGTGCTAGATGAAGTTTATAATGGTTAATCCTATGTATAATTGCAAATGAATTTAGTAATACGTTCCATAGTTTGAGGCTCAACTATGTGGAAGTTGAATTTCACAAATGACGAAGTAACTCCGTTTCCTTCCACAGATTAATTTTCCTGGTACAACATGTTTCGACACAGCGCAGCGGTGTCTTTATCAGGTACAAATTCAAAAATTTTTTCCAGATGTATATATATCATAAGAGGTTTGGGGGGAGAGGTGAGGAGGAAAAACCTTACGTGTCCTATCACGGGTTTTCCAGATTTCTAGCCCAACCGCCATCCCTTACCCCCCCCCCCTGGTTTTCCCTCCTCACCCCCCCTCCTACCTTCCCCCAAACCCCTTAATCTGGAAAAAATTTTTGAGTTTGTACCTGATGATAACACCGCTGTGTCGAAGCATGTTGTACCAGGAAAATTAATATGTGGAAGGAAATAAAGTTACCTTTTCATTTGCATATGATTATTATTTCCGTGAAGACTTCCGCGGAGTCTTTGTAATGAGGAGAATGGATTTCTGGGTGTTCTTCCACATTTATCCATTTTTAAGGACAATATTTCGCCAGCGATCCAGCTGGTTTCCTCAGGTCCGCTGAAGTGAGGTTACTTCAAGTCACTTCAGCGGACCTGAAGAACCGGACCGGAAGACGAAGAAATTGGAACGCTGGCGAAATATTGTCCTTAACCCGTTGAGCGCGGCATGACGTGATTTCACGTCATGAATGTGTTTACGCTGGTGCTGATGACGTGATATCACGTCATTGGTTCTGTGAGTGTTCCAGCTTTCACTGGGGAGCCTAGTGAAAGATCCCTGGTGAAAGCTGGAACGCTCACGGTACCCTTGACGTGATATCACGTCATTAGCACCAACGTAAAGACACCATGACGTGATATCACGTCATGCCGCACTCAAAGGGGTAAAAATGGATAAACGAGGAAGAACACCCAGAAAACCTTTCTCCGCATATAATAATTGTTCAGTCAGATAAACAAACTGACCACTCGTCTCAAAGCAAATATCTTATCAAGTTAGCATAACTCCAAGCGGTTCATCGCGCGTTCGCCATCTTGGCTACTTATGAAGCTCATGACTTCATTCCGTTAGTTATTAAGATATTATCGAATGTTTCTACAACGCTTACTGAATGATTTTAATGGCTTATTGGTCCCATAACTTAATAAAATACTTATATACCGTTCCAGCAACTGGCCACTAGCCGTGTATTTATATTGATATGTTACATACGAACACAACCAATTCCTTTCGAAATAGACCAATCAATGAATTAAGTTATTGCAGTGAAATCTAAAAAATTGGGTGTCTTTCAATAATCTCCTCCATTATGCCCAATCTTTCCTTTCCTCATTATATCCCATTGCATTCATGCATTGCTTCATAAACGCTCCCCGATTGTTCATACTCTGAATGCTCCTCCCTTTTAAAGTATCTTGGACCAGATTCACCCATGCCTTTCACAGTCTACCCTTCCTCTCACAATATTCACTTAACCATAAATTTCGAGCAATCCATATAAAATCCGAAGATTATTGAAAAATCAAGTGGGATTTTGTACAAAGTGATAAAATGAAACATGCAATTTTCCAACAAAAACTTAAATTCACTTCCGACCGGGTTTCGAAGTTACTACTTCGTAATCAGGTGATGACGTAGTGTCGTAGAAATGCGGGAGGAATATTGTGCATTTTATTTCTTCATTATATAAAAAATTCCACTCGAAATCGAAAGTACCTTTAGAGTGAATACTTCATCACCTGATGATGATGTAGTATCGTCGAAACCTGGGTTGGGTGTAATTTTTTTTCAAGTAAATTGTGTTTTGTTTCGTCATTAAGCAAAATTCAATTCTCATCCATTCCATAAGTTTTAGTTTAGAGGCATCGACTTGCCTTGCGATGATCTTAATTGAAAACAGCTCAGCAGGACGAAAAAACGACCATTTTGCATAAAGATTCCTCGTAAGTAAAAAATATCGTATCCCAAACGAAATGAAACCTCAGGTAATGAAACTAGTAAAGAAAATGTCTTCGGCTTTGCCGAAGCTAAAATACCCTACACCACTTAAGAAAGAAGAAAAATAATTTAAAAGAACGTAGTTTTTGTCAGATCCAACCCATTTTAGAACTATGCCGTCTGTGGACTACTAGAGGCTTATGACCCAAATTTCAGCTCGATGTCTCAATTTTCAGATTTCATTTTCAGACGGCAGAGGAAGGCCTCGGATCAGATAGATTAGGCAGGTTATGAAAGGCGTAAAGCAGAAGAACTATGCTAGTGTTAAAAGACTAGCTGATAGGAGAGTAGAGTGGAGAGCTGCGTCAAATCAATCTTCGGGCCACTTACTGATGATGATGATCTCAATTTTTACGGCAGTTATTATAATTATTATTTACCATTATTATTGTTTGTTTATCCTAGGTTGAATGAGACGGAACCGTCCCCTCTTCCCCCAACCCAGTACATACATAAACACCCATGTCCTGGGCAGATAATATTCTACCCAGGCGGGACTTGAAGCCGAGACCCTCCGGTTAGCAGGCGAGGACCGCCACCGGGGACGACTTGAGCGAAGAGACAGACAAACAGACGGATGGACAGACGGACATAGCTAAATGGACTCGTTAGGTGATGCTGATCATTTCTATATACAGTGGAGTGTCAATAATCCGGACATCAAAAATCCTTCGATAATCCGGAGTCACATTCGGCTGAAAATAAGTTGAAGTGAATACGATATACATATTTGCCAAAAGGGTTGATGCGAGACTCGGTGGGGTCATCGACCGCTATAATGTTTTTATTTATCCGCTCTAATTATTTAGCTATATTACTATAGTGAATTTCTGTTTTTAAGGTTTTTAGCAAGGTTTCTTCATGTTTAAGGCATCAAAATTCTTTGGTTCTGTTCGAAAATCCGGACTTCTTGATAATCCGGACTGGGTCCGGTAACAATTGATCCGGATTATCGACGCTCTACTGTATACTTTTCCATACCTGCCACACCCCCTTCAATGCGTTATATTTCTGCTGTGACAAACCAATGTAGTGGTGTAGGGCATCAAAATATGTTTCACTGATCAAAAAGCAAAACCCCGTGAATACCGGTCCTTCATTGTCCTCACTGCACCCAATCCATCAGACGTCTCTCCCATTTCAGACACTGCTACGGTGGCGATGAGAGATTTTTTTAAAAAAAGGTGGTGAAAAAAATCACGACGACCACGACGATAATGATAATAAAAACAAGATGCGGAAACCGATTCCTCCGGCATGCCTCATTTTTCCCACCATTGTTGACCCCAGCGGCCAAGTTGAGCGATCATTTTGCGGGTGACCGCGGGAAGACCAAACTCGGGACGCCTGGCCTCCGCGGCCCTTAAGGGATAAACCACGGACGGTCCACTGCCCCCCTCCCCCTCTTCATCCGGATGGGCACCCAAGGACGACCATTGTTGTCTCCGAAACGTGCGAGTTTTGTCCGTCCATTGTTGAAAAGTTGGCCCGGCCTCTATCGCGCCCCGGAGGGGTGACAGGAGGATGCTGCGATCGCCTCCGGCGTGGTGGGACGCCTCTACAATGCGGGGGAGTATCTCTGCAACCGCGTCTCTCCCCGGCTTGACCGAAAGAAAAGGTTCCACTACTTTTCTCGCTCCTCATAAAGAGGGATTGGAACTTGGGAGGGGTCAGAGTACCAGAGTGCATCGCGGGTTGGACGTAAGGTCAATTTCGGAGTGGAGGCTCCAGGCAGATTGAAAGGGACGAGAGAAAGATGGTGTCGTAAATATGATAGGACGAAATGGCATGAGCTAGTGGATGGATCGTAATTATGCGGCGGGTAGGAGCCTGATGTACTTTCTTCTGAAGAGACAATAGACTAAAACATGCGAACGACAGCCTGGATGAAACCAGTAATGTAAAGTAATTTTATGGTTCCAAGCACTTGTGCTATGAAATTTGACGCCATGAAAATGATTAATCAAATTTTTTCAATATTTTTTGTCCCTCTTATGGTCGGTTGCAAGAAAATTTAGTTATGGAGTCAATAGTTATGAGATACATGAAGTTATAGATCTCAAAATAATATTCAGGTTGCAGGAACACATCTACTAGTTACGTAACTTATTCACCAATAGTCAATTCTTCGAACATTTGAACTAATCTATAACCGTCGTATAAAATTTATGAAAGTTTAGCAGATGAATAATTGCTAATGCACGTAATAATTAGTCATTACGAGTAAAAGAACTGGTAACTTGTCTCAAAACAACTATTTAAGTAAGTAATTAAGTCTTCAAGCGGTTCATTGCGCATCCGCTATCTTTGCTATTTACGTAACTCATAACTCCATGCCATTAGTTATGACACCAATAAATTTATCGTATGTTTCTGCAACACTTATCGAATGGTTGTAATGGCTCATGGGTCCCATAACTTTATAGAATGTGTCGTTCCTGCAACCGGCCACCATTCACTTACTTATGTTCAGAAGCAATGTTATTTAATTTATTTTATTACCACTTACTCAATGGAGTGACTACATTAATTTATTTCGTAAGTTTATTTAGTTACGAAAAAATACACCAACATTCCCGGAATTTTCTTGTCTTCCAGATTGTGGTATTTCCCAATCACCCTAAGCTTTGAATTATAATTGATATGTCTCCATTGTTACCATTTGCCACGCCTATGACCCTAGTTCATCTGTTATTTGCCAAAAATATAAAAACTAATGTAAATGCACCTCGACATCTCCTTAAAGAGAGTCCATTAATCTGCAAATCAAATCTTTCAATTTTGTACCTTTGTGTTCGGCATGCGATGTAATGATTATTCTAAAATAACATATTGCTCAGTACGAAAAATGAAATACTATTGATGAAGCAGACACGTAAAAATTTTATTTAAATTTACATTGACGAAGGCAAAACTTTCTTCTTAGTATTAAACTACCTCCTACAATTTATGTTACAATTTTCTGAGCAGACATTATATTTTCACGATTAGATTAGCACTTACTGATTAAAGTTTACTTAATAGGCAACTCTAAAAATTAAAAATAAAACCTTTACATAATCTTGTACGATAGTTCACCGTGTAAAGACTACTGCTAAATCCGTATATTCTCGATAATAAACGAAATCGTCATAGTTCAATCAAGCATTTCCATTTTATTATTTTTAAGGAAAAACACGGCTCTCCCGAGTTAATAAACATGAAAACAAACGCTAAATGTTTCGTGTTTACGCCATGACATCCAGAAGAAATGTGTGCATGTTGAAAGAATATTTCTGTAAACGTATTTCAGTTAGCTAAGTTGTCATTGCTCGATATGAACTAACATTATCTCGCAAACTTAACTGCCTCAGGCTTCATATCGTGGAGGTCGTATGTACATCTGTCATTCAAAATAACAACGTTCGTGTGCAACGAATTTTTTTAGGCACGCCGGGGCGTGTCATACCATCGTACTACGTCATACTCCTAAAATTCAAGCGGAAAAATACCTTTTGCCTCTTATGGCCAGTTGCAGGAACGTAACATGTATTCAATAAAGTTATGGGACCCATAAGCCATGGAAACCATTCAATAAGTGTTGCACAAACATTCAATAAATTCATTGGTCTCATAACTTATGGCATGGAGTTATGAGTTCCATAAGTAGCCAAGATGGCGGATGCGAATTGAACCGCTTGGAGTCTTAATTACTTGATTAAAGAGTTGTTTTGAGACAAGTGACCAGTTAGTTTACTCTTGATGACTAATTATAATGTGCATTATTAATTATTCATAGGCTAAACTTTCATAACTTTTATCCGGCGGTGGAAGATTAGATCAAATATTCGAGGCTATTAACTATTGGTAAATAAATTAAGTAACTAATAGATGCGTTCATGCAACCCGAATATAGTTATGAGTTCTATAACCATATGGATCTCATAACTATTGATTCCATAACTAAATTTTCTTGCAACCGGCCATTAGTGATGTGGAAACACAGTTAATAAATTCGGGATAATATCCCGCGTGGAAGATAGAAATATACTTTCCAATCAATTCATCCGAAATCACTCGTAATTTCGTACTCGGGAGGCATCCTGGAATCTTTTTCTATCTTATCTACGTCTTCTACTCATAGACTAAGTTGGTTGCCGCAATGAATATCAGCGAAGTACAAAATGGGTTTTTTAGCCATTTCTTGCTAAAAGCTGAGAAATTTCATTTTTTAAATACGGTGTGTTTTGGTAATTCTATGCTATTTTAGCACGTAGTCTCATGGCACATGCGGTATCAGAGGTCAATTACATGCAAAAACAATTCTCTACTTAATGCAAAACAATGCACCTCGTATTATTATAGCGGTTGCTTATAAATACCAAGGCATCATGTCCAGTTATGTATGAAAAAAAATATTTAAACATAATTTAGCTTAATTTTTTAATCGATTATAACTTTCTCGACCAATGTAATATGGATGATAATAAGATTCTTGAATATTTAACTATCCAAGTATTTAACTCACTCCTACGTTTCGCAAAATATATTTTCATCCTCAGGACTTTGCAACACAAAACAAAGAGACATACAGATACAACCAGGTAAATATGGAACTATTAGTTGAAAAGTCGAGAAATGGAAAATTTACCTGCGATTGAGCTTAATATTGAACAACAACTAAGGAAATAACAACTACAAACAGGAAATAAATATGTATACAACCAATATGTGAATTAACGTTAACCATTTACAAGTTTTGCAAAAAAATTACTTTATAAAAACAAATAGAGATATAATTAATGCCACACAATTTTCAACACATTATATTGATCGAGAAAGTTAAAATTGATTATTTTTTTAATATCGCGGCGGAAACCATCAATATATAGTGATAATTAATCAAAGAATAAAAATGTCAAATATAATCCAAATATTATTTCTATCCCTGTGTAAATGCCGATATCAGTGCATCAGCATTGATATTGACCGGATAAAAGGTATATTTTTCTTTCCTTTATGGAAAAATTATTCGAATGTTCACTCCACTGATCCACGATTACCGCATCAACCACCTTGAGAAAAATCTCCCAGATCCGCCGTAGTGACGTGGAGCTCGGTTTGTTAAGAAACAGCTATTGTCGAGGAATTGGAAAAGCTAGCCAGAGGGCCATAGAAGACTAAAAAAACCTTCAAAACATAATGCTGAAGGAGGATGCTGAAGATAAAATGGTCGAACAAAATATGAAATGTTCAGAAGAGTAGACTATAAAAGGACCATATGGAACACGATAGAGAAAAGAAGAACAAAATGGATTGGGCACACCCTAAGATACTATCGGTTTGTGAATAACATAATTATAGACAAAATAGAGAGAAAAGTCCTCAAAGAAAGGAAGACCTAGGAATAAGCTCATGGACCAAATGAAGAGGAAAGTACTTAGGAAGGGATACCAGGAGGTAAGGGAACTAGCATAAGGTAGGGAAGGGTGGAGGACTGCAGTCAACCAATCTTAGGATTGAATGACCAGTGAATGAACGCTATTTGCCTCAAACCGTTTCTAAAGTTGTATAAAGTAGTAACTTTTAGTAGTATAATTTATTTTCTGTCTGAAATAATGAACTTGGAGATGAGGGTTGAACGACGAATGAAATGAATTTTGGAGGAAATCAAAAGGAACTTTAACAAAAGGCACTTTACTATTTAACTCTAGATGTCCATAGCCCTTTGTAGCTCTTTGATTATCTCGTACTGTGCGGTGGGAAAAAAGAGTACATTTATATCTCCCTGTCCCGAGTTACTCCTTATTTCATCTACGCTCGGAGAACGGACACTGAGATCAGGAAGGTCAAATCTGCCAGCAACGAGAGAAAGGCTTACCATCTCGTCATTATCAGAATTTTCTCAAATTCTTTGAACTCTTCCATGTATTTGTCGATGGATTTCTTAGTGATTTGAGAGCCTCTCATCCAAGGGTCTTCCAAATTAATAAAATACACTTTGAATATTCTCAAGACAGGTTGTTGCAATATTCTGGCGAGTTGTCTTGCCTTTTTATATGCCTGAATGCTAGTTGGAAGCTACAGTAAGGTACACATGTAAAAGAAGTTCTGTTCTTTGTTTCAGTCATGTTAAGAGAATGGAAAAGAGTTGAACAAAGAATTATAAACATGATACTCGAGCAAATAGTGTGAGGGGAAGAGGTAGATTGCGAAAGCTATGGGGTAAATGTGGTGGAAGAGGCAAACAGGATGTATAGTTGGAGCGTTTAGGACAGGATAGCGCGTATAAAGCGATGCATGAGTGTGAGAAAAGCTAAATTTGTATTTAAGTGGCATCGTGGAGGAAATTTTCATAGAATGGCTTGTTTTCTGGACATAGCAATAATGACCTTTCTAGTCCTTTACTAAATAAAGTCCTTTCACTCTGCCAACCCGATCCAAAGAGGCAGTGACGCAATATTTAAGTATGTATTTATATTATAGGAGTATTTTTTCAACTCCTCTGATAGAACACAAATACTACGCGAGAAATATGTTGAAATTACGGCTACAACGACCCTCCGAGCGAACGAAATTCGTTCTAACCACCTTCCAGGGGATAAAACAAATTTCGTTCATGTAAATATTTGCGTGGAATTCTTCATGGGCGTACTCACTAGTAATGTGTACAGATAAAAACGAAAAAAACTTCGGATTACCGATTTGGTTTCTAGGCAATTTCATTCTATTTCATCACGTGCCCTTATGGCACTCGAGATGTATTTCGAAAGATTCGATGGCAAATATACAGATGTTCTCCTAAACGCGAAAACGTACCATTCATGTTATTGTAATGGTTCCTAGAAAATATCAAGGCATTACGCCATATAAAAAAACACGTATTAATACACGATTTCTGCTTTCATTTCGAAATCTTCATCGTCAATCCAAGTCATAACAATGCTATAATTCAAGCAAAAATTTTCAAAAATAATTCTTGCATAATTGATATTATTAAATGTACGGTATTCGGTTTTTTAACGTTCTACAACGCTATCCCAAGCCCAACCACCATTGCTCTCTATTCATCCACAGGCCTTGGGGCAAATTCTTTTCTCTTATTGCCTTTTCTACTAATAATTCTGGGCCTTCCTCTTTGTTTCTTACCTAGTGGATTCCACATTTAAATTTGATTAGGTATCAGAATTTGCTCCCCAGGGGAGTCTGTAGCGCCTAGAAGGCGTGTCCCAAGGTGGCGGATAGGGGAATTCTCTAATCGGTCAGCTCTCAGCTTGACCGACGGGTAGGTGGGAGATAAAACACCAGGTGTTTCGAAATGAAATATCTGGATTTTAAGGCTTTGTAGTGTTTGTGCCATTTGACTTACAATTATAGAATATACATGAAATAAAAGAGCAACTCTAACAGTTTTTGTTTTACGTACAAGTTATCGAGGTGAGCACCATTCGTATCACGGCACACATCCTTTCGACAGATGAGTTCTTCCCACACATTGATCAGTGTGTCTGGAGTAATTGACGCAACAACTGATTTAATCCTGTTTCTTAAGTCGCATAGGTCAGCTGGTAGCGGAGGTGCATACATATGATCCTTTAAGATCCTTCAAAGATAAAAATCTCATGGCGTCATTTCGGGTGAATGAGGAGGTCATGCAAAACAAGCGGCCCCTGGCGGACACTCGTTGCGGCTGGGTGCAACGTCGTTTAACCATTCGCGTACTCAGTTATGCCAGTGAGGCGGCGCACCAAATTGTTGCCATATGAAGTTATCTGGTTCATCATCTTTCAGATGAGGAAAGAGCCATTGTTGTAGCGCATCAAGATAAGACACACCAGTCACAATTGCTTATAAATACTACAAAGCCTTAAAACCCCGGTATTCATTTTGAAAAGTCCTGTGCCACCCGCGGGTCAACAGGCATGGCGGAAGACGCTCTCAAGCTGTAGTGGAAGCAACTAATGTAGAAGAAGGATACTCCGAAATCAAACTATGGTCCTCCTGGTTGGGGGTTGAGGCATTGGGCTAACCCCTCGATATTCGGAAAAAACACAATGTTAAAAAAGCCAAACAAAATCCTCGGAATGTATGGTTATTTCCAACCTATAAATTTATGTGCTTAAGGGAAGTATGGCACATGAATTATTTTGTGATCTACTTAAAAAGTTATTGAAATGGGCACTCGACCACTCACAATTCGTACTCCAACCACCTTAATACTAAAATCCGATAAAGTTTTCGTCCCTAATAAGAATGCATCATGACGCTTCACCACATATCTATGACTGACAGAAGCTATAAAATAAGAGATATACATTGCCGAACAGATACGTAAAAATATTCGTTCTTTCCGCGCACAATAAGCGACCAAAATTAAAACCGATCTCCACTAAATTCACTCCCATAATACAAGTCACCATTTCACCGGCCAAAGCCTCACCCCTTACATATCCTATACACAGCAGGTGTCGTAACATCCCCTACCACACGCCCATGCGGCGGCTCGCATGGTAGTATGAAGATGTAGATGTAGAAGTACACCCACATTAATCAGCAGCACCTCTTCAAGTCTTCAAAATTAAAGCATCACGAAAAATCCAATGGAAAGCACCGTGCAGAGATAAAATAACTCCCGAACGTGCTCTTTATCTCGTGGGATTTCTGCGTACACTTGGGAGAAGAATTATACCAGATTTCCTACAGGGTGAGAAGATTATCCAATCATGCCACAAGCCTGATTGCTTTTAATTTCCCGTTTCCGAAAATTTCACACGTCAATTGGTGCCAATTATTATCACGGAACCCATACCGTGCCCCACACATGCCCGTATGCAAACAGGCAATCAATCACATGATGTGAAATTGGCATTTTGCCGTAATTGCGAGAGGAACGCGATAATTTGTGAGACAAGGCATTGTTTCAGGACGTTAGGAGAGGTTGTGATCCTATATAAGCATGTGCATCCCACTTTGTCACCCTTTGTGTGTACTCAGAGGGGCAAACTCCTCTCCTCAATAATTTCAGAGATATGTTTCATTGCTTCTAACGCGTCAATCAGCTCTTTGACCTGAGTGCCGTTAGTGCTATTGAAGATTTCATGTATTCATTGATAGTTCAATCCTAAGATTGGTTGACTGCAACACTCCACCCTTCCCTGTCTAATGCTTGTTCCCTTACCTTTTTGTATCTCTTCCTATGTCCTTTCCTTTTTATTTGGTCCATGAGCTTATTCCTGCGTATTCCCTTGGGGAATTTTCCCTCTATTTTGCCTTAAATTATGTTCTTCACAAGCCCATTGTGTCTCAGGGTGTGTGCAGGTTATTTTGTTCTTCTTTATAGTACGGTGATTGATATGGTTTCAGTTGAGGGAGTGGAATTTGGCTTCCAGGGACATTTTTACACCTCGCTGCTCGGAGCTCGCGAATAGTAAGTTTCACTTCATAAAATCTCCCACCATCAATGTAGCCACCGCGGGCTAGTTGTTGGATGACGCCTGGGAGTATCCTACCCCCATTTTAACATAAATCAATTCAAAGACGAAACAATTTCCTTAGATTTCAAAGAAATAATGTCTGGTTGTCACTCCTGTCTCGGCAAAATCGTGAACCCGAGCCGGGCAAGAAAGGGAGATGCCGTCAGCCAATCAGGGAGTGTTTTGACTTGCTGGATATTGATGCGAAAAAAATTGTAACTTTACGGGCTTATATTTTTTTTAAACACAACAGAATAAAGTTTTACTGCAGGATTGCCTTATTCATGATGTAAGAATTCACTGATAATTCATTCACCACCCAATTCTGACCCATGAAAATACTCAATTCTTCTTGCTCTTCTCTATTGTGTTCCATATGGTCCTCTCCTCTTCTACTCTTCCTATCACCACATCAATTCTAACTTTGTCCATACATTTTATCTTCAGCATCCTCCTCAGGACCAGGTTTCGAAGGCTTCAAGTCTCTTTTGGTCAGCTTTTCCAATGGTTCATGCCTCCGATCCATAGAGTGCTACGCTCCAACCAACTAATGTTTTCACATATAGTTTCCATGTTTGTTGCCGTAGCTTCTTTTGGCACAGCACTTGTCTTTTTCCCATGAACAGCTTCTTAGCTTGGGCTATTCTCCACTTGATGTCCGTTGTACTTCTTCCGTCCCACGTGATAGTACTTCCAATACGGGGGAAGGAATCCACTTGCTCTAATTTCTCTCCTCTCAGGATGACTTCAAAACTCAGCTTTATTGGAGAGTTGGTAATAGTTAAATCTGAGAAATTAAAATAAGGTGGATGACCGACCATTCTGACGATCTTATAATACTTAGCCAGTTAGACGTTGGTGATAATTGACTGGTGTCTTTTAAAAATTAAAGCGTTAAATAAATAGCAATTTCCAGAACAAAGAAAGCAGGTCTTACTGCGACAGTAAGAGTACACAAATTAGAGCAAGTAGAAACATTGAATTATATGAGCAATATGCAGGAGAAAATTGCCATGGTGTTCATCCAAGCTATTGGAAAGGCAAATGCGTCAGCAAAGTAAGCGTTCTACAATCGTAAAGTTTAATAAATAACGGGTCTTTGTTTTGGAATGTTGAGATTATATTAACGATGAATAACAATGGAGTCCACAATGTATGGTGCTGACAAGTGGGCTTTGATTAAAGAGATACGTTAGGATGCAGGTGTTTAAAATTTGAGTGTGGAGAAGGATGGCGAATAGCTCACAAGTTGAATGTTTCACTGCTCCTGAGTACCTGATGGTACCTGAAGGTAGCTGATGATGGTATAATTGCCGAAACCAGTAGTACTATTGAAATATGTGCCTGGTTATGGGTTTCGGTTTAAGTAAAATAATTAAGCAGGAGTAATTGTACTCGATTCATTCACAGTTGTTATTTATAATTGGCGCCTTAGCAACACTTTTAGTACATAAGACTTGGAGCTAGCGCTCCTATCGGAAAACATTCGCACCACATTAAAAATTGTCTCACTAGTACTGCCACGTAGCGGTGGTCATATAATCTAAGTGATGCTGAGAAAATGCATATTCCAACAAGTACTCATTGTAATAAATCTGTGAAAGACACAAGGTTTAGTTTACTACAAGAATGGAGAAGGTGCGGCAGACGAACGAGAAAAAACTTGGAATGAAGGGTGAGGAGTTGAAATCACTTGAGCAGATAAGTAGAAGGCACAACAAGCAAGAAGTGAGAAGCGAGTGGAGGCTGAAGTCCATGGTAGTTAGGAGGATGTTAGGTAGACGGGGTAATGAACGTACGAGTAGAAGCTTTACGGACGGTATAAAAATAGAAGAAGGATTCGTGTAGATTTAAATTAGCGCATGGGGACAAGGGTCTTCAGCTGTATGAGGCCTATGCGTATTCCTACTTCCAATTAAACCAACTATTACCTATAAGTCGCCTTAAATAAAGATAAACGAGTCGATTAACCATGTACATATTTCGGTAGTCTCAATCAATTCCCTAAATTTCTCTTTTACGCCAATCCAATTAATGGAAGGGTATTGTAATTTTCTTTTACTATTATCATTTGCCGGTTGTATATTTAAACTTGAAGCACTCAGCTTCACCCTAGTACGAAAAGATTAATTGACAGATGATATGGCTGGTGAGGGGGCTTGAGGACTAACTTCCCACCCGAAGGAAGCAGGTTCGAAACCCGGCAGTGGTGAAACTGAGGAATACTAGGCAACAAGGGATGGTGGATGTTGATGCCGGGTGTCCCGCCCCCCTTTCCTTCGGTTGGTTAGAATTCATTGGGCAGGCGACGACCAAGAACTGAATTTATTTGCGTCAATAAGTACGGGCGGATAGGATATTGAGGGTAAGATGACTGAGGAGCGAAGAAAAAAAGGGAATAAACCTGAAGTTGAAGGTAGCCCGCTCTCGACACGAGACGTCAAATGGTCCGCGATTTAATGTCCCATCCCACAGATAGAGAGTTGCACTTGAATTACTCTCTATTTGGAACCTATGCAGGGATTGTAATTCCACTCAATACTTTTCTCCATCGCCGAGGATTGAAACCGGTCCCTCGGACCGGGCGTGATTTCAGAACTTTATACATCCCTAAGTCCGGTTCCCAGAACGAAAGTTGGCCTTCCTGGTGAATCCAACCATCCTTAATGGCGCAAATTATTTCGTAGTTTGGTGTCTCTCCACAAATAATCTCTTGAGTAGGGGCCCCTTAAAAAGTACGAGTGTCTCCTGAATCAGTTATAGTGCAGCGGAGAGGAGCTAAATTTGTAAAAAAAAAGTTGTTACAATAAACTTAGCGGTGAGACCAAATTGTAAATGATATTACAGTGGGAATCTCTTAACAATGGAAGAGAAAAATGAGGATAAAATAGTATTTTATGAAATATCAAAGCAGGCTATTTTTCAGCCGACGCATAGCATCTTTCATTGGAGGACTCGAGTTACGTTAGAAAAGATTACAAGCATATGAGAGACGATGCAGATAGCAGAATCGACATATTTAAAATTTGTTTGTTTTTTCTCAGGGACGATTTAAGGCCATAAGAGCTGCGATAAATCATTTACAAGAAAAACACCGTCGCAGAGGTATTTCTACCTGTGTTAAATATCTTCCATATTGCTAACAACTTATTCCACTTGAAATGATCGGAATTATTCTCATAACTCTTTCCTACTTGGAGATTTAATTTCTATTTACGTAGGTTCGTAATGTCCTGATCGCTAAGTTATTTCATTCAATCAATTTACTCATCTTCCACGAACTAAGTACGTTATTCCTCTCGTCTGGAGCAAGCTCTACATATCTACCAAATTTACTGAGTATCTAGAAATGAAAAAACGAGAGGTAAAGGTTTTCTAATCTGTTTTCCCAAAATGAGTACGAGATGAAAGAGTGGAGGTTTACCAAGCTGCATATATTCAATTCAGGGACGAGAAAATATTTGGGAAATCTCTAGGATTCATCATAATCTCTAAATCTCTCGTTCACCAAATGAAATTTCGGCGGATTCTTCGACTCCTGCTATCACGGCTTAAACGAAAAAATTGAACCAAGGATTTTACCCAGAAATTGGAACGGATGAGGCTAGCGTCAATGTCTCCTGGAAATCAGAATTTTTTCCGATATGGGGAGGGGATAAAAATAAAATCGGAGAAACGTCCGGGGTGAGAAGTGGGGACATTATCTTTCGGCTGTCTTCTGTTTTCATGCTGATTTCTCACCAATTACGAGCCCCCTTCTCGTATATTGAAATGCCCCAGGACGAACGATTTACTGCTCCAGTTCTTTCCGTTTTCTCCAAATGTAGCCTCAAAATTGTTTTTGATGAGCAAATACCAATGTTACTTTTAACAAATTACATAATACAATACTAGAAATGATAGCTCATTGCGTATCGAGTGCATTATAGTTGCCAATAACATACGTGGGCGATGTTGGATCGGGAGAAATTTGAGAAAAAGTAATAATTTTCTTATTAGAAACGTAATTTTTAAACTAAAACGAAGTGCATAACAAAATCAATAGCAAATATTAAGTATTCTATTGTAAGTGCCATCTGAAGGTGAATATTTAAACCTTACACCGTAATCACTAGTATTCCTTCAACTTTTGTGCTCAAATTTATATAAATACCTGGTTTTATGTCTCTTTGTTTCGTATTGCAAAGTCGTGAGGATGTCAATATATTTGGCGAAACGTTGGCTCTATGTAAAATACACGAATGACCAAATGGTCAAGAATTTTTTTGTCATCTGTATTGTATATTGATCGATAAAGTTACAATTTATAACTTCAGATACATCGTGGAGAACACACCTAAAAAATACGGCAAAGCATTTAAAAAAACTGTAATTTATCAAGCGTATAATAGGAAGGGCCTCGGATGAAAAAGTTAAAGAAAAGTGCTACTTTTCTATGGTTAGGTCACACCTCGAATATGCCCCGAGCATTTGTACTATGGTGCTGAATGCAGTGTTTTCCCGACATCTTCCACGCCGCAGTACTCCAGCCGATTCCGTGAATATCCCTCACACCCAATACAGTGGCCGGGATTAATTGATGATCTACGCCACTCTCCAAACTTCGCCGGCATTTTAAAGTACGTTCCAGATCCAAATTTTGACGAAGTGCTCTCCTACGTCTAAGCATTTGTTACCAGTTGTCAGTAGACTCCACTTCTATTAGAACGCCCTCTTTACTTCACGCAAAAGAGTTCCACCCGATCAAGTTTTTCAATGTCTTATTTAACATTTGTACATTCTTCTTGATTATTCCACAAATCTCTCCCTTCATTTTCTTATTGGAAATCATGCAGTTGTATTTCTTTGTAGTTCTGTCCGCATATTTCAGCACTCTCGTCAGATCTTCTTCCTCCTCAGGCACGACTGCAATGTCATCAGCATAGCGTAGCATGCTAATTTCTTGATCGTGAAATTGTGTTCCTGGGTTGAATTTTTCTTTTATTTTCATTTATGACTTAATCAACGTATTGACAACAGTTTGTATCCTTGTCGTGCTCATTCTTTTAAGTCAAACTTCCTCTGAATTTCTGTTATATTCTACCGCCACCATCAATTTCTAATTTAGCCTACACACTAGTCTTGTACCATTGAATGATGCTACAAGCTGTTAATTGAATTAAGCATTCTGTTCCAATCTACACAATCAAATAATGCTTTCTCAAGTTCTTTGAAGAAAATATATATGACCTTTAAATCCTCTTCTCTATTATAATTCTCAGAACTAAAGTAACTTATCTCTATATATAAAAGCGTATCAGGCTCAACTTTGTGGAAATAATTGATATTGATATCCATTTCAAAATGAGAGACAATGGTAACTTCCCACACAGAATTTTTAATAATTACCGGCCATGATTTCAGCACCTAGTTCCATTATCAAGGTACAATTTAAGGTACAACACAAGGTACAAGGAGCATAGGTTATGTTTTATTAATTGTGATGATAAATCCTGTTTTTCTAAACATTTGTGTGGTTTTAATCATTTTAGTAATTTTGACGTGACTGTTTTACACCATTTTGACAAAGGGGCTAAGTTGGATTTCTTTGAGCAATATGAAATTGCTCATAGCCCGGCTAAGTTATGTAATGATGTGGTTTTTAATGACAGGTCACCTCTTTTGAACCTTGTTCTTCCTAGTGTCCGATAACCCCATGATGATGCTGCCTGACCTTCACCATCTTCAACGGCATTTCTTCGTCTCACTTTCCTCCCCCTACCTAAACCCCCCTCTCTCTCTCTCTCTCTCTGACCACCTTCCTTTTCATCCCTTGGTATAAATGGTGGAGTTTTTTTTAATTGCACTTTGATAATGGCACTAGGTGCTGAAAACATGGTCAGTAATTATTAAAAATTCTGTGTGGAAAGTTACCATTGTCTCTCATTTTTAAATGGATATCAGTAACTTATCTCGTTTCCCTACTTTTCCAGCAAACGAATTCACAATCCAGAAACTTTCATCGCCAGCTTCATCTTCCTGCAGATACTGTTAATCAACATGTGCGCTGCATGATGAAAATGTTCGATGTTCCGTAAGGTTAATGTACCACAGGCTTTGTATATTTCAATCATTTTCTTTTTCATGATAGGAATCATAAAATTCTTTTTATATGGCGTAAGATAACCGAGAATAGGCTCGGGCAGAAGTTCAAGCTATCGCAAACGCTCACTTCCTACACTGCTTATATGATAAATAACTCTAAGGAGAACTGATGGCAGAAAAAAATAATGGCCAATCCGTCATGAATCACTGATTTCCAAGGAACACGTCAGCTTCATAATATAACGACCAACGGACTGTAGGACCGCTAAGAAAAAAAATACATCAGACTGCGGTCATCTCATCGTGAAGCTTTAATATTTTCGTCGCATGATCCCTCACCTTTTGAACAGCGCACGGTGGCCGAGCTGACAAAATTCCACTCGAAAAAAAGCACCGATGTCCAGATCGAAATCCCCGACGCCGGCCTGGTCACAGCGTGGACCAACCTACATGACGCGCGCCGCATGTTCGGGGGCCTAAAAGCGTAAATGGGGGAGGCGTGAAAGACAAGCGCGGCTGGCGCCATCTCTGTTTGTGTTCGGGAGACGAGAAAGGAGATGAAAGCTCACCCGGCATATCCGCTGACGCCACGAGAGGGAGGGAGTGTCGGTTTAGGGAAGACTACCCCTTAACTCGTTGCCGCTGTTATCTGTTGTCAGGTGTGCTTCGTTCCCCCGCAGCTCTTCCATCAGCGTACCTACTTAATTTATGGGACGAGACGCCGCTCGGCAACGAGGGATGATTTACCGCCACGTCGCTAGATGGAACGGCAGTCACGTCCGCTCCTCCCGCCCACAGGTGTTGAAAAGGGCCTTTTCGAAGGCCCGTCAAGGGGCACTTGATAGATATCGCAATTATGAGAGTCGCCGTTGGATGGTCTAGCGAAAATCATTAGAGGCCTTTTGTATAAAAATTGATTCGCGGCCTAAGACGTTCCACGAAACGGCTATTACACTGAAGATATAATTGCAAATTTCCTATGATAGATGCGACTCCGTCTTTCGAGCGTAGTTGACATTCAAATGACGACAATACAGTGAGTGCTTTCATTCATTTCAGCGATAAAAGGTAATCAGCACGGCTTGTCTGCTGTTGTGAGCGTTCCCAGCTCCAAATGGAAAGAAAGATTGATGTGACACTTTTTAACGCAATCAAAGGCAATTTATTTGAATACGGCTCTCATTTTCGGACGTATAACGGCAGTATTTGCAGCGGGCCGGATAAAAGTCACTGCCCTGTTATCGTCCTCAATGGAAGGGCACACACAAGCAATGACCTAAAAATGAATTTTTCGAACTTCGACCCAAAATGACATTTTGGAGAATGCCAAATTAGAGTCTTGAACTTTTTATGAAAATCGAATTTTTCATTATAAGAAACTCGGCCTCGGATTGCGCTTAATCACCCGCATAATAAGATTTATTTCACTGCCAAGTGTCGGAGTGATAGTTTTTTAAGGTAAACGAAAATAGCTGTTATGAAGAGAATCTGAGGACGTAACAACATAAAGCATGGCGATATTAATATGCTAATAAGATATAACTAATTTCCAAACATTTCATGTAACAAATGATGTGGTACGAAGTCATTCGCACGGGTGCATATACACCAGGGTTGAAATTCGCTACGAAAAAATTATTTGACTTGACCGGGATTCGAACCCGGATCTCCCTTCAGAACTTGAAGGAAGATGGCTTGGTGGTGTAACTGGCTAACACACCTCACCGGCAATTGGGAGATCCGGGTTCGAATCCCGGTTAAGTCAAATGATTTTTTCATAGCGAATTTCAACCCTGGTGAAGATATAACTACTTGAACACGCTAAATGAATAATATTAAAGTGACTCAGTCTCTTTCCCAAAGATCATCGAACCTAATTAGTATTTTCATACTCACTACAACAACGATGGCCAAGAGAAGGCAAGATTGAAGGATTTTTGCAATTGTTTTTTCATCATTTCCTTAACACTGATCGTTTGTTATGGTCTCGATATAATTTTTGCGTTCTTCATCGTATTTAGTTTTAATATCTTTACAATTGTTGCCTAGCTCTAATATATGTTTGTAACATTATCAATTCAACTATGTAATTATTCATGTAATGAAAAGATTCAACTCCTTTGCATTCATTTTATCCCTCACAACAATTAAGTGTGCATAGTGCTATTTTCACGATTTACTTATCATGTAATTTGTTTCCTGATCCTAGAGGACATCACGTCCTTGATCAATAAATTGGTGAGGGTATAAATCGGAGCTCTACGCATAGTACACACCAATTAAATTCAAAGAACTTGATAGTCATTGTGTTGTACCTGATATTGGCACAGCAGCCAAAACCGGTTTCTTGAGAACAATCAAGCAAACTGTAGAAAGAACAAAGTTGTGTTCATTTAATTTTGGATATGGTTCACTAAGTTCGATCTTAGCAGCATCATCCGATCTTCATCTTAACCATATAACTCTTTCTTTACGTTGAAGTTAACAACATTTCTGACATCAATACGAGCACTATAGAATTTCTTTAAATAATCATTTTGACAAATGAAAAAGTATATTTTGAATATATTTCTTGAACTAACTCCCATTAAACTAATCTATGACTAACATAGCCATCTATATGGACACCTCTGATGGTACTTTACCATCGAATTAGAAAATGAATACCGACCTTCCATATTCATTTCCGACGTCCGTTCTAAATATATACCACATTCCTCCAGGATGTACATTCTCACATCTTCATTCTTTCCCTTACCAGCTACATAGATTCAATAATAATCAACTTCGCCATCATGATTCACTGGTCCAAAGTTTTGAGTGTTGCTGCTCTCCCTTTAATTCTTTCCTCTCCGACAACTGCTTGATTTCCTCTCAAGTTTTCATTTAAACGTCCCTCATAATTTTCCTTATCCAATCCATCCGCAGCCCAGCTCGATAAATGTTCCCATCCATTTCTCACAATATTACCGACGTCAAGTGGCTATTGTGTTACGAAATATCCTAAACCTTTTTTCAATTTGTACTACACAGGGTTCTGTTAGAAGTCCTTTCCCTTAAACTCTCAGTCAGACCACTTTGTTGGTGATTCTATCCATCCATTTCATCTTCATCCATCTCCAATCAATTCAAAATTTCACTCCGTCTAACATTCTTTACTTTTCAGTTAATATGTTGTCAGGTTTCACAACGATGCATGATCATGTACCGAATATAACGTTTTTATGGAATGATTTCTAATTTCCAAGCTTCACCAATGCGACGCCAATAATTTTGTCTCCTCAGAATTTTTTCAAATGCCTTCATTTACATACATTTCTAATAATACATCTCAAAACCCGTGGGTTAGTTTTCTCCTCCATTTCCAGGTATATACTTCCATTATTCTCCTAAGGCATGTCTCAAAATTACTAAATTTACTCTTACCCTCTTGTATGACACACAGGTTTTAGAAATTCCATAAGCAAGGCTCATCTTTTATATTATAAGGACACCCAAAATCAAAACAAATTGAAGTTGGCCCAGGCAAGATTTTTAGACCACTTTACTTGCAAGATAAAGGACATGTATAGAGGTGAACCAAAATTAAATACCTCAACAGGGGGAATGCGTAATTACCCCCACATTCGATGAAGAATCACCAATTTGAATCTCATTTTTCTGCAGCAATCATTGTGCGAGGAATCCTACTTGGGGTCGTACTTCAAAGGTACGAAGAATCCTACTTCAAAGCACCATTTCCAGCTATGAAGATATAGCAATAAAGAGAATGGGAACAAATTGGGGACTCCAAATTCATCAAAGTATACCAGGCTTTACGGAAAACTTTACCAGTCAAACACAAGCGATATTATCATTACTTTGATCTGCAACTGATTCGGAGATCCATTCGGTCGGGCAATGGAAAACGCAATAAATGCGCCTTGAACTTCAACCGTATTCGATACCTAACGATTAGCAAAATGGTCTGAGGAGCGCAGAGGGCCAGAAGTATTTCCAGAAAGAAGGAAAACAACAAAAAAAAACTTTCAGCGCGGACCGTCGGAAATTAAACTCCGAAAACTACTGTTCGCAAACCAAATTAAAAGACACGGTTAAGTGGAGTAATTAAAAATAAAAAGGATCACAGGGAGAGAGAGAGAGAAGGAGAGAGAGGGGAGAGGAAAACTTCGTCCTTCGACGAGACAAAAGGAGAAAGAATGAACGTCGTTGCTAACCCTCATTCGAAGACTATTTGACCGTCCTCCGGAATACTTCCGGTTCCCAGGATACGAATGGCACACACACAAAAAGTGTGCCGAAGAAGAGAAATAAAATAAAAGAAACGAAGACAAAAGGAGGAAATAGAGGGAAGCAAATTTTTCCAATTAAATCCCAGGGTCGGCGGAAAGCAATAGGGAGACGGGAGAAGGGTGGGGAATCCGTGGTTGAGGACAAAACGAGGTACTAGGGCACCCGGCAAGAGAGAGAGGGAGAGAAGAAGGAGAGAAAGTATTTCCTAGAAGGGCGAAGAGTCCTGGATGCGTCGTTTGGAGAGCTCGGAGAAAGGTCCTGTGGCTGGAACAATCTCTCACAGCCAAATGAAAAGCACAAGAATCGAGCGAGGCATTTGAGAAAGCCTAGGGACACAAATTAATTCTCCACCGAATATTATCCCCAGCCCTAAGAAAAGGCAGAGGCGCTATGGTAAAAATGACGGGATGAAGAAGAACCGGAACAAAATATGACACTGCTTCAGGTACTTTGAGCGAATAATCATTTCACCTTTTAATCAATGAATGTGGTCGTATTTTCAAGAAGAATGTCTCACCCTTCCAAAGATAAAAAATAGCGGCTCCTTGCCGAACTACTTTCCGAGATTTTGAACGAAAAATATACCTGCCCTTTTACATGGGAAACAGTACGTGGATGCAAACGGTACGTGAGGCATTTGAGAAGGTCTTGGGAAACAAATTAAACCGCAAGTGAATATTATCACCAACCCTCGGAAAGAGCCGTGGCACTATAGCCCATGAAGAAGACCCGAAACAAAATGTAACACTCCTTAAAGTATATACTTTGAGCGGAATATCATTTCACCCAGAAATCAATAAATTTGGTCTCATTTAAAAGAAATTTATCTCACCCTTCCGTAGATGTCGAAATATCAGCCCCTCACCGAACTACTTTCTGAGATTTTTGAGAAAAAATACCAGCTCTTTTACATGGGTAATGGTACGTGTATGCACTCCAGAGAAACTTCATTATTAAAAATGAGAATTTTCTTATACCAAGATTACGTCAAAAAATCAAAAATGCGTAGTTTGTATGTTTTCTCGACTATTTTTTAAAATCATATTGTCAACGCAGTAATTATTTCAAGGTCACAAAAAACCTTATGTTGTAAGGGAGTTCTAAACGTACCGCGCGATTCAAAAGAGAGAGATAAACGCGTCAAGTTAAAGACTTATATTGGTTTTTATATTTAATTATTTAGCATTTATCTCATGAAAAAGTATATCATTACACAATTAATGATGCAATATTTAATTCACGCTTACTACAGTTGCTGAAATTAAAACGTATAATTCTCATATGATCTCCATTTTGACCAGGAAACTATCTCGCTCAAACTTCCTTAAGGTGGCTTTGGCTTGACTTAATGAGTCAAGGCAGATAACAACTGACATATTATTCATTTATTCATTTTTTTTTAAACCAGCATTCGCTGAAAAAATGGATTACCTATTGAAGGAAAAACAATATCCAGGTTATTCCATGAATATATTTTAAATGACCACATTTTTCCAGCCATAGGATTCGACGACAGTTCCATTTGTAAGAAACTACCGCATTACAGCTTCAATTACGCGTCAAATTCGCCAAAAAAATTTAAAATTGGAGATAGAATGAATGAACATAATTTTTAAATTCCACGATCAAAGATATGGTAAAACTGGTCGTGAAGAAGCCCTTTTAAGTAATTCTTTTCCTTGCTGCAAAAAGATTTTAGACTTTATTTGCTGCATTCCCATTCATCTCTAGACCTTATGGTGGTTCTGGATTCATTATTTGAGTCAAGACAAATACTAAGTCACTCACATTTATTTGCAAATTTTAAAAAAGCCTGCTTTTGCTGATGAAATGGGTAGCCTATTGAAAACTAAAATAGTGGTATTAAAAATATGCTGATTTTTCCACGATTATTTCCATTGGTGGTAAGAGTCCTATATTTTATTTGGTTCAAATTTTATTGGAATTTTCACTTTCTTATAACCGTTTTAATTAAAAAATCGTTTATAAATTCTCATTCAAATTACCCTTTCTGCGATAACTGGAGCGATCTCCTAAATAACCCATGTTAAAATCTCCACTTTCAAGGCTGAATATCAGTAGGACTAGCCCGGAAACCTTATTTCATTTTCATCTTAGTTACAATAATGCTCTTCAAATATGCCACATTCAAGTTTCAGGAAGTCTGGAATAAGTGACCCAGAGGGCAGAGCCACCAGAAAAACACACATCACAGCGCATGTGTACGGAAGAGTGACCGGAACTCGGAAAGAAAGGCTTTGAGGATTAGAGATTCAGCACTGAAGAGAGATTTATTAAGAAGTACCTTCAAGAAAACAATCGAAGAAAGAGGAATGCATGGAGAAAATATCTAAAATTGAATGATATCCTGTTGTTACATCACGACTGAATTTAGAAGAATCCGAAGATAATGCGAGGAATTCAAAAATCATGGGTGGGTAAGAAAGATTCGCAGTTAAGAAATTTAATAGATACAATGACAAAGCTTTACTGTTTCATTCCACTTGATCTGGCAATATAAGCTCCATCGTTTATTTTCAAGAAGGAAAAAACAATGGCTTTTCTCCAAAGAAAAGGTTCAAATTCTCTAACGGTCCTTTAATATTCATATCTAATGACTTATTCCTATTTGTGTACATAAAATATCACTACACTATAAAATTATTGTTGCTGATATATTTATGGGCGTTAAAATAATTATGAATACTTGGTTATGAAGATACAAGGCCTCCATTTTTTTAAGAGCAAACTTTTAAAAAAAAAAATTTTTGTCTAACTCGGTACGTTTACGAAATAAAGCTTCTACAGAACACACTCCTGTATGTGGTTCTTTGAGGTGCAATCGGTACATACATTACACTAGAGTGTTTACTACGTTCACGATTGTAATTCTTTTCAACAGATCGGAAGGAAGACATTATTCTTATTATTAATACATCATCAATTACTGGTCACTTATGGTTTATCTATTTGAAGATCAGATTTGGACACCTAAGTAAATTTCAGGGAAAAAGATAAGCAATTATTATAGATGAAGTTGCTATTTTAAGGTGTGGTAAAGAAGAATCTGAACTGGGCTTCTAAAAATAGCAGCAATGCATATAGATTAAAAATTCCAATCACTTTGATACAACTGTTTCCACAAGTGACTGCTTTACAAGTCACTAAAGTAATAATCGGTAAACCATAGAATACAAAATCCCACATTGCTTAGATGTGAAACCAAACCCGTGGAACAAGAAGCCAGTCTTCTAGTCACCAAACTTACCCCATTGCTATCATCTATTTGAACGTCCCCGACTACACAGTACCCATTCTGTAACATCCCATGGCGTGCATAGAAACAGGATAAAAGGGATGAGGCAATAAAGAAAGGAATAGAAAGCCAGGGATGTACGGAGGAACGGAAGTGGACGGAGACTGTATATTTCCCGACGCTCCGTTCCGGCTTTTCCATCGGGCTGTCGGTAGATTGGGGGGGGAGAGGGTTTCAAACCGCAACGGGCTTTACCGAATTCGGCTCATTACTGCCTTCGCAAGGGTGAAGCTCCATTTGGAGAGGTATTGGGTGACGGGGGAGAGATCGGGAGCGTAAATGGTCGGCCGCCGGTGTCACGACTGGGTTTTGCCACCGGCTTTCCTGTCACCGTTGCGAGACCGTGGGAAATGTAACTCGGAGCGCCGGCCGTAGAGATGCCGGGTGGCGCGGCGGTCGGGCTTGAGTGGGATTTTTTTCCTTTCACAACCTGAGCCCTGGGATGGCCAAGAATTGCGCACAGCGGTGCGATATTGCAATCCATCGGCTTCAATACTCGATATATAGGTCATATATAGTATAATATATAGTATAATATATAGTAAAATATATAGGCAATGTTACAACTATTGGGGACCAAACATTATTTGTTCACTGCCACCGGATGTCTAAAGCAGGAAGTGAATGGAAGTTTTATAAAGTAATTAAAAATTGGCTGCTGCAAAATTGGGAGGCTGACCTTTTGCTCGCTCATTGGAAATAAGATCTTGCCACTGAATGTAACACAGATCAGACCAGTTCCATTGAATAGTGAGTCGGCAATCCGAAAACGAGACTATAGTCTCAACGGGTGCCTATATTCCTTATTTTTCTACATAATTTCTTCTTCTTGCCAATTGATATTCGTTGTATCTTAAGGAATAAAAATTATTATATCCACTTTATATTCCACAACTAATTTGAGATAACTTAACTGTACAATTAATCGGCTAAATATAACATTAAATGGGCGTTATGACATACTCAGAAATATCAGCGTTCCCGTTAAGTGTCTACTAGATATTCGGCTTCAATGCTCGATAGCCACAATATATTTCCTACTAATTTGAGATTCCCCGCCGCAACCGGGAAGTAGGCCCCGATGGCGGCGGGGTAAAGTCATTTTGCCTAATATGAAGTGAGAAAGAAGAGAACCTTAAAAATACCTTCCTTCATATTAATAAAATGAAGATATATAACACACTACCACTCACCAAATCCATGACTCACAAAGTTAACGAGATAAGAGAAATGAATGTAATACAAATCACCGATCCGAAGAATGAATCAAGATCGCTCAGCGAAAGCATTGAAAGGAGGCTGGTATTTTTGACGACCGGAAAAACAAAATAGAGAAATTTTTTATTACAAGCAATTTGAAAAAGCAAAAAAGGAAACCTCTGCACTAATTCCAATTATTTTATTATGGGAGTACAATGGGGTCCTATTTTAGGTCCTGGGGTCCTTGCGGCCCAGGGGATTTTGGTCCTATTGTTGAATTCAAAATGCCTTTTGAAGTTGCGCCCCCGCCATTCCTTTGTTTTGCATTTCGTTTCTCCACTACAGGGCGATGTGTAGCCCGGTCGCTCAGAGTGGAGTCGCACTGTATCACAGTAGTCGGTGTGCCAGCGGCATTTGAGGTGCGTCGTCTCAACTCGCACGAGTGGGTAATAACACGAGTGGGTAATAACACACAGACTTAATAACTAAGTCTGTGTGTACGGAAGTAAACTTTTTGTGCAAGTGGAGAACACCGCAGTCTTTCCTTTTGGTTGCTCCGGCAGATAATGCCAATCGGTAACATGCCGTCGACACCTATCGATTCCTTGTCCACAACAAATCTTAAACAAACCTCCAAAGAGAAATGGTCCGGTAGCTTTCAAGAAAATATTTTATTTGCATACCAACACACATAAGTAAGAGGGATACAGAACGTGGATTCTTTTCATGAGCGTCCGCTTTTTTTCAGCACGCTCTCGAGTGTTTCGCCAGAATAAGCGCACGCAGCGAATAATTGACCGTTCTGCACGCGGAAAACCCTCTCACTCTTCGGTATTTTCCCAGCAAGCATGACAAAAGAAAACGTATCGCTATTCTCAACTGCAAGAACGTTTAACCCTTTCGCTGCTACGAACGTAGCAGTTAGGTTCGCCCGGTTGACTTCTATGAATGTAGCTCCTACGTTCCTTTGGCAGTTGGTCGTTCCTACTCACGCTACCGAACTTTCTTTTTCCGCGAATGCCATTCACCAAGTTTATTGTTCTACATTGTACTAATCCCATCCCGGGAGCTTGAGTGATTATTGAGTTGCAGGTGCAACGAGAGGCATACTTTCTGTGCCAACGTAGGTTACTTTTCACTTTTTCGCCGCACAGGGGCTGGAACGTCTCTGCAGTTATACCGCAGCGAAAGGGTTAATCGCAGATTTCACATTTGGGGAACCGGTTGGTGTGGTGGCTAGTGTACTGGCTAACCCTACGGACGGCCAGGGTTCAAATTCCTGCATAGGACGATGTTTTTCAGAGGAAACCTGATCCCTACTTGAATGTCTTGTGGAGGGCACTTCAAGTGCAGTACTCCGTCTGTCGGGTGAGACGCTAAACCGTGGTCCCCTTGGCGTCTTTCGTTAAGAGCAGGCTAATGCCGACGCCGGGTTTCCATCCACTCTTCCTCCCTGATCTATCTCATACGATACAAATAACCTTAACAGTCGATCGCCTCCCCAAATATCCAATCTAATCCGATTTCACATTTAAATATCTGACTTATGATCAGCATTTCGAAATTATTAATATAAAGCTCTTTGTCTTTTTCAAAGAAATGTAAAACTAGACGCATAGTAACTTTAACTGTGTCACCCGCTAGTGGCCAGACAATACTGTGAAACTCACAGAGGAAAAATTATTCGCCTGGACTGGGATTCAAACCCAGATGCCTCCATTTCGCGCCGAGTGCTCTAAACAATTCTTTGAAAGTGTCCAAAGTAAACACCGTGGTGTTTAACCCTTTGAGTGCGGCAGGACGTGATATCACGTCATGGTTGTCTTTACGCTGGTGCTGATGACGTCAAGGCTACCGTGAGTGTTCCAGCATTCCAATGGGAACTTACACTAGGTATCCTAGTGAAAGCTGGAACACTCACGGTACCCAGGACGTGATATCACGTCATCAGCACCAGCGTAAAGACAACGTGACGTGATATCACGTCATGCCGCACTCAAATGGTTAAAGTTGATCTTCACCCCGAGAACTGTAGAGCTTAGCGCTGGCATACAGGCATCTCAGGCTTCACTTGTACGGTACCTGTGAGAACAAATTATTCCTTAAAGCCACCATTAGAATAACAGAGGAAGAGAACGTCTCGGCAGCTTAATTATTTAGACCACTCGGCGAGAAATCGAGGGATATGGGTACAAGCGAATGATTTTTCCACTGTAAATTTTACACGACAGTCTCTTTGATCTTCACATCAAAATAGGGTACATTTTCATGGTGATAATGATCGTCGTGTATCTTATAATCCTTGGATTTTGCATATTCCCCGCATGCATGTCTAGCAGCCCACTATTGTGATCCTTAAAAATTGATAAATTAGAAATTACTAACTACTGGTCAGCCAATCCCTAGCCACACTTTGATAGCATGAAAAGAACCAGAATGGAAGAATTGTTTCGCATCACATGGTCTAAGAATAGAATATCAGCAGTTATACCTAAATTCCACAGTATTCTTAAAAAATAACTTATTTACGTTGAATTTAAACACTCAAATCGGTTTCTTGTCACTTCTGACGGTGGTAATTTTTATTTTCGGACAGCTGCCACCGTGAAAGATTTATTTCATCAAAATTTTTTGGGTAGTGAGATTTAGGTGATCAATCATCATTACTAAATGGCCGGTAGGAGACATAAAACATATGTGACTAAAGTTAACAGTCGTAAATACCAGTTATGTCATGGAGCATGAGAAAATATGCGGATTACGGCAGAACTTACCAACATTTTCAACTATCGTAAAACGCTATTAAAGCGAACCAGGCTACGCAGGATCCTTTGCCTTCCCGTAAATGACCATTGCTTATACTGTCGCCTCTTACATTCAAGCGGCCATGGCTCATATCGCTTGCATCGACGCCTGATGGCGTCGTTAACTCACTCCCTATCCGACTTACTTCAAACGCGATGAGTAACACAGGCGCCGTTGCGGTCGGTGCATGTAAAGCTATAGCCATCAATCACTTAAAACCCGAACATGGAGGTGCATCGACGAGAGATGTTCACCCTTCAATGGTCGCGCCTTATAAATGTTCGTCAATGGTCGCATGGAGAACATTTGTACTCCAATATAAAATCTACGTCTACATACCACCCTGAGAGCCACCGCATTGGCGTGTGGCAGGGGGTGGAAGATCACCAGCCGTGTAAAGATGTAAGTTTTTGGAGAGTGTATTTAGTGGAGCTCAACTTTTATTGTGGTCAATTATTGTGCGCAGAAAGAGTTTTTGTACCTATCTGTTCGGCAGTGTATCTCCCTTATTTTGTCGCATTTTCAGACCTAAAGATGCAGTATGGTGTCATGATAATATTCTCTGTGTCGCTCTGAAGCATACCAGTTCTGAATTTATCAGGCAACCTAAGCCTAGCGTGTAGCCTCCGAATCTCTAGGGGCTCCCACCTTAATCCCTCTAAAAGTTGTGAGACACAATATGTACGCTCGCAACAGTTTTGAACGAAACGTGCTGCTTTTCTTTGTATTTTATGAATTTTTTTGGTTAAATCTTTATGACCAGTATTATATGATGAAAATAAAATAATAATAATAATAATAAATAAGAATATGGCTGTGATATATAAATCTAATTTTGTTCATTTAGCTTTAAATGTGACAAAAATATTACCTGCTATAACTAACGAACAAAAAATAACATATCTTCTAAATTCTTCAAAATGTAGATAAAGTCATTTCTAATTATTCTTAGGTCAAGAAGGCATGTGGTTTCAAAATTAGATCACAAATCTAATCATTGGCTTCCAAACAAATGTGTATATCTTTTATTTAAGAATATCATATAAGACAAAACAATAAATACCATTAAATAATAGGTCCACAAAAAGACGCACGCACTAAGTAGCACGAATTCCAATATTAATCCGCGGACTTCGCGAAGATCTTATGACAACTGACACCTTCCCACTTTAAGTGTACCAGCAAACTTTTCACCTGTAAATACTTGGAATGTCAAAAGACTCGCGTCAGTAGCTTGTTGGGAATTCACACTTTTCTACGAGTGGATTTCTATTGTTATACGCGTGACCTCTAGAGGGTTAATGTTGTTAGAGATATCACTCTCCAGGAAATTTAATGAATATGGCGTCATCGTGAACGGAATGCCTTCTAGTCACTTTTAAAACTATGCCAGTCATTTTTAGATAAGTAGCCTTTATGAATTTTCCACTTGATATTTTAGGCACGTTCGGTAAAAAATTAATCAACAAACAGCTGACCAGAGCGTCCTGTTTTTAACGAAATATCTGATTTTAATTTCTAACTTTTACACGCTACCAACAAAATGTATATGGGAGAATATTATAAAGTATTGAAATTGCCTCACTTAAATATTTTAAGATATTGTTAAACGATTGCACAGAAACAATCCAATTACCTCTTTACTACATGCCTGCCTCACCTAAAAGCCTAATTTTTTATTAATTTGACATGGTTGTCAGTTTGATTCTCCACCGTTTAAATATTTCCCAGTCTTCACCGTCTTTGCCTTTCACCAAGAGCACTAATTCCCAAGCCAACCCTTTCCTTATTTTTGACCAAGTATGAACCAGAGCTCAACTCGAGATAGAATATAATCCATCCTAAATGCCATGGGGTGTTGAAAATTGAGGAGCTACCAATGAAAATGAGTGATTTATTTATTTAGAATTTCTAATAACTTCCACTCTGAAAAATCCTAAATTATCCAATTTCGTAGCGACGGCAGAACAAAAGCCCTTTTTGCTTCACTGTCCCCAAGGTGCCGCGCAACGACATTTTATGGATATGGGATTTCACAGCAACAAAATAAAATGTATCACTTATTCATTAGAGGATTATGCATTGATGTTCATCAAACGCTTCTAAAAATGAGGCTCACGAAGTACATGGAAATGAAATTAGGTGACTCGACCTTCATTATCATTGGTCAGTCAATTCTAAGATTTTACTAAGACAATTAGTTGACTGCAGCCCTCCACCCTTCCCTATCTAATGCAAGTTCCTTTACTTCCTGGTAGCTCTTCCTATGTAATTTCCTCATCATTTGGTCCATTGTCTTATTCCTGAGTACTCCTCCAAGGACTTTTCCCCATACTTTACCATGCTTCCGATACATATTGCACCACGCTCCACACAATTGTTTTCTTATTCTGTTTCCTGGTTTGTGGTTCTATCTTC
Source organism: Ceriagrion tenellum (assembly GCA_963169105.1). Lineage (NCBI taxonomy): Eukaryota > Metazoa > Arthropoda > Insecta > Odonata > Coenagrionidae > Ceriagrion > Ceriagrion tenellum. The sequence continues at coordinate 90,130,008 of OY720643.1, forward strand.
TTTGAGGACAGCAGTTGTCTTTTTCCCACAAATGCCTTTTTAGCTTGTGCTTTTCTCCGCTTGATGACCGTTGTACTTTATTCGTCCCACGTGAACTTACTTTCGAGACAGGTGAAGGAATCCACTCCGTCTAATTTCTCTCCTCACAGGCGACTTCTACATTCAAATTTTCTCTTCCGCACACTAGGATTTTAGTCTTCGTTTATTTTCATCTCTTACTTTAGGAAAACTTGGTTCATTGCGTTTAAGCTGTTGTGTTCGAGCGATCTTTGTAATTGCCTTGTCATTAAAACGGCAAAAGAAGTTAAATACCTGGGAGTAACCTTATATTATTGCTTGAAATGGGATAAACAAATTTCAAATGTATGTACTTACTTAAAGCGTAGTCTCACAAAATTTTATTTTATACGTAACAAATGTCCGCTTTCTGTTCGTAAAATGATTTACTATGCCTTAGTGCACTCAAAGCTGGAATATGGACGTGCTGGGGAGGAGCTTATTACAGCACTTTTAAGTCAGCCTATTTCATACAGAAAAAAATAATAAGACTTATATTATAATATTATCGCTATGAAAACTCCCGTCCTCTGTTTAATGAATTAAAAATACTCCCATTGAGGTACTTGTACTGCTATAAAGTACTGAAATCTTTTATTTACGTAGTGGTTACAGTCCATCTTTAGTAGGGAGTGATATCATGTTTAATTTTCGCAGAGGTTTCTGGGTCCCTACACCCAAACCTAATCTCACAATGTATAAAAGATGTTTCCTGTATATGGTGCCCAAATTGTATAATCTCCTGCCAAATAATGTCAAAGAATCTACCCATTTCAATAGGTATCAAAGACTGATTCTAAAATGGTTGTTGGCATTTGATGATATAGAAACCTTATTGTAAAGGGTCAGTAAATTTAGTATATAATAAGTATGTTGTATTTTCAATTGCACTTGTAGTACAATTGCCTTATTTTTATTTTTGTAAGTTCTTAAGCCAGCACATAGGTAATATTTCATTTTTTTACGCACCTATTTTGTTTGTATATTTTTCATATTTTGTTAATCATGGTTTGATGTGTTCTTTTCCTCATTAATGATTTTGAAATTAGCCTAAACACAGGCTCAATGCCTTATAGGCTACATTACTTCCTTAATACAGAAAAAAAAATATTTGTAATGAAACATGTTAGGGAGAATAAACATTATTATATTATATATTATTATATTTAGTGACATATGAAGATCATCGCAGTATTCAGCTGAGACTGCAATACCATCTGCAAAGCGGAGAATGTTTATTTCTTCTCCGTTTGTCTTTATTCCACTCCGTCCAATCTCTTGTGCTTCTCTTTTACGTGACGTTCATCATTCGTCACCATTGGTTGCTCAATCCTAAGATTGGTTGACGGCAGGCCTCCATCCTTCCCTATTAAATGCTAGTTCTTTTACCTCCTGGTATCTCTTCCTCTGTACTTTCCTCTTTATTTGGTCCATGAATTTATTCTTTGGTTTTCCTTTTGGGATTTTCCTCTCTATTTAGCCTTCAATTATGTTCTTCACTAACTCATTGCGTCTCAAAATGTGTCCAATTCATCTTGTTCTTCTCATATCTATACAGTGCCATACGGTCCTTTTCTCTTCTTCTCTTCGGTACACTTCATCACTTCTTATTTTGGCCGTCCATTTTATCTTCAGCATCCTCTCTTTTACTTGATCTTTTAACGTCGTTAAAATACCACCCTGACCCAAACCGATGGCAATGAAGATCAAACCTGGCGTTTCCACGGGTGCAGGTAGAGCTCAGGCCAAAATTCACTCAAAAGACTAAAATTTGAGAGCATAAACGTTTGATGTTCACCGCGAGTAAAATTATGAAATAAATAAATTAAAAAATACGAGCGGTTAGCAAAATGGAGCAAGGAAGTAATGGAGTGACCGCTCCTCATCATCCTAGAGTTGGAAAGTAGTGCTTCTAAATCAGGCAACAGAAGGACGGAAATTAATTGCCTCTTCAAAGCACTTGCTTCCAGAAAACTGACAAATCCCCAGGAGATCTTTTCGAACGGAATTCTGGGGCATACACGTGCCACTGCACAGAGTCGAGAAAATTGCAGACCCTACGGCGCTTCTTCTACGTATTTTCCAGCTAGCTTAATGAAGGATTTGGATTTCTCATTTTTTGGCACAACACGCCACAGGTTGCAAAATCAATAATAACCACATGAGCTCGTCTACATGACCCTTGACCTTTCTATCGATAAAACTTATCCAATAACGCACAAACGGAGCGTGTAAGCTTATTATCGAGGTATTGAAACCATTATTTCGATTTTTTTCATTAAGATCATTATCAGGGTACCAAAATACCAAGTAAGATAAAGAAAACCCGAAAAAATACCTTATTTTTAGCGAGATATGTATCGTTTTTTTGCTCTCGAGTAAATGAATTCCCAAGAACTGCATTGGATTAGATATTTGGGGAGGTTACCGTCAGCTAAGGTCATTTGCGCCATAGGGGACAGGTAAGGGGGGCAGGGTAGCCAGAAACCCGGCGTCGGAATAAGCCCTCTCTTAACGAAAGGCACCTAGGGGCCACGGTTTTACGTCTCATCTGGCAGACGGAGTGCTGCACTTGAAGTGCCCTCCACAAGGTACTCAAGTAGGGATCGGGTTTCTTCTAGCCGTCCATATGGTTGGCCAGTGCTCTAGCCACCACACCAACCCGATCCATCTTAGAGCTACATTCACGTTCAGTAGAGAGAAATCATTTTTTTAATAATGAAATATGCAGACTTACTACCAATAGTTAAGAGATTTGATTTTGCTTAAGTAACTAGAACTTTAGAATGAGTAAACATAGATGCTTGATGTATCTTTCTCGATTCGATTTCGCTATAAATGCCTTACCTATGACAATTAGCATGAAATGACCGAGAGGAACACAGTCCAGAGAATGTTTTAAAATGATAATGTAATGATGCCGAAAATTTTATGATGCTTATACCACATGGGATTTGTTTTATCTATGTACCAATACCCTTCGGGAAAGACAGTATCGGCGCACCATCGAAATACTAGAAGTCGCTGGTTATGAGGGTCTTCTTTCTCGTGTGCCTATGTTTTTATCCACCACCTTTTGGCAAATTTCATTTTTATCACCCGAGAGCTATTTCACAAAGAAGTCCAAACGATGGCAAAAACACGCGTGGTGCACAATAATATTTAAAAAATTGTCCCAGGTGTGACTCGCTAAAACACAGGAAAACACCAAAAAAAAGAAAACACACGATTTTTTAATTATTCGGTGGCTTGATACAACCACCTTCCTAAGAATGCTAGTAGATAATTGGAGAATATAATCTCCTCCGTATTTTTCTCTTGATTTTTCTTTTCTTTTCTTTTTTTGGTGTTTTGTTATCTTTTTGCCAGTTACCACTGCCAGTTACCACTGTGGCATCATTTAATCTAATATCTCACATATATGTGTATAGGTATAGACATTCTCCAAACTCCTCTGAAAAAGATGCACGGCTCGTCAAAATATTAGGAGCCCACTTGTAAGAGTTCATTCACTTGTGTTGCAGCATTTGTTTTCTGCTTCCCTGTTGTATATTTATATATATATATATATATATATACGTCGTCACTCGAGTTATCTCCCATGAAGTTACAACATACAACATGTATACACAAACATATATTCATGTACAGGTTACCCAATAACTATGTTGATACACAGGCCAGAGAACGTGAGACATTATGAAGACGAATGTTAATGCATATCAACATGAGCATATATATGATACTATTACAGCTCCTCATCCTGAAAGATGTTGCAGAGGAATACTAAGCCATACTCTCTCGAACGAGTTTGGATTGAAAGAATCCGGCAACGCTTCAATTAAGTCCTGACGTCCCGAAAAATAAATAACCATAACTTACCCTGGAAAAAGCAGGGATTGAAGCGATCAAGGCGAGTGTAAAAAAATCGGTGCGGGAAGGGATATGAGATTTGAGGAGGCACGCATTCGCCCGCCCTTTTATAAGGGACCGCAAGGGGTAGGGCAGCGCACCCTTGACGCGGGGTATGGAAATTGAAAGGAGAAAATTGAGCGGGGGGGCGGAAGAGGAGACGGGTGGGATTCTTCTCATGGGCGATGCGGGAAAAACACCGCGGGGAGCTGAGACCCGTAATAAGTATGAAGGAAAAGGAATAAGCTTGCTTTTGGAAGGTAGAAGGGAGCACACCGCACAAGGTTGGGGTTGAATGAAGGTCATGCATATTCCCGCCCCTTACCCGAGTCAGATACCCATAATTCTCAATAAATAGGTATTATCCGTGGGGGTTTCAAATGTGCAGTTGACCTAGCTCCTGCATGTAAAGCATGGGAGGACAAAAACTAGGAAAAATTCAGAAGATTGGGGTGATATTGAATGAAACTTGAATATTATGGATGAATAAAAAGATGCCGAAAGAATGTATGGATGAAAATGAGGCGAAGACTAAAATCCTAGAAAGCGGAAAAGAGAATCCGAAAGTATAAGTCCCCCTGAGAAGAGAGAAATTAGAGCAAGTGGATTCCTTCCCCGTCTCGGAATTACTATCACGTGGGACGGAAGAAGTACAACGGAAATCAAGCTAAGAACAGCTCAAACTAAGAAGTCGTTCATGGGCAAAAGACAACTTCTGTGCTCATAGAAGATAGCACTACAAACCAAGAAATAGTATGTAAAAACATTCGTGCGGAGCGTAGACCTCTATGGATCGGAAGCATGGACCAATGGAAAAGCTAAACAGAAAAGAATATAAGCCTTCGAAATCTAATGCTGGATGAGGATGCTTAAGATAAAATATACGGAAAAAATAAGAATTGTGAAAAGTAGCAAAGAGTGGAAGAGAGAAGAACCATATGGAACACCATACGGAAAAGAAGAACAAGATAGATTGGACACACGCTGAGATAAAATGGGTTTGTGAAGAGCTTAATTGAAGACAAAATAGAGGGAAAAGCCCCATGAGGAAGATCCAGGAATAAGTTCATGGACCAAATAAAGAGGAAAGTACACAGGGAGAGATACCAGGTGGTAAGAGAACTACCATTAGATAGGGAAGGGTGGAGGGCTACAGTCAACAGATCTTAGGATTGAACGACCAATGAGCCACCATCAGATTACGCGCTCTAGAGATTTAGTGAATCGAAACCGTGGTCATAAATAAAATTAAAATTAAATAAATAGAAATTTGTGCATCTTTTAAACCATTCAAAACATAAAGGCTAGCAGTATCAACGTAAAGGATAGGGTTGACGCGTTGCGAAGAGCCTATCCCCAAGCCGCGGACCAAGGACCAAATTCTGGTAATAGAGAAACATTTTTAAATCAAATCCTGGTCCCTACTTGGATGCGTTTTGGAGAGCGTTTCAAAATGAAGTTGGTGCTCCGTCCTTTGCATAAGATCTAAAACTGGTAAACCTCTTCGGGCCTTCAATTATGAATAGACTAATGATGACCGGGTTTCTCTTTATTTTATTTGTATTCCCCAAGGAAGAAGTTTTACGGCGACTTGTAGATAATAGAAACGATTTGAAAACTGGATTGAATAGACACACCATTGCAATATTTTGCGATATATCAGTACATTGCAAACAAATCTGGAAGGAGAAACAAACGGGAAGAGTTGCAAAGAAAGGCTAATATTAGAGTGAATTTGACAACTATGGAGGACGTCAAAGAGAACAGTTATGTGCGTAGAAATTAAGCAAACTACGGAAAGGAGAGTGGGGAGAAGAACTGCAGTTAACCAAGAGTCCTCTGCTTGCGCCAAAAGACCTACAAATTTATAATATCAAAAAGGGAAGCTTTCACTTGGCATAAGGACACCATAGCAATGTGATTATGAATTATATTTTTTATTACTATTGATGTACTGGCTGTGCACGGCAGGCGTTGCAAAGTAGGCACGCATGTACAAAGCGACACAAACTAATTTGAAATCCAGTCATATTAATTCCTCATATCTACGCATGAATCCAGAACGTTCAATTCCATGCCTATGCTGCGGTTTCCAAGTTAATAAAATATTCTATTGTTGAATTATTTAAGATTTAAGCTTTCTGAGCATTAAAATCAAAGTTTAGGTAAATGCGAAGTGCATACAAAAATCGAATGCAGGAATTTAAAAATGCAAACAGAGAAACCACTGCACTGCAAATCTTATTCTACGTAAAAATAAATAACGTACCTTTTAAAACAAATTATGTCACGCTGATATGATTCTGATGCACGTGAATGAGCAACTCGCAAATGATCTGCTTCGTTACTTGATTTTCGTTCCTCGTCTGTTTGAGAAGCTCGCGTGCCAACACTCATTTGTTGAAACGACTCGCGCTACACCTATTGTATACAATGGATTTACTAAATCAGAAACCTTTGCGGCCGCGTCCACAATAACTCACCTAAGTTTCATCGCAATCTGATGAATGGTATTGGGACACATTGAAGACGAACAAACAAACGTTTATTTTTATATATTTGATTATTATTATTGGCGCTCTGATGTAAAGCTGAAGTAATCCGTCGCAGCAAGCTGATTTTGGCTGCTCGTGGGAGGCCTACCCGCAAGCCCGGCTGTTGCATCGTTGGGCGACAGCAGCCGGAGAAGTGAACACCATCAGGAGCCCAGATGCACCGCGAAAAAGGAGAACTTGTGTAATAGTAACTTCTCTTCACGTTTAGACACTAACGACTGAACACATATTCTAGGATATCCAACAAAAATAAAGTCAATTTCAAAATCCAACATGGCAATGATATTATTTAATAATTAATTGTGGATGTCACAAAATTTATCTTGAACATCACTACGAATTTATTTTAGTTGGCGCAATGTAGAGGACTCTGTAGTTAACCTATCTTCGTGATGATCTTAAGAATTCTATTCTTTAGCAAACAATCTCGAACATCACTACGAATTTAGTTTAGTTGGCGCAATGTAGAGGGGTCTGTAGATAAATTATCCTCGGTTTGATGATAGCTCATGATGATCTTAAGAATTCTATTCTTTAGCAAACAATCCTCCGACCATCACAGCTTTGAGGACCACTAAGGCGATATTACTAGAAGGCTAACTGCGATTCCAGGCTGCGGCAGTGGTGGAGATGAAATTCCCAAAGGTAACCCGAGCCCTATTTTTTATAAGGAGAGTAGTTCAAGTTACAGCATTCCGTCCGTCGGTTTGGTTGCTAAAACTCAGGTCCCCTGGGAGAATTTTGCTAGCACTGGGTATCCATTCAACCTCCTTACCAAACCCTTAGGCCTTTACGTACTCATCGTCAACCATCTATGGAAGAGCGAGTCAAATTTATTATGATTCAAAATCATTGAAATATCTGCTTTCTAAGATACTTTTCCGTTTAGTTGATGCACTGGGCATTACTGTAACGCTTAGGATTTAGGGGATGATATGTTTTTATCTTCAAAAGGGTGACATATTTTTCATAATTCATGGATTTCTAGGTGAAATGATATTTCGCTCTCACTACCTTAATATATGTGACTAAATGTTTCAAGCGTGAAGATAATTTTACCCATCACTCAGCACTTTAACCGTCTACGGACGAGCGAGCCAGATTTGTTATGATTCAAAATCATTGAAATATCTGCTTTCTAAGATACTTTTCCGTTTAGTTGATGCGCTGGACATTACTGTAACGCTTAGGATTTAGGGGATGATATGTTGTTATCTTCGGAAGGGTGAGATATTTTTCATTTAAATGAGACTGAATTCATTGATTTTATAGGTGAAATGATATTTCGCTCTTACTACCTTAATATATGTTACTAAATGTTTCAAGCGTGAAGATAGTTATACCCATCACTTAGCACTTTAACCGTCTACGGACGAGCGAGCCAAATTTGTTATGTATCAAAATCATTTAAACACATACTTTCTGAGAGGATTTTCTAGTTAGTAACTGTGCTAGACAGAATTGTAACGCTTCAGATTGAGTGTGTGCATAGTCGCATCTCTTTCGGAAGTTTGTCAAACAATTTGGGTTAATGAATGTGTGACGCTATTCACTGACGATGGCATGCCTGGTGGAGCTCTGAAATATATAGTTTCAGCTGTCACATGAAAATAAAACTGGGAAAGTTAAAAAAAGGCACGTTATGAAGGTAATGTTGAATAATACCTTTTGTAAGTATTATTATGTAAAGTACTATTTTAAATTAAATATATACAAGTACATAACATTTCAAAATTGTTATCAAATAACTTGCATTTTTTAATGCTTAAATAGCCTTCTTTAAAAACTAATACAGAAAAGTATTCAGGGATCGGGTTGGTGTGGTGGCTAGAGTACTGGATAACCATACGGACGGCCAGGGTTCATATCCCAGCAGAGGAGGATGTTTTTCAGAGGAAACGCTATCCCTACTTGAGTGTCTGGAGGGCGCTTAAGTGCAGTACTCCGTCTGTCGGATGACACATAAAACCGTGGTCCCCATGGCGGATTTCGTAAAGAGCAAGCTAATACCGACGCCGGGTTTCCATCCACCCTTCCTCCCTTCCCTATCCCCTATAGCGCAAATGACTTTAGTTGTCGGTCGCCTCCCCTAATATCCAATCAAATCCAGTAGCAGTATTTTTTCATGCTGACGTTTCATAATTCCATCCATAGAGGGTAAATGGCGCAAATGATCTCAATCGCAGGAAGCCTCCCGAAAGATCCAACCAAACTAAATGTGATCCATTTTAAGAGTTCTCGCAGAGGTGATTCTAGCGATACATTGAGCGGAAATACGATTTTCCTATGGGAAAGATTGTCAAGAGCTACGATAAGTCTAGTCCTTTCACACCTACTTATTCAGAGGCTCATCTCTTGGTCTCTAAGTCCCAAAGCGACCTGCGCGAGGGCATTTCAGGGGCACCTAGGGAGGAATAGAAAGTTCGGGAAAGGGATGCAGTGAAAGGGATATGTTACGCATAGGAATAGGATCGTGGAGGCTAGGCAATTGTTTCGGGAGCTTTACATTCAGGGCGGATCGCATATCGGAACACATCCGCACATTTCAGTGAACGTGAACGCCGATAAATGGGGCGATGTGCCAAGCTGAAACATTCGTTAACCCACCGGTAGGTAGCGTTTCAATGGGAAATACAGTAGTCTCATCCGAAGTTTACTGAGTGGTTATCAAATACGTTTTAAGTACGTATTTGAAAACGTAAGCATGTTCCCACTAACTGAAAGCGATATATATATATATATATATAAATACGTTGATGGATTGGAGTCAGCCATGCGGCGATGAACACACGATGTGGATAGGATGGAGGAGATAGACACACAAAAAAAGAGACGATCACACTTACATAGCTAGCTTTCGGAACTAGTCCGTCTTCAAGGCGTATCACGGAACAAATGTCGTGTGCGCTGGTGAGGATAGGGGTAGGAGGGGCGGTAGGGTAGGGGAGTGGGGATGGGGGAAGGGGAAGGGGTTTTTCCCAGCGGTTGACGAACGGTTCTTGAAAAGGGGAAATTTTTACCAGCTCGTGTCTTGGCCGGAGAGAGCGGAAGGGGTCGCAGTGAGGGTGGGGGGGGGAAGAAGGAAGGGAAGCTCTCGCGAAGAATTGGAGCGAAGAAGATTGGCTAAGTTAGGTGGACGTCTGAAACATACTGTGGGGCATTTGGGTAGGAGATTGGCTGTCGATCTGTTAGTATCTAAAATTGGGAATAAGTCTTTGAGGATGGTCTTGAGTTTTTGGACGCCAGGAAAATATGTGATGTGAAGATTTAGGGCGTCCAGGGGGGTGACATCGAATGACACTCCCCGTCCCACCACACAGAGATGCAACAAACCACGGTGCAAAACGTGCAACATGTTTCGCCCCCTATCCTCATTTCAGAGTCCTAACACAGAGACGCCGTTCGACATCAAAGCCTCCGGCTCTTGCGACTCCCACAACTTAGTTTATGTGTTACAATGTAAACTATGTCCCGGTTTTTATGTGGGCGAATGTATTACACCCCTTAATATTAGAATGAATAACCATCGGTGCACCTGTAAAGACCCATCTTCCACTTTCCCCGTCCCTACTCATGTGCGGAAGCATGGCTTGTCCTTTGACAAGTGCTTTGAGGTGGCAATATTGATCTCCCTTCCCCCGGACGCCCCGTTAATTGAAGTGCGCCAGAAGGAGCAGGCCATAATCTGGTTGCTAAAATCGTACGCCGCGCCCGGATTAAATAAAATACATTAATCGCACGCTCCCCGTTGTTTTCCATTTACCCCCTTCCCTTCCCTCTCCCCCCCCCACCCTCACTGCGACCCCTTCCGCTCTCTCCGGCCAAGACACGAGCTGGTAAAAATTTCCCCTTTTCAAGAACCGTTCGTCAACCGCTGGGAAAAACCCCTTCCCCTTCCCCCATCCCCACTCCCCTAACCTACCGCCCCTCCTACCCCTATCCTCACCAGCGCACACGACATTTGTTCCGTGATACGCCTTGAAGACGGACTAGTTCCGAAAGCTAGCTATGTAAGTGTGATCGTCTCTTTTTTTGTGTGTCTATCTCCTCCATCCTATCCACATCGTGTATATATATATATATATATATATATATATATATATATATATATATATATATATATATATATATATATATATATATATATATATATATATATATATATATAGTGTTGTTATATATATATATATATTGCATTTTTTGTTTCTCTGTGTTTATCGTCTGCCTTCCTCTGGCAAACTGTTTATATATTCGTCACTTGAGTGATCCTAAGTGCAGTTTTATACATATATACATATATATATATATATATATATATATATATATATATATATATATATATATATATATATATATATATATATATATATATATATATATATATATATATATATATATATATATATATATATATATATATATATAATGGTGGATGCGATTGTCAAAGAGCTTCTATTGCTTAGCGCATATGGCCTCTTCTCTCAACATGTTTTAACGAAGAACCCACACTTCGAAGTACTTTTTTTAAGATGCAGAAAAATTTGCTTTAAAGTAAATTTAGGCTTAGTTCTGCCTTATATATCTTTGATTTGATGTAAATAATTCTTCGGGATAAACTTTATAGGACAAAGCGATAAACCGAAGCTTTTGCCACGTCAACAATATCGAAGTCGATTGTAGAACAGAAAGGTTGTAAATGATTTTCCAGCGATCGATAAGAAATTATAAATGCTGCTTTAAGACTTTGAATTAGGTTAATTGATAGATAGTATAGCTGATTAACTCATATGCACCACAATTCATATTTCTAAATCTGCCGATTAGTGCTAACACCATATTTTGCATGGTCCCTGCATGACTCTTATGTCAAGTTTTCATAGTTACATTATGGATTATTTGAGTAGTTTCTGTAGCATGTGTAGTACTCCGATTGTGTGGTGCTTGTGGGTGAAAGTAATTTTCTTCGATCCAAATTTCAATTAACTTCATGTTAGTGGTAGGTTCACCCACTGCCAAACACCCTTGTGGTGGCTAGCAGGGTAATAAGTACATGTAAGTAGATTTGATATCGTTATTTGTGAGGATTTGATACAATATTTTTTTAACTGAGGGAAGGGCATGATTACATTTAGGCATAAAACATTTAACAACGCATATTTAATGCCAAATGTTGATGCACATTGCAAAATAGATTTGGCTAACAAAGTAAACAGCAGAAGTTTGCACTGACAAATATGATTGCACGATTGGAAATTTTATACAAGATATCTCCTAAGGATGGGAGAGAGCACCATTGAATGGCAAGTAGAGGCTCTGTCTTATTTTCCCATAATTAAATATTATTTATACATTGAGGGTATTGGGATGTAGAGAATTGGAATTGAGGGTAAACGCGTGCTAGACTAAAGTAGTAGTTTCTGATAAGCAGAAAAGGGAGATTAACTGTATGATGAGGGCGAATGGTGAAGTAATTGAACAACTGGATGATTTTGTGTACTTAGGTAAGATGTTTGCGAAAGATGAACTGATAGCTGAGGAGATAAAGAGACGTGCGCCCCATTAAATACATACATACATACCAATTACACAGCTCCCTTCCGGGCTAGACACAGTCGCTAAGTTTCACTCATAAATACATATTTGTACACTTAACTCTGCTTCAATAATTGCCTCCATACTGACCTATCCTTGCAAACCTCTTCTCCCTCATTTTCCCCCATGCACTGCTTCATACACCCCCTCCTTTTTTTAAGACTCCTAATATTCCTCCTCATAAGAATTTCCTCAACCAAAACTTTCTCGGCCTACCTCTACCTCTCGCAGCATTCATTTCATTTCACTCTTATATATGTGTTTCGTTATTCGACTCTCATCCATTCTCTCCACATGGCCAAACCAACGAAGCACACTCCTTTCATACACGTCCATTACTGGAGCATTTAACCCTCATTCATTCATAACCCACTCATTCCTGACCCTATCCATCCTACTTTTGCCGCAAATACTCCTCAGATAACTCATACCCACGGCGTTTAGTCTACTCTTATGTCTACCCTGACATACCCATGTTTCACTACCATACAACAAAATGGGGAGAAGTACGCTTTTGTGCACGGCGATTATTGCTTCCTTAGACAGGCACTCATTCCTTGATATGCTCCATATGCTACCAAACACTTACCTTCCAGCATTCGCACGTCTCTTTATCTCCTCATTAATCAGTTCATCTTTCGCATACATCTTACCTAAGTACACAAAATCATCCACTTCTTCAATTACTTCACCATTCGCCCTCATAATACAGTTAATCTCCCTATTCTGCTTATCAAAAACTACTACTTTAGTCTTGCACGCGTTTACCCTCAATTCCAATTCTCTGCACCCCAATACCCTCAATCCCAACGCCCTCAATTCTCTCTGTTGATTCACAAAACTTATCTAGGAGCTTCTGCAATCCCTCCTGGCTCTCTGAGATCAAAACAGCATCATCCGCATGTAGCAGAACTCGCACGTTTACATTTCCAATCAAAACACCGTCGTTTTCACTACATGCATCTCTAATATAATTACATGTCGCCTTCTGTCGCATTTTGCAAGCCGCGCTGTCGCATAGTATCAATTGTCACAATATGTCGACTCAAATATGTAATATCACCTAAGCGTTATGTCGCAAAGCGACATATTGCATTGCCTTAATGCGGGTTTACACTTAGAAGTTGACTTCTATGAAAGTAACGAGTGTAGCGATATACCGAAACGTATCGACACTTGTAGGGTATCATAACTTGCGACTTTTTCCAAACAAACGTATGAGGGAAGTTAACAATGTGGTAATTACAAAAATCGCCCAAAGGCAGTAACGGCGCACGTAAATCGCTGATTGAGTCCTTAGATTCGTTGGTTTAATAAATTTGAATGAATGGCAATAATTATGCATTATTACTTCGAATCAATTGTGTCAATTTTTAAAATTATAATTATTACCTATAAAGAGAAAAGACATGAAGTTTACCTAACGGGTTTTTTGAGCATATAAATTATTTTCAAGTACAAATGAATATTTACATAAGCAACAGTGTGCCCTCCTCCTACTAAGTTATTCGATATTTACATTGTTGATCTCCATTTTCTGTCATATGACCAAGATTCCACCGGATGTGATTCGATTTTATTACAGATTCGATATGCTACTTGCAAGAAAAAAGGAAACCAGTCTATTTTCCTTGCAAGTAGCAACTGCCGTCGATTATCACCACTATCGACCCACCCCTACTGCCATTGAAGTGCGTACTAAACATCGAAGTGTCGCATAATGGTCACATTCCAAGTGTGAACCGCCATAATGGATCGCAGTTGAAGTTCGAATCCTAAAGAGTATTGTATTCGATATTTCAAAAAGCTTCTCGGACTGGGAAAAGTGGCGTTTTTGAAGGCGAGAAAGCGAAGAGATGCACAGGTGAGATTGCATGAGGATAAGGGAGTCTAGATGGACGGTATACAAGCTGGAATTCAGCAGAAAGTTGGGGCAGGAGACAAGAGAGGGGACGTTTTTCGCCTCGAGATTCCGTAGAGGGGAGAGAGAAAGCGAAAAAGGGCGGGCAACGGGGAGGAATGCCTCCAGAAGTCTGGGCAAGCACGGAAGAGAATGGCTAAGGGAGAAAGCAGCGCAGAGCATCTTGGGTAGGGGTCATAATTTGTGCGAGAGGGTGTAGGTGGAAAGAGGTGGAGGCCGAAAACGGCCTTGCCAGCGTAGGAGGAGGAGGACTTGTAAGTAAAGAGGGGAAGGTTGAACTGGATTTATAAATTCGTCCCAGTGTGGCGAGAAAAGGGTACGGTGTGAGTAAGTTGAGGACAGGGTCGGGGTGGAGCTAAAGTAAAGGTTTGCCCCTTTGAGATGAGGAGGAGGGGGCGGTGGGCAATGGGAGGTCAGGGATGAGATAAGGGCGGAAGGAAGAATGGGGAGGAGATATAATGGAGGTCTCTAGATAAAGTGAGAAAGATACCGATGAAGAGGGAGCAAATGGATTGAAATACACACTATAAGACGCTGATGGTTAAATGCACAGTTCGGCAACCTATAACACACCAAAAGTTCATAGTTATCACGTCATTGACATTAATCATGGTTAATTAAAATTTTTATTAAAGTCATAATACATTCCATAAATTGTTGTATACTCATTTGAAGCTGAATATTCATCCAAATCTTAAGAGTATAACAGTTTATTCTATTTTTTGTATAGACTGCGACTGTATTTATATCGGACATACATCACAGTATTTCAAAGATAGATTAAACCAGAACAGATCGTGAATTAAATTATCTAAGCAAACTTGTGCCCAATGCGGACCATTCAATTATCCGCGTTGCCGAACTCCAAATTGGAATCTTGGTCCAGTGTACAGTTCGGCAACCTATGACACACCAAGAGTTCGTAGTTAACACTTTATGGAAAAGACAATAACATTAATCATGCCCGATTAAAATTTGTAGAATCATAATACATTGTATGAACGGTTGTATACTCATCTAAAGTCGAAAATTAATCGAAACCTTAAGAGTAACATAGTTTATTCTATTTTTGCACAGACTGTGACTGTATTTATATTGGACAGACATCACAGTATTTCAAAAATAGATATAACCAGAAAAGATCTTCAATAAAATTATCTAAACAAACTTGTGCCCTTACAAACGGACCATTCAATCATAAATAATCACAGTTTAAATTTTTAAAATGCCAAAGTTATTGATTATGAACCGCGCTGGCACAAAAGACAATTCAAAGAAATAATACATACCATAAAAGCGCAAAGGCTTGAATTATGAGACCGGACATAGACAAGCTTAGTAGAATTTATATGGATTGATACGATGAACCCTTATTAAATTATGTTTTTTTGTCTCTATAAGAAACAAGTAATATCAACGCAATGTGCAATGATATATTTTCCAGAGTACATATCAGCAAGAAAACTGTCTCAGAAAAAAATAAAAAAAGCTTTCTTCAATAGAATTAGTTAAACTTTCCTTTCCTCCAGTAATATCATTTTTGCATCTTTCATCTTCCCCTCCGATTGAAGCGTGAAAAAGCACTACCTCTTCAAGTATGAAGGTGGATTAATGTATCCACACTTTTCCATTAAAGAAAACTTAGAAGTCGCATATAAGATGTGATTCAATGCATAAGCGTGTACTTTTTGGGCAGTAGGAGCCTATTGTGATAGTGATAGAGTGCCGTTCGCACGTAGACAGAAGATGACTCGCTTATTTTTTTAACACGAGCAACACTTCAATTCTGTGGACAAATCACACGAGTCAATTAAACCCTGATCACATGACTGCTAGTGAGTACATGTACACAACAAAATAATTCCTCAAAAAGGCCCAAAAGGTAAAAAAAAATTTCAAATTATTTCTTTTTACCAGTATAGGTATTTTGTTGTTAAGAGATCCTTACAGTTTAAACGTGTGACTTTACCTGCATATATTATTTCAGATAATTTTATTGCATTTTTTACAATGCAGATGCAAATGAAATATTAAATGTGATTTGTACAAATTCCTTAACCCTGCACAGGCATGCGGAATTCAAGAGGTGTACAATAGCCTCGATAACATGAATCAGGCGATTTTCGAAGTTTTATACTCATTGCTAGTTTCCGTCCTTCGCTATCCATTATTAGTCCAACGGCAATGCCAGATTATTTAACAGAGAGGAATGCTCGTCCAAGATCTCCGATCAAAAATTACATCTTTTATTTTAATTCAAAATCAATTTATTCTTTGAAGAAGTTAATAGTACCTTACGAACTTCTATATACTACGTTAGATCAGGTCATGTTAATAAAATTAGCGTAACAGACAGATTTAAAATGCTGTTTTTCCCGCCATCACTAAAAGGCCATAATAGATGCCAATAAGAATTTGAAGTTGTACTCCCTGAAGTAGGTTTGTCGACAGGTAATGTTGCTGATTAGTTGAGTTGCTCCCAAATGCTTGTGTTTTCATCTGCCACGTAACACTAACATTCGTTTCGCATGACCCCTGCAAGAATATTGTACCTCGTTTATGTCGTTTCTTTTTACATTAATATTAATAGTATCTGTAGTATTAGTCAACCCAAGGTCATTCCATGGTATTTGACTTCATCTGGAGACATAATGTTTACTCCACCCACAGAGCAGATATGGCGCTGGTGTTATGACCTACGCATGAAGTGCACTTGGTTGCACCTACTTAGATTTAGTTCTCGCTCCTACTCCTGGCACCGCGAATAAATGCTGTTTAAGTCAGAAGATAGAGCTTTTAAGACCGCGTCGTTGCTAATTTCGCCATAGATGAACCGCATTGTCAGCAGTTAATCTCATTGTACGGCAAATTAGAGAACTTTATTGACTTTACGGTAATTTACAAAAATAACGCCAGGATCAGTAATAAGGCCATTTATATTAACCCTCTGCCAAACACCCTGAGGTATATTGAAAATGTATCATGCGATGAATAATAAGAAGTTTATTGAATTTATTCATATAAATAATAATATATTTAGTGACTTTAAGGTGGTTTATATATAATGAACAAAAGGGGGCCGACCATGCTTCCTTGTGAAACACCGTATTAGACTACAACCATGCCAGAGCAATTACCGTCAAAAACTATTTTTGTTTACGATTACTGAGAAATTCACATACCCAATTGAAATATTTTATTTACACCGTATGTTTGCTATTTGAATGTATTTTTTGTGAGGAGAGACGCAAAACCTCACAGAAGGAAACATGCGAAAAAGGTCCAGGCGTGAGGCGACTGGTTAACTAGCGTGGGTTTGCTCTTCGGTTTAGACAAAGGGGGGTTACGTGCAAAATAAAGGGATTGGACTCAACTTCCGACAGTAAAAAACAGAAAGATTGGCGAAGACGTTGTATTATGGGAGTATTTTGAGAAGAGAACAGTTTTTAAATAACTCCTAGTTTCTTTAATGCAGCGTCGCATATGTTGTGTACCTGCGTTCTCCACGATGTGTCTGAAACTAAGGTCATTCCAAGGTATTTGACTTGAACTAAAGACATAGTGTTTACTCCACACACAGTGTAGATATGACGCTGGTCTTATAACCTCCAGAAGATGTGTACTTTGTTGCAACTACTTAGATTAAGTATTTGCCCCCACTCCAGGTACCACGAATGCTGTTCAAGTCAGATGATAGAACTTTTAAGTCCGCGTCTTTACTAGTCTCACAGTAGACGACCGAATTGTTTGCAAATAATCTAAGTTTACTGCTAACTCGAGAACTTCAGTCATTCAAATAAATAATGAAAAAAATGGGGACCAATTATGCTTCCTTGTGGAACACCGGACGTGACTCCAACCATACTCGAGCTAATACCGTCAATAACTGCTTACTGTTTGCGATTACTGAGAAAGCCACATATCCAAATCACTCCGCATGATTGCGATATCAATGAATTATTAGTTGGGAGAGACGTTAAATTTCAAAAATGGAAACATGCGAAAAATTTCGGGGCGTGAGGCGACTGGGTAGCAGGGGTGGGTTTGTGCTTGGATTTGGGGGGTAAATGGGGTAATGTGCAAAGTAAAGGGATTCGACCCAACTTCCGACAGTAAAAAAAAACGGAAGATCGGAAATGGAGAGGCGGAGGATGTTCGGTTAGAAAAAGATCTCGGGGGAAAGAAATGAGAGGTTTTAAATTTGTTCTCAGCGGTATGATGGGGAGGAGAGGAGGAAGACCTGGTCGAGAGGAGGCGGGGGGGAGGGGGGCAGGGCTCTGTTAAAATGTTGATGCTATCGGAGGAAAACGGGAAATTTTTCGGCTAAAGAGGAGGAAGAAAAATATTATTCGGCAGACGGGCCTGAAATTTAAGGGAAACTTGGGAAAGCAAAAAACTAATGGGAGGTCCTTTTCACTCCCCCTGAGCCAACGGTTTTGCGACTTCCTGTCTTCCTCCCATTCCACAATGGCAATATTTTTATCAATTGCCAGTCTGGTAACGGCCTTTGAAATGATATTTTTTTTCCTTCAACCCGACTAATTTACCCTCCGAACGTTCAGCACCCGTGAGTGTCAATCAATATTTTCATTTCAAATTCGACAGAGAAAATACATTAAAAGAAGTCATTTGCTTACCCATTGCGGAATCCTTACCATCCACTCATTATTTTGAAGACGAATCATTTCATAACACTTACAAATCACACTAAAAAATCGTATAGATGCATTCCAGTGATTAAAAATTGCGCAAGTTTTTATTTACAGGTATATGAGTCGATAGATTAACCGTGATATCCCTTTTATTTCCTGGAGGAATCATTTTTATTATTGTAGAAACATATTTCCCTTGGTCTATAAATATGAATTATTCAAATCTGAGAAGCTTAAGTTGACTGATATAATAAGGCCATTATTCTCACATTTTCAACTTAATTCGTGGGTATAGTGAGACTTCGGACCTAGAGTAATATCAAAAGGTAATTTGCAATAGCAAACTAACTAATCTCTAAAGTTACTACTAAACTACTAATATTACTTTTCCCTCTAAAGACACTCTGTCATACGCTTCCTTGCGGTTCCACCTGCTAGGTGGAACATGGTCGAAAATTTGTTACCCACACGTGGTGGATAAAGCATATGGGTCATAAGGTGGTAAATTTAGATTATTACATCAACAGGATCCTATTAAATTCACTTCCTCAACGTTTATACTAAATTTGTCCACTTTCTAGGCGAAATGCAAAATTTTTTGACACCGCTGTTTAAGTTAACTGATCCTGAAATTAAGTGGTTTTAAATGCAAGTTTGGATGAAACATTGAAAAAAGATACATAATAATTTTGTATCTAATGTCAATTTGCGATATATAACAGGAACTATTCAGGAAAAATTAAAAACTCCTAGGGAAATGAATGATTTTGAATCATAGGCACCAAAACACCCCATTATTCAATTATTAACAAATAACTTCTAGAACCGAAGTGAAAATGTATTATGCCAAATCATAAAACCTGTCAATTGGACCACATTGTAGGAAAAATGAGGCCACTAAAAATCATTTATTAAAAATTTTATTTAATTTCTCTCCGTTTTTACGTACACCTGTCCACTCTATCGGGCGCGAAGCAATTTTTGTCGACGCAGCATTTTAAGCGAGATGAACCTGGAATTACGCTGTTTCAAATGCAAGTATGGATGAAACGTAGAAAAAAATGCATATTACTATTCTATCTTATGTAAATTCGCCATTTCTGCCAAAAACTTTATGAAGAAAGTCAAAAAATCTCACGGAAATGAATAATTTTGAATCATAGACACCAAACAACCCCACTTAACAATTATAAGCTAATAACTTCCAGAGCCGAAGTCAAATTGCGTTATATCAACTCATAAATTGCTGAAATTGGGCCACATAGTAGGAAAAATATGTTCACTAAAAACGTTATGTCAAAGAATATTCACATTTTGTAGAGCAATCTTGTTTCCCATTAGCTACACACTGTCATCAGAGAACGCAACATTTCTTTAAACAGTAAAATATTCAAATGATTACGCCGTAAAATGACATAAGATCCCACTGTATTAAATTTTTCTCTGTTTATACAAAAAAACCTGTTCACTCTATCCGGCGCGAACCAAGTTTTTTCGAAGGAGCTTTTTAAGCTGATTGACCCTGGAATCAAGTGGTTTTGAATGCAAGTATGGATGACATGTGGACAAAAGATGCATAATACTTTTGTATGTAATGTAAATTTATAATTTATGCGAATGTCTATTAAGAAGAATAAAACACTCCCAGAGAAATAAATGATTTTGAGTATTGGGCATTAGACCACTGTAATTTCTTAATTGCTAGCAAGTAATTTCTAGATTCAGAGTCAAATTGTATCATATCAAAACATAAAATGCAGCAATCGGACCACATCCTAGGAAAAACGTGTTAATTAGAAATGTTACGTCAATGAAAATTCACATTTTGTATAGCAATGTTGTTTCCCAGTAGCTACACACTGTTATCATCGAACTTAATATTTCTTGAAACAGTGGCAAGCGTAAAAGGTGGCTTATAGTGTTTGTCTCGACTCACGCAGTCACGGCAGAACTTCCGTAATGCCCGCTTTCTCCACAGGAATTCTGTCGTGACATTCAACATCCTCTCTTTACTCTTCTTTTAAACTTTTCATCCCATCTTACTATTCATCGCCCTTGACCGTCGGCGCGTTACATCCCCTCACAAGCAGCGGCAGACCTTCCATCTTTCCCCCCTTTCTCTCACTCCAGGACCTAACCCAACTCCCTTGACTCCCTCCACTGAGCAAGTTGAGTGGGTCCTCCTTTCGTGCGTCTCAGACGATCTCAGCTCGCCCTATCAACCTATTCATATCATCAAATTTTCTCACTTTCACTTTCCTTGCTCCAATTCTCTTCCTAAAGGAGGATCGAGACAAGAGGTTGAATTTGTTTGCATGTAAGTATATATGATTGGGTGTGCGTGTGAGAGGAGAAGATAGAGGATTTGGCTACATAGTCTTTCCCCGGAAACTCCCTCATTCCCTCAAAACCATGAGAAATTCGCTTTTCTACCGAATCATCCGCCTGAAAACGTGATAACCGAACAATTTTTTCGTTGAAAATTCCGTTCATTTGCGCATCACCTTGAGTCCGCTGTTGTTATCTCAATAATGAACTATCAAGGCAAAATCCTAGGAATTAACTTATCAGGATTTTCTTGGAAACCATAAGTACAAAGCGGGTCCGATCTGGACCAGTGTTAGCATATTCAACCACCATTCCAAGGGTCGCAGGTTCCGGACCAAGTGACGGAAAAATTTTCTTTCTGGCAGGGGTTACAAACTTTTGCACGCTACCCGGATTTGACCCCTCTACTGAGAGGCAGCGGTCTCAGCAGAAGGAACTGATGGCGCAGATCAAGAATATTGAGCAATATCAAATGCCATAACTTCGGGCGAGAGTAAAGTTCACGAAATCGGCTGGAGCACTGCGATGGGGAAGGCAACCTCCTCACTAGTCTCCCTCGAAGATGCAGCTCTGCATTATAACTATATGCGACACGATAGTATTCCTCCCTGTAAAATATTCCGGAGGTAATATAGTCCTTTAATTGGATCTCTAGGTGGGGACTACTGGGAGGGGTAAATCAGTCAGGAAGGAAAAGTGCAGGATAGGGACATGGAACGTGAGATTTTTAGCGGTGAGCGGGAAGCTGGAGAACGTGAGATGGAGAGGCTATGGGTGGATAAACTGGTAGACGCGAGATCAAGTGGAAGTGGGGAAATGATTACTGGAGCGACAGATTCCGAGTGATATATTTAGGAAATGACCAGAGGATTGCGGTGTAGGGATCATACTGAAGAAAGAATGGGACAAGAGAGTGAAGTCAGTCTGGCAGTTCATCGAAAGGATTCAGATGGTGAAACTGTAAAGAGAGCCGACGGACACAGTGATCATGCAGGTCTACATGCCGACGTCTAGCCATACGGAAGAGGAGATAAAAGAAGTTAACGAGCTAATGGAATAATTCCGTGGAGTTGTGAAGGGGAAATACAGCCTCATTTTAATAGGAGACTGGAACGCAGTGGTAGGAGAGAGAAAAGAAGGAAACAATATAGTATATTACGGACTGGGAAAAATAAATTCCAAGGGAGAAAGACAGATAGAGTTCTGTAACTAGATAAATATGATCGTAGCTAAGATTCCCTTCGAGCAATATCGGCGTAGGAGGTATTCATGGAAGATGCCAGGTGAATTAACAGATACCAAATAGACTACATACTATAAACTCAATTACTTCTGGCTTAACTTTGTGAAAATCCATTCTAAAGAAATTCAATGCGATATGGTACTTTTTTCACAGTTTTTTATTTCAGGTCGACCGGTTTCGTCACATAGGCGACATCATCAGAGACATCAGCCAAGACCTGATGATGTCGCCTATGTGACGAAACCGGTCGACCTGAAATAAAAAACTGTGAAAAAAGTACCATATCGCATTGAATCTCTTTAGACTACATACTTCTCAGAAACAGAAGCAAGAACCAAGTTAATCAATGCAAGAGCCATTCCGGTGCGGATATAAACAGTGACCACAGCCTAGTAGTCATGGACATTTGCCTCCGAGACAAGAAAATTAAGATAATAAAACATGAACCAGGATGTGGCATAGACGACACGTAATGATGTCGCCTAAGCGACGAAACCAGTCGACTTGCATTAAAAAACAGTGAAAAAAGTACCATATCTTTTTTTAATTCATAAAAAATGAGATAAACTGAAGAGGACAGGAGCAGAAGTAGCAGCAGAGCAACTGGTGAGCAAGAGTGCCGAGAGCAAGAGAGACACAAAGAAGCTATGGATAACGACTAAGATTAGGAAATAATAGAAGAAGGAAGAAAATACAAGAGCCCCAGAAACGAAAGAAAGGCAATCCACTACAAGAAGCTAAGGAACCAAGTCCATAGAGATTGCAAAAAGACAGGAGGATTGGATTGAAAGCTGCTGCGAGGAAGCCGACGAAAACATGAAGGGAAGCACTGAAAGAGCATACAAGCGAAAAAACACTTCAGAGAGAGGAAAACGAGAAGCAACAACATCAGGGATGCGAAAGGGAATATACAGATAGAGAGTGAAGACATTGGGAATATATCTTCAATGGTTTGCGAGCTAACTTTGTGAACTTTAGAGTTCATATTGAGATGAAACAAGAACACTTTGTATAATCCACATTCAACTTTGATGATATGAGCCCGACCGGTTTTAACACTTCCGTATCATTCTCCAGGGACTATAGTGTTGAAACCGATCAGGTTCATACCATTAAAGTTTTGTGTGGATTATACAAAGTGTTCTTATTTCATCTCAAAATGGACATTGGGAATAGGTGGAAGCAATACATTGAAAAACTCTGCCAAGGGCCGACGCCGCTGGAAGAAAAGTTAATGACGAGAGCGAGGTTGAAGAGGAAGACCCGGACCCACACATGCTGAGGAGTGAATTCAATAGAGCAGTAAAAGACCTCAAGATGAAGCACCTGGAGCAGACAGCATCGATGGAGAATACATCTAAGGGCTAGGAAGTAAAGCCAAGGACAACCGGTGCGAGGTAATCAGAAACAGCAACCAAACCGGAAGACATTCAGAGGACTTTCAAAGTAACGTGATGACGGCGGTACCGAAAAAGACAAGGACTGAGGGATGTGAGGAGAATCGAATCTTGAGTTTAGTGACACAGGCATCAAAATACTCACACGAACAGAGTGATTATTTTTTATGCATGTTATTTTTTATATATTCACATTTAACCTCCTTTAATCTACCCTACAATTTTCTCTTTCCATCCACGCATTCTCTTCGTAAAAAGGGACGAAATCGTTTATTTACATCCCACATAACCGAGCATTCTCTTTCCTAGCCGTCCGCATGGTTAGCCAGTACTCTAACCACCACACCAATCCAATTCCCCGTCCTTCTTCATACCCATAGGCTCATCTCACCCATAAAACTTATTAACTTTCTTCGAGGAAAAATCATTCGTCTTGACCGGGACTGGAACCCGGATCCTTCGATATCGCGCCGAGCGCTTTACCCAAGGGAACCACAGTTTAACGTCTCATCCGACAGACGAACTACTGAACTTGAAGTGCCCTCCACGATACACTCAAGTAGGGATCGGGTTTCCTCTGAAAAATATTCACCTCTGCAGGGGCTTGAACTCTAGTCGTCACAATAGTTAGCCAGTACTCTAGCCACCACATAAATCTGGATGTCGTTCCAAATCTTTAATGTAATTACATTTCATACCAACCTGCCCGTCACACAATACTCAGATCCGTTTAGCCAAACTTGAGATCAAAAACATTTTGAGGATCCCTGGACAAGACACGGTTATACCTTTACGGAGTCACCTGCATGTTCACACGTAATTCCACCGAGTGAGTACGATAACTACCTTGTTCTGCCGAGGAAAAATTATCCTGGAGTGTAAGATTTAGTAGCTGTTAGATGATGATGACGTGCTTTTCGAGTTTGGCTGCGTAAGGAGCGTTTGGAGCCAAACGTTTCACCCGTATTGCAGCGAGCGTCTTCAGAAGTAAAAACCACATCATCATCAGAAAATCATTCGCCTTGCCCGGGACTCGAATCCGGATCCTCCGATATCACGCCCGGAGCTTCAGCCATTTCTGACTTAAGAGACATAGGATTCACTCACACTAAAACTTCTCCTTATCTCTTCCCTGCAATTTTTTTATTCCAACCTCGTATCCTTATTCATTCTCATCGTGAAAAGGGACGAAATCGTTAATTTACCTCCCCCATAACCGATAATTCCCTTTCCTAGTCGACCGCATGGTTAGCCAGTGCTCTAGCCACCACATCAACCAGATTCTCCCGTCCTTCTTCCTCATATCCATAGGCTTATACAGCCCATAAAACCTATTATCTTTCTTCGAGGAAAAGATCATTTGCCTTGACCGGAAGTCTAACCCGGATCCATCGATATCGAGCTGAGTGCTTCAGCCATTTCTGACTCAAGAGACAGGATATACTCACACTTAACCTTTCCCTTTTCTCTTCCTACAATTTTCTCTTTCCATTCAATTACCCTTCTCCATTTTCTTTGTAAAAAGGGACGAAATCGTTTATTCACCCCCACCATAACCGAGAATTCGCTTTCCTGGTCGACCGCATGGTTAGCCAGTGCTCTACCCACCATACCAACCCGATTCTCTCTTCCTTCTTCCTTATATCCATAGGCTTATACAGCTCATAAAACCTACTATCTTTCTTTGAGGGAAAAAAATCATTCGCCATGACCGGGGTTCTAACCCGGAACCCTCGATGTCTCGCCGAGTGCTTTAACCTTTTCTGACTCAAGGTACATAGGATTTGCTCTCATTTAACCTATTCCATTTCTGTTCCCTACAATTTTCTCTCTCTATCTTAGTATCCTTCTTCATTTCCTTCGTAAAAAGGGACGAAATCGTTTATTTACCTCCCCCATAACCGAGCATTCTCTTTCCTCAGCAATCTCTCTCCCTTCCATGAAACTTCCAGCTTTCTCTCCGCCTTCCCCCCACCCCTCACCCTCCTAGTCCCCTCAAACACCCTCTCTTGCGCTGGCGTCTCCCCATTAAGCGATGCGGAGGAAACCTTCTTATCTCGCAGACCATTGTTCATCCCTTTTATGTCACCTCTACCGCGCATTCCTCCCCTTCTCCAAACCCCCATCTCTCTTTCCCTTCCTCCCCCTCCTCCCGGCCCTGGGTCCTCCACAGTCTCCACACTCGACCCGGCCCTTGCCCATGACGGAGACCGGGGGTCCGCGTACCCCTGCCTTGTTCACGGGGTCGCCCTCGTTTCTCGAGTGTGTTACACTTCCTTTTGAGTCGAGAGCCCTCTCGCCCACACGGAGCAAGAACCAAGCCGACACCACTCGTGTTGAATGTTGGGATACGCGCTTCGCCACTTTCCCTCGATTTTCCACAGAAGAAATGTTAAAATATCCCAAGGTTGGATAATTGGTGGGCTTTTTTAGGCAGTACCAGCTTAGCATTATTGAAGGAGGAAAAGCAAGGTCATTAAATGAAGCTGGCCCAACTGATTTCCTATTATCAATGTTAGGAAATGTACTTTGCAACTTTACTTCAATTTCTCTCAGAGGGAATATCATAGTCCAAAGTATAGAACGATTAGGGGACCCTTCAAGTATTACGTAAGACGATTTATGCCATTTTTGACCTCCCCTTATCCCACTATGTAAGACAATGTAAGATTCCCCCCACCCTCCCTCTGTCTTACGTAAGACGTTAGATATTTGTATTACTCTTCATTAAATGCTTGCTTTCTGCAGATTCATCTTTTCATAGAAGCCATCGTACAATTTTTTACACTAGATATCGTATAATTATACAGTGTTCCAGAGTACCAAACGGAGAGAAACGGCAGGTAGAAAAAGGTAGAAAAACGACAGTTTGTAAGTTAATGCCTTTCCCTAATTTTCCACAGAAGAAAGGCTAAAATATCCCAAGGTTGGTTAATGGGTGGGTCTTTAAGGCAGAACCTGATTGCCATGTATCAGGAAGGAAATGCAGGGCAATTAAATGAAGTTGGCCCGAATTATTTCCTTTTATCAATGTTAGAAAATGTACTTTGCAGCCCCACCTCAATTTCCTTCAAGGGAATATCATAGCCCTAGATATAATACGACTGGGTGTGTAAGGAAGTACCTTTCACTCGATTTTCTTCAGAAAAAAGGTTAAAAATCTGAAGGTTGAGAAATAGCTGTCTCCGTAAGTCAGTATATGCCTAATATGTATTAGTGAGGAAATCCAGGGTCATAAAACGAAGTTATAGACACTGATTTCCTTCAATTAACTTTATAATATGTACTTCGCTAATTTATCTCAATTTCTCTCAGAAAGAATATCGTACCCTAAGGACGAAAAAAGACTTGAAGTGTAAGGAAACGTCTATCCTTCAATTTTCCACTGAAGAAAAATTAAAATATTTCATGGCTGGCAAACGGCTGGATATGTAAGACAGTACCTTCCTAACATATGTTAGTAAGGAAATCTAGGGTTATTAAACTAAGTTGTCTGAACTGATTTCCTTTTATTAACGTCAGGAAATGTAGATTGCCACTTAACTTCAACTCCCTCAGGAGAAGTATCATAGCCCAAGGTTGAGAAGTGGCTACCTTTGTAAGGAATTACAACAATTAGGAACCTTATGTTTCACGTCGGAATTTATAGAAAACCTAGCAAAGGTCACTCGGGTTCACAAAATCTATACTACAATGTTCCGCAATTATTTTAAATTCATAAAATGAACTATATCAGGGATATGAAAATAACGAAAATCCCATTGCGCGTGAAACGTAGATTCGTAATACTGTTTCATTTCAACTCCCCCCCCCCCCTAGGGAAAAACTAGTGTTTCTCGGCGGAGATCACTTCACGAATCTTAGTATGAGGAAGAGCACGATCCCTTTTACCAAGAGCATCGCCTTGCACTGAGCATTTTTGATTCACCCGCAAAGACTGCGGTCGCGTAGCAGTGGCTCCATTGCGTGCACTTAAGGCTTCATCGACCCCCAGGCCGATACTCAGATGCAACTACCTCACGTTCGCCTATGCACTACACCTCAGATAGACTCACTTCCCAGTTCTCTTCCCACAAACTCTTAAGGACAAGGAAAAGCCTAGGGGAGGAGGAAGAGGGCTTGGAAGTGCCGTTGCCCTTGGGCGATACACTGGGGCAGCAAAGGGGTTCAAGACACGCAAATTAGTTTGAATTGCTTGACGCTATTTCCTCTTCGGGCAAGAGGACATACTATAAGCTACCTACTCCCAAGACTAGTTCCACAGTTACAGAGAGAAGTTTAGGGCGAATCCCGGCTATGAATACTTAACCACCGCACAGGGACGATTCCGGGTGACTGACCTCGTTTTGTTAAGCGTACAACTCGGGCTAAATCACACATAAAATGCATTAAAAAAGCTGAAAAGGTAGCACTTTTGCTTCAAGACTTTACCATAATTTTGAAATACAAAAAAATTTTTAATGGAGTTACAGAAGTGAGATGTACATTGAAATCATATTGCAATGCCACGAGATGAATTCGATTTCGTATAAACAAGTAGAGAAAAGTGGAGTTTAAAAGGAAAACCATGCATTGTGGATGACAACTAATGAAAAATACCTCATGTAAGATAGAGCTTAAAGAGCAGATGATGGAAAATACCATTGTCCACCACTTTATCAATATTAAATTTTTTGCTTTCAAAGAAATGCGACCTTACTACTCTTGAGACCTTATAATGATGGCAGCAATAGCAAAATTCGCGCAAAAACGAAACGATTTATGTTGAAATTCTAATCGGGTTTTAAATGAAAAAAGTTGAAATTAAAATAAATTAACTCCTATTTTGGAAAACTCTTTTCTCGTTCCTTACCCTTTCACTAGGTCCCACAGTTTTATTCATAGTTTCATAAGGTAGGACATAAATTCACCAAGTATCCGATAGTTAGGCAACGTAATACACCTGGCAGAGACAAGAATGAAAATAAAATCGACGAAGAAGGGATACCAGATGGAAATAGGACAAGAGGGAGACCAAGGGAAGGTGGAAAGAGGGTATCAAAGAGAGTTAACGAAGAATGAATTTGGAATACTGAAAGGACCTAGCGAAAGATGTATGAAGACGGGCGTTAACTTTTGAAGAGACGGCATAGAGGGCCCAAGGAAAACATTCTATGCAATGTGGGTTCACACACAATTGCGAAATTACTGTTCCATTATTATTTCACCAACTACCGCAACTGACTATTGGACAGAAATAATTATCGGATTTATAAATTTTAAAACCTTGTTTCCAAATCGCGTGATAAAAAAACATAATCTCTCTTGAATAACGAAAAAGAAAACTTTGACTGATTACACCAATTTATTTTATGATACTACTAGTTTCGACGCAGAGGCATCTTCAGGTACTTAAAATATTGTGGTGGAATCAAACAAAGTTTTCTTTATGATTATTCATTAATGAACTTCCCCAAAGTTGAGCCTGAAACCATTGAGATCAAAAACGCTCTTCTTGGAATACCAGTTATTGTGATTATCTGGTTAAATGAACCACTCGCAGTGAATCGATTTGTTGATCGAATACCCGACCACGTCATTTTTATAGGTGCCTACAAAGAAATTTCAATCAACGTATTTTGTATCCTATTCGTATTTAATTTAATTCCGATAGCATCGAAATGCTCTAAAAATGTAAAATCATGAGACTAGTTGTATTTATACAATTCTCAACTGCAAATAAGTTTTCCCAGTAAATAGTGTATGGCAAATATAATCAAAAGTATCAGATGGCATTCATCATCAAAAGGTCAAAAGAGAGCAATGAATAATAAATGGACGCAGAGAATTCTGGCGTCGAATAAGTAATGAAAAGAGCAAAACAGTCTCTTGTACACAACATCGAAATGAAGATTCAATTGAAAAAGTTACCCCCAAAGGCCAAAGATGAAGTAAATCAGATACAAATAATGAAGTACGTAAAAATGAATATCTACAGTAGAAATATATAAAATATATTTATTTATTTCAGGAACTGTAACTAAATTTTCCCTTTGTCAAATAAAAAATATAATTTGTAGTATATCATGGCTTCAATCATCAAAATGGTCAAAAAATAGCAGTGAACAATAAATCAACGAAAAGAACTGGCATCAATGAAGTAATATAAATAGGATAGCAGCAAACTGTACACGATAATGGAGTGAAGGAATTACTTCGGAAGGTCAATGATGAAGACCTTCAGAGAAAAATCACAAAAAAGGTTAAAATAAAGAGCTACGAATTGATATCTCCAGGGGAGTTGGCTGGGAGCTAGATAGGGAGCTGGGAGCTAGGGAGCTAAATAGGAGAAGACCTGGGGTCTGTTTCTCCGAGCTAAAAGTCTACAAGTTACAAGTCACGTGACTACGAGGTCTCTTCAAAAAATACGTATACTGTTTGAATTGCGCGGGCCCAGTTGGTTCCACTCAAATTCGCTTGGCGTCGCCATTTTTACATAGATCAGGTGATTATAACGCAGTTTTTAGATTGCAAATATCATTATTGGTTGCTTAGCAATGTAGTTGTTTGTGAAGTGTGTTTTCTTCGTCTGGCGGATTTTAGAATGAGTGACTTGAGCGAGCAAAGGGTTGCTGTGAAATTGGTGTTAAACTCGGAAAATCTGCGAGTGAAACTTTTGATATGCTCAAGACGGCTTACGGCAATGTTGCTATGAAGCGTGCGACATTTTTTAAGTGACATGGACGTTTAAAAGATGGTCGTCAGTCGATTGAAGATGATGAGCGTCCTGGACGTCCTTCCACGTCAACTGACGACTCACACGTCGATAAAATCAACACCCTGGTTCGGGAAAATCAACGTGTGACCATCAGAGAGCTTGCTGAAGAGTGTGGGATATCAGTTGGATAATGTTACGAGATTTTGACCGAAAAATTGAAGATGCACCGCGTTGCTGCAAAATTTGTTCCACGCCTGATGACGGACGACCAAAGAGCCCATCGCGTCCAGGCTTGTTAGGAATTGCTTGAACGTTCAGAAGAAGACGAAAACTTTTTGTAGAGGATCATAACATGTGATGAATCTTGGGTGTACGGTTACAACATCGAAACAAAGGTTCAATCTTCCCAGTAGGTGGGTGAAAAATCTCCCAGACCAAAGAAAGCTCGCCAAGTTCGTTCCAATGTGAAGGTGATGTTGGCAGTTTTTCTGTTTGCTCAGGGCGTAGTCCACATTGAGTACCTCCCTCAAGGCCCCACAGTAAACCAGACTTACTACATTGAAGTTCTCAAACGTCTGCGGGACGCTACCTAGTGGAAAAGGTCAGAAATGAGGAGGAATCGTGACTGATTTTTTTCAGCACGACAACGCTCCAGCCCATTCAGCCCTCAGAACTCTTTGAGTTTTTGGCCAAACACTCGATCACTGTTCTTCCCCACCCACCCTACTCACCTTATCTCGCTCCTTGTGAATTTCTCTTGTTCCCCACACTCAAAATTCCTTTGAAAGGAGGAAGATTTTAGACGATTCCCAAGATTGAGGAAAATGCGACGAAGAATCTGAGGAACATCACAAAAGAAGCATTCCAGGACTGTTTCCATAAGTGGAAACACCGTTGGGATAAGTGTGTGCGTAGGGGAGGAGAGTATTTCGAATGGGACCCAAACTTGTAACTTCTAGATAAAGTATATTTTGTTTCATGATGTCAGTCTACGTATTTTTTTAACAGACCTCGTATTTTCGCTAGGCGGTTGGGTTACTCTTATATACGACTTGTCAGCCCCGGTGGCAGCGGGGTAAAGTCCTCACCTACTAACCCGAGGGTCACGGGTTCGAGTCCCGCCTGGGTAGAATATTATCTGCCCAGGACATGGGTATTTGTGTCGCGTGCGTATTTACTATTATTCACCCGACGTAAATTGGCACATTGGGCTGTATTCGTGATAGTGAAAATAAATAAATATACCTAACCGAAGACTTCTACTATTCCAAACACATGGCGTACATAATAAAGCTCATACATAACTCGTATTTTGACGATTTCGATACATTTGGGGCATGCACCTTGCAATATATCTAATTCAAAAGTTGGTGCAACGGTTTTGGTTGAATAAAAATGATTTAATATGTGCTGGAAAGTAATTTAATGTCCCAACTTACCTGAAAAGATCCCAAGCGAATGCGAGATTTTGGGTTCACCTAACATCCTTAGATATAAACGTTTATTTCGACGTATTTCTTATAGGATGAGCTCTAAATGGTAGTTATTATTAAACCTTACATTTCAACATATAATTTTTAGTCCGTTTTATCTTTATTAAACCACTATTAATGGCGTTACAACGTAATATCATAGCGAAACTTCATGGTAACACACCGTATGTTGGCGTTAATAACATTCATTGTAACTTGCAGTTCGTATTTCCTGTTATAAATGATTATATTACTCAACATAAACGAAGTGGTAAGTACTTGTTTATTACTAGTAAGTTATGGAGTGTGAAACATCAGAATATTTAATTATTTTCTCTCGACTGCTGTGCTGTCGTGAATTTCGACCGAAAAACATGTCAACAAACAAATGAAAGTCAACTAGCACGTATTTTGAGCTTGGTAAATTGTTTTTCGGTCGAAGCTCATCACAACACAGCAGTCGAGAGAAAATAATGAAATATCCTGATATTTCACACTCCTTAACTTATTTGTAATAAACAAATACTTACCAATTCGTTTCTGTACAGTAATATTAGTATTAGAGTAGAATTAATAACAGGAAATACGAACTGTTAGTTACAATGAATGATTTTAACGCCAACATACCGTGTGTTACCATGAAGTTTCGCTATGATATTACGTTGTAACGCCATTAATAGTGGTTCAATAAAGATAAAACCGACTAAACATGATATTTGAAATGTAAGGTTTATTAATAACTACCATTTAGAGCTCATTCTGTAAGAAATACGTCGAAAGAAACGTTTATATCTAATGATGTTTAGTGAACCCGAAATCTCGCATTCGCTTGGGATCTTTTAAGGTAATTTGGGACATTAAATTACTTTCCAGCACATGTTAAATCATTTGTATTTAACCAAAAACGTTGCACCAACTTTTGAATTGGAAATATTGCAAGGTGCACGCCCCAAATGTATCGGAATCATCAAAATACGAGTTATTCATGGTCTTTATTAGGCCCGCCATTTTTTGGACTAGTAGAAGTCTTCGGTTAGGTATACCTGAGTAACATAACCGCTTATGAAAATAGTTCCGTGACTTTTAACTTGTAGACTTGTAGCTCTGAGAAACAGCCCCCTGCTGTGAACCAATCATCGAAATAGATGACTGATGGCGATGGTGCAGATTATATGTTCTCACATGTTTTACCATGGGCGAAAAGTCCCCAAAGGAAGACATCGGAATAAGTTCATGGATCATATAAAGAGGAAAGTACATAGGAAGAGATGCCAAGGAAAAGGTTAGGTAAATAGCATTAGATCGGAAAGGGTGGAGAGCTGAAGTTCACCAATCTTAGGATTGAACTACCAATGAAGAAATGATTCTTATCCTTTTGAATTCCTTCCTTATCAGCATACTAATAGCTTACAAGAAGTATATTGCAACTTGAATGAGAAACATATATCAGTAGAGGTAGGTCCCACAAAATTTGCCGCCTTTTTACCACTGGAATACTTAAATATTAGTCGACGCCTCAGGCAGGCACACAATTAGCATACGAGTGATTCAGAACAGCTTAGAATTTCCCTTTATTGGGGGAGAGCGGAAAATTTTTGCGAAAGGAGTAACTGGTGTTCAAGTATGATGAGGCTTATTTGTTCGTAGATTTATACTAGCATAAAAATAACATTGACAAAGACGAGGTTTCCAGCGGCTTAACAACCAAAGCGCATTCGCAAACTTTGGGATTCGTCTAGACGGAGATATTACTACAAATGGCATATTTACGAGTTCGTACTTTCTCTTTTGTTTTCAGCTCTAAATCAGCCCTCTGAACTCAAATGATATACGAGCGTTGTTGTCGCATGTCGATATAAATCCAGCATCCCCCATGCCTAGGATGCAATGGAACTTCAACTTAAAAAGTAAACATGCCGACATATAAAAATGAAGGAATCCTCCCAAAAGAAAAACAATGAAAAACTTCAAGGAGGAGTAGCTTAGATATTTCGCCACAAAATATATGAATTATTCAAATGATAAGAGTATGTGTTTTGAAAAAAACGCGTTTATATGTTTTAAGTGAACAATATTTTTCATAAAATGCAAAATCATATTGTGTACTGTTGCTTTGTCTTTCAAACGAGCTTTTTAAATCCAACATTCATATGATACATTCAGAGATATCATGGAAAAATCAAACTTTACATTGAGAGATGCTCGATTTTTCATACTCCCGGCACTAATGCAACGGATGCATATTTTGCAAAACCATTGCGCAAGGACAAAAATGTTGTGAACATATACGCACCGCGAAATAGTCGAATTGGAAAACATCAAGGGAATTCTCTGCATATTTTTCTTGTTTTGAGATGGACCTTCCCGAAAGGAAAATAAGAAGTCACCAAAAAAAATTCATACGTTAATTCAAAAGTAAAACCGACGTATTTTCGGAGAATATGACGAAGCGTCATTAAATTTACGAATTTCAACAACGAACGCATGGAATCAAGTCTGTACTGTTTCTGATAAATTCTTAGAAAAGTACGCGGGAAATTATTCATAAAAGATAGGGATCATGCCGATAGAAACAGGCTGCTTTCGTATAGTATGAGGAAGAGATTCCCCCTGATATTTCAAGTATAAATGATTTTGAAAGATTTTAAGCCATCCGGGACTAGCCACGAAGTTTCACTTTTTAGGAGTCACCCGCAATGCACAATTGTGCGAAATTCCACAGAGAAAAAAACCATCCGCCTTGTAGGCGAATGGAATTTCGCATCAATGATTTTGTTGGCTCTGGTTGATATTACGACAACCAGCGTATTCCAAGATTTGTGACCTTATTTAAATCAAGCCGAAGTTTAGAACTTAATTTTTGCTCGGGTTAACTTGGTTTCTGATAATTTAACCCATCATATTCACGTCAAAATTATTTAGTATCTATATCTACTAAGTTCCTGGATTACAGCTTAATGGGA
Organism: Ceriagrion tenellum; assembly: GCA_963169105.1. Taxonomy (NCBI): domain Eukaryota; kingdom Metazoa; phylum Arthropoda; class Insecta; order Odonata; family Coenagrionidae; genus Ceriagrion; species Ceriagrion tenellum. The sequence continues at coordinate 90,164,797 of OY720643.1, forward strand.
TTTGAGTAAGCTGGAGTGTTTCTAATGACAGTGGTGATTAAAAATTCTACGAACGTTATTTAGTACATGAATTATATTCACGGAAATCTTCACTGAGATAAATATAGACTGATTATCCTCCCAATCACTCGGTGGCGATTCACAGTCAGGTGTAGCAAAAACCTTGTACACCAAAGATTTTCTGTAAATTATGAGGACCCCAGAAGTCAAGGGGTCTAAGTAACAAAACCATTGTTTAGAGGAAACTTAAGTCAAAGTTGAAAATGTTTGGTACGACCCACTAAGTAGTTAATAGGCATTACCCTAGATAGCAGCACATGTCAAGAAAATCACTTGGATCCCTTTACCTCCTAAAAGATTTATATTTTCACATTCAATTCCTGTACCTAACTTATTTTTTTCAAAAATGTCACTTAGACCCCTTGACTTCTGGGATCCACATATATTGTAGTTAATTATGCATTTTTATGAGATACACGGAGAAATGAATATTAATGATAATAATTTATATATAGTTGAGTACACAAGTATATACATGATATGCATGGAGTGTTATGTTGCATGGTTGCGAAACGTAGACCTTGGGAAGAAGAGGGAAGAATAGGATCAATGCTTTATAGATGTGGGTGTGGAGGAGGCTAGAGAGGGTGAAATGATGTTAGAGGGATAGAATTAGAAATGAGGAGGTGCTGGGAAGAGTTAGATAGATAAGAACACTACTGAAAAAAATACAGAAGAGAAAGGGAAACTGGATCGGACACATTTTAAGAGGGAAGGGGATTTTAAAGACAGCAGTGGAGGGAACAGTGGAGAGAGAAAAGAGAAGAGGAAGAAGAAGGCTCAAAATGATAGACGAATTGAAGATAAAAAGAAGTTACAAGGAAACCAAGGAAGACGCCCGGGACAGGAAGAATTGGAAACAGCTTTGGTGTTTGCTACCTCCCAGTAGCCAAAATACCAGTTAACGATGATGATACGGAATATTTTTCATTCGCATAGTTCCAAATCATTCAACACCATGGGTGGCCAACCCGCTGCCCGCGGGCCGCATGCGGCCCGCTTTGAATATATTTTCTGCCCGCGAGATTCATCACATTTAAATGCAATAACTTCAACACAATAATAATAACTCATTATGTTTCAATGTTTCACTCCAAAAAAATGTCTATAGTGGGTCCCGCTTGCCCAAAATCCTTCCCTCTATCACAAATTATCACACTCTTGAGCAGCAGTATTCTTTAATAAATCACTAATGTTTACTTGGCTAACCAAGGCAGATTAAAGTCAAACAGCCAAAAGAGAGCTATAGGGCCAGAAGCGTTGTAATTCATAAAAGAATCATAGAAGAATTTACCGATCATGTAGTTTGAAAACAGAATTTCTGTTCAGAATCTACCTTCATTAAAAACTTTTTCTATCATTATTGACATAGGTATAGTTAATTATTCACTGGCAAGAGTTATCTCCTCATATGAGACTAAAGCTAAGCTGACGAATGAAATTGTGCCAGTACTTGTGAACAAGGAGGCGAGGAATAATTTTATTTACCATTCCCGTAATACGTATGGTAATCAATAATGAGTCATTTGATTCTTCAATCATCAATTCATTAGCGTAATGAACTAAATTTTATATGGATCTCTTGTCCAAATACTGCCGAACATATTTTCCCAACTAAGTAGATTTCAAAGATTGAAAAAATGTTTGGAAATGAGTGATAAAATACTGCTGTGTTTGTCACGAGCAAACGTAAGCTAGTGCTCCGGGAATATTTCAATTTTGAACCGCATGTAGGCAAGCGATTATCCCTGGGATAATTCGCGAGAGAAAAGGTAAACTTGATTAGCGGGGGTAAATAAAAACTCCTTTCATGAAAATTCAACAAAATTGAAATTTTGAAACTCATCCAAAACGTTTTCCCAAATAATACGATTTCTGATTCCATTCTTTAATTTATACCACTCAATGCAACAACGAACGACGGACGCGATTCATTTTTTCCCATACGTACGTTTGCAATGAAACGTTCGTAATGTAAAAAATATTGACCGGCCCCGGAAGATAAAAATTCATTCCACCAGATATTCGAGCGTATGCTGGATGCCCTCTCCGTTCAGGGAAGTTATAACGCATTTGATTTATTAGTGGAGAACAAATAGTTGATTTCTCGTTAAAAAACAATTTTTGTTGAAAACTTGGAAGCTTGATGATTGAGAACGTAAAATTATAGTTTACTTCTTCCATTACTTTTTAGATTGTTCCAGCAATATAATAATAATAATACATATTTTATTTCACACATCGAATTGTACAATATAATCCATTAAACAATGACATTATTGAATTTTTGTTTTTTTTTTTGCATGGAGGCAAGTTTTGGTCTAAAAGTCTGAAAAACTGATGTAATATATCTCATTCCTGCATAATAAAATAATATTGAAGAAAAGCCAAGTCGTGAAGATACATAGTTCTAGGACGTCTTACTTGGAATGACACAAGAGGCAGTTGCTAAAGACTTGAGGGGAACGAATCCCGCACCAGGTAGTTAATTTCTTACGCGTCCACTTTAAAAAATTGGAATATGCTATATAAATTAATTAACAGACAACGGAAGACTTAACTTTAGTATCTCGTTACCCATTACCACCTTCTTTAAGCCTCCAACTATTTCTTATTGTGCCAATTTCATGCCATTATTGTCATAACACAGTGCCTTAAATATCCTCATTTTAATGTGCTCCGCTTTTGCTGTAGCTTTAACTATGTATCAGCATAATCCAAATAAAAAATCTATATCATAAACAATAAAAATCTCTGGTTCATGCGTATAAATTTCATTTTGTTTCACTAGCCACGTAAAAAAATCGATAGTCATCTACCACCTTATTAAGTCACGCAAAAACCTTGCGCATTACAACTTTTAATTGTTATGAGGGGTTTTTTTACAAAACATATTCACACAAGTGTCCTAAATAGAGTTTGAGCTGTCTAATGGATGTGTAATGGCAAATGAAGAGAAGAATTAAACACAATATTATTACAACACTGCCTCTTGAAAACAATACCGGGAGATGAAATGAAAGATAAGAATTACCGAAGTTTACATGAGGTGAACTATGACAAAAAAAGGGTTAGTGATGGAATAAATAGGTTACATGATAGCATAGTTCAGTGAAAAAGTACAGTCCGCTACCTTTCCGGATTAATAACTTCAAAAAATGACGCTTTCAACAAAGCGATTTCTTATATAGTCCAATTAGTAGCAATTAATAGCCTATGGACACTATTGACACAGCAGAATGAAATTTCTTAATACTTGCGTTTGGAACAGCTTCCTTATCGGTAAACCCAACGCACTTCCTCTGGGTATGAAGTATTTCCTTTAATTAGAGATTTTATAATGGGAAAGTCAAGATCCAAGACCGGTAAGGATCTAGGAATCGCAAAAGCTAGGTAATTCTTTAAAGAAATCTAGTTCGAGCAAATGCGATTATATTTATTTCGTCCGCATTCAAGGAAATTTCATTTGGGAAATATGGGGCAGAATCACAAACGAGTGAACTCCATCTAAAGTTTCAATGTATCTTCCCTTTTGACGTGAAAAGCATTGGTTCGATCTTCTGTCTTTCGTATTTCGGGACATAGAAGCGAAGCCTCGAGGATAGTAAAGCCTGGGATGACAATGGGAAATGCTAATTGGCCGGATGGAAAACTTTTGATTAACAACTTCGTCTCAATGCCCCATTCAACCTGCACATTTAACAAAAATGAGAATTTTGTACTTACATCGTCAACTACCCGGCAGCGTATTTTCATGAAGTTGTCCGTTCGGTTTTCTGCAGAGTATTATCCTAGTCTGGGTCATTAAAACAACCCTTTGTCCTTTCAAGCGAAATTCATCACTCAAACCATCAAAATAGCAAATATTCTCTTTAAAAAACTTGGTTTTTCTCTCCCACATTAAATCGATCAATTTAATTTTTATTCCAATTGTTTCCCTAACTTAAGGTATTTGAGAACTGAATTCATTATCCTTGAAGATGAAATGATTGCTTTCAATTAATGGAGTCATTAAAAGCAAGGGTTGATCATTATACCAAGCTTATCTTGGTATATATAGCAGTGTATTAAACAAATTTGATGGATTTGGCCTTCAACCATCAAGTTAAAGAATAGTAATCCATTACTATCAATTTCATATCATCAATGATTAAAGAGTATGAAATTCAACGATAAATGAAAATTCTACGATAAAAATCGCAATTGAATGTGAAATTAATTTCGTAATGATAGAAAAATTACGATTATTTACCTGTTAGTTATTAACAAAATCTTTAATTGATAAGGAATACATTATAATTTGAGTAAGTTCCAAAAAACATTCTTCACAGAGCAAAATAAGTGATAACTAGATTTTAAAAGAAAGGGAAAACGTTTTAAGGACTACTTTGTCGGGGATTTTGTCAAAACACACCGATGTTTTACATAATGCCCTAAGTAAGATTTAAACCGTTTCTTCTAAAAACACTCTCATGAGAATCAGATAACTACTGCGATCAAAGAAGCTAGAACAACAAATCAGTATGTGAAAATATTCGAGTGGAGCGTAGCACTCTATGGATGGGAAGCATGGACCATTGGAAAAGCGGACTAAAGAGATTAGAAGCCTTCGAAACCTGGTACTGGAGGAAGATGCTGAAGATAATATGGACGGAAAAATAAGAAGTGATGAAGAGTACAGAAGAGAACAAGAGGAAAGGACCATATGGAAAATCATACAAAATAGATGAACGACATGGATTGGGCACACCCTGAGACGCAATAGGTTTGTGAAGAACATAATTGAAGGCAAAATAGAGGGAAAAGTCCCCGGAGGTAGACTCAAGAATAAGTTTATGGACCAAATAACGAGGAAAGTACATAGGAAGAGATACCAGGAGGTGAGGAAACAAGCATTAGATAGGGAAGGATGGAGTGCTGCAGTCAACCAAGCCTAGGACTGAACAACCTCTGATGATGAAAGAAATTTCTGCGGAAATTTCTTTCTCTATAAAGTGATTTTATGTAAGAATGTACCGTTTTATATAGAAGTAAAGCCTCCTTATAGGAAATTAGTTTAAAAATTGGGTGCATTGGAAAAGCTGACCGGAAAAGATTAGAGGCATATGAAAACTGGTGCTGGAGGGGGATGCTAAAGAAAAAACGGACGGACAAAATAAGAAATGATGAAGTGTGCAGAAGAGTAGAAGAAGAAAGGACCATATGGAACACTAAACAGAAAAGAAGAACCAGATGAATTGGGTACACCCTGAGAGACAATTGGTTTCTGAGGAGCATAATTTAATGCGAAATCGAGGGAAAAGTCCCTAGAGGAAGACCCAGGAATAATTCCATTGACCAAATAAAGAGAAAGTACATAGGAAGTGATACCTGGAGGTAAGAGAATAAGCATTAGATAGGGAAGTGTGGAAGGCTGCATTCAACCAATCTTCGGATTGAACAACTAATAATGATTATCTGGATATGTGTAATTCGTGCGCCTACTATTTGTCGGTGCTATACTGGTCAGAGCTGGTCTATTAACCATTACTTACCTTCCCTTCCCAAGTAGGTTAGTAGATAGGAGTTGTAGCTGATTAATTGATAACTTTCAAATGCTTGCTTCATAATCTATTACGAAGCACTAACATCACATTCTGTAAGTTCCCAATATAACTGTAATATCTCATTTAAGTTGCTTCGATAGACATTCTTGCTAATAGTTTCAGTAGCATTGGTAGCATAACCATTATGTAGTTTCTGTAGGTGAAAGTTAGTTTTATAATACATGCATGTTGGTAATAACTCACCCCTTGCCAAACACCCTCGAGAAGGCTTGGAGGGTAAATGGAAGATGTAAATAAATTAACTAAATAGGTTTCTCCAATAGGCTGAGGAAAATATCCGCATGCTTTAATTAATTTCCTTTAATTTTTGGTAAATAGTCGTAATCTACGCCGTATTTGAAAAGAAACACTGATACAATTTCCACAGTCTTATTTTCCGTCACCAATGGAATATATGTGGATTTATATAATATATGGAAATAGGTTCCACATAGTTAGTGAAAATACGCTCTCTTATTTAATTTATGCCACCGACACCATACTGCCCTCTCGATTGAATTGCATTTATTACTGATAGGGTCAGCTATCATGTACTCTCTCCTTTGTCAAACCCTTCCACTTCAGCCTCTTCCACCTTAAAGTCCAACTTTGCAGAGACGACAGCCACTATGTTTTGCTACCACTAACAAAGACACAACAACTAAGGTTTGCTTAAAATCAACACGAAATCTAATATATAAAACTAATATTTTTTGTTCGTTTTCTATGCGTTCCAATATCAATCGTCAGATTACGATTAAACTTTGCTGAGTTGATGAGTGCGCGCCCGTGGAGGTTTCTGAATCATTAAATCCATTGTACAAAAGGTGGAGCGCGAGTAGTTTCAACAAATGAATGTTGGCACGCGAGCTTCTCAAACAAGCGAGGAACGACAAGCAAGTAACGAAGCAGGTTATTTACGAGTTGCTCAATCACGTGCATCAGAATCATATCAGTGAGAAAAATCATATCCAAAATTTGTATTATTATATGTAAAAATTTGTGGTCTCATTGTTTGCTTTTTTTAACTTCTTGCATTCCATTTTCGTATACGCTTCGCTTTTTCCTAAAGTTGGATTTTAAAGCTCGAGAATCTTAAATTTTTGCACTACTACAACAATAGAATATTTTATTAACTTGGAGACCGCAGCATAGGAATGGAATGAAAACACTTGCCATCATTTGTGCGTTACAAATTCCTGTGTAGGTACGAGAAATTCATTGGACTAGGTCTCTTAATCGGTATTACACAAAATTATATGTTACAAGCTCACGATTGGAACAGCCGAAAAATTATAAAATATTGTATCTCTCAGAGCACTTTCTTTCAAATTTAATGTAATACACTAAAAATCCTTGCCTTTCGACATGCAAATGTGTCTGCTTTGCATAATGTGCCTACCTGCAAAAAAGAGGCATTGCAACGCATGCCGGGCACAACTAGTAGTAATATAAGTAGTGTTTACTTTACTCAAAACATATGGCTGAAACTGGGATGCCTTCTATACATTTTTGTGCGTCTTATGAGCAGGCAAACACGCCAAATTAAACCCCTATGGATATCAGAGGTTTCCATAGGTTTTTCATGCTGCGCTTTTGGCTTACAGCCGTTTTCATCGCGATGCGACGAGGTGACACGATAATACCCTCGAAGCGCGGATGAGCGTTCAGGCACGAAATGCTCTGCGCGCAGCCAACCTCCGAAGCTCAACACTGGCGTTCCGGAGCGAAAACCAAGCGATCGACGATGGCCTGTGCTATGGATAACGCCCACCAGTCGGGTCGTTTAATTACCTCACTTGGGGTGAGTCCATTAGAGTTTCAGGTGAAAACGTATAGCCCTCCCCAGACATACACTTACGCCCACAGAAGCCACTCAAGTATGAGTATAGAAGGATGAATCAACACAGGAAGCTTCCTATTTAAAATCCTCAAGTTCAGGAAACCTCACTACTTAGCGGAGTTCTTTTTATTCACCACTGACGTCCGACTAAGAACTCTGCGCACTCCCCCCCCCTCCGGACATTAATCTACGTGATACCTTGTGAGCCACCACGAGGGTGTGTGGCAGGGGGTGAAGGTCACCAAACATGTACTATTGACATGCAAGTAGGATATTTAAGGGAGATATACTAGATAATAGGGTCACATGGAGTTAGATGGTTAGTACATACATAATAAGGAAGGGATTATTGGTTGTTATTACATGCATCATGCACTACAGACTACTCTAACTATATTTCACCTACCTATCCCTTTGCTACGCTGCCTATTGTTCTCTCTTATAGTACGAGGGAAAAATGACATTTTAAATCTATCGGGACGACAATCTAATCTTTTTAACATGATCAAACCTAACATAATACGCAGGGGATCTCAATATATATCTAACGTCATCTGTGAACAACTCTGTTTCGAATTTACTTAAAAGGTTTAACCTAAATTTTAACCTGCGTTCTGATAGTAATTCCCATCCTAGTTCTTCTATTAAGCTCGTAACACTTATACAATTCCCACTCACTAGTAATAGAAGAACCAAGAAAAATGTTCCCACTCACAGAATTACTATACTCCATAACTTCTTCTCAGTTGAAGCTGCAAAACTATGGAATTCCCTCTCTCAACATATTCGCCAAGCATCATCCACAAATTCGTTCCGGTCAAGATTTTTTCAATCCCTCCTTAACTCCATATGCTCAAATTGATAATATCTGGTCCTAATGCAGTTTAAGATGGCAGTTTAATATGTAAACCGATAAGTATTATATTCCAGCTCTGATACTGTCATATGTGTTATATTCCATGTAAAATTATGTTTGGTTGATACGTAATGTCATTTTAGAGGAGGGCAATGTTCGTTAAACTGTATTTTTGTTTCTTTTTGCTTGTTTGTGATATTGTAATTAAGGTGCCTCTAAAGTCCTAAATCATTCACAACATAATGCTATCAGTCATAATTAACATAATTTTTTCACTATCTACTTGAAACAGGGGACATGAGATCCCAGGTTCTTAGTAATTTTATAATTATTATTAAAACACTTTATGCGATTAATATAGATGGATACAAGAAAGGATGAGGCTTCTTTTAATTTCGTTTTATGCCACCTTCGAAACCCGCGCCCATTTAAATGCCTTATCGAAATAAAGTATACCAGGGTTGAAATGAAAAAATCATTTGGCTTGACCGGGATACGAACCCGGATCTCCCAATTGCCGGTCAGGTGTGTTAGCCAGTTACACTTTTGCATAGCGAATTACAACCCTGGTGTATATGCACCCGTGCGAGTGACTTCGTACCACATCAATTGTTAAATGCAATGTTTGGAAATTTAAAGTATTTATAATTGAAATAAAATACATTGCGCCTCTTCATAAATAATTTTAATCCTAATTGCAATAATTTCAGCAAAATGAAGGCTAAAACAGCGAACTCCATGACTTATCATTTGCTGTTTTCTGTCCTCCGATATCATCCCATACTTTCACTCAGTACCTTTTTCCCGTTTTTCCTTAAAAAAGCCATTTTTCAGCCCGTTTTTCTCCATTATTTCTACCTGAATCCTGAAGTCTTGTCCCCTCCGTCTGTAAATGAGTCCTTTTTGCCATTATTTCTTATGCTGCACCCATATGCATAGAAATCTAGTTTCATTATACGGACGAAAATATATTCAAGGACCAAACGATTTCATGACATTTTTCCACCATTTTCTGACCGTGCAAAAATCAAAACTCAAAATCAAAAAAAGTTTTTCATTCGCACTCAAGTGATTGCTCGATTTTTACTAATGTATCATAGTACATAAATTGACATATATGGGTTATTAAATTTAAAATCGTTGTGCATTATTGGTTTTTCAGGTGATTGGATAAGTAGGTTTTGAAATATTTAGCAAGTATGCGAGATGTGCTGTTTCAAATTTTTGGCTTAAAAAGAGATTCTACCGTGATACGCCCGAAGATAGCAAAATGTGGTTAATGCCATAAAAAATTATACAGTCTTCAACTTTACATTAAACATCTAGCGCCGGTAACATAATTAGCCATGTTTAGCTGATTTTTTTTTAATTTTAGATGTCCAAACTTTTTTTCCTTTATGAGCCATTTCATGAGCTGCATTCACACTTTCAAGCATCATAAAAATCTCAGATTTTTTTCTGAACATCGAGCAAAACTATTCTTTATCTTGAGTAAAAAAATTTATAATTACCCAATTATTTGTTTAATAAACGATATAATTTTAGCTTCATGTATTCTATAAAGTGCATCCTGCCGTGGTCATGATATGTAATCATACTTTAAATTCACGTCACTTTATCGAAATTACGTTTTCATGAGATGAGATTGCTTACTAAAAATTTCACATTAAGTTTTAAACCGTTACCTGCATATTCCTCCTCACCTTTTAACAGTTTCAAATGGGGCTGCTTTCTCCCAAAAGGCTCCTAAGCCTCTTACTAACCACGAACTCCGAGTAAGACCTTCACTTTTTAATTCCATTTATAAGCATTCAGTACGCCTCGTTTTAGTTCTCCCCGCACTTCTATATCCTTTTTAAATCACTATAATTGTAACTTTACGAACGAAATCGCCCTATCTACTGATTTCGCGCCCAAAACATTTTGATCTTTCCTAATAAGGGAATTTGAGGCTACGGTTAACCTTTATCTTACAAATACAAACCTGCCGTTCATCCATATTTGAACCATACGGTCTCTAGTCAAGGAATAACATCACCACAGCCTCGAAATTTGAATTTAGCCCATTTAAAAAAATAATTATTCTAAACTTAAATAGATCATAATAAATACTCCGCTTCTAATGGCTCTAACTAGATATATTACGGTTCTTACGACTAACCAAATAAAGAAGGCGTCCATAGGAAAAAAAACAACTACTGAGCTCTAAAGAAGATAGGACTAAATACCAGGAAAGAGTTTGCGAAAGCATGCGTATGGAGCGTAGCACTCTATGGATCGGAAGCATGGACCGTTGGAAAAGCTGACCGGAAAAGATTAGAAGCCTTCAAAACCTGTAGCTAAAGACGGATGCTGAAGATAAAATGGACGGACAAAATAAGAAATGATGTTGTTTACAGATGAGTAGAAGAATAAAGGACCATATCAAATATCACACAGAGATGAAGAACCAGATGGACTCACCCTGAGACGCATTGTGATTGTGAGGAATGTAATTGAAGGCAAAATAGAGGGAAAAGTCCACAGAGGAAGACCCAGGAATAAGTTCATGGACCAAATAAAGGGGAAAGTACATAGAAAGAAATACCAGGAGGTAAGGGAACTAGCATTAGACTGGGAAGGGTGTAGGGCTGCAGTCAACCAATCTTAGGATTGAACGACCAATAATAGTAACGACAACTAACATCTACGTTTCTTCTTTATTGTTAATCGCGACCTTGATCCAAGACTCCAAAGGTGGAGTTACGTCCTACCATGCTCCTCAGAAAGCAGCTGCGTGTCTAAATGCTTCCAGTGAATAACTGCTCTCCACCTTTCACCGGTAACCCACGAAAAGTAGGGCTCATTACTGCCAACATCTCTGACGTACGCAGTAACAGCGCGAGGGGGGAAGGAGATCCACGCTCAGGTGCACCTCGAATCCGACTAATTTATCATTTGGACCTCCGTGTCTGACATTTCTTTTCATCGTCAGAGGAACACGTTAAATTTCGAAATGGGTACGTGAAATTGGTAAATATACCCATTGATGGGAAGGTATTTGGACAAGTAAACACCGGACACGTAAATACATATAGGACGTGATTTAAACCTTCAGCGCCCACGGGTGCTATATAGCATCGCTTCACACGGCAGAGCTCAAACTGCTACAAAGTGACTAATATGTATACCCATCTTTCCCTATGATGAGTTTACTCAGTAGTAGACTTTCTCTCTCCTAAATAAGTATTCACTGTGTTTCTCACGCAACCGATCCTCCTATGAGTTGCACAGCAAGAGGCATCTCCCTAGCACACAAATTATGGTGCATATATCAATTCAAGTGTGTTTTATCCTTACTAATATATAAAAAGGTAATGGTGTATGTCTGTATGTTGCTCCATTACGCAAAAACTACTAAACCGATTGAGCTGAAATTACCATTCAGATATAAAATATATCTGGTGGTATAATAGGCTATTTTAAAAAGCCCTCACGGTCCCCTAAGGCCCCTAAAAGGCCCCCCTGATGGTCCATGCTAAGCAATGGGTTCAGTGCAGTGGTTTCATATTTTTCTTTTCAAAAGGATTTCACTCAAGATAGAGGGCTGAAATTTTTTTTCCGGATGGATGAATAAATATAGTTTCTAATTCTTTCCATCGATTTTATTTTACGCTTCGTATTTGTCTGAAAGTCATGTTTTCAGCTGAAAAAATCACACACTTTTCTCTGAAATCAACAATAGCAAATTTCCTTGGTAACCAGGGATTTGAAAACATTCAAACATGGCGGGTGAATTTAGATCTAGTTGCCTGGTATCCACCAAAATTTCCATGGGAATTAGGCAGCCTGAATAGCGTTGTGGTCTGCGCATTGGTCCGGCAAGCCAAAGATCCGTGGTTCGATTCCCGGTCCAGGCCGAATGATTCTCATGGCAATTTCTTCAAAACCAGTTATTTGATTTTCAAAGGTTATTCACGCCTCTAGCATTAAATTATCACATTTTTTCTCAGGCCCAACCTGTATGAGAAAGCCAGAAATAAAACCTGTATGAGAAGATCCTAGAGTCCCAAGGGCTCCATTATAGATTATATGATTATAAAATAAGTTCAACGCTTTTCACATCCGATGAAATTCAAGGGGTACCTTCCGCTAGTTACCTATAATTATTGTAGTAAAAATTGGATAGCGATGCTTTTTTTCACAGTACAGTATAAAGTACAACAAAGTGTTTTGATACGATATAGCTTCTTGCGATGAGTGCATTTTGAGATGTGTAAACACAAATCTTAGCGGTGCCGAATGGCACTGCTGGGCGTTCCCCGCATCAAATCACTATATTGGTAATTATAGCAAAAGCAAAAGAACCTGGCGCACTTCTGCTCGGCGGAGGGGAAAAGGTAAAGTGGAGAGAGTGAAGTGAACGGACGGAGGGGAAGGTAGAGAAGGAGACGGCTGAGAACGAGGCAGTGGAGCCATACTACTTAGCCAGGCACACACACACACACACACAAGGCTAATAGGCAAGTGGTTTTGCTTCATCAACGCCATGCTTTACCCGAGCAGTTCCTTGTCACGTGCAAGGAGTGGTAGTACGAATAAAATGCAGCAATCCGGGCGCCTAGTAGCTGTGACTCATGGAATTTACTAAAGCGGTAAGGTTGTCAGCAACTAGAAAAGGTTCGCTCACTGACGCTCCATAATTTACAACCTTCCTACCCCGCCCGGCATGGTTTTTGAAGTTAACGGTCCATATCCCAAAATCGTCCACGGCGCAGCGCCAGGTTCTTTTGCGACTGCTATACGTACGATAGCGGTTCTTAGCTCTAAAGTTTATATGCAAGTCATTTCCCTAGACTGTGAGAACGAATAAGCAGATCTAAGAAAACTAAAGTTCATATCGAGAAGCAGTGGAGGAACTTTTATCTTATAAATGCCCGATAACCCACCTTGATTTAAATATGTATATGAAGTCAATACTTGGAACCATAATGTATTCAAACCCAGGTCTAAAACACGAAACATAAAGGTCAACGACGAGATATCAAAAAATCACACGTCATAAACATAAGCATAAAACATTTACATCAATCTTATTACCTTTTATTTCCTCTGAGTGACTATTATAAAACATTTGTGTTCATATACAAATATTATATATCTTAAAATTATGTATCTATTATTTTATATTATAAATTAAACCTACATTAAGAGTTAAAAAACAGGAAAGTTGCCTCGTGTATTTCTGAATAATTAAATATTTCCCTCCGATCTTTTCCGGCCAAAAACTTCCAAGGGAAATACGACGGGGCAAGAATAAATCGCGCGTGTAAACGCCGCTCTAACTCGCTATTTAAGAAAGCCTTCCTGGCTTCAAAATCTAGAGGGTCGAAAGGATAAACTTCTTGCCATTTTGCATTCTGTAACTTTCGCACAGGAGCCGTAAGCTAACTGCCACGGGGGCAATTTAAAATTTCCAAGCATCATTCCGGCGTCTTGTTCAATCCTCCTTCCTCCCCTGTGAAGCGCTCGACTGCTAGAAATGCTGTGGATGGAGAAAGTGGCATATCCCCCCCTTTTTCTCCCCTCTCCCAGCCTCGCCATTAAATGTTAGACCTTGCCTCGCCATGTTCAACCCCATTCCTTTCCATCTTGTTCACGTCTCGGGAGCTCACCCCCACTTCTCCTTCCCCCACCCCCCCCCCAAGGTTACTCCGCAATGCCGCCTCATTTTCAGCCCCCCCCCCCCGCCCTCCATCTCCCCCGCTTTCGCGTGGAAGAATAATTACGAGCGATTAACACCCCGTGGGAGAGAGGGATGGGGAAAGACGCGCAGACATATCTTTCCGTTGCCTCGCTTACTCATCCACCCACACGTATCATCGCCCCGAAGCCCTGCTCCGGGATTTTCACCCTTCTCCCCACGGCTCCTGAGGAAAATGTGCATTTCGCATCCATTGAGAAGCATGAAGAATGCGAGACAAGAGTTGAATTTGCATGGCATCAATGACAATTATTCATTGTAGAAATACATTGGTGAAGAATTTGAAGACTTAGTTAAGCACCATGATACTAGTCGTTTTGTCTTCAACGGATATACGAGGGTAATCCCAAAAATAAGGTCTCCTATTTTTGTCCTTTCTCTCAGTCATTGGCGCGACATCGAGCGCTGTGACTCATATGGACTAAGTCTATGTTTTTCGGACTATCTGGCGCCACTTACCTCTATCTTGGGCAGCGTGGATCGCTTCACTCAGATATAGGTTTGTGAGTGTCTTTATTTGGTCTTTCAGTCTTAACGGTGGCCGACCTCGCTGTCTTTTGCCCTGGTCCTTGCCTTGGAGCACTATATTCTCTAGGCCATTACACCTTACAACGTGGCCGAAGAATTTGAGGGAGTTACGATATATTGTTGGCAGCAGTCAGTCTCTGTCCACAATTTTCACTTGGGCGAGAATGGACACGTTTGTTCTTCGTTCCGTCCATGATATTCGAAGTATTCTTCGGAAACAATAGAGCTCGAAAGCCTCAATCTTCTTCCGTATGGCTGCTATGATTGTCCAGCTTTTTAAAAATTTAAAAATCGGTTCATTTTCTATAAAAGTTACATCATTTTAAAGGTTAAACATTTTTCTATATGGCAACATAATCGTCATTTCTGTCAATGCACTTTGGTTGCGCTGTGACAGTTTTTGTATGCCAATGTCATTCCAGCTCGCCGCCATGTCCTTGAGAAAGCTTTGAACCTTATCTTTCACCTCGCCATCGGAGCTGAATCACCTTCAGGCCAAATATTATTTCAACTTAGGGAATAGGTGCTAGCCACTGGGTTCCAAGTCCGGACTATAGGTTGAGTGGGTGATGATGTTCCATTTAAACTCTTGCAGGAGAGGGACAGTGTGCCGGGCGGCGTGTAGGCGAGCGTTGTCATGGGGAATGCTTGGGCTCTTGCTCCTTGCGCCTTTTGGACGAATTTCAGTACGACCGGCTGTTAACTCTCAACACCACTTGCGAACTTTTTCACATCCAAGCACGACTCTCCATACACTTCCTTCAATTGGTGATGAATTTCAATCGGTTCAACGCCTTTTGCGTTCAAAAACCGAATAACTGCGCGAACTTCGCACTTGGCGGTAGCGTCCAACAGGAGCTCCATTCTCAGCGGCTGCCAAACCCAATAGTGCGGCCAACAGCCGTACGAGCAGTTTCTCTCCGTCCCCTACGCTATGGAGACCTTACTTATGGGATTACCATTGTACATGCCACATACTTGCGTCGGAAAGATCTATCTGTGACTGGATAGATGATTTATTTGTAATGAGAGAAAATGAAAATTTTTACATCAATAGAGTAACCAAAAGTCACTGGAGAGAAGCTTCATTTGTGATAAGAGAAAACTAGAATTTCAAATGTACAGAGTAACCAAAAGACGAATTTAAGACGACCCGTTACACCCGCTCGAACGGTCAAATTTGAAATGATTTCCGACCCCAGAGTTTTTGTTTAAGACTTATGTCCTCAACTTGAAATTTTCAGAGCATAAAAAATAGACATTCGCAAAGGGAGACCTGTTTCTCAATTATGAGAAAAGGGAAAAGCGCAAGATATATAGAGTGTATTTTTACAAAAACCGTTATCTGTATTGAAAAATCTAAAACAAAAGGGCAAATATCAATCCTTCTTCAATCAGAATTCCAAGTGACAGCCGTAATGGATGCAGGATAAAATCTGAAATTGGTTCATTTCGACAAGATACCTGAATGGTTTTGGGCAACGATATACTCGGATGGTGGGGAAAATAGTTCAGCATTTCCTCATAGACTATCGGTCGGCGCTGCATGTACTTACAACTGGAGACTTGGCGACAACTGGCAGGCGAAGACATTTTGCCTCGAGCGAGAGTTATGCTGCAGTGAGAGACTACCAACATCAAAACTGAGAGTGAGAATGAGAGGGAATTTGTGTGAGAATGTCGCCATCAGGAGAACTACATTAGTCACTTATCGCAATTACGACTGCTTGTGACAGCCAAAATTTATAAAAACTACTGAGCAAACTAGAAAGAATACAAAACCAAAATTATTTCGCTAGAAGATTACAAACATACTTGGGTCATTCCACGCCCTTTCGGACCAAAGTTGACCCTTGACCCCTCAGATTTTTACGAAAATTTGAGAAGACGTTCGCCTAGTGGAATAATGAATATCATTTCAAGTGTTTTGCGAAAATTTAAAAAACAGCTGAATTACGGATGTTTTTCAAAATGGCGTTTTTCACTTCCATTAGATTGTCGTAATCATGGAATCACAAACTTAAAAAAACAGCTGAATAACGGATGTTTCTAAAAATGGCGTTTTTTACTTCCATTAGATTTTCCTAATCACATATCACAGGGAAGAATCAACGTAAACAGACATTCAATGAAATTAGCTCGTAGGCTTCCGCGGATGCAGTGTTGACTGTTACTTTTTACGGGATTTATTCCGCGATGTATGTTTTTTTAAACAACAATATTTCGCTGGTCCTCCTGCCAGCTTCATCAGGTTAACTGAACTGCTTTATTTGTCTCGCTCGTCTTTATATATAAGTCTGGACTCCCATTGTTGCCGGAATATGAATTTGAAAAAATTCGTTTTAGACTGTTACTCAACTTGTAACCGTCTTCTCGGTTGACGTTCTCCGGTCTCTTCGCAATTTCTACAGCCTCCCTTATTAATCTTGGGTAATAGCGTATTTCCCTAGATATTAATCTTGTCTCCTCAAAGTTGAAATTATGAGTGGGGCCGCTGAGATGGTGTTCGGCTATTGCAGAAATGCGGTAATTATTATTTTTAATTGCCCGTTGATGTTCTTGGAGGCGTATTTTTAGGGCTCTGCATGTCTGGCCTACATATGATTGTCCACAGCTACACAAAACTTCATATATTCCTCCGTAGAGGTTCCGTGGAAGCGGGTCTTTGGCTTTCACGTGCACAACGAAGACAGGGGACGTACTTCGGAAAGCCAAAGACCCGCTTCCACGGAACCTCTACGGAGGAATATATGAAGTTTTGTGTAGCTGTGGACAATCATATGTAGGCCAGACATGCAGAGCCCTAAAAATACGCCTCCAAGAACATCAACGGGCAATTAAAAATAATAATTACCGCATTTCTGCAATAGCCGAACACCATCTCAGCGGCCCCACTCATAATTTCAACTTTGAGGAGACAAGATTAATATCTAGGGAAATACGCTATTACCCAAGATTAATAAGGGAGGCTGTAGAAATTGCGAAGAGACCGGAGAACGTCAACCGAGAAGACGGTTACAAGTTGAGTAACAGTCTAAAACGAATTTTTTCAAATTCATATTCCGGCAACAATGGGAGTCCAGACTTATATATAAAGACGAGCGAGACAAATAAAGCAGTTCAGTTAACCTGATGAAGCTGGCAGGAGGACCAGCGAAATATTGTTGTTTAAAAAAACATACATCGCGGAATGAATCCCGTAAAAAGTAACAGTAGACATTCAATGGTTTGTTTAAAAATTTGAAGTTTTGATCGATCTAAATTTGAATTAAAATTAGCAATTTTACAATTATTTGTATAAACATTTTAAGAATACACATTTTATAGTTTAAATTTTTTGTGCTTCATATTTTTTCGAGCTCACTTTTTTACCTGACAACCCTTTGAAGAAATGCGCGATAATGAACTTTTGGAAAAAGAATAGCTTTCCCCGGAATAATTATTGCATCAAAGAAAATAAAATATCTAACGTAGAATCTATTAAATACCATCACTGAAGACATATCATGGGGGAAACACATCAGGGACATAACTAGCGTAGCAAACCGAAGATTAGGATTCGTAAAAAAGGGTTCTAGGCAAATGCGATAAGAGAGTACGAGAAAGAAGCTATTCCACACTTGTCAGGCCTCATTTAGAAATATGCCGCTAGTATATGGGATCCGTAATAGGAAGGTATGATAAACGAATTAGAGCGTGTGCAAAGGAGAACCGCTAGATTTGTTAAAGGCCGTTATGATAATTGTATAAGTGTCACGAGCTTAATAGAAGAACTAGGATGGGAATTACTATCAGAACGCAGGTTAAAATTTAGGTTAAACCTTTTAAGAAAATTCGAAACCGATTTGTTCACAGATGACGTTAGATATATATATTGAGAACCCCAGCGTATTATGCTAGGTTTGATCATATTAACAAGATTAGAGAGATGATTGTCGTACCGATAGATTTAAAATGTCATTTTTCCCGCGTACCATAAGAGAGAACAATAGGTAGCGTAGCAAAGGGATAGGTAGGTGAAATATAGTTAGAGTAGTCTGTAGAGCATGATGCATGTAATAGCAACCAATAATGCCTTTCTTATTATGTAGATACTAACCATCTAGCTGCATGTGACCCTATTATCTAGCAATGTCTCCATAAAATATCCTAGTTGCATGTCAATAGTGCATGTTTGATGATCTTCACCCCCTGCCACACACCCTCGTGGTGGCTCGCAGGGTATTATGTAGATGTAGACGTACCTTGTTTTATCATGCATATAATATTAAAAGTTTGAGAGGGTGTTAGAACTCGGTTCCGACGATCTCCTGAGGAGACCGTATTAATAGCACCCCTTAATAAACTTATTTGAAAATTGTTTGACCTAAATAATGAGTGAATACAATCAAAATTAATAAGGAAGCAATATAACTTCATCTTTCAAAATCTTCCTCATAAATAAATTTAAAATTGCCGAGGAAGTGCGGACCCCATGCAACCTACCTCTGGCTACTACGTCACCGCCTCCAAGATAGTGTGCAAATCAGTTTTCTCGATCCTTAGCTATGGGAGAATGAGACGCAAAACGTGGGATTACAACCCATGAAAAATGATTAAGGGATTTGGAGGTTAACTGAGTGAGAAATAATTGCTGAATGGGGAAGGGGCAAAGGCAAGCACCACGCAGGGAGAGATGGAAAATAAAAGAAGTTTCAAGATTTGGAAGATGTAGAAAAAGATCCTTTTTAAGGCGCGTGGACCCTTGTTTGGAAGTGACTGCTGGTTGTGCGTGCGTGGATGAGTCAGGATGCTGATAGAAGATCACCGGGGCAAAAAGAGATGGGAAACTTAAGGACGACTTTTTTCATCAGGTTGCCTACTTTTCTTCTCCCCTCCCAACAAGTTCATTTTTGAACCCCTTAATCCTCCAACCAACACCGAACTACTGCCTTTTCGTCGCCCCTAAGTTTCCTCGTTTCAAGAAAAGGGAAGCAGTGAAAGAAATGGCTTGGACGAAATGGTTTTTTAAAAGGGACGGCGTGGAAAAGATGCTCCGCGCTCTTTTTTTTAAACGTATTAAGGGGATGCTATTAATGCGGTCTCCTCAGGGGATCGTCGGAACAGAGTTTTCGCGTTCAGTTATGAGCCCATCGCAAGAGGAAAAGAGTTGTGCGCGGGAATGGTGGAAAGAGTCAACGTTAAAAATTTCTACAGAAAGGATAAGGGCAAAAATTGGTTGGAGGTCAGCCTTTTTCATTATTCTTCCCACTGGAAAGGGGTAGGGGAACAGAGTTTTGCAGTGAATTAAGAATCTCTATTGCATCATGATGGCAGGCATGAAAAAAAATTGAATGGAAATAATTGGAAAAATTGAACAACTTTTTAATTGTTTGGCACAAACAATTAAATATAGAAAACATAAAATATCTTTTCTTAAACAGGTTAAGCTTTGGCTGTTGACTTAATAAATAATAATAATTTGGGTTAAATTTCGCCATGAAAAAATCATTTGACTTGATCGAAGTTCAAACCCGGATGTCCCAATTGCCGGTCAGGTGTGTTAACCAGTTAAGGTAAGCTTAGAAATTAATACTAGACTTTTTATATTATATTATATATATTTATATTTATTTATTTACTTATTTATTTATAAATACAAGGATTCCTAAAAGGTGGTTACAACGATTTTCAGAAATTTTCATTTACAAAATTGTTTGAAGAATTTCCAACCATTGCATAGGCAAATCATATGGTACGAAGTCACTTGCACGGGGGCATATACACCGAAGGTTAAATTTCGCCATGAAAACAATCAGTTGATAAGACCGAGATTCGAACCCAGATATCCCAATTGCCGGTCAGTTACGCTAACTGGTTAACCGGTCAAGATTTTGATTTGCTTGTTTTTTATATATTTTTGAAACTATGCGACGTATTCATACTGCAGTTCCGCCGGCGTTTCGGCAAGCGTCTTCAGGTAGCAGAGCGTAGCGTGGGAAAAACCAAGGCCTACATAAGACGGGCAGAAACCTGCGTCCATACTGTAAACCTGACGACGTCTGCTGAAACGTCGGGGAAACTGCCTTACGAAGATGAATCGACACGGAGGATTTTCCGGAAAATCAGCCACGCCCACGCTCAATATCATTGAAGCAATGAGTGATTAAAAATTGGTACCTCTCACACAACTCAATTGAACTGAACAGTGAAATATCAGTGACATCCTTGCTATGAACTTTGTAAGCAAAGGCTCCATACTACATTGCATTTAACGACAATTTAGCCCAAGGCTTGACAAAGATATAGGTTCTATTGTGCAACATATCCCTCACACGTAACAATACTAATGGCATTGTCAATTCATTGACAGAGCTTCAATGAAAATAAAATCGTTCCTCTTTCCTTCAATATTTTCTCATTCAATATTATTGTTACAATCTCTTCCTCAGATGATCAATATATTATACAATATCGATATTGACTCAATAAAATTGACCGAATGAGATAGGCTTATCGCGTAACTTCCTTTCTCATCCACGCTTCCTTTGTGTTCTCCCCTCTGACACACTCCTCGATATTCCCTCACCTCTCAACATGCATTCCAACCACCTGTTTTGCCTTCCCTAATCTCATCCACTAAATTCCGATCCATACAGTACTACTCTACATAATTACCTCGTTTCACACAATAGGTATCTGATGTAGAGTAAGATCTGGTAGGCGGCCAGCCGGTACTTTATACTGAGGACAAAATTCAGCATAATCAAAGCTTCCGTCAGTTTCACGAAATAATTTAACTTGGACGCGTGTGGAAGCGATATTTTTATCCATATTATAAAGCATATGAACTCTTAATTCTACCAATATATTCTTGTCAATATCAGCCTCTTAAAATGAGCTTCAGATACTTCCATTTGTTAAAGTGTTGGTGTATAATATATCTAGGTAGCTAACAATATTTATTTACTTCAAGTTCACTTAAATTAGATGAGTATCTCAAGTTGAAGTGAACGCAGTTAATATTTCAGACAATAAGACCATTGTGAGTTTATGAGCTTATATCGAGTTCGTATACCATATATGTACTTCGTACCTAGTATGATACCTATTGGTCGTAGTGTAATAGACATGAATATTTCATTGGCCTGAAACACAAATATGAGCTAAATCCATAAACGATGCCTCACCCATGTATTCGGCGTTATTGACAACAACCTGCTGATTATTCGTTGCCTGCATAAAATACTGACGCAAAATCATCTGCGCTGGTTTCTTTTTATTTAATGTCGATCTAGCAAGACAATAACGCCCATTGGTATGTGAATGTCTCTGCTTTGGTGAATTCATCTACGTGATTTGCCTGGAATTTTATGGGTATAAGAAAGAACAGTAGATGCAAACAATATTGGAAAAAATTATGAGAGTTATCGCCATTGGTATGAATGTGACATAAATGTATCTTTAATGCATGCACCCATGCCAAAGAGCATTTCCTTCATTCGTAAATTTAAATTTTTTTTTACTTTACTATATAATTTATATATGATATTTTTATTCAATTATATAACCATAACTAGTGTTGCACGGTAAAAATGAAAGAGCCAAACTATTATACAAGAAACGTTCACAGATATAAAATTAAGGACATAGACAGCAGAACCAATACATTCAGAATTTCATGCCAATGACCATTATATCTGCGCTAGATCAGATCCATGATACCCTCAATAGGTAGAATAGTATTTATACTTAAGCTTAACATCTGACCGTCGTTATTGAAAACTCACCCCACATGAAATTTCCTGCAAAATTTAATTTACTGCATGGTTTTTTACCTTGTAGGACTATTAATAAATAGCATTAATAATACTAAATATTAGTTTTATCACAATTAGTCTTGCACGATAACATTTTAGCTTGCCTAACGCTCTCCTAGTTTCGGATCCGACCGCGAATTCTTGTCCTGACTGCTTTTGGCCTGAGTAAGTAAGATGATTCATGTATGCCAGTTGTGGAATCATCCAAAGCCGCACACCCTAGTGGTGGATTTAACGTTATTTCAAGGATGCAGATGAATACAATAAGCTGGCATACTAGCAAGAGTCCTCAATTTTATCAAACGTCTTCAGAAGAGAAATAAAACACTTATAACTCCTACACTTTACTAACTTACTACCATGGTTTCGGCACGTTATCCTAACATCAGGGTGGTCATCACAGAGAAAGAAACACCTAAACTCTTCCACACTTAATTTACTTCCGATATCCTCAGGGTGGCACTCACCCTGAGGATAGTGGATATAGCGTGCCGTAACCGTGGTCGAAAAAAAACAAAATGTTGACATATACAAGTGTTTTTTTTCTCTTATGAAGAATCAGGTTGGGAGTTTCCAGAAAGTTAGTGTCAGCACTATTTCTTATCCTCAAACTTATGCCAGAACAAGTATTAGATTATTAGGAGTTTGATAGGCTTGAGTTCACAAAACAGTTGAAGAAATAAAATAAAGAAAATACGCGTTCTCCTCGATCACGAATCACGCCCAACACTTCCCCAAGGATGAAGAGGATTCGTGAACGGGAGGGGTGGCGGAGGATGGGTTAAAGAGATAAGATGGGAAGAAGAGGGAAAGGATAAACTCGGAGTCGGATTTGCGTCTGCGATGGCGAAATCGCTCGCATGGAATTCCCTGAGGCAGTGGTTGAACGTCGTCCCGGCATGACGCATATCCACTTTTAATAAATGGCGACCCGCTGAATTAATTTCCTCAATGCAAACTTGCCGAAACAAACGGAAACTCCGGCGCCAAGACAGCACATTTATTGCGAGGAGGAATGCCGGGAGTAGCATACGTTACGCCGCGAAAGAGATGAATGGTGACCATGTTCATGTAAACTACCGCATGCTTCATAGCCATTCGCCGTGAGGCTCCATCAACGCGTTGCTGAATGGGTGGGTAACACCCTATACTGAGAACATTTATATATTCATTCGCCTCTTTAAACATTATGAAATATTTTCTGTGATAATTTTTATACTGTTACATCTGCAGTGACTATTTTGTTATGTGTAACGCTTCTTTGTCTTGAGGGTGCCCCCAACAACAGGCAAATGGCTTAGAGATCACCTTAAGCTCCTGTAAACTATTTTTGCTATGTATTTATGTAATTCTTGATCAGGTCAAGGGGCAATAAACTATTACGGGAGAAAACCGAAAACCCTCGAGCGAGCTCACCATCGGGTCTTTCATCAGCTCCTAAAACCCTTGGTCTCTTCTGGTAGCCTCTCTTACACGCTGAATATTAATGAAGGGTTCTAAGGAGTGGTGGGGTATGCGTAGCTAATTTTCCGGGATGTCCTCCGCGTCGATTCATCTTCGTTCGACAGCTTCGCCGGCGTTTCAGCAAGCGTCTTCAGGTAGCAGAGCGTAGCGCGGGAAAAATCAAGGGCTAAGACGAGCAGAAACCTGTATCCATACTTAAAACCTGAAGACGCCTGCTGAAACGCCGGCGAAACAATCTTACGAAGATGAATTGACACGGAGGACATTCCGGAGAATTAGCCACGCCCACACTCAATATTATTGAAGCAATAAGTGATTAAAAATTGCTGAACTGGAAGCCGACGCCCTCTGCTGAGAAAATTTATATATTCATTCGTATCATTCTACATTCGTAAGGTTGTAAATGTAAATACCAAAAGAATGCATTTGCATTCCAGCTTCCTTCCTATACCCTTCCTTCCTTCCTTCCTTCCCTTCCTTCCTATACCCTTCCTATACCATGTTTAATGGAGGAAGGCTGTTTTCTCATCATAAAACGACGTAAGGCAGGGGTGGCGAACCTTTTGGCGATTGAGAGCCAAAGTTTATTAAATAAGGGTATACTCGCTCGACTCGCGTGCCAACCCATCAAGTGAGATAGAGGTATCCCTTAGTGCCTTCCCAGCTCCGCGTGCCATAGGTTCGCCACCCCGACGAAAGGTAATGACAAAAACTTTTTAAATACTTGGACTGCTTTTTCAATCCCTTCATAATATTTTATTTTGCCGATAGCAGCACGTTGGGCTTTGATAAAAGAATGGAGATCATTATGGAAGAATAGAAAGGTTTGCTCATTCATTGGTCGTTCAATTCTAACAATGGTTGATTGACTCACTTAATGGGTTGAGATAATGTAAGGTTTGCGTAATCCTTTGAAAGAGCGCCCGAGGCGATTAATGCTCTCGACGTAATATCATTTGAAGTTCCCATGATATCTTTCGTTCCAATACTTTTAGAATAAATCGCTCTATTAAACTTTTCCTAAATTTTATTAAAGTAAAATCGCTTAAATTACAACTGTCTGGCACAAAAATCGTTGACTCCAATCCATTTCTAAGTTATTCATTAATAAACATTTGAGAGACGATGGCCGGACGTTGAAAAGATGTTTGTGACCTCATTATTTTATACTATATTTGTGTTAAAAGTATGGCTTTTCTTAAATAAACCACTGTTGCTCCACAATTTCGTAAACACGACCGAGTCGTGAATCTAACTGACTTTATCAGATACCCTACTGCTTTGATTCCGACCTCACGATCTTCCCATACTGTCTAACCATTTCCTCAGCATAAATGTTGAAAAGCAATGGTGACAACAGGCACCCTTCCCTTACCCTACGACCTATACTTGCCCACCCTGATTCACCATCAGCCACCCTAACCTGCGCCATTTGCGTCATATATAAATTTCGAATTAGTCTCCTGTCTCGCCAATATATTCCCATTTTCCCGAGTATTTCCATTAGTTTATTCCCATTTTCCCTGTCAAAAGGTCTTTCAAAGTCAATAAAGCAGCAAAAACGTTATCAAACTGGTTATCGCCCAAGTAGTTATTGGCCTTTCTCTCCAACCTTCTATTGATTATTCGAAGTAAAACTTTGGCTGCATGTGAAATCAAACTGATTTTTCTATAGTTCTCGCATTCTGATGCATTCTTCTTTTTGGGATAGGAATAAAGACTTTTCACGAAATTCTCTGGTCATACTTCTTCCTCGTAGATCCTACGTATAAGCTCGAAGAAAGCTTGCCTAACTTTATGTGCTAAACTCTTTAGCAGCTCCGAAGGTATGTCGTCTACTTCTACAGCTTTTCTTGCCTTCATCTCTTTCAATACTTTCTCTATTTCACTGTCGATAATCATTGGCCCGAGGTTATCTTCATCTAAGCTTCCTTCCTCCTCTATATCTAAATTAGTTGGTCTGCTATCGCTGTCATATAGCTCCTCCACATATTCACGCCATCTTTCTTGAATATCTTCCTTCTCGATTAATATTCCACCTCTCTTGCCCTTAATCTTTGGTACCGTTTGCCCTAGCTTACCTCCCGATAGCAATTTTACCCTAGCGTATTACGCACCCACTTCCCCTTCTTTTTACAGTTTCTCCATTTCCTCGCAGTGCATTTTCCACCAATCTTCCATCGTCCGATTGGTTATTCGCGGCAGTTAGTAATTTATCTCCTAGTATTTCGCCTTACCTATGTCGGTGTTGACGTTTTTCCAATTCCTTCTCTCCTCCATTTTCCTTATCTTTTCTTCCGTAACCCACCGCTTCTTTACCCTCCTCATTTCCGCTTCTCCTATTGTTTTCTCAGCTGCTCCTACAATGCCTGTTTTAACATTCTCCCATTTTTCCTCAATTGTATCAACTAGTATATTCTTGACTTCGCCTATGTTCCTTTCCACTATCTCTTGGTATTCCCTCCTTTTTTCCCTTTCAACGCTTCCAAGTTCCACCTCTTCATCTTCCTACTCTTATTAAGCTTTTTGAATCTAACCTCACAATTCATCATTACTAAATTATGAACCGAGTCTGCATCAGCCCCCGGATAGATCCTCGAGTTCTTCACACTGTTCCTGAATCTTTTTCAAACCATGATGTAGTCAGCTGGATATCTCCGTGTCTCCCGGAATTTTCCGTGTGTACCTTCTTCTACGATGGTGTTTAAACAAACTGCTTGTAAATACTAATTTATTTCTCCTAAAAAATTATACTGCCTTCTCCCCACGATCATTTCTCGTTCCTAATCAAACCCTCCCACTTCACACCCGTCTCCCCCCCCCCCCAAACTGCGTTCCAGTCGCCCATTACCATAAGATTTTTCTTGCCCGGGACTTTTATCTCCTCTATCTGTTCATACACCTCATCAACCTCTCCCTCCCTATGCTTTCTTGTGGGCAATTACACCTGATCCAATAACGAAATTTGTCGGTCGTCTTGTTATTTCTACCACTATTATACTGTCGCTCACCATTTCAATATTTACCACCCTCATTCCCAATTTTGCGTCCTCCCAACTCCAGCAGTCCCCGCTGTCCTTCCATCTCATCTCGCACAGCCCCAAGGCATCCACATTCCCTCTATCCATTTCCCGTTTAATATTCTCCAGCTTCCCTACGCTCATCATGCTCCTAACGTTCCAAGTCCCAATTTTTATCGCTGCTTTCCCTCTCTTCTTTTCCTTCTTATCTGTCTTGGTCCTTGTATCCTGTAATTGCTCTGTTGTGCAAGGATTTCGCGAGATGACGACCTCGGGGGCCTTGCATCCCCCGCTACCGGGCCCGACACCCGCCCCATTGGGCGGCGTCCCGTAGTTGCCAGGATTCATTTCTCTTTGATTGCCATTCAGTTTTCAGGGTAGTAAAATAGTTAGGATGGACTCCCACCCCCACTTCCCAACAGCGTTATTCACGTGGCACCATCACTGGACCACCTTTCGTCTGGCTCCTACCCTTCGACCAATCTGGCATGGGCGCAATTTTAATTACCCCGCCAGTCCAGCTCTAGGGGTCATTGGAACGCGCGAGCCCTTCCACCACGTCAAGGCTGTAGTCCGCGGGAAAGGAGTAAATACAGGTACACCTCCAATAAAATACATCACCATTTCACCTCCCAAAACCTTACGTCTTAACACGGCTGGTGACCGAACACCCCCTGCCACACGCTAATACGGGGGCTCGCAGGGTAGTATGTGGATGTAGATGACTTATATCAATCATGTGAATAACATCGATACAAAACTTATTTTATTTTAGAGGTAAATAAATTTTCTTTCCAAAGATGTATAACATGTCCTATTAATCATGCTCAATATTCATGTGGAACACGTCGAGTCAAGGTCTATATAATTTTGAATGTGGCAATAAATGGTATATTTTAAAGCAGGGTACATATCGGAGTTGACACTAATTGCTCCGCCGTATTTCATGCAACGATAACTACTCTAGTAATTCATTACATCCACGGATGGATGAGCTGGAGATGGACAACCGGGATGTTATGCGATAAGCGGATTGGAAGAAGTAAAAAGGGATGGGTTTTTTAAATCAGTTGTGAGAGCAGCTCTGATCTACGGTTGCGAGGCATAGTCCATGAAGAGGAGGCATAAAAAGGAATTGGACATAGTGGAAATGAGAATGTTGCGATGGACTCTGAGAAAGACAAGGAGAGACATGGTAAGGAATGAGTGGTTTAGAGAGCAGGGAGGGGTAGTTGAGGCTATAAATACAGTATAATAGTGAAGATTACAGTGGTATGGGCATGTGATAAGAAAGGAAGTGGGGCATGTCTTGAGGGGAATGATGGACCTGCAGGTGAACAGCAAGCGACTCACAGAAAGACCTAGGAGGAGATGGCTGGACTGTATAATGGAAGATATGAGAGAAAATGAGCTAACATTTGAGGACACGAATGACCGGACAGAATGGAGGAGGAGGGCGAGAAACAGCGACCCCTAGTCTGTAGGGATTAAGCTGAAGAGAAAGAAGAAGAAGATTTCATCCCACGGTAAAATCCTCTACAACCTTTTGAGTATTAAGGGCTGCGCAGTTTACTTTCACAAAATTCGATCTGACAGTCATAAAGTCTTCTCGGGTTTTCCACCAGGTTAGGTAATTGTTGGCCGACGTTTCTATAGCTACCTCCGTCATCGTCCTCAGGGCATGGCCTGAAACCTGGGTAGAGTTTTGGAGGAAAATGAGTAAAAAAATTACCTAATTACCTAACCTAATTACCTAATAAAACGATTACCTAACCTGGTGGAAAAGCCGTGAAGACTTAATTAGTATCATACGCCGGGAAAAAACCAAACCATATTTGATCTGACAGATGAAGGAACAAAGAAGCTGGGGTTCTGTGCTTTGATACGCTCAACAGAAATCAATAACGCCCCAATAAACTAAACACTATTTCCAGACACTTATGAGCCAGACTTATTTTTTCAATCATCAGGAGAATTGCGCATTCCTAACATTTCCCTGTGGTATTATTGTCACGTATGTACGTCACTTTTTGGAGTTTTCCTTAAAAAATTTTAAGAGTGATAGAAGATTACATTTATCCTCGATGTATGCTGGAAAATCAAATCCGAGTACATTTCATAATAAGCGCATAAACAGGCTTAAAATACCTTAATGATAAGTACCATATATTAATAACAATGCACCATGGTAGTAAAATTACGTTCCCATTGTTTTCATCATTTTAGGGAAGGCACAGCAACAACTTCAAAATCAAATTCATAGGACACTGCTAATAATTCGTTGTGGAAGGACATTTAGCGTAAACAAGGGTAGTTTGCGTCTGACACATATAACACAGTGTCCATATGCCTCTAAAATCTGTCATCATTTCTACAATGAAGGAAAAGTAAAGGCATTAAGAATGTAAACTAAGCCATTTATGACGTAAAAAATGAGTTAATTGGCTACTTCGGTCTTCAAAATATGACCAAAGTGATTAATTCAAACATACACTTCAAAGTACACGGTGGCAGAATATTCGCCAATGTAGAAATAACATTAAAAAAATGACATTAATCGCTATCACTCATTTTTTTAGTAAGACTTTCGGCCTAGTCATTGGTAACACACGCACGTCGGAATAATCATCCGTCGACATACTGAAGCATACACAATGAATGTAAAGCTCTTGGGTTTCCAACAGGGTGATGGTAGCTTGTGGTTCCGACATTTCCAAGGCGCAGTCCGCCATATGCGTAGTCTTATATAATAAGTGACTCCATCCTGGCCAGAACATTCACCCTGAAGTCGATGGCAGACCAAGCCATCGAAACGTCGGTAACACAACTACCATCACCCGGTTAGAAACCCGAGAGCTTTACATTCTATGCAATCGCCGGGAAAGCCTGAAATCTTACGCACATACACTTATGAATTCCTAGAGAAGATGATCGTGAAGGGTTTTACTCCAAGGTTTTTCAGTACCGACTTTCAATAATTAGGATATAATCTACTCAATGACATACCTGTACATTCCACCTGTGAGATGATCTCAGTACCATATTCCTCCAATCCGGAAATCCCTGAGCATTCTCGTCTCAGGTCGTCATATTTCCTTTTAGGTTTTGAAAAACAATTGGATGCCTTCGAGGATTCACGTCACACGCGGTGGGAATTCTGCCCATGACATTACCAAGGCTACAAATCGATGTTAAACCTCTGTCAAAGAAGGAGAAAGCTTCAGCAACAGACTTGAATATGAAAAAATGTCATCGAAACAAACAAACATCGAAGGAGATAAGTTTCCATCTTTATGGCATTAAAGAAGGCTACATCATCATCAGCTAGCAGTATTTCCTTTTGTAAATATCCTTCGCTGTGACTGATTACAAACGCATATCAAATCGGAAATACAGTTCAGCATAAAGCACTAAATCATTTACACTCGTATCCTAGTAAAGATGAGGGTGGTGGAATTTATTCCTAGCCTTTTAAGTATCAAGTTTCGATGAGTATATTCTACTAGAACACATACCTGTACGATCCATCTGTGAGATGATCTCAGTAGCGTTTCCCTCCAAGTTTTCCGGAGCATTCCCGTCCACTGGTATTGACATTCCCTTTAGGTTTTGAACATCTCTCCGTTGACTTCGAGGGTTCATATCACAGGTGGCGAGATTTCTAACCATTCCGTTGCTAAGGTGACGACACGACGTTAAAAACCACAGCTAAAGAAGAAGAATATTTCGACATGAGTCTTAAGGATGAAAAACGTTATTGAAAAAAATGAAGATCGAAAGAAGCAGATGTTTCCATTGTTTAGGTACTAAAGGCTACTCCCAAATTGAAATACTAATAACAAATTCACGTTCTATTTACTTTTAAAAAACCATAAACTCTAAGTCATATTACAAAAAATCAAAACTTTTCGCTACATTATACATAATAGTATTATCCATGTCAACAGAGGGCAGCACCATACACTTCGATTGGTAAGCCGGACACGGGAAGCTAACCTTATAAAGAATCAACCATCTCAAAACCACAGTGCTCTCGGGTGGTTTTTACCATATTTTATGTCCAACAGCGTAGCCAATCAATTTTATTCATACTCTCCCCAGAAGTATGAACAAACATAAAACTATTTTTTTAATAAATTATACTAGAAGTTACCTCGGCTTAAAAGTAAGTATCAGAAAAATTTGCTATACCTTCACATATTAAATAATAGCCAAATATTTAGACAAGAGATGTAACGAATAAATAAAACCCAACAGAAACTTATTCAATTCAATGTATCCGTCTTTATCCTAGTCAATAGAGCTGGGATTTTCGATTCATTTCGATGATTCGATTCATGCGATTTGGTTCATGTGAATGAATCGTTCTTTCAAATGGTTCATAATGAACCAAATGACTTCAAAGAACAAAATGGCTTCGTGAACCACCAGCGATTGAACCGACTGAATACGAGGAATTAAAACGACATCCACCGAAGATGTGATTACTCGGGTATGTCGGGGACAAAGAAATTGTTGCGAGGCATGGAAGTTTTACTTTGTCCTATAAGCATCCAAAAATGTGAAAGTATGACATTCCCTTCGTGCAATCTATAAAGATGAAATTTAATAA
This sequence comes from Ceriagrion tenellum, assembly GCA_963169105.1. Taxonomy (NCBI): domain Eukaryota; kingdom Metazoa; phylum Arthropoda; class Insecta; order Odonata; family Coenagrionidae; genus Ceriagrion; species Ceriagrion tenellum. The sequence continues at coordinate 90,196,307 of OY720643.1, forward strand.
AAATACCTTAGTTGCTTGCTCAGGAATTTTCAATTTTCCGCCAAAGATATTACTACATGTTAACAATAAGATCTGTCGTAATTTTTCGTCCACAGTTTAGCAGTCAATTCAAGTTCATTTACGCTAGTAAGTCAGGAAAAGCACATTCAAATTAATCAAATTATGCATGTTTCTGAATACAAGTCATCATTATTAAAACTTGTGGAGACACTTGCATTTCGCCGCAATGAAAGGTTAAAGTCACGAATTTGCAAGAGTGAGGATCAAATATCCTCCACAGAAATCAGTGGGAATATAATTGTGTAGCTTGAAAAATAAATGATAGGAACAGCTATCAATTCATTGTCACCATTTCACAATAACCGCGCGACTTAAAAGAAGCGCATTTTATGACAAATACCTCACCATAACAATACCGGCGAAGAGAAACCTAAAACAATGCGAAAATAAAGGCTCTGATTGTTATTTTTCGGTGATATTCTTTGGATTGAATATTAGTTTCACGCTATAAGGAGCACTTTTTTTTCGGTTACTGGAAGATTCCAATACCTGTGAATATTCACAGATCTTCTCGCATCTATTTATTAAAATAGATCTTGTAAGTTTTTTTTTGCTTTAGGTCACATGGTATTTATAGGCCTTTGTTGGACTTTAAAGTTATATTTGTCATTTTCCTTCTCATTTAGTCTTCCATTCAGTGCAATAAGCATTTTGCATTGCCATTTTTGGGTACATTTACATTAGCCAATCAACCCCTATACTTTTTGGGAGATCATATCCTCAGCATACCAAGGAAAGAGTCATTGGAAATGCTATACAGAACAGAGGTGAGGTTGTACAGATTCTTAACTATGCTTAAGGAATTCAATCAAGTTTTCATCTTCATTATTTCCTAAAAATCATATATATATATATATATATATATATATATATATATATATATATATATATATATATATATATATATATATATATATATATATATAAAGGTCACAGGCGTGACTAGCAGTTACATATAGAGCACAAAAAAAGTAAAACTCACAGAAATTTTGATATATTTCGGCGGACACAACCGCCTTCGTCAGAATGTTAGAAGGTAGTGGTAGGTAGTGACTACCTTCTAACATTCTGACGAAGGCGGTTGTGTCCGCCGAAATATATCAAAATTTCTGTGAGTTTTACTTTTTTTGTGCTCTATATGTAACTGCTAGTCACGCCTGTGACCTTTTTTTTATATCTGTGCACTACAAGTGTTTTTCGCCAAGTGGATATATATATATATATATATATATATATATGATATATACATATATATATATATATATATATATATATATATGATATATACATATATATATACATATATATATATATATATATATATATATATATATATATATATATATATATATATATATATATATATATATATATATATATATATATATATATATATATATAAAGGTCACAGGCGTGACTAGCAGTTACATATAGAGCACAAAAAAAGTAAAACTCACAGAAATTTTGATATATTTCGGCGGACACAACCGCCTTCGTCAGAATGTTAGAAGGTAGTGGTAGGTAGTGACTACCTTCTAACATTCTGACGAAGGCGGTTGTGTCCGCCGAAATATATCAAAATTTCTGTGAGTTTTACTTTTTTTGTGCTCTATATGTAACTGCTAGTCACGCCTGTGACCTTTTTTTATATCTGTGCACTACAAGTGTTTTTCGCCAAGTGGATATATATATATATATATATATATATATATATATATATATATATATATATATATATATATATATATATATATATATATATATATATATATCCAGGTCATGGATTCCAAGAGAAAAAGAAGTGGAATTTGGCGATACTTCCAGCAAGTCTCCCATGATCAAGCGGCGTGCCAATTTTGTAAACAAAAATATTCTTTCAAATCTGGAGGAACAACAAATTTATTCAGACACATCAAACTTAAACATCCATCCATCAGTCTTGAAGATAACTCCCCAAAACGTGCCTGTCACTCCATCAATGTGAGTTGTGATCCATTTTCTGAGGAATCGTCAACCTCATCAGTACCTACACTCAGTCCAACCACAGAAAACCCCCAAGTCACCCCTTCAGGATCCACCATTCAAAGTACAATAAGCCGGTTCACCCATCGTCCTTTGGGGATTAAAGCCAGTCAGCGCATTGATGAAGGTTTATTTAAGTTATTAATAGCACAGTACCTACCATTTAACTTCGTGGAGCAACATACATTCAGAACATTTTTTTCAATTACTGAAACCAAATTACCAACTTCCAAGCAGGAAAACGTTGGCAAATAATTATTTTTGAGTTGTTTTATAATAAGACTGTTAACGAACTCAAAGGAAAACTTCAAGAAACAACAGCTGGTTCTGTAGCTGTAGACGGTTGGACATCAGCCAACAACGATAATTATCTTGCTTTAACATTTCACTATATAATTGAGGGAATACTCCATGAAGAGTGTTGTGGAATATTTTAAAAGGAGCTCCTCAGCCAACCTCAAACTTAAAAGTTTACAGGGTCAATCAAATTACCCAACATTGAAACAAGAGGTGCCAACAAGGTAGAATTCGACATACGTCATGTTTAAGTCTGTAATTAGAAACAATGAGCTATTACTAGCAGCTCTGGCCCTCACAGATGGAAGAGTAAGCCTCACCTTAAGAGATTTTGATGCAATGGAACAACTATGTAAAATTTTGGCACCATTCTATGAAATTACAGAATAAATTAGTGCAGAAAAGCACGTTACTGCATCAAAATTGATACCTTTTGCTCAGGGAATTAAAAAATATTACCAATCAATCGAGACTGAGGGCCTAGATGAGAAAGTTCTGTTGACACTGCAAAAAATTCACAGTGAGGTAAACAAGAGGTTCGTAGGCGTCGAAGACAAGACCATCCTTGCAGAGGCAACTTTGTTGGACCCAAGATTCAAAAAAGTTGGTTATTCTAATGCTGACGCTGCAGAGAGAGCCAAGCAAAACTAAAGTGGGAAGGCAGCAGTTGTTCGGCTTCAGGAAGTTGATCACCACAATCAGGATAAAGATTCCACAATCACACCCTCTTCAGGGTGTATTTGAAAGCATTTTGATTCCCTGGTAAAAACAAAAATATATGAACGTTCTACAACTGCAGTAGCCATTACCGAGATGGACAAATTTTTAGGGGAACCACATCTACAGAGGCATGAAGATCCTTTGCAGTGGTGGTGGAGGAATCAAGAGACATATCCCAGGCTCTTTTCAGTGATGAAAAGAAGGCTTTGTGTTGCTGGCTCCTCAGTACCCTGTGAAAGGGTATTCTCTTAGGCATGAACAATTCTATGTGAGAGAAGAAGCCTCAAGCCCAAGAGATTGTCAGAATTGATATTTGTGAATTTCAATCTATGATGTACTAATTATTATATTTCTAACTGATTATAAAATCACCTTCATTCAATGTACATAATTTTTGTGAGTTTTGAACCATATCCCTCTCGCAGACTACAACCTTCATGCAGAGAAAGAGCGGCATGTTCCCATGACCTTCAGAGATAGACTAGTGACAGCAATGTTTCGGTCCTGGTAGGAGTAACCCGCAGCAGATAGGTCAACGGGTAGCACCCATAATGAAAGTATTTCACACAGCTTCTGCCCCTCGGCCGGATGGCTGCAAAAAGGGAACTGTTCCCCAGCGGATTGACCTCTCAAGTCATGGTGTCACATTAAAACCGACAAAAGTAGCAGATGGTGAATCATGATGGGCAGTATTAATTGGGGGAGTCAGATGGGGTTTCCGCTATTGCCAGCATTATTGCACATATATGTATGAGAAATAGTACAGGAAGAGTGGGAAGAGCTGGAAGTAGGATAGAAGGTAGGAGGGGAACATTTAAAGACCATTAGGTTTGTAAATGATCAAGTGTTAGTGAGCTAGGCAGCCAATGGACTACAGTCATTGGTGAATGCATTACAGGAGCAGTGTAGGAGGTATGGGATAAGGATAAACTACAGGAAGACAAAAGGTTGAGAGAAAAGGTTATGAAGTTCTCTAGAGGTACGAAAACCAGGCAGAGCATTAAAGGTGGGAGATCATAAACTGAAGCCTGTAGATTAATTTACTTAAGATAATTAAGGCAGCATTTTGGAGAAAACTGGATTTTGTAGGGTGTAAAAATAATAATTCTAGCCAAAAGTTAAGGAAGTGTTTACAAGGGGAAGGAAATTGATGTAAGGTACTCTGAACAAGAACGTAAATAAAAGGTAGGTAAGTGAATACTTTCATTTTCAGTGAAACATGTGTGGGTGCAAAACTTGGTCTAAGAGGATGTAGGGTGAGTGCAGGTAGGGGGCTTCTGAGATGTGGGTATGGAGAAGGATGGAGAGGATAAGCTGGGTAGAGAGGATGATAAAGGAGGAAGTTTTAGATATGGTGGAGGAGGAAAGAAGACCGATAGAAAAGATTATAAGGAGGTAAAATAGTTGGATGGGCGATGTACTGAGGTAGCAGGTTGTTGTAGAGGGTATTGGAAGGGAGAATGTTGGGTATGACAGGATGAGGTACATATCGGTTAAATGTTATTATAGAACTACCATCACCAGTAGATCGTCCCTGAAGAATGGTCACCACATAGGCATGTAGTGTATTGTGAAGTACCTAACTTTGTAACATATGGCCAACGAAATGTAAGCATAATGATCAAGTTAATTTCAATGCTAATGAAGCTTGAATAGTATTTGAAGTCAATTGTAAATCCTAAATATTTGACAGTATTTGCTTGATTGATAGGTAGTTATAACATGTTCACTGCACTGAAAGGTGCTTCCTAGTTGCGAATGAAAATTCTCAATTAATTGACATATAAACTAAATTAAATTATAAAAAACTATTCTGAAGTTGATTCTCCTTTACTGATTTTGGAATCAATGCAAATGAAAGCAAAATGAATTTGCTCCCAAAAGCAGAACATTTTTGTACATTGAATATAAAATTAACAAAAATCTAAATTATTATATAATTGATATTTAAGCAGCAACTCATTTTTATACGCTGTGGGTATCGTATCATCAACGGATGGCGAAATAAAATTCGCTCAAATAAACAAAGATATGTACAGATGTCCATTTCACCACAAGATAATTGTTAATAAACATTATAAACATATATTTACAAGTGTGGTCTGATGCCTATAAGATTGAATTGATTTTGTGAAGAATCGGAAGACTCGCAAGTACCAAAAGAATTGAAAAGAATTAAGAATTGCTTGAATCTCTTGAATCGGCGGGCTAAATAAGAACATTCCAACTCGATGCCAATTAAAGGGTTTGGATATGGCGTCATTGTATTCCACAATACCTGCCTGAAGTTTACCCATTAATTCTTTTAGGGAAAGGATGTTAATTCATAGTCGTTCACCCCCTTATCAGGCATTATCACCTTCTAAAGTTTTTCACAAATCGATGGCTGATTCCTAATTTTACAATAATTTTCCATCAGTTTTAATCCATTAAATTCCCCGTTTACCCGAAAACTTTACAGCTCGAATCCATTCTATCACTCTTCACAAGCAAAATGAAGTTCTCAACTGGTTCTCGATCACTCTCAGCCCGCCGATTCAAGAGGTTCAAGCAATTCTTGATTTTTTTCAATTCTTTTGGTTCTTGCGATTCTTTACGAACCACTACATTGAAGAACGTGATTCAATTCATTCGGTTCATACTAATGGATCGTTCATAAAGAACGATTCACTCATGAACGACACAGCTCTACTGGTCAACTCCTTACTCCAGCAGTGAGTACAATTAACATAGGCGCGTTTTTTTACCTGTCGAATTTGGACATTGTGCATTATAACATAATTACCTACTTTAAAAATTTTAAGTATATAGAGGAAAATAAGACAGAGTCTCTCCTTGCCATTCGAATGGTGCTCTCTCGCATCCTTAGCAGTTATCTTGTATAAAATTTCCACTCGTTTGCCAGCCTAATTAAAAGCAGCATTTTATACACCCTTAACCGTACCGAAGCTCCTTGTGAATGGGAAAGACAAACAAGAAGCGCTATCCAAGTCGGGAATATATAAGCTAAAATACAATGCATCTGCATCTACGTATTAACCTGCAAGTCACCACAAGGGTGTTTTGCAGGGGGTGACTTATCTTCAAAATGAATTACAGTGACGAATTTTACATTCACCAACAAGCACCACACTATCGGTATGCTACAAATGCTACAGAAACTACTAAAATAATCTGTAATGTAACAATGTAACACAAGAGTCGGCCTACGTGACACAAGACGTGTTATGTCTACGTGACACAAGAGTCATGCATAGAATATGCAAAACATGGTGTTAGCAGTACTCGGCAGATTTAGGAACATGAATTGGGGGCATATGAATTAATCAGCTACACTACCTGTCGAATAACCAAATTCGAAGTCTAAACAGTCATCATGGTCTCTTATTGATCGTGAGAATAGCGATATTTTAAACCTGACTGTTCTACAATCTATTTCCCTTATTTGATTATCATGATCTGATCTACCGTAGTATAATGGAGTTCGTAAGGTATTAAAAAAACTCGTCTGAAAATAAATCGGTTAGAATTTCATATGAATTTTCAATCGACGGTCTGAACGCGATTCCCATCTTAGCATTTGCAAGAGGTCAGTAACACTAACGAGGGGATAAGGTTGGTGTGGTGGCTATAGTAATCGCCTACCACACGGGCGGCCAGGGTTCAAATCCCTGCAAAGGAGAATGTTTTTCAGAGGGAACCCGATCCCTACTTGGGTGTCTTGTGGAGGGCACTTCAGCTACAGTACCCCGTCTGTCGGATGAGACGTTAAATCGTGGTCCCCTTGGCGCCTTTCGTTAAGAGCAGGCTAATGCCGACGTCGGGTTTCTATCCACCCTTCCTCCCTTACCTATCCCGTATGGCGCAAATGACCTTAGCCGTCGGTCGCCTCCCCGAATATCCAATCCAATCCACTAACGAGACTATCATAACGCCCTTTTACGTATCATGCTGATCTTCTCTGCATGCGTTCTAACTTTATTTGTAAGCCTACCTCATAAGGATCCCAAACACGCAGCGAATTCTAAGTGGGATCTAACAAGGGAGAAGTATCTGATTTCTATAACTTTATCGTCGCACTTTACAGGTACTCTTTTAACAAATCCCAATTTACGATTAGCTTGACCAGTTATTTCCCGAATGTTTGCTCCACGAGAGATGATTAGTTAGTTTAACTCCGAGGTATTTTTCAGATTCTACTGTCTCTAATCGGGTATTTTGTACGTAATAACGGTATTGAGGGGAGTTTTTCCTTTTCCAGAAGTTCATTACAACACATGCTTTCAAATTTTATTCTATTTGCCACGCCAGATCTCGCTTTAACAATAAATTCTCAGTGTTCACCAATTCTGATTTTAACATTTCTGCTTCAGAAACAGAGTAGAAAGAGCAGCAGAACCTGCGTGATGTAAAATAAACGAAGTAAGAATAACTATTGAGCGATGACATTCACCTCGAAATCTTCCACTGGAATGAAAACCACAAAAGATCGTTAGGTACCAAATACGATGTTCGGAACACGCGGACGAGCTAAAGTTTCTGGGGCGATATTTTAAAGTCGGCGACAATTTTCGGGAAATTACACTCCATTAAATCGTTGAACAACTTCCAAAGATTACAGCCGATGCCATTGAATCCATTAAAAAGGTTTCCTGGCTCCATCCGAGACCCCCTACGCCACTTGCCAAAACCGCGATTTATGACTGATGAAATATGTTTTCAGAGCGGTTTAACGTGCCGGTTCAACAGATGGCGCCGAAGAGAATAATTTAAGATGGGTTTCCAGTTTGAGATCTTCATAAATGCTTCCATACTGAAGGCTTGAAAATGGGAATATCCTAAATTTTCCCGGAGTCCGAGTTAGAGGTTTGATTTTTCGGGACTTTCACATGAATAATAATACTATTAACGAAGACCAAGATCAAGAATATAGTTTCTATAGCTACCTCCGCCATCGTCCTCAGGGTATGGCCTGAAACCTGGGTACAGTTTTGGAGGAAAATGAGTAAAAAGTTACCTAATTACCTAATAAAACAATTACCTAACCTGGTGGAAAACCCGTGAAGACTTTATTAGTATCATACGCTGGGAAAAAACCAAACCATATTTGATCTGACAGATGAAGGAACAAAGAAGCTGGGGTTCTGTGCTTTGATACGCTCAACAGAAATCAATAACGCCCCAATAAACTAAACACTATTTCCAGACACTTATGAGCCAGACTTATTTTTTCAATCATCAGGAGAATTGCGCATTCCTAACATTTCCCTGTGGTATTATTGTCACGTATGTACGTCACTTTTTGGAGCTTTCCTTAAAAAATTTCAAGAATGATAGAAGATTGCATTTATCCTCGATATATGCTGGAAAATCAAATCCGAGTACATTTCATAATAAGCGCATAAACAGGCTTAAAATACCTTTATGATAAGTACCATATATTAATAAGAATGCACCATGGTAGTAAAATTACGTTCCCATTGTTTTCATCATTTTGAATGATCAAGAATAAGAGAACGCATACATATTCATGTACAAAAAATGGAAAGAAAAATCACTCAAACCCCGAACTAAAGAGCTTTCCCCCTTCCGGAGAGATCATTCTGAAATGGAACTTCAGAGGCGAAATCGCTCATCACCAAAACTACAATTGCCATCAGAGCTGGAGATGACAGAGGGACGAAAATTTTTACTTCAAGGAGTACAAATGGCAGTGAGATCTGGACAAAACCATCCGCAGAAAACAGTATATTGCAAGCAACGGAGATGTGGTGTTATTGAGAAATGGCAATACTCAGATGGATGGCGAGGATTGCCAACGGAACAGTACTGTGAAAATTGAAAAATGAAACAAGTATGTTGAAAACTCTGCGATGAAAAGAAGCGCAAATGAAGTAACAATTCACGGCTAAAATGCTTCAACTGTTCCATGATGTAATGGTAAAAATAAGATGTTAAAACAAGAAATACTAAAATTTTTGTAATAAGTTTAATATCACGACAAGTTTCGATAAAGGCAATTCGTTATTTACAATACGTCATCACGTGATCGCATTGTGTCTCGATAAAGAAGAGGTACGTCTAAACTACTCCTGAAACAGACCTAGTTTTTATGGAAAACTGCAATATCTTTTTTATATCCATCAAGAAGAGAAAAACTTATTCGACTTATTTCGCGCAACAATATTCCATTCCAATTGAAAAAGCAATGGAAGGAGAAATGAGTGGTAAGATTCTCAGAGGAAGACCAATATTGTCATCAAGCCAATTATGGAGTTTCTCAAAGTAAAGAATTATGTGGGGGCGAAGCGGTTGGCGCTGAGAACAAGATTGTGAAGTAGAGAGCTGTAGCCAAGCAAGTTTCGGAGTATATTTCAACGGATTGAAAAACGCCATTAAAGGTTCATTCGACCCGTCAAGGATTCGAAGCAGAGACTCCCGATTTCCGTTCAGATCTACTCAGACGAGTAGATCAAAAGTCTCGAAGGGCATCACGTCGTTTAAATTCTCATTTTTGAGTTAGAAGCCTTCAAAGCTGTGATTCTCACAGAATGCAGGGGGCCCATTTCAATATATGAATACTTCCCTAGTTACGAGGAAACGATTTTATATATCAAAGATGTAGGGTTTGAAGCGGGATATCTTAGGGTGAGCTTTCCATTGACCTCGGGCGTTACAATCAATGTATTTCCAAGGTCAATATGCGTTATTAATGCTCAAATCCTCTTTTTTGAATGCAATAATTAAAACTACGAAGAATTACCCAATGGTGACATTGGCAATGAACTTGAGGATGACTGACTGACTTACAATAAATAGTGGAAGTCACAAAAAATTGTCGATCCTTGCGATCTGTGCGACATCTTTGTTTGAAATCAACAATTCCAATTGTTTCAAAAACTCGGAAATTTATCAGAAATTTGCTTGAAGTGGACACATAATAGCATCTGTAGCAAAAATGAACCTCGTATTCTTCTGACTAGAAGATGAAGACAGGTTTATGATGTTTTTCTCATTCAAATGTATTCTTCGAAACCTAATCTCCCCAGTGTGGAGGTGTATGATCACACAGACTGAGTGGACACCATAGCTTTTTAGTGACTAATTCTGTGGGATTTATCTGAAAAATAACATTTTTCTGATTTTTTTCTGATTTTTGATAATGCTCTTAGAATAAAACACAAATATCATTCAAATTAAAGAGTTACTTTGCGCAGTTATTAGCTCATTTTTCCATATTAAGAAGCTAATGGTAAATAATACTTTTTAATCCACTAACTTCTACCCCATCATCATAACAGTATTCGCTGACATTCTTCAAGCTCCCTCACTGAGTGGATTCCCTCTCTTTTTATGGTTTACTTATATTCGACCTTCAGGTAGGGTATTACACTTTGGGTGTTGAGTTGAACACCTGATGACATTTCTCACCGTGTTGTTTATGCAAAAAATAAATTTGCATATGATTTTGATCTGTTTCCTAATTAAGTGCAAGACGAAATGATGGAATGAGATAATCCAAATTCACAAGGAAAAAAGTCCGATGTCTCGCAGGTTGCTCATCCCGAAATCACGAGTTGATTCTGGAAGGGCATTTCAAGTATTACATCATTTATTTAAACCCTAAACTTAGGTTGATACAATTCCAAAATAAAACACATCTCTTCCCTAAAATTTTATCCTCAAAGAGTGACATCGTAGAGTTTAGCTGGCAACAACTCCCCTTTGCTCCTGATTTTTTCCTATGACCTGTACTTCACCTTCAAAACGCCAACCCTTAATATTAATAACCGGATTAAAAATTTTCATTTTTATTCTTTCAGGTATTGGCAACTTTATGAAGATTATTTTATCAACATTTCAAAAAAAAAGTTTTGGGCTGGGTAAACGGAGCCTAGTGTATGTTATCAAAAACATTAAGTAATTATATTGTCTACAAAAAACAAATAGCACGCTCTCGATTTTCCTACAGAGTAAGCTTATAATTATCTTCCCCAAAAAAATATTATGAATGAATTTAAAGTAATGTTTCATAAGTTATTAACGATCATCTTGAACAAAAAGGAGTAAATTGTAGTTTAATACAATTTTTCCAAGGTGATGGGCAGTAATTTGCATATACTTTGAATTATTTTCAAAGATCAGAGCATTAGTTTAACTTCGAGAACAAATTTAAAAAATAATGTTTCAGGAATAAGAAAAATGTAATGCGTTTTAGCATTTCAAATTGGAGCTGTCACAATTTGAGGCACGCAATTTTCAAGTACATTTAGCTTTTCAAAAATTTACTCAGGGGCCGTTTTTGTTTAAAATAAATCTGAAAAATAAATCTCAGCATAGCTCATGCATGCCTATGTGTGATAAAATTTGAAGAAAATCCGTGCCGCTAGGGCAAGACTTTTTTTTCCTGAAATTTGGTGACTTGAAGTGGAAAGACACGTAAGCGATCGTTTGAGAGCAGGAGAACAGGAAGAGAGAGGTGAGGGAGGAAAAGTAAAAGGGACAAAGAGATGAAAGGGCAGATGAAAAGGGAGAAGGAAGAGGAGAGACGTGGACGAACAGCTAAGTAGGAAGGAACAGGTGGTTTCTCAACACCGCCCGGATTACGCGCTGACACGAGGGAAAAGCCAGGGTCTTCCCCATTCGGGTTGCTCGGCCAATATTCTTCAAGCTCGCCGCTCGGCCTGCGAACATCCAGTGAGGAATGCTCCCACGCTCACAGGAGCTGGTGCAGTGCGATCGAAGAAAAATTATACCGTGTACACTGTCGAAGGAGATTATAAGAGAGAAAGTTGGGGAGCGTGAGAGAAAAACCTAGCTACCCCTACATGATATCCTAAGTCACCTCAAGGGTATGTAATAGGGTGTCTTTCTTGCCAGGCATGCAACCTTTTATAGTCAAGTAGGCATTTGGATTTTATATATATATATATATATATATATATATATATATATATATATATATATATATATATATATATATATATATATATATATATATATATAAAAAGGTCACAGGCGTGACTAGCAGTTACATATAGAGCACAAAAAAAGGTAAAACTCACAGAAATTTTGATATATTTCGGCGGACACAACCGCCTTCGTCAGAATGTTAGAAGGTAGTCGCTACCTTCTAACATTCTGACGAAGGCGGTTGTGTCCGCCGAAATATATCAAAATTTCTGTGAGTTTTACCTTTTTTTGTGCTCTATATGTAACTGCTAGTCACGCCTGTGACCTTTTTTTATATCTGTGCACTACAAGTGTTTTTCGCCAAGTGGATATATATATATATATATATATATATATATATATATATATATATATATATATATATATATATATATATATATATATATATATACAATGTGGATAGGATGGAGGAGATAGACACACAAAAAAAGAGACGATCACACTTACATCGCTAGCTTTCGGAACTAGTCCGTCTTCAAGGCGTATCACGGAACAAATGATTTGTTCCGTGATACGCCTTGAAGACGGACTAGTTCCGAAAGCTAGCGATGTAAGTGTGATCGTCTCTTTTTTTGTGTCTATCTCCTCCATCCTATCCACATCGTGTGTTCATCGCCGCATGGCTGACTCCAATCCATCAACGTATTTATATATATATATATATATATATATATATATATATATATATATATATATATATATATATATATATATATATATATATATATATGGAAAGAATGGAGATTTCACTCGCAAAGCGCTGTCTATCATGAAATAAGTTCTTGCTTTGTATGTACATTCCACACTTTATTATTTTTACCGACCATGGTTTCGACATGCAATGTCATTTTCAAGGTACGTATATCTTACTTTATTATCTTATCTTAATATCAAAAAAGTGTGAAATGTATGTACAAAGCTAGAAATTATTTCATGTGTCAAGTTTCCACTAAGTTGAGCCTAAATCTGTAATTTGCATTGTCTATAATTATTTTTCGCAGAGAGATACACATTTCTTATTGAGTACGGGAACCACAAGCTTCCGTTCAGTCAAACTAAAATGAAAATATACAACAGTTTGTATACTTGAATACCTATAACAACATTTCCTTTTGGGTACGGCGCTGTCAGACAACTTATTTATTCTTGTTACACCAAATAATGGCTGTTTTATAATTTCCCATTCAATATCCTCTATCTGCTGCGCTCAATGTCTATTTCGCTTCTCCTACACTCAAGAAATGTTTTGAAGTCGTTCTCCAGTTCTTTGGAATTAATTCATTCATTGGTCGTTTAATCCTACTATTCGTTGACCACAGTCCTTCCCTATCTAATGCTAGTTCCCTTACCTCCTGGTATCTCTTCCTTTGTACTTTCCTATTTATTTGGTCCATGAACTTATTCCTGGGTCTTATATTGGGCACTTTTCCCGCTATTTGTCTTCAGTTATGTTCTTCACAAAATAATTTTTTTTCAAATTGTGTCCAATCCGTCTAGTTCTTATTTTCTGTGTGGTGTTTCATATGGTGTTCCTTTCCTCCTCTGCTTCTGTGTTCATTTCATCATTTCTTATTTTGTCCGTCCGTTTGATCTTCAAAATCCTCCTCCAGCGCCAGATTTCGAAGGCTTCAAATCTTTTCTGATCAGCTTTTTACATGGTTCATGATTCCGATCCATAGAGTGATACGTTCCACATGAATGTTTCACATACTGTCTCCTGGTTTGTCATATCTTCTATAAGCCTTTATTACTATGAACGCCTTCTTATCTTGGGCTATTCTCCGTTGTAGTTCTTCCATCCCACTTGATGGTACTTCCGATATAGGTGAAGGAATCCACTAGCTGTAATTTACCTCCTCTCTGGATGACTTCTACATTCTTTCTTTCGCATATTAGGATTTTAGTCTTCGTCTTATTTATTTTCATATTCTATTCTTGGAAAACTTAAACCATTATGTTAAGTGACCTTGTAAGATCATCACAATTTTCAGATATGACTGCGATATCATTTGCAAAGCGGAGCTTATTTATGACTTTTCCATTTATCTTTGCCCCGCTCGGTCCAATTAATACATATGCAAAAGACTAAATATTTCGCCTTATTTAAGTCTATAGTGGGGTATAAGGGGTAAGATCCGATTACATATCCTCTACTACCAAAGTGCCAACCTCACCTGCACATGGTGTACCCTGCTTCACAGACGAGGGTATGGCGACCGAGCGACTCCCGGGATAAGGAGACACCATCTACCTTTGAAATTCAAACATGGCGGGTGAAATTTATTTGAAGAAATTGCCATGAGAAAAATTCGGCCTGGACCGGGAATCGAACCACGGACCTTTGCGGTTTGCCGGACCAATGCGCAGACCACTACGCTATCCAGGCTTCCTAACTCCCATGGCAATTTTGGCGGATACAATGGGACCCGCTAAGGATGCAAGGTTATTCATATTCATTCACCCATTCACTCTCACAAACACTCAAAGTGAGTGAGTGATTTTGAATGTTTGTGAGAGTGAATGTGTGAATAACCTGGCATCCTTAGTGGGGTCTCATTAGCCCTTAAAGGATCCCAGGTTATAACCCCAAGCATCCTTAGCGGGGTCCCATTAGCTCTTGCGAAGGATCCTTTTTTGGGGGTGTGTGTGTGTGTCTGTGTTGGTCACTGGCGAGGAAGTCACTTTCCCGTAAACCATCACACGAGGGTATTCTGGTTGAGAGGCTGTGGTTGGTCACTGACGTTTTCGTTAAACCAACACAGTAAACTTTTCTTTCTTTCTTTTGACGAGTGGTGCCAATTATTTCGGCCATTGGAGATTTATTCTTTATTTGTATTCTGGAGGAGGATGTTGAAGATAAAATGGACGGACAATATAAGAAATCATGAAGTGTATAGAGGCGTAGGAGAGGAAAGGACCATATGGAAAACCATAAAGAAAAGAAGAATCAGATGGATTGGACACATCCTGAGGCACAATAAGTTTGACAAGAAGAACATAATGGATGGTAAAATGGAAGGAAAAGTCCTCAGAGGAAGATCCAAGAATTATTTCATGGAGCAAATAAAGAGGAAAGTGCATAGGAAGAGATACCAGGAGGTAAAGGAACTAGCATTAGATAGGGAAGGGTGGAGGGCTGAATTCAATCAATCTTAGGATTGAACAACTAATGAATGAATGATTCTTATCCTTTTGAATTCATTCCTTATCAGCACACTAATAGCATGTAGCTTAAGTACTTGACTATAGGGTCGATAGCATTGGGATCCGGAAAATAATCGACCTTTTTGCTACATTCAGGTTGCAGGAACAAATGTTTCCATCTACAAAGCCTGTCTACAAATGGTCTTTGCCTCGAATATTTCGTCTGCTCTCCTACCACTGGGAAAAAAATTATCGTTTACCTCATGCATAAAAATAATCATGGCCAGGGTATACAAACTAATCATCCATCACATAATTACAAACAAATGATGTTGTTAGCACCAATTCATTAAAACATCGGTTCATTGCGTGTACGCCATCTGGTTCACTCTAGGATCACGTAATTTTGATATTAAAATTGTTGAAGTATTGAACTCCATTCGATCAAGCCTACTAATGTATGCAACCATTTATGCAGTCAATAAAGTCATTGCATCTTTCTGAGACTCATATTTATCGAATGCCTTGACTAAAACATTTCATTATTCATGTACATAAGGCCCTTTATTCTTGTAACTGGCCATGATTGATTCTATTTAATCCAATAGCCAGTATCCTAGCACCAAACCTCACAACCAAGAACTGGTGACGATGATGAATAGCCGTTAACTTTATCAATAAAAGGAGTTGGGCTAGAATTTCCTCGTAGACAATGTCAGACTCTTTTTCAGGAGACAAACTAAACTGTGGAACATGTATCCTGAACTCTGGAAGCCCCTGAATCCAAGCATACGCCTGGGAACCATTCTCCCACCGTGTCCTACTTACTTCTTCCCCAGGAAGTCCCTAATAGGAACGCGGAAACAATATCCATCCTCCAGATCAAGGAATAGTTTAAATCGAACTCCTGCGGACCAAGTTCCCCTCTCATTTTTTTTATATATTTCAATGCAATGGAGGAGGAAAACGGGGAGGTATCCATTGTAGAGGGTGGTGGCTCATTCCGAGCACGGAAACAGAGCTACGGAAGCGATTTATTATAGCCTGGGAAGAACGAGATCAGGCATAAGCACTCGCTCCCTTCATGTAAGTGTATATATTTCAAAGGAGAGCGGCGGAGTGGATCTCAAAACGAGAAAGTTTTCCGATAAAGTAATATCGCGCTGGGTTTGCTGTAAGTTGGGATTGGGCGAGAGAGTGGGGGGACCGCCGGTGAGAAGAACAGCCGAGTGGCGTAGACGGAACAGCCTCGGTTGGACGTGGATTGAATGTGCCGAGCTACAGATGGGTGAGATCCTTAGATTTACGGCGCAGGTCGAGAGGAGAAGAAGAAGTGTAACGGAAGAGGGCGGATAATAAGAAAAGAAGAATGCTAACGTGTGTGACGTAGGAGGTGGACTTAGCGTGGTAACGTAGACAAGAAAGGTGGGGGTAGGAAAGGTTCAGTAGGCGAGGAGGCCAACTTCGTACGGTGAGAGGAAGGAAACGGCCATTGTTTAAATAGCCACCATGCGACCAGAATCCTAAATCGGGGATTAAAAACTCCATTCTTTTCTTTATTATTTTCTCCGGCAAAACTGCAAGCGAAAAGAACACCAGAGGAGGACCGAGATCGGGGAGGATGGACCAAAAAAAATAAAAGTCTGAGCCATTTTTTCCTATTCACACTCGCCAATTTTTTACGCCGTATTTTTTTCGCGTTTCTTTTTTTTTTCACAGTGGGAAATGAAACATTTTCATAATAACATCAAACGTGTCTGGAATCGGAACGTACCGTTACAAGTCGTGGAAGGGGGGATGAAAAAAATAGGCTGCAGTTCCCTCATCCCCCTTGTCTGTCTTCCCTCCGTCCCAATGGCTTTGCTTTGGAGATTTTCTTTTCTTCGTTTTTTAGTTTCAAAGGTCATCAATTCACGAAGAAGGAGCCACTGCACTTATTCCGGGCGCGCACACACAAGAATGAAGGTGCACTCCAGGAAAGTCAATTCCTTTTCGAAGAACGGGGGGAAAATACATAAAACAGAAGATAGAGTTTAGGGAGGGAGGGAACTCTATGGGAACGGGAGGGAGGGAGGCATTACGAATAACGCATTCGAATCGACTCCAGAAAGATTTTCATTCTATCGCGAATTTTCTCCATTCCTCCACGAATTAGATTACGCGCGGTTTTCACCTCCGCTGCCGTAACGCGACCTCGCATTAATGCAAATGAAACTAGGAATCCAAAGAAGAAAAAAAAACACTAGTCTGAAGAAAGAATTTCTAAAAAAAGATTTTTCTCCTCTATTCATTCGGTAATCTTCGAAAAATCGTGTTCCGCGATGGAAAAAAATCGTTTCACGTAAAGGAAGAGCAAAAAAAATGTTCTCAAAAAGTGGAATGAAATGAACGTGCAAAGAAAATCTCGGATTTCAGGTAAGGGAGTGTGCATCGTTCCTCGGCAGGAGCATGGATATGTGAGGATACATCGCAATGCGGCTATGTATATCAATTATTTCACGCTGGAATTCTCAATGAGTGCTCCAACTTTCTCGTCTCACTCCGTGAGAGATTTGGAGGTAAAGTTGACCTTGGACTTACGAATAAGGGTGCTCAATGCGTAAGAGTGATGATTCAGAGTTCGAGGTTTGGAACTCTAATTACAAGTTGAGGCACCTGTCTGAGGTGAAAATTTCTGCTTGATTTTGTCATTTTTAATAAGCTTTTTTGGTATATTTATTTTCTATTTTTATTTCATTTCGTCAATAATTTCGCTACATTTTATTTCCAATTTTCAGCAATGAAAGTCAAAGCAAAAGATCATTGATAGAAAATTTGCAGTGAAACATCACCTTTTATTTTTACATAAGCACAAGTAACAAGAAAATTATACAATGATGAAAACACGTACCATCACTACCATATTAATAAAAAAAACTCCGGGTTATCTGTATAAATATATTATTAGAAAACAGAGGGGTCCAGGCAGAAGAGTAAGAGGAAGAAGACGATTTAAAAGTCCCCGGTGTAGAACTAATGTGTAACAGTTATCCACAATAAATTCCGGCTTAAAAATATGGAATGGTATTCCTGACAATATTATTAAAATCAAACAATGTACATAAATTTAAATCGGAAATGTTATCATTCTCGTATAAAAATATTATGATAGCACAGTCTGAACTTCATTGCATACTTTTATTACATGTTAATTTCTATAAATATCCCTCTCAATCTTACTAATATGTATTATACTAATTGTAACTATTATTATTATTATTATGTATGATTGTTCATATCTGTGGGTACACCTGTTCCATATGCTGATTGAATGTACATATTTGTAAACTGTAGTGCCTTAAAAAATGTTTGTTTTTTTTGCCACAGTGTTTCTTCTGGTAAACTATATTGTTCCAAAGGATGCGAAGTCCTTGAACAATAAATATATATTAGTATTATATTAATAAACTGCAGCACAAAAATTAATCACAAAATATAAGACTGAATGCACCGATCAGCAACAATTTCCAACACGCGATACATCGTTGCACATTGATATATATATTGAAGTGGTGGGTAATCGATTGTCATCAATTATCGGATTTTAGTGCCGTAACTCGAATCGAATTTCCGCCATTAAATTCAAATAAACTGATTTTACACAATTTCGTCGATTATATCGCGTTTTTGTTTTAAAGGTAAATAGTTTTGCGTTTTCAGCCAAATTAGAAAAACTTCGCTAAAATTTCGCCCTTTGCTAAGAACAGGTGCCTCTAATTATATAACTAGTATCATGGTTATGTGAACTGACTCCAACATCACTTAATTTTCGAAAATCATAAAAGTATACATTTATTGCTTTTTGAGAACAGATGTCAAATTTTCCTAAGGAAAACACATTTTAAATCTTAATATACCATATTATTCGGCGGTTCGGCTTCCAATATTCGCATATCCATTCATTATACATGTAAAATTTGACATTTGTCTCTTGAAAATTTTACTCTTAATTCGTTGATTCGGCAGTAGATGGCAGGGAGGCAACGAGTGGAGACTGCTGAAATCATAAGGGAAATTATTTTCCAAACGAAGGCCCTTCAAACTAATAAATAAAACAAAGAAAGTTCCCATTCATAAAAATGAGTGGAATACTATTTCTGTGCTGGTAAACCCATAAATTTTTAACAACTGATGAGGATTTTGATTTTCTTTCCCAGAGCATAAGTCAGCCAGGGCATATTAAACTAATAAGTTGAGAAGGCATTGGTTAACCTTTTTTGAAAGTAGGAAAATGATAACTCAGCAAAAAACTATGAATCTAACGTAAGTTAGAAATGTGTTTCAAAATGTAAGTGACCTACCAGTACAATGTCATTGTGTCTGCACCATGCGGAGGATCAGTCAATCGTCTCCAGATTCTCCTACTATCAGTGACAGAATATATTATGCTAACACACCATTGTGGTCTTCATTGAATATTATTTGTCAGAAAAATAACTTGACCATTTAGAACACTATTGATCTTAATTCTAACATTGATAAACACAGTTTTTGGCTTATGACAGTTTTACTATGTCCCTTAAGTAACTTTTTATGCTGAATTCAAAAATATACGACCGTGCACTATGCAAACGACAAATGGCAGAATAGGAAATTTTGGTTTTTATTCTAAAAAGGCTTGAGGTCCAGAAAAACAGTGCTTTCATTTGTCAGGCAAATAATTTTTTACACCCCGCTCCTATTCGAAAACATTCGTCCGATGATGAGTGTTTTAATAACATGGAGTCGATGTTTTGTCGATTATTTTACTACTCGATGTCACAGCTAAAACCATAGAGTAGTCCGATATATCGATGTCGATGTGACATCCCCAGAAAATAATTTAACAAGGCAAATCCAATTACGAAGTCATGACGAAGAATAGAGAAAATAATCCAACGAAATCCACTGTGAGGAAAATATAGTGATATTACGGATTTAACTGTATTTGAAATAATTGAATTCCTAACCATGGTATTCGTGGGTTTATGTTTCAATTTTTAAAGTCATCAGCACACATATGAAAGAGATATGATATATAGTGTATAATATATAGAGTATAATATATAGAGAATAACATATACATTAATATAGAGTAAGTTCTCACGGAATCCATAAACACTCACAGGACCATCATCATCATCAGCAGTCATGTATCCGAAATTCGTTTGCTGTACTCCACTCTGCAATCAGCCAACTACTAATTTCTGCTACTCTATATGTCCTTACTGACTGATGAACCCCTTCCAGTAGTCCCCACCCGGAGATCCGATTGGGATCGGTCGAAGGTCGTGAAAGAGGGGAAAATAATGGGTTAGCGAGGAGAAGGAAGGTCGGGAAGAGATATTTTAGATAGCATGAAAAGAGGCAGGTCGTATGCTGAGAACCGACGAATTGAGTGGTGCACTAATTTGTGTCCACCTCATGCAGAAATCTAGAGGAGTGTTACTCATTTCCGTTAGAATATACTTTTACCAGCAGATTACCAAAATAATAATAATTAAATTTAAATAAGAGTTTTTACGGTGGATTAATGACCATAGGATTATAAATCTCACTCTTTCAGTTAATTTAAATTCACGATCAATGGAATTCTTAACTGTCGGTGAAATTATCTTTTGAAAGGACAATTTTGCTTGTAAAAAGTAGCATTTAAGGATTCTTATTTGATAACATAATCTCAAGAAAAGAACTTTACAATATTTCCATACAAATTACTCTCACACACCGGCCTTGGTTTCGACAATACTTATGTACTTATTATCAAGGAATTCTTGGTTCCACGGCATTAAAAGCCAAAACTCGGTATCTCTCTCTATCTATCTAAGAGTATCTCTCATACTATTAGCACCCCACTCATTGGTAATCATGTTCTCTTAGGAACACATTATAGGCCATGTTTACATAAGCAATTGTAAAATCATCGAGTGTCACGGAATTGGTAAACTTTGAAAGCTTAGTCCTCTCAAGATCTATCTATTATTGATGTTCATACAACCCTTAAGGGAGTGCGAGCGAGATAGTTCCCTAATCATAATAAATACCGTATTCGATATATATATGTTTTATTTTCACCAGCTGTGAGACACACGAAATAAATTTTGCTGTATTAATAGTTCAATAATATAGTTTTACATGACAGAAATTGTAAGTGACCAAATGGAAATATCTAAATAAGTATTTAACATGACTCATTTTTTCACGCGGTACGTTTGAAACTCCATCAAAACGGAAGGTTTATTGTGATCCCGAAGAATTTACTGCAGTGACAATATGATTTATTTTCAAAAATAGTTGACATAACACACTGCTGATTTTTTTTTACGAGATCTAAGCGTAGGAAATGCCTCAGTTTTAATATAAGGCCTCTCTGGAGTGCATACACGTACCATTTCCCACATAAAAGGGCTGGTATTTTCTAGCAAATGTCTCGGAAAGTAGTGAGGTAAGGGGTTGAATTTTTTGTGTCAATGGAAGGGTGATATATATTTCTTTGAAATGAGGCCAAATTCACTGATCTCTAGGTAAAATGATATTAATCTCAAACAACCTTAATCCGTCCAAACCACAGCGATGGTCGGGTAGCTAGCACAAATTGAGATATATGTATATCATGGAACTTATACACGGTGTTTATGTTTAGTAGTACCTTAATGCGATTAGTAGTACATGTTTTGTATTACTATGATATATATTAGCAGTAGGTGTATCGCTACGCATCTTTAAAGCGCAGTAAAGCCACGAAAAAGATTCATCAGGTAAAATAGAAGTTTAATAAGTAATCATTTACATGAATCCATTAACTAATCCTCAATTGATCATTCTGAAGAAAAGTTGGAAACCCTCCTCAAAGACCAAAAATTTTCCCCAATCATTGATTATTTTAGACTTCCCGTGGCATGCGATCAGTGTTTTTCAAATAAATGCTTTTCTTTTTTCTCGATCAATGAGTCAACGTCCCACAGTCCATCTCACTAAGAGCTGAACGCGTTAAAATTTGCCCCGGGCCCCACACACATACATTCACCTGCCCAGTTGTTGGTTTCAACGACGGCATCATGATTTATGCACCAAAGTTTCACTCACCCCTTCCCATTACCTGAAGCGAGGACGCGGGAGATGCATAGGTGTTCCCGGAGCAAGAGAGAAAGAGATAGAGAGAGGAGACACGGCCAGGACTCTCCTTGAAGATGAAGGAGGAGGAGGAGGTCGGCCTCCTTACGGAGAAGGTGCGCCGCGGAATTCTGAGAAGGCAGGCATGGGTACGGTACGTGAAACTAGCCCGAGCCCCAACGTTCTTTAAAGAAAGGAGAATGAGGTTTGGGAAGGGAGAGAAACCGCTTTGAATTATGGGAAATCTTGCCATCTCCAGTTCGTCGTGATCCTATTTTAAGGCCCTCCCTTGCCTAATGTGATGCAGCTACCTTTCCTCCATTCCATGACGCCGATAAAAGTTCGGACTTTAACGCACACATTTAAGAGGGGAAGAGCCGTCGTGGCCCTCTCAGCCTTGGGACTTTGGGGAGGTTTATGCATGAGGGATGGTATGCCGATGGGGTGGACGAGAATTGATTGAGATGGGGTGCGGGTGTATTAATAGGGACGGAGGAAGGAATGCGATGCGGGGTAACAATTTGGGGAGAGACCTGAGGAGTCTACTGCAAGAACTGAAAGGAATGAAGTTATATTTTCCATGTCTCACCTTTGTAAAAAAAAAATCAACCATTACTATCATCAGTATCTGACCTTCATGGAAAATTTAAACCTATTACATACATGGATTGACAATTCATTTAAACAATACCAAAATAATTATTTAGGAAGGATTTTAAGAAGACTGCATCAAGGTCACACATTTATAGAAACACTTGAAAGAGTGTAAAAAAATTTACTCCTTGAACAGTAGAATTATCATAGATGCTAACTAAACTTAGATGAAACATTTGTACTTATAGTTATGGAAAATTTTTAGAGTGGATTCCTAGATTAAAATATTATATCCCTAGACAAATAAATCAGCCAATGTCACATGCATTTGAGATCTATAAGATTCTTCTCATTGCCACAGTCAAAAGTCAAACGTGAACGATAATTTAGCAAACTTGGTCATTAGAAAAAATTGAAATGTTGCTCAGATGACCAGCATGTAATAAACCGATTACAAACACGGCTTGACGATGTATTGTAAAAAGACCTGAATATTGCTTTTGAGAAGAAATTTAAAGATACAACATCAATGTTACAGATTTAAGGAAAAACTGGAAAGAGTGGACACAATTTACTCACTGGGGAGTAGAATAATCAGAGATACTACGAAACTTAGAGGAAACATTTGCGTTTATAGTTCTGAGAAATTTTTAGAGATGATTCCTAGACGAAAATATTATGCTCTCAGACAAATTATTTAGACAGAGTCACGAATATTTGAGAACTATAATATTCTTCTCAGTGCCCCCATCAAATGTTGAAGGTGAATGAAAATTTAGTAAATTAGGACCTGATGAAGCCGACTGGAATGCCGGAGACGCGGTCGTCCATAAAAATGGTTAAATGTGAGGAGAACCCAAAAATTACCGATAAAATATTTCCCATGCCTCACCTTTGCAAGAAACTCAAATAAACCATAATCATCATCAGTATCTGACCAGCATAGAATACACCAATTAGAAGCATGGCTTGACGATGCATTAAAAAAATAATGATAAAACAATTTGAGGAAGGAATATAAGAAGACATGATTAAGATCACACGTTTAAGGCAAAACTGAAATGAGTGGGAACAATTTACTCAGAGAGAGAAGTCGAAACAGAGGTACTTAATAAACTTAGAGGAAACAATTGTGCTTTGTTAAAAGTTCTGAGAATTTTTTAGAGCTGATTCCTAGACCAAAATATTATTCTCTTAGACAAATTATTTTGACAGGGTCAGAAATATTTGAGACCTATAATATTCTTCACACTGCCATAATCAATAGTCAAAAGTGAATGACAATTTAGTAAACTTGGTTATTGGAAAAATTAATGGAATTTTTGCCGACTTCTTAAAAATAAAACTCTTTGACATGAACCCTCAGTAATAGATACACTTTTTTGCATTACGATTTAATGAATAAGCTTGTTTAGTCATTTTATTTATTTCTTATTGCATTATCATAAGTTTCAGCATTCATATGGTATTTACGAAATGAACTCTAAAACGAGATCAGATTTCAGTTCCATCGTAAAATTGAGTTGAGTTGCCAGCCTAAACTCGTGTGCGGAGAATTTCTTCATTGCTACAACGTTTTATCAGTAGTACATAATTATTGTACGTAAATATCGTCTACGAGGTAAGAAAGATATGATGAGCAGGGGATCAAAAGACAGGACCTCTAGCAACCACAAACATAGCCTGCTGACAGCAAGAAAAAATAGGTTGGAAGTAATGAATGACGTCATGAAAACATATTCCATTCATGGTCTAATGCACGACAATGAATAATCGACAATAAATAGAGTGGAGTAGAAAAAAAGTTTGAAACAATGAGAATGTGGTGTTTAAGGTAGTTTGAGCAAAATATCATTTTACCTAGAAATCAATAAATTTTGTCTCATTAAAAAAAAAATATCTCACCCTTCCAATGGCGCCAAAAACCCTTCAACCCCTTACCACATCACTTTCGGAGATAATTGTCAAAAAATTCACCAATTCCCTTTTACATGGGAAACGGTACGTGTATGCACTCCAGAGAGACATTATTTACAAAATAAGGTAATTCTAACACTTAGATGTCGTAGAAACTAACAACGAGTAGTTTGTACGTTTTCTCAACTATTTTAAAACATTAATGATATTGTCACCGCAGTAAATTGTTCGGGTAATCAATAAGTGTTCCGTTTTGAAGGAGCTTCAAACGCACCGCGCAAAAAAATGAGTCAAGTTAAAGACTTATTTAGATATTTTTATTTAATTACTTACCATTTCTGTCATATAAAAATATCTTATTGCACCAATAATAATGCAACATTTTATCCATGTGTTCTACAGCTGGTGAAATTAAAACGCATAATTCGAATATGGTCTCTATTATGACTAGGAAACTATCTCGCTCGGACTACCTTAAGCAGAGTAACAGGGACCAAAATGACGGAGAGAATCATCAAGAAAGTAACCATGGATAGAGCCGGGGAGAAAAGTTACTTCCTGAGACCTCTCAGACGTGTTTAGATTTCCATATTAATTTGAAATTCTGAGCGTTATTGAGAACGCTTACGCCAAACATTAGGTTATGTTTGTTGTGAGGTTATGAATGCTTCCCTCTGGATAACGTACGCAGTAATTTCCAACTCAGCGCTAAATCCAAGTAAGTTACTTTAGGAAATGGTATTTCCATTGGAATGGTGCAAGATATACAGTCAGTTTATCCCACTCCACTTTACTCTGTGAAATTTCCCGTTGCTATGGCAACATCGCACCTCCGGCCTTCTGGAGATATACACAGAAATGAATCTAAGTTAGGTCCGTTTTTCACGGGGCACGAAATAGCACGTTTTAAAACTGCATGCTTCTCTCAAGCTGACGTGTAATAATTATTGA
Organism: Ceriagrion tenellum; assembly: GCA_963169105.1. Classification (NCBI taxonomy): domain Eukaryota; kingdom Metazoa; phylum Arthropoda; class Insecta; order Odonata; family Coenagrionidae; genus Ceriagrion; species Ceriagrion tenellum. The sequence goes on from OY720643.1 coordinate 90,222,116, forward strand.
ATTAGTGCAAGCGCTATTCAGCCATCTCGCGTTTGTTCATTCGCGCATGCATTCCTGCATTTCACCGATTCACACGGTGCAATTTTAAAAGCGCGTTCGCACACACATCAAGCTGTGCAATTTTACGCCCTACGTGAATCGTGCTATACTGCCAATACTGCCGAGCAAATGTGAAACGTCCTATTGTATAGACGAATTATGAAACATTAGAAGCCGAGGACGTCCGAGAGAATTGATTGAAAGAAGGCGTTGGTATATTAGCTGGGTAAAAGATGGGGATGCAAGACGGGCAACCATTTGGAACAGGGGTACTATGTGGACTAAGAATTTGAGTTGATCGAGGCACTGGCTTCCCCTTCCGAGAGCCCAGGTTCAAACACCAAGAAATATTCATCTACATACTACCCTGAGAGCCTCCGCATGTGCGTGTGGCAGGGGGAGTTAGGACACCAGCCGTGGAAAGCTGTAAGGGATGAGGTTTTGGGAGGTGAAATGGTGACGTGTATTACGGGAATATTTTAAGGAGAGCTCTGTTTATATTATGGTCGCTTATTGTGCGTGGAAAGAACGAGTTTTTGTACCTATCTGTTTGGCCGTGTATCTCTCTTATTTTATCGCTTCTGTCAGACCAAGAGATGTAGTGAGGCGTCATGATAATATTCTCTGTGTCGCTCTGAAACACACCAGTTCTGAACTGCTTAAGCAACCTAAGCCTAACGTGTAGCCTCCAAGTCTCAAGGGGCTCCCACCTTAACCCCTCTAGAAGTTGTGTAACACTATATGATCGCTCGCAGCAGTTTTTAACGATTTGTACAGCTTTTCCTTGTATTTTATTATTTTTTTATTAAATCTTTATGACCAGGGTCCAAAATGCTCGCAGAGTATTATAGTTGTGGCCTTGAATTAATTAAACGAAATACATATTTTAATTAAATAGTTTCTGTGAAGTAGGGAGCCCCACATAGTTGCAACGTGGAGTACACCTCTATTGTAGTACGCTCATTACCTTCCCACGTCCCATAAGTTTCAGCACTTTCATTTTTCACCGTTCGTTTGTGCTATCGTGCCGTAGTTGTGTGGCACATACACAAGCTTATGTATTCTACACATTCCATGCATAATAACTGTTCAGCTAGTTAGGCCCCTTCCGAGGAATTTAATTATCAGGACCTTATCAGGGATATTGATGAAAGCATAAGGTAAGCTTGGGCTATTCTCAAATCCAGGCTGTTCTCAAAATTAATTTTTTACCAAAAGTTGTAAGCAAGGTCAAAGTGATGTCAGCTAACTACGAAAAGGCCATTAGGTACGAGTTCCGACCATCTAAATGACGTTTGCTGGAGATACACTGCAGAGATGGAGCGCGCTATTTTTCACTAACTTCAGAGATATTCTAGGCAATATATCTTTCACATCTGCAACCATTAAGAACCATTATTTTAAAGAATGTCTTTTATCAGTTAGTCTTTCTCTGCATCACAATCCTCCGAAATCGAAGAATCCCGAGCCATGGCTATGGTCGTGATTGAGTGAAATCGTCCATTGGCATTACCATGATAGTTCGTTCAATCCTACGACTGGTCGACTGCAGCCCTCCGTCCTTTACTATCAAATTCTTGTTCCCGTAGCTACTGGCAGTTCTTCTTAAGTGCATTCATCTCAATTTGTACCATACATTTATCCCTTTACCTTCTCCTTTGGACTTGGGAGATTTTTTTTTCAATTATATTCTTCACGAACCCATTGTGTCTCACGCTGTGTCCAATTCATGTTTCTTCTTTTTCGTGGAGTGTTTTGTATGGTTCTTTCCTCTTCTACTCTTTGGAAAATTAATAATTTCTTATAAATTTTCTTTCCATCTGATCTTCAGCATTCTCCTCTAACACCAGGTTTCGAAATTTCAAGTCTCTCCTGGTCTGATTTTTCAATGATCCACAATTCCAATCCCTAGAGTGCCTCGCTCCAACCAGAATATTTCGACGCATTGTTTCCTATTTCGCAGACCTATCATCTTCGTACACAGCAGTTAACTTTTCATCATAAGCCCTGCCATAGCTTGGGGCTTATGATGCTTCTTTGCCTGATATCCACCGTACTTCTTCCCTTCCAGATGATGGTACTTCCGATGAATGCGTAGGAATCTATTTGCTCTAATTTTATCCTATATGTGTGACTTCTCCATTCAGCTTCTCTCTTCCGCATACTAGGATTTTAGCATCCTTCTTCATTTTCGCGTTGTATTATTGTAGAACTTTGTTCATGTCGTCCATGATATTTTCAAGTATATGTTGATCAAAATTTCAAACACCTCTTGTTCATTTTTAAGAGCATAAAAAATGATGAAAAATAAAACAGCACAACTATGATGGTTAAAATGCGTAGCCACGAGCCAAATCTCCGACTCCCACAACCGTTAAATATCACCGCAGACTCTGGAAGGAAGCACCAGATTCCTTTCCACTCAAGCAATCCCAATCAGATCCACTTAAGGGCCTCCACTCCAATTGCCTTCCAGTGAATTCAATCGAGCCCTTTCCTCGGAACCGTGGAGGATGAAATTAAATATGGAGTAAAGGAGCCGGAAATCATTTGGAAATACAATCTGATTTAATAAAACGCTGAAACGCGCCGGGATTTCTCCAACATATTATTTCCTAACCAGATAATAATATGGGAGTTAAACTGGCGAAGATTCAATCGTTCTTAGTCATTTATGAGAAATTTTCTTGTGTCTTATGCTTGTATTTGTAGATAATAATCCAGATGATTAAAATATCACATCAAAGTCGACAAAAATCTTTAAAAATCTGAATTTTTTCCATAAAAAATCGTATTGAAACGGATATTTATGATATGAAAGGCATAGATAGTTCATGTAAATGTAAAGGTCTTTTGACGAACCCAAAAGTAGAATATTACCCTGGCAAAGACTGTTAAAAAGGGAAATTTTTTCCGTGCAATGACGACGCCCTGCGAACTGAAATATTTACGTCCGTAGTACCGCACTGAGTTCCAATTTTTGGCCGTAACCTAATGGCCCATAGCGAGGCAACTACTACCCTGAACGCGAGCGGGAAGTGGTCCAAATACTGAGTGTTTGAAATTTATCGTAGTTTAAACAAAAACAATATAATACAAATAAAAGCTACACGCTTCGTTTAAAACTGCGAGGAGTAAACATATAGTGTCTCACAACTTTTAGAGGGATTAGGGTGGGAGCCCCTAGATATACGGAGGCTGCACGCTAGGCTTAGGCTGCTTGAGAAATTCAGAACTGGTGTGTTTCAGAGCGACACAGAATATTATCATGACGCTTTACGACATCTATAGGTCTGACAGTAGGATAAAATATGAGAGATACATTGCCGAAAAGATAGGTACGGAAACTCGTTCATCCCGCACACAGAGAGAAATCACAATACAAACTGAGCTCCTCTAAATACTTTCCCATAACACACGTCACCATTTCACCTCCCAAAACCTACTCCCATACATCTTTACACGGTTGATTCCCTAACACACCCTGCCACACGCCCATGTGGCGGTTATCAGGGTAGTATGTAGACGTAGATATAGATGTATACTTTCGACTACAGTGTGCATTATTCTTCTTCACCCAAAGTATGAGAGCATAGGCAGTATAATGCGAAATAATATGGTATAGAATATCTCGGACCTGAAGAACTAGACTGGAATGCCAGCAAAATATTGTCGACTAGGATCAACACACATTAAAGAGAACCTAAAATACCAGTCGTATCCAGAACTGTACGTTCTATATTCATGAATCGTAAATTATGACTTATTAAAAGATTACTGGAAAAATGTGGCAAGAAAATAAAGGAGCGATCTTATTTTTCTCTCGTGAGACCTCTTTTGGAGTAAACCGCTAGTACATGGGACCCTTACGAATTAGGATTAGTTTCAGATATAGATCGAATTCAGCGGAAAGCTAGATCCGTTACAAATTGTTACGATACACAAAGTAGTGTTACTAAATTGTTGAGGGAACAAGAGTGATCTGATCGAAGGGAGAAATATAGGTCAAATCTTTTACAAAAGTTTGATGTAGACTATTTTTTGCCGGACGTTAAACATATTTTTCTAGAGCCAAACTAATATGGTTGGAACGATCACAGGAATAAGAATAAGGATATAGAATGCAGAATCGATAGATATAAAATGTCATTTTTTCCGCGTACAATAAGGGACCATAATAGTTACGATGGAGCAGTTCGAGGATACTTTGACACTGACTAGGTAAAATAGTTTCTTGAACTTGTTTCAAATATCTTAACATGAATTTTAGATATTAACCTCGCATACAATCTCTTGCATGATATACTTCTGCATGATTTAGTGCCTTGCCGAGCTATTTATCTCTAGCTGTGATAATACTATCTTGTAGTTGTACCTTGAGTAGTATATTACAAGGTGTTATATTCTTCTACGTATCACTCCCCTAGTTTCTGGTCTGACTGCGCACTGTTGTCCTGACTACTTTCGGCCTGTGCCTGGCATCCTGGGGAACGAGCGTGGTTCTGATTAAAATTTGAAAATTAAGGCGTTAGCCCGCAAACGATTCAACATCTTCCGCTCGAGACAAACCATTATGGTAGAAATGATCACAAGCATGAAACAAGAGAACAACAATGAGCATAAAATCAAGGAAATAGAAGCTGTAGAAACAACAGATTAAAAATGTCATTCTTCCGCGTGAAATAAGGACCATAATTGTTGCGACAGATCTGTTCTTGGAAAACTTGACCCTCACTGGGTAAAGTAGGTTTTACACTGGTGCTAAATGCCTGAACACCATTTTTAGCAACTAACCCCGCATGAAATATTCGGCAAGATATAGCTCCTGCATGAATTAGTACCTTGTATAAATATTTATTAGTCGCATTAATAATACTAACCAGTAGTTGTAAATAGTATACTGCATGGTGGCATCTTTGCTAAAGTAGCACTCTCCTAGTTTCTGGTCAGACAGCATATTGTCGTCCTGACTGCTTTTGGCCTGTGCCTGGCATCTGGGCGAGCGTACGCGGATTTAATTTCAGGTGGGATGAGTGCTGCATGCCTGGTGAGGAAACACCCCGTGCCGCACACCATAGTGGTGGCTTGCACGGTATATCATAGATGTAGATGAAGAGGTAAATATGTGCAAATGTGACGAGAATGACAGACCATTACGGCAGCTGGGAGTGAATCTCGGACACAGATATTAACAGCATGGCTGGGAAGCAATTTCACTGCGTTGAAAATTAAGATATAAATCCGCTCATTCTTCTCCAAGCAGGAAGCAGAGAGGATTGGGTGCGCCGCCAAGGTGCAGATTACGTCCCGATCAGGATATATCCTAATCAGAAAGGGCTGAGGAGTGGAGAAGAATCCGGGATCGAGCGGGGTGAAGTTGGCGAACGTCGGACCGGATTGAAGGTCGGAGTCTGGCAAATATAATTACGCGGAATCTTGGAGATACGGTTGGGTTCAATTTCGGCGAGAAGCGGGGAAGGGATATGTGCCGACTTCTAAGACCAATGCGGGCTCGAGGAGGTGGAGCCTCGGCTGATGATATCTTCTCCGATTCCTCAGATCTGCAGTCCCGCGGGACGGCAAAGGCTTCGCGCGCGAGACTTCTGAGATTAAAGGAGGGAAAAGTTTCTTGGTTTCTCGGTAGGCGGAAAGGCAAACGAAACTTCATCCCCCAATGAAAGGGGACAAATTATGGAGGTGGTCTGGCTAGGGGGATGGGGATGGCGTTGTATTGAATCCGTGGAGCAATATGCGGAAGAGATGCGAAATTAGGCGGGTCAATAAACCTAGGATGGAGCGCGTTGTGTTGTAGATGGTGAATGGTGTGCTGGAATGAACACGTTCCATCTTCCAGCATTGCGTGATCCTCCAAAGAATGGTGATTCATAGTCTGCTGCGTAATTATCTTGCATATGTACCCATCATGTCGCACCCTTTCGGGCTAGGCATAGTGAAAAGAGCTTTATTTCGGGTGGAAATTGAAGTCAAGGAAACTTGAGCTCTACGGCCTCGTAAAATAACAAAATTAGGTAAGAATTTTTCCTCCAAGGGCCGTAATTATTGACAGCACTCGTCAAAAGAAAGAAAATATTTACCGTGTTAGTTTAATCCTTTGAGTGCGGCATGACGTGATATCACGTCATGGTTGTCTTAACGCTGGTTCTGATGACGTAATATCACGTCATGGGTACCGTGAGTGTTCCAGCTTTCACTAGAGAACTTTCACTAGGCCCCTTAGTGAAAGCTGGAACACTCACGGTGCTCATGACGTGAAATCACGTCATCAGAACCTGCGTTAAGACAACCATGACGTGATATCACGTCATGCCGCACTCGAAGGGTTAACGGATAGGTCAATGACCAACCACAGCCTCAAAACCAGAAAACCCTCCGTGGCAATTGGGAATGTTAATTCCTCGCTAGTGACCACTCACAGGCACACACACTAAACCCAAAATGGGATCCTTCACAGGGCTTAAGGTAGTCCGAGCGAGATAGTTCCCCAGTCATAATAGACACCATATTCGAATTATACGTTTTAATTTCACCAGCTGTAGGACACATCAATTAAAGATTGCATTATTAATGGTGCAATAATATACTTTTATGTGACAGAAATGGTAAGTAATCAAATAAAAATATCTAAATAAGTCTTTAACTTGACTCATTTTTTTCGCGCGGTGCGTTTGAAACTACATCAAAACGGAAGGTTTATAAAGATCCCGAAGAATTGACTGTGGTGACGATATGATTAATTTTCAACAATAGTTCAGATAATATAAAAACTACGTACACTTGATTTTTTGACGAGATCTAGGTGTTAGAAATTCCTCATTTGTTAAATAAGGTCTTTCTGGAGTGCATACACGAGTACCATTTATTCATGTAAAAGGGCTGGTATTTCTGGGAAATATCTCGGAAAGTAATGTGGTAAGGGATTGAATTTTTGGTGTAAATGGAAGGGTGATATATTTTTCTTTAAAACGAGACCAAATTCATTGATTTCTAAGTAAAATGATATTTCGCTCAAACTAACATAAAGGCCGCTTTTCACGGCACATTTTATTGTACAAACGATTGTATTATAGAATGTAGTACAAGAAACTGAATGGAATTAGAGCAGGTTTTATTTCCTGTTAATTCATTCAGACGATCATACAATTTGCCGCTTTACAGGGTACAATTTCTTTCATGAAGGAATTCGTACATTCGTTTGTATAATAAAATATACCATGTAAAGCGGTCTTAAGGATGCCTGGGTTATGACCACAAACACACAATCCACGCCAGGGTCCACAAAAAGCAACCACGCTCACAAGCACTCAGAAAAATCACTCACACATTCAAATGGGCCCAACTGCTGGGAGAATCAGACTCGAGATGAGCTTGATCAAAGAAAAACTGGAAAAGACGAGGGTGTGCGTCGAATACGCGTATTTTGGCCACAAGCCTCTTTAGCGAACTGAAGGGAAAAAAAACCTAACAACACAAGGTTGAAAGTGCTTCCTTGATCATCTGTTAAACCAGCACGGTAAACATTTTCTTTCTTTTGACGACTGCTGCCAATAATTACCGCCATTGGAGGAAAATTGTCACCTAATTTTGGTGGAATTGGTTTTGAAAATGGTATCTGGGGGAAGAGTTCCTTCTGTTCTTCTTGAGTGTTATTACATTCATGCACATCTTTAAACGGTCTAATTTTCATACAACTGCATATTCTACCCAATAGAGCCTCTTACATCAATCCTTCAATGACTTTCTCAGTCAGTTATATCAACTACCTCCGAAGAACTTCACTCTTATAAGCTCGTGTTTTCCACGTCAACCAGACGGAAAATTAAACGACTAAAAATAACTAAATTATACAATTTAGAAACGATTCGAAAAAAATAGAACTGTATCATCGTTACTTTTCGGGTTCTCCCCGCGTTGAACCATTTTTATGGACGACCGTTTCGCTGGCATTTCAGTCGGCTTCATCAGGTCCTAATCTCAACTGGAATGAGCCCGCTCCATCTTTCAGCCTTGAGTGATGCTCCACAGAATGGTGATTCATAGTCTGCTGCGTAATTAACGCGCATACATACCCATCACGCCTCACCCATTCGGGCTAGGCATTGTCGAAAGAGCTTTACTACTGGGGAAATTCGTTTTGGAAATGGTGAATGAGTGAAGAATTCCTTACAAGCTTCTGGAGCGTTTATTACATTCATACACTGCTTTCACACTGCGTGCTGGGCGTTAAATTGAAGTTCCTCTCAGAAATACCCCGGATTTTACACACCTGGATTGTGAAAGAAGACTCTTAAATCAAGGTCAATAAACTTTTATTTACCATTAAGTTTTATTTTTGCACAGTGGTCATACGCATGTCTACCAGAAGGACTGCAGCCATACGTCCAGCTGCTGTTCTATAATGTTCTGTTCTGTTCTATAATGATATTCCATGGACCTCCTTGTATGTCCATCGTCCTGTCCATCATGTCAAGTCCTTTCAGAAAATATAGAAGGACGTACCATAACGTCTACAGCATTCAATGTTTTAAACGCTCTCTGTTCTATTTAACTGCATTCATCTCATTAGAAGCATCTTCCACCAACCACCTCTGAAAATCCTCACACATCCAAGTTCGTTATTTCAACCAGAAGTAAAATTAAACGGTTAAAATTAACTTCATTATTCAATTCTAGAAACGGTTCAAAGCAAATGGCACTGTACTTAAGAAATAAGATAATATTCACGAGAAGTTCCAACTGCTGAATGTTAATTTATATTATGCAGAAATAAAAAATTTGCAATTATCCACAAAAATAAATTTTACTGCGACCTAGGTTTCAATGTCTTTACATCATCATCATCAGGTTAACTTTATTTCTGCATCATGCATAAATTTCTCTCGATATCGCAAGAATCTTCGGATTTTATAATTTATATTACACTCAGAAATCCTCAACTGAATACATAAAAAGCTATGAATTAGAGCGAAGCGTGGCATTAAATAGTCTCGCAAATATCCAATCCTGATACAAACTACAAAAGAAGCAATGTATAAGAGCGACCCTAGCCACAAGTATCCTGCAATTTACATTAGTCGTTCACAATTTGCTACCAAAATACTATAAGAAGTAGTTTACGCATTGATCTTACCCTATTAAAGGAGCAATACCTGTATATATGTTTATATTAATATAGGTCTGTAAATATTTTCTCGAAAACTGCCGAACTGATTCCCCCGAAAGTCGGTTTGTAAGGGATTTCGGGCACAAGGAATCCATTGGGCTAAATACCTTAAGGTTTCAAAAGCCCAAGGCCCCCAAAATGGCTCCCTATTTTACCCGGAATCGATGCAAAGGTTAATTTTTTTGATTTTTTAAATTACTTGCAGACAAGATACTGGGTATACATTATCACTATCGGATGGAAAAAATGCACTATTTAATTCTTGAAATAGATTTTGTTATACACTTCGTTTTTGCTTAAAAATTACGTTTTCAATGACGAAATTGTATATGATTCTCTGATTTCCACAATATGTCGCAACGAGACTGTTATGTCAACGGGCTGTTATATAAACAACTCTAATAATAATACCAGCGTTTTTAATGAGATGATGAAAGTATCTCACTCACGTGGAGGTTTTCCTCGTCAGTTCTTTATCAATTTAGAATTATATTATACAAAGCTCGGTCCCCCGATTCTTATCATTAAAACAGTAGCACAATTGTTAGTGCACATCAGGCTTTTCTCGATTATAGATATATTCAAGAGAGTGCATAAAAATGGCCATAAAATCACGCAAATATTGCCCACACGACATTTAAGTCGAATTGGACGCCATATCACTTTCCCGTGTTCCTACGATAATGACGCAAACAACGCAGCATCCTGCTCCAGGCAGAAGCGTCCCCACACTTTTCACAGGCTAGAAATGGATTCGGTGGAATGAAACCATAAAAGAATGTGTTGGGAGAGAAATTCTCCATTAAAATAAAAACCTTACCCGTTGCGAGTAACAAACGGCCGAAAGGAAAGGAAAGCGAACTTGTTTTGACGAAGTAGTCATTTTTCCGCAGCTAGTAGAACCGAGAAAAAAAACTCGATTTTATACGAGTTCATGTTTGCCGTTCATTTTTCCATGTAACTTGCTGTAAAATATGTAACGTCCCACTTACCCGTGGGGCATTTGTTAGAAGACAAGGGCGTAAGGAAGGCGGGTCTCGTTCTTCTTTTTTTATCCACTTAGTTCCTCCACACGTTCAGAGGTGGCGACATGGAACTGTGCCCTCTTAGATATTATATGCTCGTGTTACCCAGGTCCGAGACAATGGGCTGCGCTGGAAATGAAAGCGAGAAAAAGATTGGTTGCGGCTGTTATTGGTGGTTGCGTTAGCACTTGATTGGAGCAATGTAGTACTGTTTTACAGCCCTCTTGGAAACGCCTCCGGAATGACACGGTGAGGCCGTTGTCGGGGAAACGACAATTGCTGAGCACTCCAAAGGTGAAGGGGAAGAGTGAGAGAGTCATAAATATATAAACATATTGGGTGCGAGAGGCAGAAAAAATTGACCGAAGGAAATACGGAACGGGAAAGTGAGACATTGGAAACAACGACGCCATCACCGACGTGAAGTGGCTGCAATTAGGATCGATCTGATCTTCACAAGTTAACACGATTCTACATTTCCGATGGACCCATGGGACCATCACTCCAATCAAACATTGCTATAATTATTTTATCCAATATCACAGACAGGCGTACCTTTTACACCACGTTGATATCCCCCGGTTATTGAAATAATATAAGAGGTGAACATTTCAGTAAGTAGCAATTTTTTGACTTAAAAGTCATTAGTGATAAAAATATGCTATTGAAATCATGTTCCAGCACCAGCACTCTGAGTGCAGCAAGTACTAATGACACTTAATGTTGTGACGAGCCACTCTCAATTGATTGGTGCAAGAAATGAGCAAATTTTCCAAGTAAATATTTGAAGTGGATTGGTTTGTCGGCTCCGGTGGCGACGGGGTCAAGTCCTCACCTGCTAATCCGAGGGTGTCAGGTTTAAGTCCCGCCTGAGTGGATGTTCCACCACCCAGAACATGGCTGCTTGTATTCGTCCGTTACTGATATTAATCACCCGATATAAAAGGCCCATAATGTGATATTTTTGGGTTTGTGGAATCTAAGTAAAATATTAAAAATTTTAAGATGTCAACTTTTACTAAAACCACTCGATTTATTAAACAACGACCCAGGTTTCGATCATTCACATCATCTTAAAATTTTTAATGATGGAATACCATCAAGTGAGACTGACGAAAGTTAGTGATAAGTAAAATATAAATAAAAAATGAAAATGAAAAGTTAACGCAAAAAATCTATCACCCCGTTCAACAGTCATTCAGTAAAACCATGATTGAAAAGTAACGTTCAGCAACGGTTAAAACAATTACATGAAGTGTATATTTTAAGAAAATGTGATACATGTTTTATCAAGTTGGAGAAATTTTGGATGAGCGAAGATTTTAATGCCACACTCCACAATAAAACGAACAGAAATGTACGCACAATTTTATTCCCGAGATCTTCCAGTCAATTGGCTACCCAATCAAATTCAATTTTCACATTAATTTTCTCTATTCCTGACTTTTCCTTTCAGCATACTCAACGAGAAGATAACGACCAGGTACTAATGAGTGGTAACAGCGCAAAGAGGACTAATGAAACGCTAGCTCTGTGAGCGAGCATTTGCATGCATTTGAGGAGTACATACAAAGCCCACGTATATCTATCTGAACCACAGAAAAAGGCCGGGATTCGGTCCACTCGGGCAGCGAGCGGTCACACACACATTCTCGAAGCAAAGGAGCGGCAAAGGATGAAGGTCGCAGCGCGAATTAGGGATGCAAATAAAAATTGAACAGAAACAAGGTGAAGGCAAGAGTCCTCTACGCAGCAACAATTCTGAAGCGGGAAGTGAATATCTATGGATACTACCCTGTGAGCAGAGTCAGAGGTGTTCAGAACGGGGTGTTAGTTCAGCGGTCATGTGAAGAAAAGGAAAGAGGGAAAAAGAGAAGGGAAATGACAGAGGTTAATTGCAACTTAACGAATCGTATAATTCTAGTGTCGGTCTGTTTTTAGTAAGAATTAAAACTAATTGGGCGTTGGATGAAGAAACCTTAGCACCAATTATGAATCTACATCTGCATACTTCCCTGCGAGCCGCCGCTTGCGCGTGTGGCAGGGGGTGTTAGGTCACCAGCCATGTAACGGTGAAAGTTTTTTGGAGATAAAATGGTGACATTAATTTTAAGGAGTGTATTTAGTGAGCTTCATTTTTATTGTGATCGCTTATTGTTCGCAGAAAGAACGAGTTATTGTACCTATCTGTTCGGCAGTGTATCTTTCTTAATATGTCGCATCTGTCAGACCTAGAGATACAATGAGGCGTCATGATAATATCCTCAGTGACGCTCTGAAAAATATCAGTTCTGATTTTATCAAACCACCTAAGCCTAGCGTGTAGCCTCCGAGTCTTTTGGGGCTCCCTCCTTAATCTTTCTAAAAGTTTTTGAGACACTATATGTACGCTCGTACCAGTTTTCAACGAAGCGCTCTGCTTTCCTCTGTATTTTTATTAATTTTTTAGGTTAAATCTATTTGAACAGGGTCCCAAATGCTCGCGGCGTATTGGAGATGTGGCCTAACCAGAGCGAAGTACCATCTCTCTTTCACTTTTTCATCCGATGAGTAAGTAGCGTGTAGCCTCCGAGTCTTTAGGGGCCCCCACCTTAATCTTTCTAAAAGTTTTTGAGACACTATATGAACGCTCGTACCAGTTTTTAACGATTTGCTCTGGTTTCCTCTGTATTTTATTAATTTTTTAGGTTAAATCTATTTGAACAGGGTCCCAAATGCGCGCGGCGTATTGGAGATGTGGCCTAACCAGAGCGAAGTAGCATCTCTCTTTCACTTTTTTATCCGAGGAGTAAGTTCTAATAGAGAATGCAAGGTTACCAGCCTTTTTAATACCCGTACCACTAGCAGCTTTCCCTGCTAACGGTTACGGCGCTCTACCGGTCAGTTTTGACATATTTTCGCTAGCATGTCACAAGAGAATCCCAGAAAGAAAGAAAGAAACCCAGGCATAGTAATACCCTAGGCCCGCTTTCACTATTCTACTCAAGCTAGGATCCCTTCTAAAGGACTACCTTGAGAGCCAGAATTCCATTGCCCGCGACCCACCGCTAGGAGGTATATGCGGTGTGCCGACGCATGAGTGAAGCAACGGCATAGAATGGGGAAGGCAAGGAGAATCCACCCCATTAAAGATCCAGATGGATATCTCGCGTAATCTCAGCATTATATGTTATTCTACCCTAATTTCTTCTGTGCGATGGGTTTCCTGGGAGAAATGTACGCCTGAAATAGTATTCACTATCAAATTATTATTTCAGGACAGTTTTGACTAAATATTCCTTTTAGGCATCAGTATATTAAGAATATAATCTTTTGTAGAAGAATGTCTGACCATGAAAGAATGTAAGTTATTTGTTTTTTATGGAAACGGTTGTTATTTACCGCTGATGATTGTTTTATTGTTGAGATTGGCAAAGTATAAAGTATATTTGATATTGTCAAGGTAATTGATATATATGGATGGTTGGAGAGGCCTACTAATGCATTACATAATTCTTTTTACTATAACGATTTTATAATGAAGAAAAGTCATTATTTTAGTGGGAATGAATGGGTAGCTCGTAATTTCAGTAGCGACCGTGGAACTATTGCGAAATTTACGAAGGAACATGCATTTATTTCTGCGAGCTGTAAGTCCTTGGCTTTTGAGTGATCTTGTGAATTATAAAAATTGTATCTTTGATGGAGAATATAACCTGGGTGTTTAGAAGTGCTGTTCGGAGGAAAGTGCTTTGAAATACTGTTTCTAAGGAAGATATCAATTTATTGACCAATGTAAGTGTTTCTAAGCAAAATGTGTTTTACAGGGCTCATGTGTGGGCTAATAGCAATAGTAAGTTTAGTTATGTCGATCCTTTTGTTTTTCAGCATCGTTTTAATTATAAGTATTTTCAGTCTTTGTTCAGTGAAGTAGAGGAGAAGAAGGTGGAATCATTTAACGGTTTGTAAGGAATATCGCTTGTTGCATTGTCCGTGGGCTGATTACTGTTCGACTTGGTGGAATTCGAAGTTGAAAGGTTGGTATCATAAACAAAAGAGTTTATATTTATATGGTGGAGAGAACTGTGGGAAGAGTGCTTTGATAAATCGTTTAATTGGTAAGGAGAATTTGAAATCGTCGTAGAGCCCGTCATATCTCCAAATGGAAGAAATTCATACCGTCCACTCCATGAGGCCAGAGGAGGATCCAGGCCCATGTGAATTTCTCTTTACCCGGCGTCGCAATGTTTCCCTCAACTGTCCCGGGGTCTTGTTTATGCTCCTAGTCTCACCGACCGCCCGCCGACTCCCATCTTCCCTCCACAGTGCTAGGTTATGCTCTACTTGATCATGGCAAGGAGAGCAAGCACCAGTCCTAACACAACCAGCCATTAGGGTACCTCTTGTTTCTCTTGCCATTCTGTTTGCGTCGCAGAGCCTCACTCTGTGGCCCTGCTCTGAGGCCGCTCCGCTGCTCCGCGTATGACCGCATACCACCCGAGCCTGCCCACTACTGACTTTTTTCGTGCGGTCCGGAAGGATATACAGCCCGGCCCTGAGTCCTCTGAGCTACGCGAATGCACGCAAATGGTCGTTCACAAAGCAAGCATTTCATTAGGACTCCCCGCGTCGTTAGAACTCATCCGTAGGGAGTCATTATCTTCTCATTTTCTGCGCGTTAATTTTTCGTGAAAAATTTTAGTACTACCCTCTCAGGGAAATAAGATTAGTTTATTATATTACTAGGCCACCAAAATAACAAAGGAATTGATGAAGGTATGGAAAAACACCTGGGGCTTACAAAAATAGCCATTAAAAAATCCGTTTTGTTTCAATTATCTGCCATGTGAAATGCTCCCAGTAACGAACAAAAGCCTATGTTTTAAATTATCTTCAGGTAAAAACCCAAATTCAATCTATGGGACTCGTCATAGAAACCTAAAAATGAAAAAAAAGAGGAACACAAACGAAGTTTTGCAAAACAACGACATAGTCCCGGTAGTATTGCTATGCCGTAGATAGATGTAAGTCCTCTCAAAAAGAGACGGAAAAGAAAACACATCGGGTGAACACTTGGGCTATCATAATTTTTCAATTGCACACATGAGAGCCAAAGCGGGATTGGTGAATGTCATAATTTTGCCAGATGTTTTAAATTTTTACTTCGAGGCTAATTGCTAAGCTTAGCTACCTTGAGAAGTTCAGAACTGGTGTGTTTCAGAGCGACAGAGGATAGTAGCATGACGCAAACTTACATCTACTTCCTCAGTCCTCGGATGAAAAAGTAAAAGAGAGATGCTACCTTGCTCTGGTTAGGCCACTCCTCGATTACGCCGCGAACATTTGGGATCGTGGTCATGTAGATTTAACCAAAAATAATAACATTCATAGAAAATCAGCACGCTTCGTAAAAAACTGCTACGAACGAACAAAGTGTTTCGCTACTGTTGGAGGGTGGGAGCCCCTAGATATTCGGAGGCTGCACGCTAGGCTTAGGCTGCTTGAGCAATTCAGAACTGGTGTGTTTCAGAGCGACACAGAGGATATTACCATGACGCCTCACTACATTTCTAGGCCTGAGAGATACGATAAAATAAGAGAGATACACTGCCGAACAGATAGGTACAAAAACTCGTTCTTTCCGCGCAAAATAAGTGACCACAATAAAAATTTAGCTGCTCTAAATACACTCCCATAGTACATGTCACCATTACACCTCCCTCAAATATACATCTTTACACGGCTGTTTGCCTGCCACCCCCTGCCACACGTCTATGCGGTGGCTCGCGGGGTTGTATGCAGATGTACATTTACATGTAGATCTCTAGGTGAGACAGAAGCGATAAAGTAAGAGGGATACATTGCCTAACAGATTGGTACAAAACTCGTTCTTTCCGCGCACAATAAGCGACCACAATAAAAACTGAGCTCCACTAAATACACTCCCATAATACGCGTCACCATTTCACCTCCCAAAACCTTATCCCTTAAATCTTTACACGGCTGTTGACCTCACACCCCCTGCCACTTGCCCATGCGGTGGCTCGCTGGGTAGTATGTAGGTGTAGATATAGTAATTTCTTGCCTTAATATATGAAGTGCAGTAATAGGAGCGTAACTCTGCGCATATCCCTTCTATAATGGTTTATGTTTTGGAATATGAAAGCGAAGATGAGATAAAAAGAATCGTGATACCACTACTGTGATGCTAAGGTGGAGATGAATTACAGGTAGAACTGCAATATAAAAACAATGAGCAACTTCCACTGTATTAGGATTTATTACGACCGGTTACGTATTTTACAGTATCTTCAGGGTTCTTCTACCATAAAATTATTTACTCCTATTAGGAACGTAAAAGAGGTGCACAGTTTATCTCTCTCTTTGGCACCACATTGCGCGAGCTGATACTTGATTTTCTAACTGTCGAACGCATTTTATCTCTGCTCTAAATTCAGTCTACCATACTTCCCATGAAACATAATGTAAAAAGGAAACATTCATTCGATTCGATATATCCGTAGATCCATCGATATGGGCCTTTGAAACCATTTCACCTCACGGCCACCATGGGTGTGCTTTCTGGGCATTTACATACTGCCATGGCACGCCTAACGAAATCATTGAATATTCGGCGTAAGTCGCCATATCCAATATAATTTCAAATTATTAATTACTTTCTATTCTGGTTTATTTATTCTTTTAAGGTTGTTTGGGTGAAATTTATTTTACCTAGAAATAAATGAATTTGGTCTCATTTTAAAGAAAAATATATCACCCTTCCATTGGCACCAAACATTCAACCCGTTACCACATTACTTTCCAAGATATTTGCCAGAAAATAGCCCTTTTATACGGGTACATTATGCCCTCAAGAGAGACGTTATATTAAAACTGAGGCATTTCTTACGCTTAGATCTCGTCAAAAAATCAGCAGTGTGTAATTTGTGTGTTTTCTCGACTAGTTTTGAAAATTAATCATATTGTCACCGCAGTAAATTCTTCGGGATCACAATTAACCTTCCGTTTTGATAGAGTATCAAATGTATCGCGTGAAAAAAATGAGTCAAGTTAAAGACTTATTTAGATGTTTTCATTTGATTACTTACAATTTCTGTCATGTAAAACTCTATTTTTGCACCATTAATAGTGCAATATTTAATTCGTGTGTCTCACAGATGATGAAATGAAAACGTGTAATTCGAATATGGTCTATAGTATGTCTAGAGAGCTATCTCGCTCGTACTACCTCAAGAGCATATACTTTGTTAAATTTCCACACAATTTACTTTTTCCGTTTATTAAGCGTATAGCAGGAAGATCCTCAGATGAAAAAGTAAAAGACATGATAATTCGCTCTGATTAGGCCACATCTCGAATACGCCGCGAGCGTTAGGGACCCTGATCATAAGATTTGACCAAAATTAGTTAAATACAAAGAAAAGCAGCACGCTTCGTAAAAAGCTGCTGCAAGCGAGCATGTGGCTGCGCACCTTGGCTTAGGCTGCTTGAGAAATCAGAACTAGTGTGTTTCAGAGCGACAGAGGATAGTATCATGACGCATCACTACATCTCTGTGAGAGACAGAAGCGATAAAGTAAGAGAGATACATCTCCGAACAGATTGGTGCTAATATTTGTCGGCTCGGTGGCGGCGGGGTAAAGTCCTCGGGTAAAATCCTCACCTGCCGAACCGAAGGTCGTGGGTTCAAGTCCCGCCTGGGTACGATATTTATCCCTCCTTTCGCATGGTTGTGTGTGTTCGTCCATGTATTGAACACCTAGTCATTGGCTTCCGCTGTTAGGTATAAAGAAATTATTATTATTCTCGAATTTTTCACTTCTCAGCCTTTTTAAGGGCTGGGAAACATTCACATGAGGTGCTCCCATGCGGCGGCTCGCGGGGTATTATGTAGATGTAGATGTAGATAAGAGTCACAAAGTAGCCTCAAACGGCCGAAGCCACGATGAGCGGTGGAATCTGAATGATTTATATATTTTTAGTATTTATCTAACTGCAATTATATGCTCTAACAGTTATTTCGCAGCAAACGCATGGGAGCACCTCAGTGCCGGTATTTTTTCACTAACCTCTTACACCACCAAGATTTCCTCTTCATTATTGCAAGGTTAGTGCATGGAATTCTTCAGTTGATTCAATAAATTTTATATCAAATTTACTAGTTTTTAATTGATTGAATATGGCCAACTGATGACAATGAAACAGAAAGTGACGAATAGTGGCTATTCAAGATGTGACTGTGATTGTGAACTATAATAAACGTCAAAATTAGGATTGTATTGCATTTATTCAACGAATTGTGTTTTAAATGGTAATTTACCCCTTGAGATAAGAATTTAAAAACTTTTAAATTATTTATGCGAAATGCAACCATCACATATGGAATTTCACATTCACAATGCCGTGGGTATGAGTTACCTGAGGAGTATTTGCGGCAAAAGTAGGATGGATAGGGTCGGGAATGAGTGGGTTATGACTGAATGTGGGTTAGATGCTCCAGTAATGGACATATATGAAAGGAGTGCGCTTCGTTGGTTTGACCATGTTGAGAGAATGTATGAGAATCGAATAACGAAGCAGATATATGAGAGTGAAATGAATGGCGCGAGAGGTAGGCCGACAACAAATTGTGGTTGAATGTGGTTGAGGAAATTCTTTGGAGGAGGAATATTAGGAGTCTCAAAAAAAAGGAGTGTGTACATGAAGCAGTGTATGGGGGTAAATGAAGTAAAGGAGGTTTGCAAGGATAGGTCTGTATGGAGGAAATTATTGAAGCAGAGTTAGGTGTAAAATTATGTATTTATGAGTGAAACTTTAAAGACTGTGCCGACCCCGGAAGGGAACGGCGTGATTGGTATGTATCTATACATGTATGTATGTGAAATAGAAGTAGAGGGATACTATGGTATCCCATGCGATCACTCACGTTACCAATAAGAGCGCGAGCAGTAAATTGTTAAATATTTAGACAAAACTGTCCAAAAAGACTAATTAGGTAGTGGGAACTATCTCAGGCGTGATTTTCTTTCAGTAAACCCAACACATAGAAATTAGGGTGGGAAATCAAAACGAGATGTCGCTAGGCGTAATATTCAAGAAAGTTAGCCGTATCTTCGAGAAAAATATCTTTCTTTTTCAATGATATAAAAATAAACTGAATAACTCAATTAATATTAACCATATTGGGTTAATAAGACAAGAAAATATAAAAATATCAGCCTCTGATCAAAATTAAATGCCGACTTCAGCCGAATGTGGCGTATCTACGTACCCGGGAGACTCAATTCATAAATGAGAGAGCTAATGAGGGGTATGTCCATTTAGCCATACACTCCTGGAGCGCTTCTCTTGGTATCACCTCCCTTTCCCGTAGCGAATTCCCTTTAAATTCGTCAATGGAGTGAAAACGACGTCTTTGAAGCATTGAATTTAATTAAACATATTAAAAACTGTCTCACGGAGGTAGCCCAGGTGAGTAGGGAGGCTGACATAGGACAGTCATTTGATTTTTTGCACAAACCCTAAGAATTTACAAGGATCAGTTGCGGGCGCGATGTCGTGGTCGAGAGAGGCCGTTCTGCTCGGTTGCTTTCAAACGAGGAACAAAATTCTCTGCAACCCGATACATGTTCAATGTTTCGGTAAAAATGTCATGATATTGCCCAATCGAGATTTATAACTTTCCAGTAAGTTTTCTGACAGTCTGACAACGGTTAGTGCGCAACAGATCCACGATTTTTTTAGTGATACTGCCAACAGATGACGTCGGCGGCCCTTCTGGTGGAGAATCGTCTTTAACCGACAGACGACCAATATTAAATCGGGTTAACCATTCATAGTACGACCAAGAATAATGTCTTTGTAAAATTTCTTCAAAAATTCTAAGGTTTCCGTGAAAGGCATTACATGCAAAATTTCATGTTGTAACGTTGATTCCCGAAAATCGGGGAATGAAAAAATTATTAAGGCGACTAAAACAGTATGAACTTATTGAGGTATATGATGGATACTAAACAAGAGTTTAACAAGTAAAAAACCATGGATTTTTGGAAGGAAGTGAATAATTCGGGGCTTTCAACCATACGTCGCTGGGACTATCCGTTTACGCATAATATAAAATTCCTGTTATTTTTTTAACACCTCTCGTATGACCGAAAAACGAGAGAATTTAACGAATTTGAGTGTTTTTCTTGGATAAATGGCCTGAAGATATGGAAATGAGGTGCTATAAACTAATGAAGAAAATCAGGTGGAAAAGGAGTCACAAATGTGAATATCCGATTGGGAACTCGGAAGAAAGGATGGTTTATGAGAATATTTATCGAATCAGAAGGTAAAAACTAGTAGACCACTACCAATAACCATAACTTTTACCTGAAGATAGCCTGCCGGTGTAAACCGGCTGAAATCTTTGTCAAAACAAGGGTGAAAATCACATTTCAGGCAAACCATTGCATGAAAATAACGCTATGCCGCTGTAACCCGGGCCTTGTTTTAATTTCTTTTCAACAGTGTTTTCATAATAATAATATTAATTTGTAATTCTCTAATGGAAAACTTTAAGGTGAGCAAAATATTACAAAATTGTATTAGACCTGCGGAAATTCATTAAAATCATCATGCCGCTCAGTTAATGAGATGCACACTTATGTAGGATTTAACTTTTTCCCGGCGAATGACTGCAATAAATTCTTCTCGGGTTTCCGTCCGGGTGATATGCTCCATCTGCTCCAAATTAAGTGTGCATCTCACCCGGACGGAAACCCGAGAAGAATTTATTGCAGATGCACACTTAATTTTTAGAATAAGGATAATTTTTTATTGAAAACTTCAATTAGTTAAGAGAAAAACCTTTGTCATTGAAATATTTTATTTGAAACATAAAATAATTATTATCTCAGAGAATACACGTTTTATTGTACCCAAATGTAAGGAGAGCCAAGGAACAATCCATGTGGTTTGCTGAGCGGAGGATAAGTTTTAGTATAAGGATTGATTTTAATTTTTAAAATACATTTGGTTTAGCAAAACCAATTTTTCACTAAAAAATTTCTTGTAAAACGCATAATTTAATTAGTATCTCAGGGAATGCACGTTTTATTGAACCCAAATGTAAAGAGAACCCAGGAGCAATCCATGTGGTTTCCTAAGCGGAGGAAGGACACTAGCTCTTGCTATGTCCTAACAAGTCCTCCCCTGACTCCCTCAGGGCGGAGGACAGCGGAGGAAACTAATTATCCCCTACGCTGCAATGGCGACGCAAGAGCAGGGAGACTAACGGTTCCATTTAATTACGAGGCCGTCCCGCCAGGAGGCGCGCGAGAGGGTGAGGGGGAACAAAAGAGCGACGGAAAGCGTCTTCAAATGTCGACGCCTGGGATTCTCCCACGCAAGAGTTTAGCGCACAGAACCGTGACAACGGAGGACGTACGAGGTTAAAGGGGAAATACCCCTTAAAGGGAAGACGGAATGGGGAGAGATAGAAAATGGAGGGAGGAGGAAATTTCACACGAATGATATTTGTTCGCCCAGGGGTGGCAAATAAGTCCCATAGCAGCCAAGAGACCTTGACACGGATACCGCAAAGGAGTTCGCGAAAGTCGCTGGGTACCGAATCCATATGGCATACCCACACGATTCAATGCTTGGGCGTGAGCAAAAAAGGGGCAATTTCTTCCCTTTGAAGATATGGCCAACCTAGATTAATATAATTAAACAGGCGCAAAATCATAGAAACATTTTAGTAGAAAATCATCCTATGCTACGCCTCAGTGTATTTAATATCACGGTTGCATTAAGATATTCAATTTTACCTGAATACATAAATCATCATTACCACCTGGTTATCTCAGTCATTACATCAACTTTTCCAGAAGAAGAAGTCATAAAATTTCCAATCATATGCATTGACAAATGATTTCGGGTAGGACAAAGGGTTGAAATTCGCCATGAAAAATTCATTTGACTTGACCGAGATTCAAACCCGGATCTCCCTATTCCCGGTCAGGTGTGCTAGATTACCAAGATTACATCACCAAGCCATCTTCTTTCAAGGCGAATTTAGAGGGGAGTCTATGCGAACAAGATGCTCACGCCTCGAGTCTACATTGTAGCACATGAGATGAAGCCGTGCTTACAAAGCTACAGTCGCGGTGGATAAACCCAACATTGCCGTTTATATTACGACGAAAATTGACGAATTTCCAATCATTGCATTGATAAATGATGTGGTACCTACGAAGTCACTTGCACGGGTGCATATACACCAAGGGTTAAAATTGCCTTGACAAAATCATTTGACTTGGCCGGGATTAAAACCTATGAAGTTATAGCACCAATACTTGAGGGTTAATACAAGTTTTATTGATTGATTTGCGGAAAAATGGAAATCTTAATCCAACAAGGTATTACATTGAACGCAGGAATCTTCACTATTTGTCATTCATATCATGCCTCAATTAGCATTCAAAATGCTGCAAAATTAGAAAGCTAGTGGATCCGTTGATAGATTCAATTACACTTAAATAGTCTGACCTACTCATCTCATTACCTGTAATTCATTCATTGGTAGTGCAATCCTAAGATTGGTTACATGCAGCCCTCCACCCTTCCCTATTAAACGCTGGTTCTCTTACTTCCTGGTAGCTCTTCTCATGTACTTCCTTCTCTATTTGGTCCATAAACTTAACTTATTCCTGGGTCTTCCTTTGGAGACTTTTCCGTGTTTTACCATCAATTACATTCTTCACAAGTATTGTGCCTCAGAGTGTCCAGTTCATCTGGCTCTTCTTTTCTGAATCGCGTTCCATATGGTCCTTTTATATTCTACTCTTCTGTAAAGTTCATCATTTTATATTTTGTCTGTCCATTTTATCCTCAGCATCCTCCTCCAGCACCATGTTTCAAAGGCTTCTGGTCTCTTCCTGTCAGCTTTTCCAATGGACCATGCTTCCGGTTCATGAAGTGCCACGCTTCATACGAATGTGTTAATGTATTGTTTCCTAGTTTGCTGCCCTATCTTCTTTGAGCACAGCAGTTGAGTTTTTACCAAGAACGCCTTCTAAGCCAGTGCTATTCTCCACTGGATGTCCGTTGTACTTCTTCCGTCCCTCGTGATGGTACCTCTGAGATATGTGAAGGAATCTGCTTGCTCTAATTTCTCTCCTCTCAGTGTGACTTGTGCATTCAGTTTTTCTCTTCCGTATAGCACTATTTTACTCTTACCTGTACTACATTAAAATTAAAGGATAAAGAATGATGTGATACTTAATGATCCTGACGGTTGGGATAGTTCATGATTACTGAGGATTCCGGGGCATTTTTAAATGCATTCTCATGGGACCCTCATTATACATGCACTATCACAGTCATCAATATCATAGCGCACACTGATACATTTAGCCTCTACATGAACCAAAACTGAACCATTATGTGAAATACGACAGCTTGAAGAGACGATGCGAATGACAAAATTTCGCGCGCACTCATTATGACAAAGTAAAACTCGGCAACCTGTATTTGAGAACCAAAAATGACTACTTTTTCTTACTATTACCTCTTTTTATTATAAAAATCCATATATATCTCCTTCAACATCTACAGGTGTAAATAAATAGCGAAGATACAACTTACGTGATGGATCCGAAGCGATCTGAATAACATCATAGGCGTACCTTTTAACTCGTATAAATTTAAAAAAAATATAGTTCCAACTTCCAGATCCTGATATAAATGCTATAAATAAATCAAGACGTCACAGATTGGCCGGCCACGTCTACATATGAGAAGAATAAACTACACTGAAAGAAATTCCAATAGAAAGACCTGAAGGAAAAAGACCCAAGGAAAGATCCAGACTGAGGTGTAGGGACCAAGTCCATAAAGATATATGAAAGACCGGAAGCTCAACAGCGGCGATGGAAGACAAAGAAAGATGGAGAAAAAGTCTTGATGAGGCCAAAAACCTATTACGGTTAGAGTGGCCATGGAAGCAAGTAATTATAGTTGCAATTTTAGGGCATTACATTACGCTCCTTCACATCCAGTGATGTGAAGATGAAAGCTCAAATGTCGTACGAATGCTTTTAGTTGGTACGGTAGGGCAACAAGTTCCTATTCACCGAAATTTTTGTTACAAACTACTAAGAGCAAACCTATACTGCTTCTCAGCTTTCAGAGGGATTAGATTGGGAGCCACTAGAGACTCGGAGGCTGGGCGTTAGACTTATCTTGCTCGAGAAATTCAGAATAGGAGAGTTTCAAAGCTACACTACAATCCTTGGTCCGTACAATAAAATAGGAGAGATAAATTGCCGAACGGATAGGTGTAAAACTTCGTTCTTTCTATGCACAGCATGCGATCATAATTAAATCAGAGCTCTGCTTAAAACACACCATAATACACTCCACCATTTCACTTCCCATCACTCAATCCTTTATAACTCTACACGGCTGGTATCCAAGCATTCCCTGCCACACGCACATGCAGTGCCTCGCATGGTGGTGTGTAGATGTAGAAATGTGCCCTTTCCTATGATATTACACTGGGGATTTCGAAAGCCACCACTGCATTCATAAAGTCTGCCCTTGCCGCACCATAAGAGATTCAGCATCTACGTATAACTTTATGTAACATTTCTTCCCTTTGAAGATACAACGGACTTACATTAATTAGCAAAACTCTTCAATACGGAATATCACGTCGATACAGAGCAATGGCATACTATGCTTCTCACCCAAAACGAAAGCGTATCTCATACTTCCTCGAACCAAAACTCAAGCAAATTGCTACTGAGTAGAATCAAGAAATCTTGGCAATCAATCGCAATTAAATACCATTAATTCCTTCCTTATTTCCAAATAACCAAAGTTTCCAAGGCATATTATCTCATGTTTAGAAATGGAGAGTTGGTAGAGAAAATTTTGACATAAAATGCGACGCCTTTCATAAGTCCCTTAGTGATAATTAAACCATAAATAACGGGATATGAAATACGTTAACTTAAAAGACGGCCAGGTAGACCAAGGAAGACTATGGATGACAGACAAGAGGGATTGACGAAGATTTACCTCTCTACCGCGTTCATCAATATCCTTCAGCGATGTAATCGTGGTCACATCAGCCAGCTTTTACACATCTGAAGTAACGATGCAGCTATTTTATTCATCCTTTAAGGCCACTTTACACGGTACATTTTATTGTAGAAACGAATGTACGAACTCTTGCATGAGAAAAATTGTAACGTGTAAAGCGGCAAATTGTATGATTGCCTTAATAACTTAACGGGAAATAGAACCTGCTCTATTTCCATTCAGTCGCTTGTACATTCTGTGATACATTCGTTTGTACAATAAAATGTACCGTGTAAAGCGGCCTTTACGGTTCTAAGTGAACAAAAGTGCCGCATCTCACTTCAGACCTGAAGAAGGTTGGTGGCGAACTTGTCGTCAAAAGACATTGATCTACGCGGCATGAAACCCGTGAAACCTTCCTAAGTTGAACGGACCCGCGTAAAAACCTTCACTCCAAATAATATGGAATAAGTTTGAAATTTGCAGGCCTAACGATGAAGAAATTCAATGTCAAAATGGGAGAGATATAATTGTTGTAACTTAATACCAACCAATATTTTATTTTATCAGGCACAAGTTAAAATCAACTTCGACGCATAGGCGTCGTCTTCAGTCACAAAGTTTGTTGTGTATTTACTAATGTAAATTATTGCTAGGCTCTTGAGGTGCACTAACATCCCTTATTCCAACTACACCTCAATATTCAAGCAATAATTTTTTCAAGTATAATTATTATATCATACAAATATAATTAAATAAAATAAACTTTTAATTCAAGAATGAATTGGCATAAACAATTAAACGACGAACTTTCAGCCAGAAGATGTCTCTAGTCTCTGACGCCTCTACGTTAAAAGTGGCTGTACCTTGTACATACAATAATTAAAACTCAGAGGAAAAGTATAAGGTTTTTCTCGCTCCCTTATAAGATGGGGTTTTTAAATGAAATCCTGTGAAGTATTTAAACAAAGAGCTTGTAAGAGGGATAAAATAAGAGTTTCAAAAAAACCAATATCGAGGGTTATGACGAACGGTGATAATGAAGACAATATTACTAGAAATTAGAGAGCTGACAAAGGGTAAAAAATAATAAAGAAAAATCGGACAGGTCGGTAAACAGAAGACAATAAGCGACGATCTCTGGATTCATGACTAATTGCAAATGATATCTTCTGAGCTATAAAAAGTAGTCCTTGAAATGAGTAAATCGACTTTAGAAGGGTACAAACTCGTGCCTCGCCTTGAGCTAACCAGTTGTACAACCAACTCCTTTCAGGATGTTACAGCATTTCCCACGAGGTTCTTGCTTAGGTATCTCAAATGTATCCATTTCTCTAAAGATGATAAATCCACACAGAAAAAAATCAATAGTTTAGAGGACATCGGCATTCGTGAAAATATGGGCATCACAATGACACCTGAGTACACGCTTTGAAGGTATGCGATGACAGAGGAGACTATGCGAAAGAAAATAAAAATGGGGTTTCGAGATGTTGAAAGGAACATGGTAACCCGCAAAAGTATAAAAAAACAGGATCCCCTAATGCCGCAGTTTTCTCCGAGGAAATCCCGCATACCTTCTCCAGGAAATCCTCAGAGACCACAATACGTCCACTGCAGAAGCAGCGAGTGCTTCTTTCATCGGCCTTAACCCCTGGAGCTTATACCTCAAGTGAAAACTCGCGAGCTCTTAAGAGATGCAGTGCTTCAAGGAGTAGGACAGAGAGCTTCTTGGTGTCTCCTCCCTGAAATATTACGAGCAATAAGCTGCTTCATTCACTGTTATAGTCACGGAATCCTGAAGGCGCGGACTGATACAAAAAGATTGCGAAAGGCCTAACGACAAAAATGAATGGTTTGGGCCTCCATTTATATCCACCTTTCTTCAAGATAACCAAATAAAGTGAAAGACTCTTACCGAAAGGAAACTTCATCCGGCACGAAATTCCGCATTCTAACAACAAATTCATCCAGCTACAACATAAATATCGGAAAATTTACTCCAGTTGATCTATTTTTTTAAATAGATATATACAGAAAATATTGAAGAAAATAAATTTATTTTTAGTAAGAACATAACCTTAAAACATGTGGAATAGGAGAAGTATTAAAAAAGTCTAAAAGTGATCCAAAACGGCATTTCAATTATTTGACGAAACCCCACGGTATTTCACCTCTTTTACATATTTATTTAAACAGGATCCGTTCCATGACGCCATAACCCGGGCTGCCGACGACCAACTGTTTCCCACAATTCAAGATCGTAATAATATTGAGAAGAAAGGTTTTTCATAAAAGAAAATTGATTCCCGTTAAAATTAATGCCCTTAATTATTCATAAAATGTAATCGACATACTCTTAAAAATAGCTTTTTGAAATAATGAATATTCACAACCGACCCCTCATCCTAATATCGAATGTCCATTCATTTAGGGTAACTACTCGTTCAATAGAATCCACGTCACGGTTTTCGGCGATTTTTAAGGCCGACAATTGGCTTTTCTATGATTACCTTGAAATCAAAAGTAGAGCTTATACAACTCTTCCCATATGTTTATTTGCCGTTAATTATAATCCACCGCTAGGGAAAGGTACTATTGGTGCAATACATTTAAATTCTCAGAGAAACGGATTTAAAACAGAAGCAGAAACGCTAAAAGAAGTTAATTTCAGGCCCGACAGCTTTTCATTCAATGTTCACCTCTGAGTCGGGCATTCTTCGCATATCGCTGAAGAAGACCACGGATGTGGTCGAAATTTTAAAAAATCACGTGTGAGTTTTTCTATTATGTTTTCTATACGTTACTTCGAGATGTGGCGATAACTGCCAGAAAATACGAAAGAAAAACTTAACACGTGATTTTTTAAATTTTCGACCACATCCGTGTTCTTCTTCAGCGGTAGAAGTATGCCCGACTCATATCGTCGGCATACGGTTGTTATACCTTATACCATCATACTTCGTAGATGGTATTGTTTATATGTATATATGGCGACATTTGATTCGCGTGACGTGCGACTCATCACAATTCTAGGGGTAAACACCGCTTTAATAGCTACCCATAAAAGCTATTTTTTTCCAAATGAATACAACTTTACCAGCAGTCAATGGATTATAAATGGAGACATTATAATCACGACACCCGAAAATTTAGCTTTTACGGGCGAAGTTTGAGGCTAAATAACGTATCTTTCTCGGTTTTCAAAATTCACGGTTAATTGACGGTTTCCGCGGATTCATGGATGAGTGGCCGCCTTGCTGAACGGATAGCTATGCCGACATCGATGAAAACGCGCCGTTTTAAAATAAACAAGGTCTGCGAAAAAAAATAAAAACGCAAGTATGTACTTGTGGGGCTGGAGAAGAACGGAGAAAGATTGAGGGAGAAGGTTGAAGGATGCCGAAGCCTCGACATCAAAAATGAATGCGAGCGGTGTTTGCGACGAGACGTTAACTTCGCCGTCTTCTCGGGGAGGTGAAGCCTGGAGAAGGAAGGAAGGGGGATAAGCAAGAAGACCTAAAATAAAGAAATGAAGGCGGGAACCAGGAACGGGTAGAATCTCACTCGCGAGTCTGCGCTAAGACCTTCCCTCACCTACCCACGCCACACGACTTCCCCGAGCGTCTTAAGACGGGAAGCGACCCCTTACAACACCACCATCTCTGCTACGTGTATATACTTCTCTCTCGCCTTGCTGAAACGTGCCCGCTTCCATTATTCATCTCCAACACGTGAGGACAAGGCAAGTTTTAGTGGGGGGACGGGGTCGGGGGAGGCGCTTCGGGGGGAGAGGGCGAATCTGAGAGGGAGGAGTTATGCGCTCTTCTTCCTTAACCCGCTACCAAAATCTCCATTGCATTCAGATACCGCCAATACCACTGTTATACTGCCGAAATACATATTAAAGCCCCTCTCATCCCAACCACCCTCGCATACATAGTCAACGGGACGCGAATGCGTTTATATAGTGCCAGCCCAAGAAAACATACGCAAACAGTAAGTACTATATTAGTTGGCCATAATTGACAAATATATATAGGGCAATGCGTCATAAAAATGCAGCCGAAAAACCTAAACAAAAACCATATTACAATCAAGTTATGAGAAGGACAAAGGAATGGTTGTTATGCATATAAATTATTTTTGTTTTTTTTTGTAAATTCTTTAGTGTTATTGATATCTAGTATTTAGTGCTAATTTTTTGCTAGTATTTAATAAAACAAAACTAAAAAAATATGAAAGGCACCTGCTAATAAGTCACTAATGGCTTAGCAAGACCATAAAGTTGATTACATGGCATTATATTTGTACATTTTTTTGTAAATTCCATGTAATCAACAAAAAAGTTACTTAAATAAATGAATTGATTCTAAGAAAGAAAAAAGGCAACTTGAACTCTACGGCCTTAATGTCACAGATTTAGGAAAAATTTCGGCCCAAGCAATTTTACTAAAACAGGAAATATTACATTAGATCGGCTCCATTGAGGAATTGAGGATATCGTCGTTAAAATGCAGCCGGAAAACCTAAATAAAAACCATATTATAATTAAGAAAACTTTAGCTCAACGGTCTCAAAATGTAATAAATGTAGGAAAAATCTCGGCCCAAGCAAGTTTACGAAAACAGGAAATGCTATATTAGGTCGCCCTCATAGATAAATATGAAAAGGGAATGAAATCATTAAAACACACCCGGAAACTCTAAACATAAACCATATTAGAATCAAAGAAACTTGAGCTCTACCGCCTTGTAATGTAGTAAATTTGGGAAAATATCGTAATCTAGTTTCTAGTCTAATTTTTGATCAAGTCTATCGTTTTCTAGTTTCCTGACTTGTCTTTCTTGAACTTCGCTCATCTTGAGACTCAAGAGATGCCACATTTACATCGATGTTTCGGATTCTTCGATTTTTTTGGCAAAGTCATCGTAAACATCGAGTAGTAAAATAATCCGATGAAAATTGAGTGAGTGGTGAGTACTTTTATATACACCGAAAAATCCACTACTCGACGTTTTTAGTCGATGTGTTGATACGTCGACATCTTCGACATATTTAGTCGATACATCGACATCGATCTACGGAACTACTTGATGCATTTTGGTCGAGACATCGAAAACATCGAGTAGTAAAATAATCCAATAAAAATTATGTGGAGAGTACTTTTATAAACATCGAAAAATCGGCTGCTCGATGTTTTTTAGTCAGTGTTGCATCCCCATCTTGAGTTAGATTCTTGCAGACGTTGGACCTGAATGAGTGTGTGAGTGATTTTCTGAGTGCATATGAGTCTGGTTGCTCTGCGTTTGTCCATGGAGTGGAGTTTAATTCCCGTAAACATTCACAAATAGTGTGTTTATGCAAATAGCCCAGGCATCATTAATGAGGTTCCCTAAATCCTGCGAAGGATCCCATTTTGAGTTGTGTGTGCCGGTAGGTGGTCACTGGCGAGGAAGAAACATTCCCATAAACCACCACAGAGGGTTTTTCTGGTCGAATTGTTGTGATTGGTCACTAACGTGGAATTGTCCCTTTCTTCCGTTAAACCATCACAGTAAGTTTTTTCTTTCTTAAGAGCGGTGCCAATTTATTACATTCAATGAATATTTTTCCTAAATTTATTGAAACACCATACTGATTATCCCTGCCCTTTTCCTACTTTTATCATACCTATTCCATTGTCACATTCATCAAAAAGTCGCAAACTGTCCGACTCTGTCAACAGCCGCCTGTGGCTTTTGCCTACGTTGCCATATCCTTGAGCCAGCATAAGCTGCGTACGTTTGAGAGATATAGCGGGTACAGAATTAAAGTTTGAGTCGCCTCGGTGGAGAAAGGCAGGTGTGGTAGGCAATCTTCAAGTCCAAATCATCAACTCATCCTCCCACATGAAGATTGGTCAATAATGGAAGCAAATGTGACTATTTCGACAGAAAACGATGGTGAAGGATTAAAAAAAAAAACTTTTTTCAGGCGATACAGAGGAGACCAGCGGATTGACTGGAACTGAAATGCATAATCAGTGCCGACGTTTGAGAGATATAGCGGGTACGAAAGTCTCCAGCATTAAAGTTCGAGTCGTCTCGGTGGAGAAAGGCAGGCGTGGTAGGCAATCTTCAAGTCCAAATCATCAACTCATCCTCCCACATGAAGACTGGTCAATAATGGAAGCAAATGTGACTATTTCGACAGAAAACGATGGTGAAGGAACAAAAAAAAAAAAAATTTTTTCAGGCGATACAGAGGAGACCAGCGGATTGACTGGAACTGAAATGCATAATCAGTGCTGACCTAAGTTGTTTCTTCACAGAAAAATATTTAAATATCAGTACAGGTGTCTCTAAAAACCTCAAAAACCGTACCGGCTTCTCCCCGGTTTACGACAGAAAATTTATTACGCAACAAATGACGGGTCTATTTTCCCACGCTCGCAACTAGTATTGTACATTCGTACATTTCACTTGATATAAATAAACATAAATACAATTCACCGGTAGAAGAGTAGACCAAACATCCTAATCAAGAAAAACAAGAGATAAGTTACGAAAACTGATAGTTGCCGCAAAGCGAATTCAATGGACCCAGTAAACCCAGCAACCCAGTGAAATGGTAAATAAATTTAAGAATACCACATCTCTAGAACCCTGAGCTACATTTCTGTGCACACGGCTCTTACGGCGGCGTCGATTTTTTTCTACTGGATCGACAGCTAAGAAACCCATTAAGTTGTGCTCCTTGTTATTAACCTAATATTGCAGGAACTCTAGATTTTATGGCTTTATCCCAATAGCCGTAACTTCGGATGCTTGGCCGATTCTCATTCAGCGTAGTAAAAATGCAAATGAATTAATAATGCTCATTGTTATTATTCAGCCTGAGTAAACACCCATCCCTCCTCATTAGTCACATACAGAGTCTTTGATCGATCGATTCATCCCCCTACCGGATCATAGCCCATCCTTCGTCTCGATTACTCACATAATTCATAAGTTTCAAGCTCCATATCATCAACCCAAAAAGGTTTAGAGGCCTTTTCAAAGTATTCTACCGGTTAGGATTGGTTTTGTTGAATGTCAGAGAATCTCCTCCCGGTTTTCTCCACTTTCAGGGCCCTATCTCGCTCTTTTTTCGCTTCAGCATACGATCTACCCTTCTTCATCCTGTCCATGAAAGCTATTCTCTTTCTTCCCCTTCCCCGCTTCCCAGCATCCTTCCTTCTACCACACTCTTCAGCAACTCATCACCCTATATTACATCCTTCAGCCACCTACCCTACCTATCCCGGATTTCATTCAAAAGTTTCCTTTCCTCGCCCACCCTCTCAAGAACCTCTCGTTAGTCTTCCTCTTTATCCACCCCACCTTCTCCATTCTTCTCCACACCCACATCTCAAATTCCTGCAGCTTATTCTTGTCCTCCTATTTGTGGGTCAACGTTTCTGCACTATACAACGCTACGCTCAGTATGAAGGTTCTCGTAATCAATATATTTTTCAAATATTCTTGCAACAAATATGGAATATATACCTTTATCCATTACACGTACACGCGCAAATACACTGAAATATTTATAAATTGGTCACAATTACAATAAAAATTAATACGAGGAAAGAAATTATTGGCTCTCTCGACTAATTAAGAGCAACAAGCTCAGTAACTTCCCCCATAAGATTTAACTTTTCTCTTTCTTTGTTTCCCATCAATAAAGTTTTACTGTTTCGGCAATGGACCACTAATTAAGTAAATTATCTACACATAAATTTAAAACCTGAGGATTATCTTCGAAAGTCTCAAAATGCAAAGGACTATGTTCTCCGAGAATACAACATGAAAATAAATAAGACGAAGACTGAAATCCTAGTATGCAAAAGAGAGAATCTGAATGTGAAAGTCACTCTGAGAGGAGAAAAATTAGATCAAGTGGATTCCTTCACCTATCTCGGAAGCACCATCACGTGGGACGGAAGAAGTACAACGGACATCAATCTAAAAATGACCCAAGCTAAGAAGGCGTTCATGGTAAAAAGACAACAGTTCTTTTCAAATAGGACAGGGCTACAAATTAGGAAACAGCATGTGAAAACATTCATGTAGTGTGTGGAACTCTATGGATTGGGAGCATGGACCATTGGAAAAGTAGGCCAGGACAACTTGTAAGCTTTCAAAACCTGGTGCTGGGGGAGGATGCTGAAGATAAAATTGACGGACAAAATAAGAAGTGATGAAGTTTACAGAAGAGTAGAAGAGGAATCCATACGGAACCTAATACAGAAAAGAAGAACCAGATGAATTGGACACACCCTGAGACACAATGGGCGAGAGAAGAACATAAATGAAGGTAAAATTAGAAGGAAAAGTCCCCAAAGAAAGACTCAGGAATAGGTTCATGGACCAGATGAAGGGGAAAGTACAGACGAAGTGATAACAGGGAGAAAAGGAATAGCATTAGATTCGGAGGAAGGGAGGGCTGTAGTAAACAAATTATAAAATTGAACGACCAATGATGAAATCAAGACTTCTGTCTCTCATCCCTCCCTTTTCAAATTTTTAAACAAAAACGTGAAAAGCGCCAACAGTCCGCCCCATAAAGGTGATCTTTTGCCTCACTCCGGAACGGACTCCTTCGAGTCGGAAATCAAGTCGCAAACACCGATAAATCCCCGGGCGTGCCACAGGCGTGGACCAGAATGTCTCGAAACCCACCCCGCTCCTTCAATTCAACAACCCCCAAAACTACCGTTCTTTCCTTTAAACCACCGCTTGTCTCCTGAAACCCTTCCACCATACCGCGTCTTTCCCGCGGGTACACTTCGCTCGCGCCCAGGTTGTAGGGGGCTTTTGCAGTCGTTTCCTTGGTGTGTGCTCAGGGAATATACTATCCGTGGGATACCAGGGTTGAAAGAGGGTTTAACCCTTGCGCCTACTCTCTTTCGAATCCGCAAGCTCCATTTGGTGACCCTGGAAAGAAATCGTATGGAGAGAAAAGCTTTTCCTTTCATCTCACTTCCGCTCACAAATGCGTTACGCCAACGACGCTGCTCCGGTATATTGATTGTTCAAGTTGAGTGCTATATCGCATTTCGGTGTAATTGTTCGATTACGGACAGGTGTTGTATCGTCACTGATCGATTCATAATGAATTGACTCCGATATTCATCCCTTTTGGAAGATCAATCGTGTTTACAGGACCTTGTCGTGGCTGATGTAATTTTCAATACCTGCTGGTGCCACGGTGTCATCGTGCGGAAACTCTACCTAGGGTGACCAGACCTCCGGATGAATTCGGACATGTCCTCCACTTTAGAAGCGTATCCGGGCCGATTTCTGAGGAATCGAAAAATATTCTCCATTTCGGTAATCATAATTACACATGAAACCTATTTGGAGCACTCATATTGCATACCTACTTGTATCATATTGCATACCTACTTGTAGTGCATCGTAATGTACATCTACATACTACCCGGCGAGCCGCCGTATGGGCGAGTGGAAGGGGGTGTTAGGACACCAGCCGCGTAAAGATGTAAGGGTTAGTTTTGGGACGAGAAAAGGTGACGTGTATTATGGGAGTGTATTTAGTGGAGCTCCGTTTTCATTATGATCGCTTATTGTGCACGGAAAGAACGAGTTTTTGTACCAATCTGTTTGGCAACGTAACTCTCTTTTGTATTATGTACGCATTACCAACTAAGGCAGACTTTCGCTGAAGTTAAAAAAATGAGTTCGGAATTATAAATTTGTCGTTATTTTTCCAGCGTTCTCCTTTTTTCCTCCTATGTCATCCTTTTTAATGAGGTGCTGTCTTTCTTTTCATCACTTATCGTCTCACTTATCGACTGGTCACCCAAACTATACCTAGAAAATAGCCTAAAAAATAAGGGGAGAGGATTATTTAAAAGATATGCAACATTCAAATATTTAAGGTAACAATATTATGCGTAAGTTACAGGAGTGAATATCCCTTTGGTAAGTGAGCAATATATAATAATACACTGAAAAATTCACACAACAAAGAATCACACGAGTAATACGATTAGTTAAGCTTTTTAAAGAAAAGGCTGCTTCGGGTTAGTTTCTAAACTCAAAACAGAAAGTGTCACAGAGCTAATAGAAGGATTATGTTGGGAGCCAATAGATGATATGGCCGAAATAGGTGCTTCGTGGATACAAAGCACACTTTAGCAACCCGTGGTTAACCTTAAGTAAACTCTTTTTCCGAAGCCTGGTCGAATATCGCAGCCAGTAGACCAAAGCATCTAGCATCGGCGTAAGCACATAGCAAGAATAACAATAGATTTGCTTTGCAGGCTTGGGTGCTAACTCTACGTCACCGCTAGTTAACGCTCAAGCATGCTCAAGCCATGCAGCCTTGGTTATTCGGGCACGGCTAGAGACTCAAAGACTACGCACCAGATTTATACTACTATAAAAATTCACATCAGGCAATTTCATTACAACAACTGAGGGTTGTCATTTTGACCTCGCGCTCTGTCTCTATAGTTAATGGAAACGACGAAATGAGAGATATATACTGCCGTACTGATGAGAATGAAAATTTCCTCATCCCACAAAACATCAGTGATCATTGCAAAAACAACGTGACACTATCATAGGACATATCATTAACATTCAATTAGCCTGTTTCGTCTCCCAAATAATTTTCTCTGTTCCTTGTCATGCGTGAAGCGTGCGGCTCTCCTTTGAATGTTTCTTTATTTATTCTTCTCCGAAAAACTGGAAGATAGGCCTTTCACGTAGGGTTTTATTGACATCAACATGAGACGAACACAAAATTCCATGTTTTGAGCGTTGAGCTATTGCACCTAGTCGGGACTCGAACCCTCTACCCTCGGAATGTCAGGAGAGGATTTTAACCCGTCACCACCGGGACCGTCAATTGACTTCGCAAATGAAATTGACTTTCGCAAATTGACTTTCTGCGCTAGGTACGATGTGCCCGAGGTGTGGAGTATCGGCGGATTTACACATGGAAGTCATTTCCATGACAGTAACCTTGGAAGTCGCTTGCAAGAGACACTACGATGTTTAAACACGCACTTAACGGAAGTAGGGTTCAATAGTCGTGGTAATCGACCGCGGTTGCTACTTGCAAGGAAAATAGGCTGACAGATTTTAAGCTATCCGGGACTAGCCACGGAGTTCCACTTACACGGAGTCACCCGCGCGTTTCCTCTGCGGAATTTCGCACGAAAATAGGCTGGTTTATATTTTGCTTGCAAGTAATATATAAGATTCTACGAACAAATTGCATTGCATGCAGTGGAATTTCGGTCACATTACAGCAATCGGAGATTTTAAAATCAAATAAAAGAATAACTTAGTAGGAGAAGGACTCATTGTTGCGTGTGTAAATATTTTTTTGTACTTGAAAATATTTTAATTGCGAAAGAACCCCTAAGGTAAGCTTTATGACTTATCATATAATAATTATAATTGTCCAAACGACACATTCGATTAGACGTAATAATGCATAATTATTGTAATTCATACGAATTAATTTAACCCACATGTACCTATGGGACTCAAACAGCGATATACACACTTATCATGAAAGCTTCCGCAGAGTGGTCTTGAATCCTGATGGTTTCCGCGTGGTGTCACTTTAGTTGACAACAGTTTCGCGAGCGTTCCAGCTCGCTTCTTCAAGTCTGAAGTAATTTTGATGCATTTGGGCCGAAATATACAGCTCTCCGGAGGGTCAAGCGCAGATTCTCCTTTCCGTTTTTTTTTCTTCTCTAGGCTGATAGTTGAGGCGATTAAAATTACAAAAAGATCAAATAATGTCAACAGGGAAGAAGGTTACACGCTATCAACCAGTTGGAAGCGTGTATTCCAAAAACGCGGGAAAGAAACGGAAAGAAGAATCCGCGCTTGACCCTCTGGAGAGCTATATAATGCGGCCCTAATGCATCAAAATTACTTTAGACCTAAAGAAGCGAGCTGGAACGCTCGCAGAACTGTTGTGAACTAAAATGACTCCACGCGGAAGCCATCCCGAAAGCCATCAGGATTCGAGCAATATACACCCACCATTATCGCCAAGTTTGGGCGATTTTCGTCATTGATATATTCATTGTTTACTTCCGTCATCCATTCGTCAGGAAAAAGCCGGAAGTTATGTGTAAGCAGAACGATACCCTACAAGTGGCGATACAATTCGAGATATCGCTACACTTGTTACTTCGATAGAAGTGTACTTCCATGTGTAAACCTGCTTAAACAAGGTAAAGTAGTATCTCTCTTTCACTTGTTCTTGATTGCTAAATGAGTCGCGTGATGTTCTGATACATAATCTTCAAAATGATGTGTGCTAGAATGATCATAAAATGTGCGGCTGATCGTCCGGGTGAATCGATTTTCGATTCGATATATGACATGTGATGCGACATGCGGAGAAATGCTATATCATTCAGCGCTACGATACAGAACATACTACGTAGAATATACGATACAGTGAAGTTAATGCGTCGCAGCGTAATAATTAATTTAATTATATGCAATTTGATCCCAAAGTGATGTAATAAATGACTACGAAATGACATGCAATTTCGGCTATCCAATCGAAAGGCACGACTCGTATTTTGATGCCATTCGATGGAATGAGATTTTCTGTCTTTCGATGCTCAATGCTATTAGATAAGCGATGTAACGCCATGGCCAAGCAAATCGCTATCGGGCGCAATAATTGAAACGTAATGCAATGGGTGACGTAGTTCAACGTAATGGAGCTCATTTGATATCACGTGCTTCACTCTGGATTGTGCGAAGTGAACTTTCTGCAGCAATTCGAAAATGAAAGTTACAGAATCATCAGGCACATGATTCCAAGTGTGAATGTTCATTTTTGGCGATTGCTCACTAATCGTTTTGGAGAGAATATAGCAAAGGTTTGGATAATGTTAAGGAAGACATCCATTTATCAATAATAAAACATGCCTTCTCTACATTGTACGAAAAATCACGTTAATCGTAAGATTTTACGTTGCGTGACCCATTGCGAGTCATATTTTATCACGCATTGCTCAATTCTGAAGGGGTTTTCTTCGTAATAATTTAAATATAAAAGGCACCAATGATAATATAGCTCTCTAAGATGAACTTATGCTTTCAATATACCTTCTTCCTCTTACTTGAGTGAATAATGTCTTGGTTATGAGTTAACACCGCAGCCCTAGCAACTACAGAAAATCAATGTCCTCGATATGGCATTCTCAACACTACTTCCTTCCCTAGTAGTTAAAAAATTATGATTCAGAAGTCTTTTCTGAAATTCAAGGTCGTTGAGTATTTTTATCGGCTTCCACCATCGATTCTTTAGAGAAAAATGTGTGAGGAATCGAGCGACCCAAGATAAAATTTCAAGATTTGCGACATGGACGTGTATGCACGACTGGACTTCCCACCTTTGGACAACTGCTGGAGGTGCTAGAGATAATTTTGTACTCAAGGAAAAAACTGTAGACAAGAAAATTTTATTTTAATTATTAATAGAGAGGGTTGTCATTCTTATTTGCAGTTTTTAGCCATTGTTAGTGGGATATTAGAAGTTTGGGTAGATTGAGAAAGAGAGGATGATCATTTAAACCGTGGATCATGGGCATGAATCTCAAAAAAAAAACTATTTTTCATCGATCACGTCGTCGGAAAGGAGAGGGGAGGGAAAAAGGAACAATTACTCCTCGAATATACCTTCTGAGTAACTAATAATCTTCATTTTGGTAACTTGATTTCGCAAGTCAGCAAAACGCGTCACAAAAAACTACAAAAATATTAAAATAAGGATAAGAATTTTCATTTAAATAATTAATACTAAGTACTTCTTCAACGCGAAGTCAGATACCGAAATATTCTTTAGTTTATAGTCGGTAGAACTTTTTTGAAATTGTCAACACACAGGAAAAACTAAAAAATGTAACAAAAAACAATTCCACATGCCTAATTTTGAGGCTGCCGGGACAAGCCACGGTATAATCATAGTAGAGTATGCAGTCACAAGTGCCAACAAGTGCTCCATCCCACGCAGGAAAAATCATTACCCTTCAATGGGACTCGAAGCCGGATCCCTGAAGCGAGAAAAATCCATTGGGGGAAAGGACGTGAAATCGATGGATTTCGTACATTTTAGCATGCGTTAGCTTTTTCATAATCACAAATAAATATGCCGACCTTGCTAGCCTGAGTTTAGTCTTATATTTATGACAGTAAAATGGTTTAGAAAGGTTTAGCCCATTTAACTGATAAATAATGCTGTTTTTTCCACACCTAACAAAACCATATTAAGGTTTTTGGTGGTGAAATCTTGGAACTAATTTCTTCAGTTGACCAATGGGTTAAGTCGAGAACCACTAGACGTGAGGAATTCTGGGCTACATCGGCCTACGACGTGAATTTTGCCAATTGCGCCCATAAACCCTGAGGCGTAAAAAATGTGCACTGCTATTATTTTCTCGGGTCTTCATCAGAGATGTTGCGTATGTACTTGACACCGATATCGACAAGCATGAAATTTGGAGCCTCTTGAATGACGAAATCAAATTATCGAAGATATTTGATGAGAAAACACCAAATCCTGCAATTACGAGTTAATCGAACCCTACTACTAATTTTCAATTGAGGTATTGTGATTTCGACTCGGTTCATGAGTCTCTAGATGTTCTTGTGTACTTAATTATTCATCAGTAAAAGTATTAACAGTTTGGATATATAGCGTGGCATTATTCCTGAGCAATCACATAAGGTTTCATGAAAATATGTAAAAAATTAATGAGATTTCAATAAATTTTGGCATAAATCCGTTTGCTGGGACCAAAAATATTCTACCAGCTCTCGAAGCCCCGGGGAAGGGTCGATCCTCATTTAGCAGGACCCGAACTCCGATTCCGAGCTTTGATGAGCACCCTTCACCACGGGTAGGTAGTGGCACCAACTGACTAGCCGCACTGTGGCTTATAACATTTAAAAGTTACAAATAAATCCCAAATTACGCTCGATTTTATATGTCACTAGTCACGCTGACGAAAATGATTATTAGTAGCTGTTATACGATAAATATTAACCATTTTAGGTGCTCCCGCGTACCACTCCAACCCGAATAAACGTACGTAACTTAGCGCGTATACCCGTAGTTTTTAGGAAGGGAGAAAACGGCTATAGCTTCTGAAACCTCCATTTTTTCAACGGAGTCGTGCAATAAATATCACAAATTTTAGTGAATAGAAAGTATCATAATAAACATAAAATATTCCGAGTTCGGGTCCTGCTAAATGAGGGTCGGCCCTACCAGAGCAGGGCCCTTCCAGGACAGGGACCGTCGAGAGAAGGTAGAATTTTCTACGACCCCAGCAAACGCATTTACGTCTAAATTTTTAGCTATTTCTGTGAATATGCTCTTTGATAAATCCTCATTGTAAAAATCTTTCATTTAGAATTATTTTTCATCATATAACTATTACGCCCTCACAAGCCCAAAATCTGCAGGTCACAAATTATTATAAAAGTTGATAATCATCATTGGCATTCTACCCCTGAGGTTTCTGTTAACAATACCATTTAACATCTCAAACGATTGGTTCGAAGAATCGCATCGAATGTATGTCCAATACAGGCCGAAGAACTCCTGGGCATCACCGTTTAGAATATTCAACATTCTTCATGGATCTGGTTTCTTTTCTTTCCTTTCACAAATGTGTCTTACCGACATGTCAATGAATTAGAACATCTACGCGACGGATATATCGTTCCCGTAGACCCCTTTGTCTCCTTCAGCGTCTGGAAAGGAGAAAAAAATCTTGGGAACTCCATTCATTTCGTGATGCTCTCGAGGGCTGCAATACCTCCACTCCAAGTTGGATTTATGGTCTGGAACGATCACTGGGAGAATATTCCTTTCCCTTAACTTAAAATGCAGACTCGAACTACACTCGAATTGAGGATAGGCTCTAAATATGTTTTGGTAATTGGACCGTTTAATATATACGTTGCAAATTACAATAAAATATTAAACCAGGTAATTAGAGTTATTTCCAATAGCGTGTATTTTTATTCATTCTTTTTATTTCGTAGATTCACTTCACATTTTAATATCTCAGTCGCTTTTCTCTATCACTGTTCTCCTCTCGTTATCACACCACATCCTATCAAAAGCATTTCAACTAATTCTGCCTTGAAATAAACCCCGCAAGTTCTAAATCTATTTTATAAGTAAATACAAAGCATTTTCTTTAGCTAGTAATGTATTTATTCAAATATACTTTGCGTGGCATTCACTGAACTACCTAAATATCATCTGACAAAATTTAATCTACAAATCCATTTCCAAGATAAATATTCTTTTTTTCATCTCCACGATAAAAGCGTTCGGCCATTAATTATTCCTTAAACAGTCACCAGAATGTCTCATTTATAAGCAAGTAATTAGTATTTGCAAGTAGTTTTATAGCAGACAATGACTTCATTCAATGTTTTCTATTGCACAACATCATGAAAAGTCGAGTTCTTTCTTGGCTCTCAATGTTAAATTAATACTGAATCCAAAATATCTCATTTCAGTTCTCGATTGTTCCAAGATTGGCAAAAGATGCTAAATTTGCAAAGCATTTTATAGCATGACTATTTTTCCAACAACAAAGTAATTTGTTTTCCTTATAACTCTAAGATAAAGCTTTTATTTGCAACATGAAATACTTAATAAAAATTGAGAATAGGCGCAGGCGTCAACGAAAACTTTGAAAAGAAATTTGCACGAAGGAAGTCAACGAAACATAAGCTAAAATTAACGCGCCGTATTAACGTTGCAAACGTGAAATGAGGAAAAAAATTCTAGCAATAAACTCTATCAAAGACTTTCAGTATCTGTTTTGAAGTTTACGGTATTAAGTTAAGCTTCCAGTTGAAATGAACGCCACGTGAAATAACCTAGATATTATAGTCGTGCACCTCATAGCATAAAAAATATACTTAACACTCGAATTTGTTAATGAATGTATCAATCAATCTGTTTATGGGAGAATAAATTATTATTATTATTATTAAATGGCTGGTGTTTTTCGTCAAAAATCTCGTTAAGTAGTTCGGCAAGCAGCTGATACTTCGGTGTCTTTGGAAGGATGAGATACTTTTCTTAAAATTTAGACCAAATTCATTGATTTCGAGGAAGAAATGATTCTTTGCTCAAACAACCATAAGAACAGGATTCTTTTCCTAAGGGGTTCCATTTTCCCCTCCCTTTACCCGCGCAATCTTCTACAACCAGGAAATTTATCGCGACGCAGTCATTATGTGTTGCGCTGCGCGTGACCCTGGCTACGGCCTATCGATCTGTGACTCGGCCCCGTTATTCCTCGCGTCTCTTGACGGTTTTATGAAACTATTCGCCGGATATTGGAGGAACTGCCCTCCTCGTCGAGTTCGGAAATTTGAATTAGGGCCCGTTTTATGTGCCGCTCCTCGAGGCAAAATTGCCAGTTATCGACTCACTCGGCATTACGATCATTGGGCCATGTCATCATTCTGAGACATCTGACATTCTTCAAGAGGTCGCCTGGATTTCATTAGAATCTTCTGTATTGAAACACAACCCACAGTCAACGAGAATTCAATTGAAAAATATCCACTTGAAAAAAATAGCATTGATCACTCGTCACGAATTTTCATTAAGGAATCCGACGATTCAAATTCAGTATTTGCTTTCTTCTCTTCGTTATCTCTATTTGGAGACTAGCTGGGCAGAATAGAAGAGCATTGCGTATGCATAGGAATATTACGGTTAAAAGTATGGCAGATGAAAATATAAACGTGTATTCCGGAAATGTTTATATTTCCAAATTGCCGAAAAATCCCTTTTAGATTTGAACATACATACCAATCACGCTGTTCTCTTCCGGGGTAGGCACAATCACAAAGTTTCACTCATAAATACATATATATTTGTACTCCTAACTCTGCTTAGAAAATTTCCTCCATACTGACCTATCTTTTGCCTCATTTACACCCATACACTGCTTCATACACGCCCTCCTGTTTTTAAAACTCCCAATATTCCTCCTCCTAAGAATTTCCTCAACCACATTCAACCACAACTTTCTCGGCCTACCTCTACCTCTCGATTTCAAAATAATGGTTTAGCAACCTCATTACCTAATAAAGAAACCTGCTCGTTTTGTTTCTCAGCCCCACAATGAACGAAAAAAATGCCTTTATATTTCAACTGGTTGTTTTTTAATGCCAACGAAGGAGTTTCAAATAACTCACTGTAGATCTAAGAATAAATGCCAGGGAATTTGAGTACTAGCACTATATATGGTAGGGAGGGGAGCAGCAGTCAACCAATCTTAGGATTAAACTACCAATGAATGATGAATGCAATACTTAGCTTAAAAATCACGAATTCAAATTTTTGCCCACTGAACAGGTTGTCCGAGAAATAACTCCCATTGCTTTAAAAATCTCTAATTT
Organism: Ceriagrion tenellum; assembly: GCA_963169105.1. Classification (NCBI taxonomy): domain Eukaryota; kingdom Metazoa; phylum Arthropoda; class Insecta; order Odonata; family Coenagrionidae; genus Ceriagrion; species Ceriagrion tenellum. The sequence continues at coordinate 90,265,909 of OY720643.1, forward strand.
ACCTGAACTTAAATATATCACTACAGCTAATGCATTGCCTAAAAGGCGATGTAACAAATTCATTTTTACTCCTATAAACTTACAGTTTGCCTCGATGCGGGATTCCATTCGTTGCTCTACAATGTGTATTTTTTACAGCGGATCAGCCAACAATAACGTGCAGAACGGCTAATGACATAGCTGAGTGGTGAATATCCAAATCACTCGCTCATGGTCAATCACCTGTACTTACGACGGTAAAGCTTTACTTTACTTTTATTAGTAGTGTCAAAACCACTGGAATGGTGAAATATTTAGGCGAAGAAAAACACTGGTGAAATTACGACCCAAGGAGTTTACATTGTATTAACAAAGGGTGGAAGCTTGATTTTATGAAACATTTTGAAATCATAAATAGCCCTGATACCTTATGTAATGACCAAATGTTCCTCTCTCCCTCACCCCTTCTCAGAATCCACCTATCATCCCGACGGCTACACAGATAAGCCCTCTGACCTTGTTCATTTAAACTCCAAATGCTAACCCCCCCCTCCTCTAAATACGTTGTGACCGTTAAAAATTCTCTCCCCCCTCTCCCTCCAACCTCCTTCCTCCCCCATACTTTGTTTGTGCGTTATATGTAAATGGAACGCAACCCAAAAGATTTACCTGAGGATGACACGCGGTGTCGAAACCATGGTTGAGTTGTATTAAATAGTATGGAATAAAACCACGTATTATTTATTATGAGTGACATAAAACTTTACTACGCTAGAGCGGAGAAGAAATATGAGGGCTCTGTTTCCACTAATATCTTCATTATGAATTTTCAAAACTAACGTGCTCTTTTCCGGACACCAGATAGCCAGAGTTAGGATGGTGAAGCTTTCCTATTTCAGCAAAATTTTGATTTCTGACGGGCAATGTCAAATTTGTTCTAATATATTTGAAGTCCACTAGTGCGTCATATTATTTGTGGATGAATCCTTCCTTATTGTCCGATGAGGTTTCAAAGGAAAGCTTTCAATTGAGAGGAGACGCATTATCCACTTTCTACTTTGAAGCCACTACTAAATATTGTATGAAGGACTAGTAAACGAAGAATTTTCTCGGAATATTTTTAAATGGGTATCCTGAAGTTTGTGCTAATGGTCGAAAATAATTTTCTCTATATAGCGCCCAGGATTAAAACCACGACCACAAGCATTTTGAATAGCACAAAAATGTTTTTGTCAAAAATATTCAAAAAATGATCTTATTGAAATATTTATCGCAGATATGAATACAACAAACTAGGGCATCTCGGTGCATTCTACCAATTTATTCAACTATTGAGACTTTAAAGGTTTGCTTGAGAAATTCAGAACTGATATTCTTCAGTGCGACGCAGAAAGTATTATCATGACTCCTCACTACATCTCTAGGTCTGATATATGCGATAAAATAAGAGAGATACACTGCCCAACAGATAGGTATGAAAACTCGTTCTTTCCGTGAACAAAAAGCAACTACAATAAAAATTGAGCTCCACTAAACACACTACTATAATACATGTCACCACTTCATCCTCCAAAAACTTACATCTTTACACGGCTGGTGACCTAACACCCCCATCCACCCGCCCACGCGGCGGCTCGCAGGGTATTATGTAGATGTAGATGTAGAAAGGTGGACAATTTTGACAAATATGGTGGGATAATAACTCGTGTCACTGGTTTTGCTGAGAATTTACAAATTCTGGGCGCAACAAGTATTGAAACTCCCGAATTGACACTCGAAAACTGGAGGAACTATTTATGATCCATAAAACGCTGGAAGAGAAGATCTCTAAAGGACCTCACGGAAAATATGTATTCACTTCTTTTCACTTCATTAATCTTCAGTCGTTTATGATATTTCGACATCTTCTGTACTGCCCTCGTCCGAGTCTCTGCGTTTTCCTAACAGTCTCTCGACTGGTGTTCCTTCGGCAATCTATTAGGGGGAGCTTATTGGCGCTGATTGATCTACCATTTGAATGCAAGAGAAAGATATACTATTAGGGAGGTAATAGCGATTTTGTTAGGAACAGAACTGCGTGAAACCCTGATATGGAGCGTGGCGCTGTATAGGTCGGAGACTTGGTCATTGCGAGTTGAGTACGTAAACTTGAAGCTTTTGAGACGTGAGTGGGGAGATGGATGGAGAGGTGAGCTGAATGGCTGGAAGGACAAAGAAGGAGGTATTGGACATGGCTGGAGAAGAGAGGCCGTTGGCGGAGGTTTGGAGGAGGAAGAAGAGATGGATGGAGGACGTTTTGAGAAGAGAGGGAATATGGAAGAGGGTAATAGAGGGGAGAACGCTGGGGAAGCATGCGAGAGGTACGAAGAGGACAGGAACTATCGACAAAATAAGAAGAGTAAGACGATATGAGGATTATAAGAGGGATCCAATCAGAATCAGAGACAGAACGATAGGCCAGATATTAGGAAGTAAAAAATAATACTATCCAAAAACCTACCAATTCCCTGACAGACTACAAACATGAATGTATTCACTACTTCATGGCCGTTTTCCCATTATGTTAGTCTATTTCAACAGGATTATCCCCTTGAAGTGTCATAAATAGTCATGTATAAACACACTTTATCTAACAAAAAATAATTATTTAAATTTTTTAAGCAATCACGTCTTTAAAACGGACTAAGAAATATAAAATAATTTCTCCTAGCCCCATACAGATTTATAACCCCATACAGACTCCTAACCCCGAAGTGCGCATTTTCCGCATTATATTGATAACTGATACAAAAATAGTTCACCTAAGTCACAAACAATTTTATTGAACTGCAAATCATACGTACTGTTGTGTGAGTTTTTTTGACGACAGCAACTCCCTACACTCCTTACTATTATCTATTGCATGATCCCACACTTTTCGTTTTAAATATTACCATTATTTTTATTGCTATTAAAATTCACAATCACAAATTTTCAGGACAATCCGTCTGGAGTTAGGAATCTGTATGGGATTATAAATCTGTATGGGGCTGGGAGAAATTATTTTATACTTCTTAGTCCGTTTTCAGAACGAGGTTGCTTAAAAAAATATTTTTCTTCAAAGAATTATTTCCTGTGCTTTAGTCCTTTGTGATCATATCTGAAATGCAAAATTGTTATACCTATCTACCAATAGAATTTTATGGATATTACGAATGAATTCGTGTATAGTATCGTGTTCGATGACAGGCTTTTCCATTTTGGGTTCCGCTTTTTCCTCTTGAGCTAACTATTATATTTGATCATTATTAAGTTTTATATTATCAACATATTATTATTGAATATTATTGCAGAGAAGATGTAGTGACCAGCTCATCGCGCCTGAGGAGTGTTTGCGGCAAAAGTAGGATAGATCGGGGCAGGAATGAGTGGGTTATAAATCAATGTGGGTTAGATGCTCCAGTAATGGACATATATGAGAAGTGTGTGCTTATTTGGTTCGGCTATGTTGAGAGAAAGGGTGAGAGTCGAATAACAAAACAGATATATAAGAGTGAAATGAAAGGTGCGAGAGGTAGTGGTAGGCCGAGAAAGTTGTGGTTGAATGTGGTTGAGGAAATTCTTAGGAGCAGGAATATTAGGAGTCTTGAAAACAGGGGGGCGTGTATGAAGCAGTGTATGGGAGTAAATGAGACAAAAGAGATTTGCAAGGATAGGTCAGTAGTGAGGAAATTTTGACGCAGAGCTAGGTGTACAAATATGTATTTATGAGTGAAAATTTGTGACTGTGCCTACCCCGGAAGGGAACGACGTGATTGGTATGTATGTAAATGTATCTATGTATGTATGTCATCCAATTCAAAGCCATTTTTTAAGTTCCAATCTCTATCTCATCGAGTAGTTAGTTTAAATTCGTTTGCAAAATTTTTACCGAACAGACAGACAGACAAGAAAGCAAGTTAATAAAAACGTGGTAAAAAAAGAGAGCATTCCTCCGTTCACGTAGCGACGCTCAGTAGACGAATCCGCTAGAGTCACGTAAAGGATGTCGCTCATTTTCCTCTACCCAAGTCAATTCATCGCGATGAAAAAGAAGGAGAACAAAAGAGAGGCGTGGGATCACACGCATGAGTGTCGGACTGCATTACCATCGAAAGCTAAATTCACGCACCACACCCCCACACGCCGTGGAGCGAAGAGAGCTAAAAAAAAAAGGAAAGCGAGCTCACGAAAGTCATGCAGACGGATTGCGAGTGTCAAGAACAGGAAAGTAAATAAGGGGGGAAATGCAAGAGTGAAAGGAGATTTGGATTAGAGAGGGGAGGGATTGGAGGAAGCAATCCATGAAATGAGAGGAGAGGCGAGACTGGAGAAAGTCCGGGAGCTGAGAGAGAGAGAAACGACATGTTGTGAGATTGGGGTATATTTTTCCGCCGAGACAAAAGAGCTGGAGAGGGCGAAGACATATCGTACGAGTTAAAGTGTGGAATGGGGACATTTAGCATGCCAGACGATTTATAGGCAGACCTAAGGAATTATTCCACCCACTCCCAATTCGTGAGTGGTGGACAGACTTTACGAAACATCAGCAAAGGTCGAGGGGTCAGATGGAAGAAGGAACTGCCTTAGTCTCAATCTCGCCCCAATAAAGGCGCCATATTATTATTACTCCTTTCTTCCCCCTCCACTCTGTCCAAACCCTCTCTTGCTAACCTCACTTCCCCCCCTTTCCCTTCTCTCCCTCACCCTACACCGTAAAATGCATTAAAGGCTGAGACATTTGAAGTAATGTACCCTGATGACGGCATAATGTGCTGAAACCATGGTCGGTGACGAAAATAAAAGTGTGGTAATTGTACCAGAATTTATTTTCAAATATGGACCCTCTTACGACTAAGATTCATGGCGCAAAATTCGAAATTTAAGTAAAAGTCATTCGCAAATACGTGTTTGCATAAAAATCTTTGCCCATTAAACGAATTACTTCGAAATACATGTGACATACCTTTTAAAAAATATGTTCGAATAGCATTAAAATGCAAAGAAACCAAATAGCTAGCATGCGTTAATTTTCTCTTTTACATATGCGTATGACTGACATGTGCAACGTATGCAACAGTAATGTATAATTTAAAAATTACCGGTTAAGCAACAGAGATTAAATTTTAGCCGGCTTGTGTGGGCCACATTCCAAAGGACCTCTTATGTCCTAAGTTTGATGCACCATCCGACTGATGGAATACTGCACTTGAAGTGCCCAGGATAGAGCATGCGGGAATGGTTCGAGTTGCCACGAAAAAATTCGGCCTCCGACGGGATTCGAACCGGACCTTCGGAATGGTCTGCAGCATTCTAGCCACTGAACCTATCCATCACCGACGGACTGATAGATACTGAAATTAGATGCCAATTAATTAACTATTTGAGCCATCCACATAAAAGGAAGGGAAATTTTTAGTGCAATACGATTGTAAAGAGCTGTCAAGCTCATTTGATCCTGAATCGAATTCCACCGGCATAAAACTCCTATTAAAAATTTATTCCGTGCTTTTCGTGATCCAATTCAATTCACCGCACGCATCGACAGAGCCGGTGAAAGTTCAAGGACGTCCGTGCAGAGTGCTCTTGACAGGCTTTAAAGCCCTAGGAGCGATATTAAAGGGTCTTGGTGTGGGGGAAAAAAATAGAAACCCCGCAGACAGATAGATGCATATTGCAGCGCCATCGCCCCGGACGTGGACTGAACGACTTGAGTCCCCATCTCTCGGGGAATGAGAGAAGATTAGACCGCCCACGGTGAACGGCGGCGCGGTGAATATGTCATCTGTCACTTTTTCGAATGGGGCCCCTCCACACCCCTCCTCCCCATGCGCCATTCGAATGAGGCAAGATGGCTGCGCGCGCCTACAGGGGAGACGGATGTATCGGCGGCTGATGGTCCGTAATCAGCGTGATATTGTGCCGAAGAGACTAGAGCGAGGAACGCCGCGTAAAAAAATGACGGCCACGAAAGTGAGATGGGAAAGTGGCAAGAAGGACTGTTCTAAATGTTCGAGGGCGTCAAAAAAAAGTCCAACTTCTTCCTTCTGCCGACCTTTAGAGCTGCATTTTTTTTATCGAAGAACGGGGCAATTTTTCGTCCAGGGCGTCAGGCAACCCATAGGATTAGGCTGAGTTCAATGGACACCGGAATAAAAAATACCAGGGAGAATCTATTATAGTGCTTTCTCATGCATGGTTACAACTCCAGATTTCCCAAAGCTGTTAGTTTTTTTCATAGGTCTCGCATATTGCTACGGGATTTTAGATTTTGACGAGCGTTGATATATTTTGTTGAAGAAATGTAAGTTTCACAACAAGCAGTAACAAATGCAAACTACCAGTTATCATTTTTCTCCAAAACGACATCAGTATTGCAAAAAATACGTATCCCGTATACGTAAACGGTTTTAGGACATTGTTTATGTTCAATAGAATTGCTTAGTAAAAGATATTATTTTCCGATTCCTTGGCTTGTCAATTATTCCATAGATTATAGCTCCAGTCAATGAATTTGAAAAACAAAAAGTGAGTTTACGAAATACAATGCAGCACCTACTTTTTCCCTGGGAAGATTTTTCTACCTCAAAGTCAGTAACATCTGGTTAGCACCATTTATTGGGCACCAAAAAAATTCTGGACAAGTATAACCATACTAAATTATGCATAGTTAAATATCAGGCCTCTCATAGAAAAAAGTTATACTATTTCGCAAGTCTGAAGGCATTTGCGCACCATTGCTAAGTTTTGTTTACACTCTTAAAATGGCAATCATCATACCTGAATCAATATTATCGATCATAAAGAGCGCATCTAATTTTCACGACGTGGGAAGCGCTTTCTATAAACTTAGATGGAATTTCCAATCAGCAAAGAAGATACTCGAGCGGAGTTCTACCCATGATATTGTACCACGTATTTGGGCCCATAAATTGATTCATACATGAGTACAAGAGGAAATGGGAAAGATCAGATCGCAATACGGAATCAGCATTAGGTATTCAATGCAGAATCTCAGAGTACAACAACGTGCCGGGAAGCAAGTGCAGGAGATTGCACTTAAACCCCAACGAATCAAGGGAAAATGGAAACAATGGACTCGGAAGCTTAGAATACGGAGAGTAAGGGAAAAACAAATGCGGTATGAAATCTGCAAAGTTGATAGTGCAATTTGGTTTAGAAAGAAAATTCCATTGCGCAGTGCAAGAGATTATCAAATTCTCCTTGGGTAACTTAAGTCGTTGCTTCGCCCATTACACATAAATGTCCCTGTCGCGGGGACTTACTCATGGATGTTGCGAAGGCATTATTAAGCAAGTCGAAGGCCCTTTTTCAGCGTAAATGCCGTAATCACAATTCTGCGAACGATCACCAGGACTACCTACCAACTACCGTTGTCACCTTGCTCTCTCCCCTCCCCTTAAGGTAGTTTGAGCGAGATAGTTCCCTAGTCGAAATGGAGACAATTTTCGAATCATACGTAATAATTTCAGCAGCTCTAGGAAGCTAGAATTAAATATTGCATTAATAATGGTGCATATAAATACTTATATATGACTGAAATTATAAGTCATTCAATAAAGATAACGACAAAAGTATTCGATTTGACCCTTTTTCACGTGGTACGTGTAAAACACCTTCACAACGGAAGATTTCTTCTGATCCTGAAAATTACAGCAGTAGCAATACGATTTATTTGCAGAAATAGTTCGGGAAATGTAAAAACTACAGACTGTTGATTTTTGACGAGATCTAGGCGTCAGAAATTCCTCATATTTTAAGTTATGTCTCTCTGCAGTGCATAACACGTACCATTTCCCATATAAGAGAGCTGGTATTTTTCGTAAAAAAATCTCGGAAAGTAGATCAGTAAGGAGCTGATATCATGATAATTTCGGAAGAGTAGGATATGTTACTTTTAAATCAGACCAAATTAATTGATTTCCAGGTGAAATGATATTTCACACAAATGCTCGATCCTAGTTCCCTGGACCACGTATTTGGACAGACAGACGCTGGACTCCCAGGTAGCGATTGAAGTGACTAGGGATTCCAATTGAGGGGACCAAGCCAACTGCTGTCTATATTCATCTAAGAAGCTGTCTAGCCTCCTCCCTCCTACACATGCCGGGCTCCCATATTGCACAGAAGTAAGTTTCATTAAAGAGGAACCTTTACTTCAGGCATGCCCGATGACCAATCTTGATTTTAACATACACAGTGAAACTCCTCTTAACGACCACTCCTATCAAGCGACCACCCTTCTTGTTAAATTCACTTGATTTGTCACATAATATTTCTAAATAAATCACAACACTTGTTTTACTTCACAGATTACTTTGCTTATTACACTTACATGGAAAACTTTATGTAATACTCAAAATGTCTCTCTTCCCCTTACTCTTGACCGTCTCCCTCACTCTCTCCTTCTCTTTCAATATTTATTCTACTTCCGCGTCCCTGGTTACCCATTGTTGGGCCACGGCTCACACCTTCAATTCACTAATAAATAACTAATAAATTACTTTACTACTAAATAACCACGAAATCACCTTACAGAATTGTTGTTTTGTTACACTCTCAACGACCATTTTTCAGCGGAACTGTCGGTGGTCGCTGAATTAAGATTTCACTGAGTGTAAATCAAAATAATACGTTTTGAAATTCCCCAGAAGTAACTAAATTAGGGGGGGGAAAACAACATCTGCATCGGGTTTAACAAATCCGTCTTTTAAAGAGTTTTTCCATTTTTTTTCAAATTAGCCGACCGTTCATTTGCAGAATATGTGCTCCTAGAAACTGAGCCCCTGACGAACGACCACCCCTCTTAAGGACAATATTTCTGCGGATCCGTTGGTGGTCGCTTAATAAAGGTTTCACTGCGTTAAAGTTTAACTTATACTATGGAGTGGTGCAAAATTATTACTAGTTCATCAGTCACTTAACGAAGACATATTGGTTTAAAAATGATGATTTTTATGCTGAAACACATTGCCTTAATAGAAATGCGATGGCATCTCTCCACATAACTTTGTCTACATAAACTTCCGCCCAAGTAATATCGTTCCAAACAATATATAAAATGCGCTAGATATTAATACACCAAATATATATCTTTTTCAACTTGGGCAGGGTTGTTACAAGATCAGAGTTCTCAAATTTCCTGACTTTTTCCTGACTTTTCCTGACAAAAAATTTATACTTTTCCTTACTTTTGACATGTAACGCCGACCGAAATTCCGCAACTGGATAGGCACAAAGATTTTTAAAATACATTGAAAATCACTGAGAGCCATTTTCAAGGTACAACTGACTTGAGTGGCTGAGTACATATACAGTAAAGAAGGAGGGAGAGGGAGGAAAAGAGTGGGGGGAGGTGAATGGAGGGGGGCGGCGTGGAGGTGTGCTGGTAGAGGTGACGTAAAGGCGGCGGAAAGGATGAATACAATAGGGTGCAAATCGAGAATCGATCGCCTCAAGTCGATTCCGATTCCATCGATTCCAGATGGATAAATATTAAAATCAAATTTCATTTATCATTAAATATTTGTCACAGTAATTTTGAGAGTAGGCAATCAATTTGTAATTTTCATCTACCTCAGAAAGCTGAGGATATATTTGCTATTTGTTAATAAATATACTTATTGAGAGACTTAGTTGTCTTTGTTATTTTATTTCAGCCAATACTTGAATTTAAATAATAGTCGCACGCTACTGGTATATCAATATCCCACCTGTTATTAGGAATATGAATCGATGGAATAGGAATCGGGAATCGATTTGAAAGAATCGGAATAGGAATCGAAAATAAGAGGAATCGACTCATCCCTAAACGAAACATATGTAAAAATGCCATAAAGCTACGCGTTGATTGGTTTGCATGTTTGAGGAGGTAAGGTCATTTGTGCCATAGGTGAGAGGTACCTAAGGGATGAAGGGTGGATAGAGACTCGGCGTCGGCATTAGCTTACTCTTAACGAAAGGCGCCAATGGGACCACGGTTTAACGTCTCATCCGACAGACGGAATACTGCACTTGAAGTGCCATTCACAAGACACAGTAGGGATCTGGTTTTCTCTGAAAAACATCCTCCTCTTCATGGAATTGAACCCTGGCCACCCTAAAGGTTAGCCAGCACCCTAGCCAGCTCTCCAACTCGATCCCCCACATTTTTTATCTTTTGGCCATGTTGAGAGAATGGATGAGAGTCGAATAACGAAACAGATAAAAATATATATAAAAATGAAATGAATGGTGCGAGAGGTAGAGGTAGGTCGAGAAAGTTGTGGTTAGATGAGGACCCCAGAAGTCAAGGGGTCTGAGTAACAAAATCGTTGTTTTGAGAAAGCTTAAGTCAAAGTTGAAAACGTTTGGTACCACCCACTAAGTAGTTAAGAGGCATTACCCTAGATAGCATCATCTGTCAAGAATATCACTTGGATCCCTTTACCGCCTAAAAGATTTATATTTTCACATCCCATTTCTGTACCTAACTTATTTTTTTTAATGTCACTAAGACCCCTTAACTTCTGGGGTCCACAATTGTGGTAGAGGAAATTCTTAGGAGGAGGAATATTAGGAGTCTTAAAAACAGGAGGGTGTGTATGAATCAATGTATGAGGATAAATGAGGCAAAAGAGGTTTGCAAGATCACGTCAGTAAGGAGGAAATTATTGAAGCAGAGTTAGGTGTGCAAATATGTATTTATAAGCGAACCTTGGTGACTCTGCCTACCCCGGAAGGGAACGGTGTGATTGGTATTTATGTATGTATGTTAAAGTAATGAACATGACCTCACTCAAAAGTGTGAATAATACTCTAGATCTCAATTCCAATACATTTTCTAAAAGATTGGTTGGAGGAAACGGATACTTACAAATGCATTCCTTCCGTGAAGCAACAGGGAATGATTATTCCCCAAGAGTCTAGAGACTGAAAATGGGGTTTTAAATGAAACATGAGACAGACTTAAGGTCACGCGTTGTGGCCAGACTATACACCGCGAGAGTTCACTTTCATTAACGAGAGTTTTCCGTGATACGGAGGAGAGAAATTACAAATCCTCCAGGGGTAGGGCGACATATTAGACGGATCGCACGCCTGGTCTATTACAACGAAAGGGAAATCTTTTGGGACTGTTCGCGTGCTCGAAAAGATTAAATAAATTTCTTGCAACGAGAATATCGCGTGCCTGGTTTCCTATCCACGACTTAATTTTAGCATTGAGAACCAAAGGAAGAGGACATTTTGAATGGTGATTGGTGAGGTGCAAATTTCTCAACACCATTTCATTTTCGCTCACTCATTTCGAGAACGAGAAGTGATTTAAATCCACTCCATTCTCAGAAACGAGCATGCATGCATCAATTATAATCACTTCCTGAGCAAACTACAAAAAAGGCTTTTCCTACTACGAAGATGTCAAGATATACGTGCAAGGAAATTAACTCGTAAGAGACAATTTTTATAACTTTTCTATCAAAAATGAATCGAAATTTAGCATGTAAGTAGGTGGAACATTCAGGATTATAAACATTCCATTTATAGTGAATTTAATTGAAATGTCTATTCAGACAAATATTTGTTCATACTTGAGATATTAATTGCATTAAATGTCTTCCGTTTAAGTATTCAAGATCTTTGTTTGATATGTTGATTCTTACTTCATTAACCCTTTGAGCGAGGCATGACGTGATATCGCGTCATGGTTGTTTTTACGCTGGTGCTGATGACGTTATATCACGTCAAGGGTACTGTGAGTGTTTGCTTTCACTAGGGAACTTTCACTAGCCTCCCTAGTGAAAGCTGGAACGTTCACGGTACCCATGACGTGATATAACGTCATTAGCACCAGTGTAAAGGCAACCATGACGTAATATGACGTCATGCCGCACTCAAAGGGTTAACTGCAGTATTAGTTTTCATCAATCAAAATTCTTCCTGTCTTTCCCTTAAAATATCTCTACGAACAGGCCAAACTTAGAGCAGAAAAGCAAACTGAATTCAATATTCTTAAAAACGTACTCTGAAAAATGGCGCTATCGAGGTGTTTCATTGTCCGCTATCACAACTCTACCCGTCATCAAAATAGCCATCTGCTAGCTCAGTTTAAACAAAGGTCCGGATGTGTTTTCATCATTGAGTTATTGGAGAGGGAACTACAACATCACACTGTGGCCTGACAAGTGAAATAACATCCATATTGTTTAACCCTGCTCCCTCCTTACTTTCCGTTTGATAGCACGACGGATTGGACGAATTTGAGGATGTAAAGCAAGAATATTAACCATCTGTTTGAAATTAAAGAAAAGTAACTCTCAAATCATTTATAGGCCACTCGGTGTTATGGAGTCTACCCGAAAATCTCTCAGCAGACAATCTTTCCTGTGAACGTATCCCATCCAGTTCGCCTTCTTCTTCCTTATCGGGCTCAAAATATCCTTTTTCTCATTTATCCTTGCCAGCACTTTCTAGTTTCTCATTTTATCACTCCATTTTAATCTTTCCATTCTTTTCCATTGCCAAATTTCAAATCTCTCTGCATATTTCATCCTAATTGTCCATGTTTCTGTTACATAAAGCACTGCACTACAAATAAAATACTTTGCAAATCTTTTCCTTAAGGTAGTGCAAGCGAGATACTTCCCTAAACATAGCAGAGACTATAGTCGAATTATACGTTATAATTTCCCCAGCTGTGAGACACACGAAATAAATATTGCATTATTAATGGTGCAATAATATACTTTTACATGACCGAAATTGTAGGTAATCGAATGAAAATATCTATTTAAGTCTTTAACTTGTCTCATTTTTTTCTCGCGGTATGTTTGAAGCTCCGTCAAAACGGAAGGTTTATTGTGATCCCGAAGAATTTACTGCAGTCACAATATTATCAATTTTCAAAAATAGTTGACAAAACACACAGCTGATTTTTTTACGAGATCTAAGTGTGAAAAATGCCTCAGTTTTAATATAAGGCCTCTCTGGAGTGCATACACGCACAATTTCCACGGTAAAATGGCTGGTATTGTTTGGAAAATATCCCGGAAAGTAATGTGGTATGGGGTTAAATTTTTGGTGTCAATGGAAGGGTGACATATTTTTCTTTAAAATGAGATAAAATAGTTGATTTCTAGGTCAAATTATATTTCGCTCAAACTACCTTAAGCCTATGTTGACTGATTTGGCTGGAAGCATTTGCCTGACTTTACTGAATCCTACCTTTCCCTGAGATACTGTTCTTCTCATTTCCTCCGTACAACTTCCATTCCAGGTTATAACACTTTCGAGGTATCTAAAGGTTGGTATTTGTCTTTTTCTTTTTCCACCAACGGTCACATTTAGAACTCCTTCCTGACTCTCTGACCTTCTTTCAATACTCCAGTTTTTCCTATGGTTATCATCATTCCAAATTTTTTTCCTATTCTCTCGATTTCATCCATCATTTCCTGTAATTGTTTCTCCCTCTCTGCTATTATCGCCAAATCGATTGTATATTTTATAATATTCACTCTTTTTTTCCTCCAACAAGGATTTAACCTACGTCACATATGGCTTATTCAATTAATTCTTCGCTAAAGATATTGAACAGAGCTTTAGTCGACTATTTCACCAACTTGCATTTAAATTATATAGGTTTAGGTCTCTACAAAACACTTCAGAAGCATTTCGCTGACACGATGATATCACATTTAGGACTCCTTCCTCATTTCCTGCCTTCAATACTTCAGTTTTCTCGATTTTTATCTTCAATCCAAAATTTTTTCCTACCCTCTCCATTTTATCCACCATTTTCAGTAACTGTTTCTCACTCTCTGCTATTACCACCTGACCACCAGCATATTTTATAATGTTCGCTCATTCTCTCCCAACAAGGATACCACCTACATCACCATTGGATTCTTCCATTAATTCTTCACCGTAGATATGATTAGGGTGCACGTGATAAAGAAGAGGAAAATAGGATTATTTACAAGGAATAGTATCCAAGGAAACCACCTCAAAAATAATGACGCGGAACCCAAGGATTTTTTTCACTCCTTTCTGAAAACGCGGATAAAGGAAGTTCACAAAATAAAAAAACAGCGATTCCAGCAAAGCACGCGGCAGGGATAACAGGTAGGTTACGTGGGCTGGTGGGCGAGTATCCACAGGTTGGCTGGAAGATAGCTTAGCCTCGAAAGAGAGAAAAGAGAGAAAGATCTTGGCCAACGACAGAAAAGCCTGTGATATCCTCGAGAGTACTCAAGCTGTTCGAGAGCCGATAAGTGAAGACCTTCATTAGAAGAGAGAGAATCATCTGAGTCGTTGAACCACTAGGAAGTCTGGATCGACAAAGAGAATGTGAAGATGGTCTCCCCTCGGATTGAGTCTTAAAGACCGGTATCGGCAAGAATGAGACTCAAATACCGTTAAAAGTAGGAGGATTTTTACGACGGAAAACCTGGTTCTTAGACTAACAGCACGCACATGAGGCAAATAACTTCTAACTTTAGGACAAAACGACATTTTTATTCAAATACCTTTTGCTACCATTATTAGAAGGATTATTTACGAGGGAAATCCAGTGGATGTGTCAAACTGCACCAATATTAAACAAATAACTTTGACACATACATGATTCAACTAACTTCAGGACAAAACAAGATATTGATTCAAATATAGTTAAAAGTTAAAGGATGTTTTACGAGGGAAATCCAGCTTATGTGACTAATTGCACATACATGAGACAACTTGGACACTACATGAGACAACTAACTTTAGGGCAATACAAGACATTAATTCAAATGCTATTAAAAGTTGAAGGATTTATTTGCAAAAGCCAGGGCCTTTGACTAACTCCACATACATGAGATAAATAACTTCTTACTTAAGGACAAAACAAGACATCGATACAAGGACCATTAAATACCATTATAAGAAGGTTTTTTGATGAGGGAAATTCAGTGTCTTTGACTAACTGCACATACATGAGACAAATAACTTTGACACATACGTGAGACAACTAACTTCAAGGCAAAACAAGGCATTGATTAAAATACTATTAAAAGTAAAAGTATTTTTTACGAGGGAAATCCAGTGCCTTTAACTAACTGCACAAACATGAGACGAATAACATTGACACTACACGATACAACTAACTTTAGGGCAATGCAAGACATTAATTCAAGTACTATTAAAAGTAGAAGGATTTTTTTACAAAATCTAGTGCCTTTGACTAACTCCACATACATGAGACAGATAGCTTCTTACTTAAGGACAAAACAAGACACCGATTCAAATACCATTAAATACCATTATAAGTAGGATTTTTGACAAGGAAAATCCAGTGTCTTTGACTAACCGCATATATATGAGGTAAATTACTTTTAATTTTAGGTAAAAATGAGATATTGATTCAAATACCATTAAAAGTAAATGGATTTTTAAGAGAAAAATTCAGTGTCTTTGCACAACTGCACATACATGAGACTAATTCCTTTAGCTTAACGGCGAATCAAGGCATTAAATACTCCGTTTTTGTCACCTATTCCGGAAGAATTGAGGTCATATCTCTTTTTTACACGGGGCAGGGAATTACACAATTTGCTGAGGCGTTTTCTCTCAATTTCGCATGCAATAATAATTTAATTAGATAAAGGGGTGTTTTGCCATTTCACGGTCATGCATTTCGGCATGCATTTTAGCAATTCACCGCTTTACATGGTGCAATTTGAAATGCATGATCGCACAAACATCAGATTGTGCAATTTCATGCCCCAGGTAAAACGAGCCAAAGATTGAAGTGATTTCAACATTTAATTAATGTTTAGCAAATGAAGACGAGCTTGCTATTCATTTTAGTATTCTGTCAGCAGGGACCTGACGATGGCTTGACAGCTGAAACGCGTAGTACCTTAGAAAATAAACCTTTGGATGAAGTGCTACATACTTTAGTGTTTCATTAAAATACCAGCCCATTGCCGAATTTTCAAGATCTTTGATAAATAATACCAGCACTTTTACCTGGGAAAATGGTACGTGTATGTACTCCAAGGAGACCTGATTTAAAAATGAGGAATTTATACTATCTACATCTCGTCAAAAATTAACAGGGCGTAGTTTTTGTTCCCTTGACTATTTTTTAAATAAATCATGTAGTCACCGCAGTAATTGTTTCCCGACTCGCAAAAAACCTTCCATGGTGAAGGAGTTTTGAACGTACCGTGTGAAAAAAATGAGTCAAAACAAAGAGTTATGGGGTTATTTTTATTTGATTACTTAGAATTTCAGTCATATACAATTTTATTATTGCCTTATTAATTAGGTAAGTAATTAATTAATTCTTCCTAGAGCTGCTAAAATTATAACGTATGATTTGAATGCAGTCTCCATCATGACAAGGGAACTATCTCGCTCCAACTACCTTAAAGTCCTAATACCGTCTTCCTCTTCTTACTTTCTATAGCGGACGTAAAATATTTTATGACTTTTTTCATGTCGCGCAAGCGAGTTATCCCAATTTCTTAAAACATTACATCCGACAATAAGAACCGATATGAGCGGCATTTTCATTGGGTGAATACATGGAGCACAAAAATGGCGTCATTCTAAGAATGCGGGGCTAGCCGTACAATAACTTAAACGGTGTCACTCGCCAACTGGCTCTCAGTTGTATGATATTCAGAGTGGAAAAATCATCCCCCTAGACTAGAAATTCGAACCCAGATCCCGCAATATCACGTCGAGCGCACTACTGACCAATTGAGTCACCTATGCGTTCTCTTACACTGTAAATCTCATAAGGGGATTTAAGGTAACAGGAGAGAGATATCAATTCACCAAGAGATCAATGAATTCTTTGGTTCATTGGTCTCATTTTAACCCTTCGGAGGGCGCGACAAATTTTGTTACAGAATTGGGCGCGTGAGCCACACCAGTGGCCCAAATTCAATTTTTTTAATTCCATTAAATTTTCATTTTTTTGTAATAAATTTTTACTGATAAATTAAGCCTAATATCCATTTTTAGTTGGATTTTTGTCACTTTGGGACATATTTGTAGTTGATCGCGGAACAAAACCCAAAGTAACTGAAAAATCGTGAAATATTTTGAGCATCGAACATCCATCGTGACCAAGCAGGGATCTTGCCGAGGTACCCAAAAAAGTTACATAAACGTCCCGAACAGTGTTTGCACATCAAAGAAGACAAATATCTGACAAAAAATGCTGCATACCTATTAGTGTTGCCGACAGAACAAGGTTACACGGGCGCGTGGGCCACACTTTCGGCCCAGTCACGCCGGCTTCCTTTCGCCCGCCTTTTAATACTAACCCTGCACCAATTCGAACAAACGACCATGTGAAATCACTCGATCGCAGCAAGCTGTGTTCACCAAGACGTTTATTCAACGACCCCTCGCAACGCACATACATAGATACATAGCAACGCACTTCAATATATGTATAAACCGTGATAAACAACAGTATATACAACATAAAACATAGTCTTACACATGAAATGCTTTTGAGGACATAATAATATGCAGCTACGGAAACTTACGTGTATAATGTGCCATCCTATGAGAAACGGCACAAAAATTAAGCTCTGTGGGCCACCCCTGGGGTCCATACGCCTAATGAAGGGTTAAAGAAAAATAGCTCACGCTTCTTAAATTAGCAAAATATTATCCCCTTTCCCCACTAATTTCCTGATTAATAACTATTTGATTATAAAACTATCAATTTAATTAAATTATTACATGAACTTACTGAAAGTGTTTAATACAATTAAACGTATAATAAAGAAAAGAAATAGTATATAAGTAAAGTTTACGTAGTTGATACTGTTACTAAGCAATGTTTACAAACATTTGTGCCGCGCAACATTCAAAATGCGCGACTCCTATTAGTTCCGCCAATTTCAGTGGCCCAAAAGTGGAACCGAGGTTTCCAGTCTCTGACTTGAGGGTCTCCAACTGGGAACAATAGCTAGCGCCCTATCCATCTACCTCAATGCAGAACTGGCGAGTTGTAGAGCGACATAGAGAATATTATCATGACGCCTCACTACAAATCTAGGCCTGACAGAAACGATATAATAAGAGAGGTACATTGCCGAACGGATAGGTACAAAAACTTGTTCTTCCCGCGCACAATAAGCCACCAAAGCATATGTTGAGTACAACAGACTTTGACCATTTCCAGCTTCATCAAGATGAATATTTTTTTGATGCTAGGCATACTCAAAACTGAGAACTACTCAATTATTATTATTATGTATTCTACCGGTGAAGGTAGGTTTTTTTAATGTCAGAGAAACCGCTCCCGCCCTTTTTCACATTCCGGGGCCTATCTCCCTCTAGTATATCCTTTTTCGCTTCAGCATAAGATCTACCCTTCTTCATCCTGTCCATGAAAGCTATTCTCTTTCTTCCCCTTCCCCGCTTGCCCAACATCCTTCCCTCTATCACACTCTTCAGCAACCCATCACCCTTTATTACCTCCTTCAGCCATCTACCCTGCCTTTCCCGGATTTCATTCAAAAGATTCCTTTCCTCGCCAACCATCTCCAGCACTTCCTCGTTAGTCTTCCTTTCCGTCCATCTAACCTTCTCTATTCTTCTCCACACCCACATCTCAAATGTCTGCCGCCGATTCTCGTCCTCCTTTCTCAGGGTCCACGTTTCTGCCCCATACAACGCAACGCTCCATATCAAACTCTTCACCAGCCTCTTCTTCACATCCTTTCCCAGTGTCCCCGTCATCAGCTCTCTTCTATAACTAAACGCCTCCTCAGCTAGCGCTATTCTCTTCCGTATGTCTTTACTACTATGCCCATTTTCCTCTATTGAGCTACCTAAGTAATTAAACTGTTCTACTTGCTCAAGTTTGTGTCCTCTAAATTTAACCACAAGCTTCGCTTTCTTCGTCCTAGAGAATACCATTAGTTTCGTTTTCTTATGATTAATCTTCATTCCGAATATCCCGCACTGCATATCTAAAGAGGCTACCAAAGCTTGTAGTCTCTTCGAATATCCACTAACCAATGCCTGATCGTCCGCGAATCTAATCGATTCTATAAGATGCCCTCCTACTTTGACTTCAACCTCAAGTTCTTCCCTTGCCTGTCTTACCATTTCCTCAGCATAAATGTTGATAAGCAACGGCGACAACGGACATTCTTGCCTTATCCCGCGACCTAGAGTTGCCCACCCTGATTTACCATCAGCCACCCTAACCTGCGCCCTTTGCATCATATATAAGTTTCGAATTAGTCTCCTGTCTCGCCATTCTATTCCCATTTTCTCTAGTACCTCCGTTAGTTTATTCCAATTTACTCTGTCGAAAGCCTTTTCAAAATCAACAAAGCATGCGAAAAAGTCCTGATTATACTCTATGTTTCCTTCTATAAGTGTTCTCATCACCGCTATTGCATCCCGAGTTGACCTTCCCTTCCTGAACCCAAACTGGTCATCACCTAAGCAGTTTTTGGCCTTACTCTCCAACCTTCTATTGATAATTCGAAGTAAAACTTTGGCTGCGTGTGACATTAAACTAATTGTTCTGTAGTCCTCGCATTCTGATGCATTCTTCTTTTTCGGGATAGAAATCAATACTGTTTTCACAAAGTCTTCTGGCCATACTCCTTCGTAGATCCTGCGTATGAGTTCGAAAAAAGCTTGTCTACCTTTACTTCCTAGACTCTTTAGCAATTCCGAGGGTATGTTATCTACTCCTACAGCTTTTATTACCTTCATCTCTTTTAATGCTTTCTCTATTTCACTGTCAGGAATTTTTGGCCCGAGGTTATCTTCATTTAGGTTTCCCTCATCCTCTATGTCTAAACTAGTTGGTCTACACTCGCTGTCATATAGCTCCTCCACGTATTGTAGCCATCTTTCTAGGATATCTTCCTGCTCGGTTAACATTCTAACTCTCTTGTCCTTAATCTTTGGTACCGTTTGCCCTCTCTTACCTCCCGATAGCAATTTTACCCGAGCATATAACGCACCCACTTCCCCTTCCTTTTGCAGTTTCTCCATTTCCTCGCATTGCCTTCACCAATTTTCCTTCGCCCGATTGGTTATTCGCCGTAGTTGATTATTTAGCTCCTTGTATTTCGCCCTGCCCTGGTCGGTGTCGACATTTTTACAATTCCTTCTCTCCTCCATTTTCCTAATCATTTCTTTCGTAACCCACTGCTTCTTTACCCTCGTCAATTCCGCTGCTCCTATTGTTTTCTCAGCCGCTCTTACAACGCTTGTTTTTATATTCTCCCACTTTTCCTCGATTGTTCCTGCTTCTTTGGCTTCTCCTATGTTCTCATCCACTATCTCTTGGTATTCCTTCCTTTTCTCCTCCTTCAACGCTTCCAGGTTCCATCTCTTCATCCTCCTGCTTTTATTTAGCTTTTTGAATCTAACCTCACAATTCATCACCACTAAATTATGATCCGAGTCTGCTTCAGCCAATTACTCAATAATTCATAATAATTTTGTCAGATTGAATTGATCTGGTATTGGTTAAAAACTACGACGAGCGAACATTTATTGTATCACAACTTTTAAAGAGATTAAGGTAAGAGCCCCTAGACACTCGGAGGCCACACGCTAGGCTTAGCTAGCTTGAGAAATTCATAACTGGTGAGTTTTAGTGCGACACAGACAAAATTATCATGACGCCTCACTACATCTCTAGGTCTGACAGAAGCGATAAAATGAGAGAGATACATTGCCGAACATATAGGTACTAAAACTCGTTCTTTCCGCGCACAAATAGCGACCACAATAAAATCTGAGCTCCTCTAAATACACTCCCACTACAGTACACGTCACCACTTCACCTCCAAAAACCTTATCCCTTACATCATTACACGACTTATGTCCTAACACCCCCTGCCACACAAACACACATGTGGCGGCTCGCAGGGTAGTATGTAGATGCAGTTATAGACGTAGATGAATGGTTTTAACGGTATGATTGGTCAAAGCGAGTACATGCGAGCAACACCACGAAACTTAAGACAAAGCTCATAAAGATTAATCCATATTTGATAACCCTAATCCTGGCGGTAACGAAATATCCACTGACGGGATGCAATACGTTTCTTCCAAAATCAAGACCTCTCGCCTCCAACAACAGACGTTAACCCACATTTGATGTACGACAGTGTAAAGAGAAATAAGCTGTTCCAGACTATGGTGAATATGGAATTTCCAACTAAACTAATCAGACTGGTACAAATGACCTTAAAGAATACAACATGTAAGGTCAAAATAGAAGGGAACCTCACCAGGGAATTTGAAATTAATCAGGGCTTACGACAAGGTGACGTGCTATCCACTATTCTTTTCAATATGGTACTGGAACGGGTGATGAGGAAAACAGAAGTCAGCAATCCAAGTGGTACATTGTTCAACCGTGTATCGCAAAATCTAGCCTATGCTGATGATGTCAATATGATATCAAGAGGACTAAAAGATCTCGAGGAAGGACTGGAGAGATTGGAGATGGAGGCAGGAAAAGTTGGGCTAAAGGTGAACTCTGCCAAAACACAGTACTTGTTGTCTTCCAGGAAAAGTACTACTGTTCGAGATAAATATATAATATTAAATGGGAATAAGTATGAGAGATGTAACAACTTCAAGTATTTGGGAGTGCTGGTGACAAAAGATAATGAAATACATGAAGAAATAAAAGCCAGTATTGCAGCAGGCAATAGGCTTATCGAGCTTTATTGAAAGTGCTCAAGTCACGCAACCTCAGTCGGAACTTGAAAACAAAGATTTACCAAACAGTGATTAGACCTGTGGTCATATATGGTTCAGAAACGTGGACCATGACCACGGCAGAAGAAGAGCTACTTAAAAGATGGGAAAGGAAAGTACTAAGATAGATTTATGGTGCTACAAAGGAAGGTGGACAGTGGAAAATACTGAGAAACAGAGAACTCGAGGAACTCTACAAACATCCTAACGTAGTGACAGAAATTAAGAGCAATAGATTAAGGTGGTTAGGACATGTCGAGAGAATGCCTGAGGATAGGATGGTGAAAAAGATATTTCGTGGTCATCCTGGTGGTAGAAGATTGAGAGGGAGACCCCGGAAAAGATGGTTGGATGATGTAGAGGCTGATCTGAGAAAGATGGGAATTAAAAGATGGAGAACGCATGCCGGGAATCGTGATGTCTGGGCTAACATCGTCGGAGAGGCCAAGGCCCTACAAGGGCTGTAGCGCCGAGGAGTAAGTAAGTAACCCACATTTGATAAAATATTTTGGAATGGTTTGAAAAACCATCTCGTCAGAATTAACAATTAATTCAAATAAACAAAACGTGTATGCTATAGAAACAGAGAAAAATTATGTTAACTGATATCCTTAAACTTCATACCTTCAATAATCCATGAAGTCCTCTTTCACGGCGCTCATATGATCGAGTCGGCTCTTCTTTCCAATGGGCAGCTACCACAGGGAGCACAGGAAGCAAGAAACAAAGGCATATGAAAACCTGGACTGAAGCTACGTATGTCAAGAAGTCATCTCGCACAGCAAAGCTTGAAGATTCTCTCTTATTGCTGTCTTTATTTTCAAACCCAGTCATTTTTTCCATTCACAATAAACCTGAAAAGATGAAAATTAAAATAGAAAATGAAAGAAAAAAATCAAAATCACGTAACCTGCTGAAGTTATGGAATTCTCATAGAAACCAGACGAGTTTATCTATCCAAAAATTGAAAATAGTGAAGCAGTGAAACAGTGAAAGCTCCGTAATGCATCATTGCGAAGAGACGTCACATGTCAGCGTGCAGGATCTGAGGAACATTCCGTTTTATTAAACAGGGCAATAATATTTCATTATTGCTCTTAAGTATGCCAAAAAAGTAGTAAAACTTCATTTTTTATAATTTCGAAGTTCGAATACAACTTCCCTGTTTTTCGACTTAAAAAAATGACGAACGAAATTTAGCGGACCGCATCCGTTCGGCCTTAATGGTAAATTGCGCTCTGAGCCAAAGATAACTTTATAAATCCCCATTCCTATCACAGAAAGAGCCTTCACACCATCCTGGGATTTGGCGCTATCTTTCAGTTTTGTAAAAACATGGATATTTATTCAACATGGGGCTTCTACTCATTAAGGTTGGAGGTTTAAGGGATATTAATTTGCATACATTTTCGCTCTATCTATAGTATTAATTCATTCATTGGTCGCTCAATCCTAAGATTATCATGACGCCTCACTACATCTCTGGGTCATATAGAATTGATAAAAAAAAAGTTAAACGTCTTCTGGAATAGTTAAAATTCGAAAATTATAATGTGCTGCCTAAAGAACAAACTTCCAAAGCATATCGCAATCTCATTATTGGTGGTTCAATACTAATATTAAAGGACTGTAGCTCTCTATCCTTACCTACATAATGCTAGATCTCTTACTTCTTAGTAGCTCTACCTATGTACTTTTCTCTTTACTTGGCCCATGACCTTGTCTTCACACCATCCTGGGATTTGGCGCTATCTTTCAGTTTTGTAAAAACATGGATATTTATTCAACATGGGGCTTCTACTCATTAAGGTTGGAGGTTTAAGGGATATTAATTTGCATAAATTTTCGCTCTATCTATAGTATTAATTCATTCATTGGTCGTTCAATCCTAAGATTATCATGACGCCTCACTACATCTCTGGGTCATATAGAATTGATAAAAAAAAGTTAAACGTCTTCTGGAATAGTTAAAATTCGAAAGTTATAATGTGCTGCCTAAAGAACAAACTTCCAAAGCATATCGCAATCTCATTATTGGTGGTTCAATATTAATATTAAAGGACTGTAGCTCTCTATCCTTACCTACATAATCCTAGATCTCTTACTTCTTAATAGCTCTACCTATGTACTTTTCTCTTTACTTGGCCCATGACCTTGTTCCTGGGTCTTCATCTGTGGACTTTTTCCTCTATTTTGCCTTCAATTACGTTCACAAAGCCATTGTGCCTCAGGGTGTGTTCAGTCCGCCTGACTCTTCTATTCTCTATGGTGTTTCTTACGGTCCTTTCCTCTTTTACTCTTCCATACACTTCATCATTTCTGATTTTTTCCGCCCATCTTATCATCAGCATCCTCCTACAGCATCAGGTTTCAAAGGCTTCAGGTCTCTTCCTGTCAGCTTTTCCAATGGTCCATGCAATCGATCCATAGGGTGCCACGCTTCACACGAATGTTTTCACGTATTATTTCCAAGTTTGCAGCCCTATCCTCTTTAAGCACTGCAGTCGTCTTTCTACCATGAACGCCTATCGAAATATTTTATCATATAGTAAGGGCATATTAAGGGTATAATAAAAACTATTTTAAGTTTGAATCGATCATCTTGGCATCAATATCCTATATTACAAAACACTATTATGTTTTGCCTTAAAACAATCTCACGAGACATATCATAGTCTAAGGAAACAATGAGCGTGTAATAGAAAATCATGGAAAAATTAAATCGCAACAGAATTATTTACTAAAAGAAGTGAGTCATTGACAACATTTGCCAACTGTACGCTGGGCGCATATTTATTACACAACGAAGACATTGGAATGGAAACTCCCAACGAGTAACATTTTGTACTCCAACTAGCCAACTCCCACTTTTGTCCTCTCGTTAGGCCACACCTCGAATACGCCGCGAGCATTTGGGACCCTGGTCAAATAGATTTAGCCAAAAAAAATAATAAAAGACAAAGGAACGCAGCGCGCTTCGTTAAAACTGCTACGACCGTATATATAGTGTCTCGCAACTTTTAGAGGGATTAAGGTGGGAGCCCCTACAGACTCGGAGACTACACGCTACGCTTAATTTGCTTGATAAATTCAGAACTGATATTTTTCAGAGCGACAAAGAGAATATTATCATGACTCCTCATCACATCTCTAGGTCTGACAGATGCGACATAATAAGAGAGATACACTGCCGAACAGATGTGATAACGAGACGTGATTTACGTGTAGATGAAATAAGATCTAAAATTTTTGTAAATTGACATTTTTTGGTCATAAAAAATTATATCTACCTGCTTTATTTATAATTTTTATGTGAGGTTTTAAGACTTGCAACATTAAGACTACACGCAAGGCAAGGCTTTAGAGAGATACATTGCCGAGCAGATAGGTACAAAAACTCGTTTTTTCCGCGAACAATAAGCGACCACAATAAAAATTGAGCTCCACTAAATACACTCCTATAATACATGTCACCATTTCATCTCCAAAAAAACTTACACCTTTACATGGCTGGTGACCTAACACCCACTGCCACACGCCCATGCGGCGGCTCGCGGGGCATTATGTAGATGTAGCCTTACCCAAGATAAAGTGCCGAAAGGTCTCTTAGTAGTGGATGCCGTCAGACCGAAAAGTTAAAGATAATAAGTGCACATGTTGAAGGAATCATCAACCACCAGCTTAAGTGTTATAACATGAATGCATGGCAGGATATTTCCATTGTTCGGACTCGAATAGAGCTTGTTTCAAAAGAGAGGAAAGTACACTTAGAAGCTAGCGCAGTACATCTATTTCCACAATGGTGGAGATAGTTCCTATAATTTGAATGTTCCGCTGTAAGAAATGTCATCTCGTAACCAACCTAGCGCGGCGGAAATATCATAAGGTCTCGAAGACCAGATGCCAGTCTAGACTGATGAAATAGAGACGAAGATCCAGTCAAAATGACTTTGTCAACGGCATATTAATGAATTAATTGTATAATTAAGTCATTAAGAAGAGTTACACAGGCTCACCAGCCTATCGTGATTCCGGGGACACACGGGCCAACAGAATCGTCCGGCAGCAAAAAAAAAATCGCAACAAAATATTCTGTCATTTCATGCGATGTAAAAAAATTCTTACCTGGAAAGCAATAAAATTGGATTCTGGAGGAGCCGCATCGAAACCCCCCTCTTTATAGGCAAATCAACGCAATTATCACCTTCACAAAGGCTTCATGTGTGCTACATCATTTTCTAGCAATATCCACAGCTAACTGATGAAGAAATATTGTACTTATGTAACAAATTATAAATTTTACGGCTGAAGAACAAACC